>OY856412.1:750188271-750868271 GCA_963693085.1 Alisma plantago-aquatica
TCCCATCTAGGGCGACAAATCCACTGCCAGCATAGCAGGTTCTCTTCCCTTTGTCTCTGAAGGCTTTCAGATTCCTAAAAACACTGCCTCATCGCCCAACAGGAGAAGGACGAGGAGCACCACTCAAGGAGGTCCAAACTCAAACAACAGATTCAAGATTCTAGATCACAAAAGCACAACAGGGTCCCTTGATACACCTAATCACAATGCTCAAGCTGGCAGCGAGCCGACACCAGGTCATTCATGTCCCCCCCCCCCCAACAACAAAAACTATCCTTGCTTGGAACATCCGTGGCTTGTCCTCCTGGGGCTAGCAGGATGCTGTCTGAGCAGAGATCAATAGGATTAAAGCAGTCATAGTCTTCCCTGTTGAGACTAAAATGAAGAGGAGAAAGATCTCTAAAGCTATTCAACGCATATGCCTGAATGCACGCTGGCTAGATAACTCAATATCCTACCACAAGGTGAGGATTCTAGCACTCTGGGAGAACGAATCCTATAACCTCAGGATCATGTTTTAGTCCAAACAAATGATCCATATGTGAATTTCTCTATAGATGGGTATACACTGGAGATCTCGGTGATCTATGCAGCTAATGAAGATATCAAGCATTCTGACTCTGGAAAGACCTTAGTAAAATCAGCAAGAACATTATCCATTCGTGGGTCGTCCTCGGGGACTTTAATGCAGTAGCGGCTTCAGAGAGGAACGGACAATCTGCCCCTTCAAAGCATTCGATGGAGGAATTCCATGAAGCAATTACGTAGCAGATCTTATCGAAATGCCTGCAAAGGAGCCTTATTTCACTTGGAACCATAAGCAATTGAGGGTCAACAACACTAGAACCAAAATTTATAGAACATTTGGAAGTCTCAGCTTCCTAGAACCATATCCAAAACTCTGGCCAGAGAATCCACAATTAACAGTGATCATTGTATGCAGGTGCTGCACCTAAAGGAAGAGTTAAAAGTTAAAACGTACCAGTTACCGCTTCAGATTCTCCAATGCCTGGACTACAATGCCCGGCTATAAAGAAGTCTTGTTGGACGCTTGGAATACTCCTGTGAGTGGATGTCCTATTTACAAGGCTTGTGTTAAACTTAATTTGCTAAACCAAGCCATTCAGAAATGGAACTGGGACCAAAGAGGTGGCATGGTTGAAACAAAAAAGCTTAAAGAAGAGGAAGCTCTATAAACACGGAGTGAATCAGATTTGAAACCCGGTGATGCCCTGCTATGGGAGATTTCTATGAGAAGATCCATGAAGCTAAGGAGGCTAGAGATGCCAAAAAATCAATGCTTAGACAGAAATCGAGGGTCTTAGGCTTAAGAATGGGGATCGCAACACCAAGTTTTTCTGTCTTTGAAAATCCGTAGAAGTAGAAACCAAATCAAGCAAGATGAGATTAAAATGTTATTTCCAAGATGTTTGCAGATCACTACAGAAACACAATGATGTAAGACAATCTCAGCCTTTAGCATAGTCGTTGTTTGAGTTGCAAATATCACGCTTTATTAGTTTCCATGTGTTTTAGGTATTATTTGATTTTTTTCCAATTTGGTTTTGTAAAGTCTGTAGTTTAGTCCCACACTGATACTTGTCTAATTAGTCATAAACACCTATATATAAGCTTTGCAAGCCTCTTTAGAGGGCAGACTTGATGGTTGAAATCTATGAATGAATTAATATTTTCTTTAATCTTTAGTATCAAATATCACACAAGCTCTTACCTCCTAACATACATGGATTGGGTTTATCTACCAATCCTATCAGATGCAAGGTTTCTCTTACATTGGGTCCATACTGTCAAATATCTTCCTGGTGGCAATCTCAAAAGGCTCAAAGCTAGGTGTGTGACCGAAGCCTGTATACAAGAATATGGGATTGATTACTTGGAGACTTTCTCCCACAATTTATAGATTGAACTATGTGTGTACTCTCCTATATGTGAAGTAAATCAGAGATGGGGAGTTCACTAGTGGGAAGTTAAAACGCCTTCCAAGTGGTCATATAAAAGAAACTGTTAATTTTGTACAACCATAAGTTATCAAACTCATGCGAGGTAATCTGGGAAGGTTTGAAAATTGACAAAAGCTATCTACAGATTTAAACAAAGTCTAAGAGGTTGGTTTGATAAGCTATCCCAAACTCTGGATGGTTTTAGCTCTGTCCGCTCTCGGCGTGATCATTCTGTATTTGTCAATTCTACTTCAACATGAGTGGCGGTTTTGATTGTATAGGTCGATAACTCTATCTTATCTATCAGGGATTGTTGAAACAAAACAACATTGTGTATCATTATGTCACCAAGGATATGAAGTTATGCTACTTTCTAGAATATAAGTAGCCCAGATAAAGTGGAATATTAAGATTCCAAAGGAAATTATCTTTTGGAGAAAACACAAACGCTTGGATGTAGGTCTTCTTAGGAAACTCAACTACTTGACTATTACAAGATCATGTAGTTCTTTGTTGTCTCTCATGAATCTCATCTAAATCATGGACATTCCTAGATAGTTCAATCTAGACACAGCTCATGATGTCCTTTCATATCTCAAGAATTCTCTTATTCAAGGACACTTTTAGAGCTATTGTTACTTAGTTATTATATTATACGAGCCTGTTGTCTTGGCCCATTAGGGTTAAGTTTTGATTCCTTGTACTTGCCTCCTTTCCTATATATAGGAGAGAAGTGTGGTCTATAAATAAAAAATATTTCATTAGTTTCTCATCTTATTTTCCACATGGTACCCTAGGGAGAAAAAGAGAGAGCCTCAGCATGTCTGCCTCACATCTGTCCTATCTATCTAGTTGTCGCTTCTAGGCATCCTCCTTGCATTTGTGTGTGCAAAACCCGTCTCCCGCATCCCTCAATGCCACCTCCTATTCCAGCTTGTATCTTTTTCCAGGTCCCTATTCCCTGATCACGCGGGTTTGGGATCCCGCAAGCCTCACCACAGGACTCTCGGGGATGGGGCATGTATTCCCCCTCAAGTCCTGCACCTGGACTGACATCACAGGCGTCGGCATGCAGACACGGTACCACGACATACACCATGCTCCGCAGGCGGAACCGGGACTCTTGTTGCGATTCTCGTGTGACCATTGTACGTCCACCCGTAGTTTCGGCTTGGTTCTCTTACCAGATGTCATTGTTGTCCTGCCTCTTGTTCTCTCATGCTAGCCCGCAACCACTCCAACCCCTAACCCTGTTATTGCAATGCTCTCCTGCTCATACACCATCGTATTGTCATCTACCCACCACAATCACCAACTTTATATCTCCTTGGCATCTAGGCTCTCGCAGGACCTGCACTGAGGTAGTTGTCTCCTACGCTAAGGGCATCCCAAGCCCCAATGGTGTGTGCAAGACTGTATTCTCCTACCCCCACTCCAAAGGTGTGACTCCCTATTGGCTCTCGGTCAACCTTGTTGACTTCGTCTACAAAGTTAAATACATGCATGAGCCTGCGGAGCTGTTTCGTTCGCAAAGATGCAACGACAAATTATGCTTGTGCAATCGCAAATTCAAGGACCATCATTCGCACTGCCGTAAAAGAAGCCATCGTTCGACCCCCCATACAAAATATGCTTATTGCTAATCGGATCCTTATTCGTATTGGATTTTTTACCTGATCCATACTGCAGGGGCTCCAGCCCGCACTTTCTACATTTTTCGGCCTAAGGGCCAGACAAATGTGCTCTTTCGGGTTCGGCAAAGATTCATTTATTTTTCTACCTGGTGTCTAATTGGGTCATTTAGCACATTGACTCACGTTATTGATTATATTTATAGCTATTGTATAACAAAATAACCCGTGCTAGTTTATAAAGCACCCAAGAAAGGGGCACCATGTCTTTTTTCTTCATCCTCTCCTTTGACAATTTTAATCCCCCTACCACCCCTCATGTGTGCATCTCTATCCACGTGCAGGGGATATTGTTTCTTTTCTACACCAACTGCTCATTCACTTTGTAGTTGATGTTGGGCGGGGGGGGGGGGGGGGGGGGGGGGTGGAATAGAGGAAGAACGAGAGTATGAGAAGGGAGAGAGATAGTGTATTAAGAGGGAATATGATAAGAAAGAGAGAGATGGTATATATCAGTCCAGGTTATTGTGATCTTCGTGGAGCTTTACACACATCCATCCTCTGATGTCTTTGTGATGCTTCATTGCAACTATGAATTGTGCTTCCCGTGTATCATTGGTGTATCTCTTTCCTAATGACACTATGCTTCCAGTGCATCATTAGTGTATCTCTTTGCCTATAACATTGTGTTTCTATGTGTTCGTACCACAATATGCACGTGGTTGGCTATTTGGGCTTCGCTTTTCCAATTGGCTACCACTTTCATGTAAGTTGAAGGATCTTAGTTATATCATTGACACGCGTTGGCACAAAGCTAGTTGCGCTTATTTCAACCTCTTGTTCCCTTTAGTGCTAGTCTAAGATGATTTTGCTGCATCTCATCAAATGTGTGGTTACTTTTCAGAAGCTTGTCAATATCAGCCTACAAATATCACACCTGCAAGGTTGATGATTATCCAAATTTTATCTTCACCGAGATACTTTGTTTGTCTTCTTGAAGATTGTTCTTCTAATGATCTACTCGGGATTCCTTGATGGTGTCTTTCATTCCCGTGAAGCCCCTGAGAGACACTCTAGATAAATCTAGATTGACAGCCGTCATCACCTCATCATATGTTTTTAAAGATACCTCTACTACATCGTTAGATGTGTTGAGTGCACTTATTTCAATCACACATTCCTTTTCAATGAAGATGACGTAGTCATGGTGTTTTGGTCATCTACTCCAGATTGATGGTGATATTCTTCATTCCATATGCACTTCATAAGATATTCTCCAAATCTCAAGTATTTCCAGCCTGTAAATCATAACTTTAAAGGAGGCTTCATCAAATCATTTTTCGAGAGTTGTGTTTAAGGGGAAGTGAAAATCTTGTGTCGGGAGTGACAGTTTTTATTTTTTATTTGTCGTATCGTTTAATTGAGTCTTATAAGTCCAATTTGGATATGTGTTTCACCCATAGTCCAGCTTGAGGGGAAGTGTTAGATATTAGAAAGTGTTATTAGTTAATAGGTTTATTTGTTTTATGGGCCTATTTGTTTTGCCCCATTAGGGTTGAGTTCTGATTCCTAGTACTTTCCTATAGGAGAGGGGTGTGCCGTCTATCGATAAGAAAAATATCTCATTAGTCTCCCATGTTATTTTCCACAAGTTCCATCTAGACACAGCTCATGATGTCCTTTGATATTTCAAGAATTATCTTGACCAAGGACTTTTCTAAAAATAGAATGATCACTTGAGGGCAGAAGTATCTTCTAATGTTACTTATACACAAGGACCAAAAAATGTTACTTATACATGCAATTGTTCTTGTAGGAAAATGGATCTTAGTTATCCTACCTTTTTAGGAGACAACATAATGACGTAGTACAATGAAAAAAACATTGGTAGATCAATTGTTGAGACAGAGTACAAGGTGATGGCCACTTGAGATCTTATGTGTCTGAAATCCCTTCTTACTAATTTTGGCCATAATGTATTTTTTACGAAGAGGAAAACCATATGAGTTAAGGCCACCTTGGACCTATCAACCAGCACAATAACCATGGGTCAAAAGCATGGTGGTTGGTCACCCCTATGACACACCCTCCTATTTGGGATATTATTCCTACATATTGTGATGATTGGGCTTCCACCTTCAAAACTCGTCTTCCATGAAGGACGAAGGACAATGAAGTGGATTGTCATTTTGTTCGGGATGTTATCATCCAGCAACAAGATCACAACTCTTTTGAGTGTGCAAGAATAAATAAACAAGATCTGGGCCGAGCCTCTCACCGAGAATCACATACGAAATCTGAGTAGCAAGTTTTTCATTATTGGTTTTCTGTTTCAACTGAAGGGGAAGTATCTGACATTTTTTATATTTGTATTTCAATATTTATGTCATACTTTATGTAGTATGTATCTCCTTTCTTTAGTCCTATCTTTATTTACAAGGTTTTCCCCATATTCCCTCACACACACACATACTCACACATGTATATGCAGGGAACTCGTTTATATGATAATAAATCAGTTTTGACATCACTTTCAGCACAAAGCAAAATTAAAAATATGGAGAAATCAACTAGTAAAAAGAACAAGTTACCTTTCAGCGCTTGAATCAAAACCAATAACATAATAAGTCAATCCAGTCCAAAGAGCACACTCCATAACTGATACAGGGATCTTAAGGATCCAAGCGGGAAGAGCATATGCCCATGCTGGATAAAACCGAAGAGCTTTTTGTTTGTAGAAAACAGGAAGCCTCTCAAGACTCATTGCCAATTCAGCAATTCCATTAAATTGGTGGTTGAGAAGGCCCATGAACAAAGCACCCAAATATATAATGGCATCCTCAATTGTATTGTGTTCCATCTTTGAACGTAGGAATACTGTCATTGTCATCAACCCTGTAAGAAGAATCTGAAAAGAACATAAATTTTGGTTGTTGGACAAAAAAGTATACAATTGAGTGATGCATCGAAATCAATAACGATGCATATTAGGGAACTTTTGTTCTTTAGTCTCTTTATATTATTGAGGAAGTAGAATGAAACGTCAAAGAAGTATATGTATAAGATACAAAATTTTACATCACAAAAGCACTCATTCCCACCAAAATGAATGAAATGACCACAAGATCAAAGATATATGAAATAGATCCATAATTTAGAAAAACCAACTTTAATACTTACTTGGACAAGTTTGAATACATAGACAAACGAGTTTCTCTTCATCAGTAAATACTCTCTAGATAAGCATGCTTTCAACAACTCTGTTTTATCAATGCCATATTTGGAAGTCATTAAAGCAGCTGGATGATTCTTGTCCTTGCTAAAAGGAGAACTAAGTTCATCTTGCAGATTTTTCCCAACATGAAATGACTGAAATGAATCTACAAAATCCTCAACGGAAATAAAGCGGTAAGGTTTTCCTTCATCAACCCAGTACTGCTCTTGATCCTTTCGTGATGTTACCTGTGTACACATGAATTGTCATTTCAGTTAACCTGCAGCAGATGGGGAAGATGTCTGTGTGTAATATGATAACTTACTTCTTGCAAAAAGTCCGCTACACTTTTTCGATCAGGACACTGAAAGCCCACTGATTCAAAAAATGGGATAACGTGCTCACGTGGTCCCTGATAAACAATTTGTCCTTCTGAAAGAAGAATAATGTCATCAAAGAGTTCATATGTTTCTGGAGCTGGTTGAAGCAGTGCAATCAAGGCTGTGCTGTTAAGGATATGAACAGACTGCCTGAGGAAATTAACTATCTGGAACGTTGTGGAGCTATCTAAACCAGTGGATATCTCATCCATAAACATTGCCTTGGCTGGTCCAACCATCATCTCTCCTGTGAATCAGATATGGTGACTACATGATAACCAAAGTAAGATACACCCCCATTCAATTCTTAATATGTTGATTTACCCGTTGTCACACGCTTCCTTTGTCCTCCAGAGATACCTCTTGTCATTTGATCCCCAATTTTGGTGTCTGCACAATTTTCCAGGCCTAAAATCTGCAAACGTAATACCACAACTGCCACTTCAGATTTCTGTCAGATTACTATGCTCTAGAGACTACATTTGCCACACGCATTGTGTACCAAAACAAATGGTGCAACGGCAAAGAGAAACTAGAAATTTCGCAATTCACTCTTTGTATATTGCATGCATAAAATTATACATAGGTAGACAGATGAAGGCAGACGGCTATGATGAGACGGTGTGTTTACAATGAGGCATAAACACATAATGTTAATTCTATCTAGTTGCAACAAAAGATTGTAATACATTAAAAAGCAAGGAAGAAAATGTCCGATTTCAATGCCATTTCGGTGGCCACAGAAACAGAAATTTTGATAAATGCGTTCCTGGCGTTTCGACGGCAAAATAAACAAATTAATTTATAAAATTTAACCAGAATAATCTACTTGTGTATATCTACTCAAATATGTAATAATATTTCATATTGGATATGTGGGGAGTGAGGTCTCATCATTTTTTAGTGAATGACCCTGAACTGTTTCGATGGCATTTCGATGGGGATTTTTGATGTTAATTTTCAATGGTGAAATCAATGAATTAAGTCATTACAGTTTGCAAGCATAATATATAGACTTAAAAACACAAAGCCGTGCAAAAAAAATATTCTCTAGGTAGTACATAGTATACGAAAACGTAGAAGAAAAAAATCGATGATCTGCCTGTATCGAGAGTTTCGTCAGTCAATTTCGATGTCCGATTGCCATGGAAACAGAAATTTCGGCCGAAATTTCGACAATTTCGTCAAAATTTTGAACATTGTTAAAAAGTATATAGGATGACATTATTTTCACACAAGACTGTGGTTTAGACATCTTTTACTGTTCTCTCTGAAAGTTATACCTTCAAAACATAGTCTACAGCCACATCCTCTTGTCCTTTTAATGCTGAAGCCTGTAAACGCCAAAATAAGATCAATGAGATTTGGAAATATAACAAAACATGTAAAAGAATTTAACCAAATTTACAAATTCAAACTGACAAAGATTTTTTCTTGCATCATAAAAAAATTATGGTGGGAACATACAAACTGAAGATGGTTCAGAAAATGGCAAAGCACGGGCTATAAAAGTTCTACAGATGCAACAATGGTAGATTTTAAAGCCACATAATATTTAGTCTTGGCAACCAAAAAAAATATTTAGTCTTGCCTTCATGTACAGGTCAATGTCTGGATCAGGCTTAATGTTTCCTGCCTTTTCTCTTCTTGATAATTCCATTAACATCTCTGAATGGACATTGAAAGAGAAAAACTATATCAGGTTGCAAGTTGGAACTAAGAAACCTTATCTAGTCAGTTTAAATAAAAACATAATATTTGTAAAGTGGATGTTATAATGTTTTTTGTCAACAAGTTTAGATGGTACCATAGCGGGGTCCAGTCCCTTGACATTTTGCAGAGAATGCCAAGGTTTCCCTGACAGTCATCTGTGATAAATGGATGTCATTTTGGCCTATATAAGCAGAGCTTCTCTCTGGAACAAACTCATCCATCCCATGACCATTATATGTAACACTTCCGGAAGCCTGAACACCATTGCCATCATTTACATTCCCATAAATGGATATCACTGGCACTATATACAGTAGGATAAACAGGAATACAAAGTGCAAGTCGGAACCTTTAGTGATGAATCCAGCTTTCTTGCCAAAGCCAGTAGGAAAGTGGTTTTGCCTGAGCCTGGGGGCCCCAACAGCAGAGTCATCCTATGCCAATGAAAGTTGAAAGTATATAAACGACCTTCTATATAATACATCTTTTGCATCTTCCAATGGAAAAACAAGTAACGGAAAACAACCATTATCGTATTTTACCCACTTCCCTACCTAGAAGGCTTGATGATCCCACTGATGTTGTGAAGTACAGACATGGGCACCTTCCTGCTACGAATTATATGAAGGAAGTTCAAAGTTTCCTGATTTTGACAAAAATAAAGTTTATAATCATCACACCAAATACAAGAGGGTACAGGGCCTGGATCTTGTTTTGCAAAAGCATCAATTCAAAATATAATTTGGTTTCCACCAAGTACCTCTATATTGTTTACAATAGAATTTGGGATGGTCGGCACACCCCTACTTCCAACATACGCTTCAGCTGTCACATTCAAATTCTCAAAACGAACTTCAATTGTTGGACTTTCAATTCCTACACTGCACCAATACATTATAATTAGGCGACAATAGGCCCCTCAAAAAAAGGGAATTCATGTACTCCATCTTCCCCAAAAATGTAAACAGAGGTGGAGGAGCCATAAGTTGGAGAAGAAATCTTACCGGTCCATCCGGTTCTTGAGCTTCCACAAGAACTTCTCATTGTCTTCCTCAGGAATTCTGACCAGCCTCTCGAGCAGTTTCTTCTTCTCCTCTAACCCAAGACTGTGGACATCGATTTCCTTCATCGCTCCACCATCCTGGACAAGTATGCCAGTCCTCACACGGTTGTATGTGGGCAGTCTCTCGATGGCAGCCCATTTCAGTGCCTCCTCTTCATCCTCCCCTCTTGAAGAACGAGAGAAAACATCACTAGCAGAGGCGCCCCAAGCAGAGCCACCCCTGCTGGAGCTTCTGATGATCACCCCGCTATCCATACTCTTCTCCTAACCGTTTGAAGTGCCAAGAGCTACAGCTCTACAATTCCAAGCTCAAGTAATATGGGGGACGATTGGCGTCTAGGCTGGATCAATAAACTAGCGACGCAATGGGACTCAGCATCAGTGTATGAAACTCGCAGCAGGAGACAGAGTAGAATTCGCATTAATAGTCCTCGAATAATAAGAATTCGTGATCTTAGAAAAATCGTGTAACTTGGTTGACCGCTAATTCCACTTTGGCTGATCAGAGTCTCAATCACCTGAAAAGTACACTTCGCGTGTATGGAAAATTAGGGGACGCAAAAATGAGAACATGCATACAATTCAGGCTCGTTCTCAGGTTGCAGAACAAAATTCCAAGTCATTACAAAAACGCCGCAAGACTGGAGATTTTTTATAATGCCAACCGTTAGCTTCCAATGGATGACGCACGAGCTCCATTGACCAGTCACACAAACAGACCCAAGAAGTCTCACAGCTAAGATACTTCCTAATTGAACATCTAGAACTCGGAAATTTAGCTAACATGCTTTAAAAATTAATGAAAGAGGTCTCGAGCTCCGCCGTTGAGGCGCCCACCACCAGAGACGAGGGCGGCCGTGTGGTCGACGACTGCCTTGGCAGCCGTGACCCACTTGACTATGTGAGGCCATTGGTCGATCAAGTGACGTGCACTTGCGGCTTCTGCTCTGGAAAGCTGGGATGGCAAACTGCATGGAACAGAGACAGAAAGCAATCAGAAGGACAGAAGCTGAGACCGTAAATGTACAAGAAACCCGCCGCCCTGGCCCAGGTTTACCATAATTTGTCTTATTCAAATTCGAAAGTCAGTTATGGCGACCAAGGCAGGACCGCAGGACGTCTTCTCGCGCAAAGGTCTAAACAACATATTCTGTGTTAAAAGGAATATGGCCGGAGGGGGAATGTTATAAAAAAAAAAAGAGCTTGCAATTTGAGGTCTGACAGATGAAAACAGGGTTCCGGCCCATTTATGGAGTCACCATTTGAAGAACCTCTTACCTCAGTTAAATATCGAAATAAACCCCCTGCTTTTTTCCAGTTAAATTACGTAGGCAAACAATACAAGGTCTTACACGGCACATACGCAAAGAAGAAAGAAGAGCGACAAAAAAAGAGATACAAAACAAAAAGAGTACATTAGTGATACGATAGAAAGCTCCAATGCTCTTGATCATGAATTTTCATGCTCAAATTAGTAGCTCGAGGTCGAGTCTTGAATTGTAGGAGATGATCTTTAAGAAAAAATAGCTTAATAAGCTATGACTTGCAAGCCCCAAAATAGAGATAAGACACAATGCAAAAACAAAACAAAATGTTTGTCAGGCCTTAGGAGCCTTCAGTTCAAAAATAAGGATGCTAAGGTTTTAGTTCGAGAAGGTAAGGTAAGAGGAGTCCAGAAAGCAGCACTTACTAAGGTAAATGTATCATACATAAAAAATTGTAAAAGAGATTCAATATGACATAGTGTTAAAATAATGCTTTAGTAATTGAACAAGTTCCTTGCTCCCATCCTAACACAACTAGCACGTGTCCTGTTGTCTCTAGATGGTACCCAAAGTATAAATTTAAATTCAATAAGAAAGCAATGGTTGATGATGTGAAATGGGAATATATTATGAGACATCCTAACTGTAATATCCCTGACCTGGGTTATGCCTTAATCCTAGATGTTTTGCTTAATAAAGTTAATTATATGCTTGCTCTTATTTCTTGAAAAGTAATTAAGGCTCAAGAGGAACTTATGTTTCAATTTTAGTCCTTTTCGAATAATGTTGAAATGTTTTGCTTGTTTTGGACTAAAGTGCAAATTACCCAAGTTGAGGGGTTAACTTGCAAATGTTACATGGTAAAATGTTCTTTAAGTGTTGAAACATCATAAGAATGAGAATGATGCAGTGGTTTGCTTGTGAAATCCTGAGCACCAAGAAAGAGCTAGTTGAGCAATGTTTGTGCATTAAAACCTAGTTTTGGGGTAATGTGTAATTTGCCCAAAATCTAGGGTTCAATGTGCAAAATACCACCTCTAGAGAATCCCTCATGTTTCTTGGCATCATGTAGAGAAAAGAAAATGAGAGGGGAGACTCATTTGAATCATTTTGGATGAGAGAGAATCTTGATATTAAAATAATCAAGATTTAAGCATAATTGGAACTTTACTTCAATTTAATACAAAAATAAATATATTAATTGAAGTGCCTTCAACCAAAATGTGATGGTTGATTTTGTAACAAGGGTGAACGACCATGTGCCTTGCAATGGCACGAAAATATCTCAAAGTGAGTGGAGAGCCCACTCACATTAGTTAATTAAAAGTAATATCCACTAAATATGGGATATTAGTATTATATGAATTGAGGTGCTTAATTGCTTTTCCTTTAAATTGTGGATAATGAAGAAGAATTAAAGGCAAAGGAGGATTCCTTCGTATTCAAGGAGTATAGGGGGTTAAGTGGCACCAATTTGGGGAGTTGAAGGATTGCTTTTCAACTTTTTCTCTCTCCTTGAAATTCCTTATAAACACTTCTTTTCCCACTCAACCAAAGACTCTTTTTTGGACGAGCACAAGGGAACTTAGGAGCATAAGGGGAACGAACTCCAACCTGTAGGTAAGCTCCTTGATCAACTTCAACCTCGAATTCATGGTGGAAATCACAAATCAATGCTTGATTTCTTCTTTTCTTCAATCAATCTTCAATCCTAGCCAATATTTTTCACTCAAAGAGTTGATCACGAGCTTGGGATAGTTGAGAAAGCTTCTTACACCATTAAATATGTGGAGTTGGAGCTTTGAAGCATTCTTTGGAGGCGGGTTTTATAACTTAAACCCTTAATATTATTATTGCATTCAATTCTTCATCAATTGTTGATTATTTTGTTCTTATTGAAATTCATTTGATCAAATCAATGGAACCACTATGAGAATTACAGAAAATTATGAAGGATCGTAGCTTGAAGATGATGATGTCATCTTAAGCACACACCTTAACAAAAATCTAGTGCAAACAGTTTCAATGACTTGAGACCAAACAGTCTCAAGACCATTTGGGATCAAACAGTCTCAGACCGTTTGGAGTTCAAGTGTTGATGTGGATGGATGTTGATCCATGGGTTTTATTTAAATTGATTATAAAAGTTTCAAGTATGAAGGATACATTGAAGACAAACCTTAATCGGGTTGAATAACTGAAACCCTAATTGAATGATTGCTAGAAACCCTAGATGGCCCATTCGGTTTCAAGGTAATTTGGACCAAATGGTCTGGAGACCGTTTGAGTCGCTCAAACGGTCTTGAAACTGTTTGGAATCAAATGGTTTCAAAACTATTTGAATGTCCAATCGGTTTCAATATCCAATCAAATTCAAAATTTGTTGTCCATTCGGTTTTAGAGATAATTTGTTCAAACGGTCTCTAGGGTTGAATGCCCAAACAGTTTCAAACCCATTTGGAGGGCAAACGATCTCAACCCTAGATGCCCAAACGGTTTCAAAATCGTTTGGAGGGAAATTGAATCCAAAATCGTTTGGAGATTTAGAAGGTCAAAATTGATTGAAGGTTCAATATGTATATAATTGATTGGAGACTTAAGGTGATGAAAGATCAGTTGATCCTATGATTGATAATGATGATTATCAAAGATAAGTACAATGGTTAAATTCCTAAAGTACTTAGATGATTGGTACCCTTAAAGGGGTTAACCTTTGATGCTTATGAAAGCAATGACTTAATACACTATGCTAACCTTTCATTCAAGATTGATTCAATCTAATCAAGATTTGAGTAACTAACATCCTAGAGAGGATGAGATAGAGAAATTCACACATGTATAATAATCATGTAGTAACCAAGCCTCAACATACTCAAAATGAATAGAATATGTAATTAGGGTATGATCCTTGATAAAGAGATCATGAAACCCTAATTGAGGAGGTTAATGAGCCCTAACCCTAATTTAGGGTAATGCTATTTGAAATCCTAATCTAGGGTGATGGTGTAAACCTAATTTAGGGAAATGACATGAGAAACCCTAATTCAGGAGATTTTAATGATAAACCCCAATTTGATGTGAATAGTATACCCTAACCCTAATACAGGGTAATGTGACGTGAAATCCTAATACAGGGTGATGTGATGTGAAACCCTAATACAGGGTGATGTGATGTGAAACCTTAAAACAAGGTGATGCCATGTGAAACCCTAATACAGGGTGATGCTATGAGAAACCTTAATATAGGGTGATGATAGGTGAAACCCTAATACAAGGTGATGCCATGTGAAACCCTATCATAGGGTGATGCCATGTGAAACCCTAATACAGGGTGATGCCATCAGAAACCTTAATATAGGGTGATGATAGGTAAAACCCTAATACAAGGTGATGCCATGTGAAATCCTAATCTAAGGTGATGTTGTAATAAATCTTAACCCAAATCGTGGGTAATGGGATGAGTAACCCTAATTAATATGAAATGGGAAACCCTAATCCAAATGAGGGGACAATTGTATTACCCTTATTTTGCATAATCATGATATGTAATTGATATGACTCTTATCATACATGTATCATGAGATGATGATCATAGCCAGATATGAGCTATGATATTCTACCTTTTGTAAAAGTTTAATGAACCTTGTGAGCCATTATGTGATTTGTTTCCCAATGAGAGGTGACAAGATGTTTAATGGGCCTTGTCAGCCATTATGTGATTTGTTTCCTAGTGAGAGGTGACAAGATGTTTAATGGGTTTTGTAATGCCCGACCCACTACCCTAGGCTCTAGTAGAGTTTCAGGAATGACAATTGGCCCCACAGACCACCACTAGCCTTAACTGCGCACTTTGTCCACACTGACGCGCAAGCCAGGATCAACTTCCCGACTGGTCACCCATCCTAGTACTACTCTGGGCTGAGCACGCTTAACCGCAGAGTTCTTTAGAGATGGGCTCCCGGAAAAAGAGGTGCACCTTGGTGATATGGGTAGTCCAATCATTCCTTTTAAGATCAACTTATCCGAGGCCTCAAATCCTGGGATGTTACAATCTCCCCCACTTAGACTCTTGACGTCCTCGTCAAGGCTCAACTATATGGCCTCATAATCTGACCCCATTTCAGTGCAGACCCACAATGGCCCATGGACACCCAGCTCCCGTCCACGGCTACCAACGCAAGGGCGGCTCCATCTCGTCTCTACGGATAGCCCTTTCCAACTTGCCTGGACCGCACGGCTCAAGACTGGCATGCCACATGCCCATGTGGGCCCCACCTACTGGAGGGGTTATGGCTCTAATACCATTTGTAATGCCCGTCCCACTGCCCTAGGCTCTAGTAGAGTTTCAGGAATGACGACTGGCCCCACAGACCACCACTAGACTTAACTGCGCACTTTGTCCACATTGACGCGCAAGCCAGGATCAACTTCCCGACTGGTCACCCATCCTAGTACTACTCTGGGCTGAGCACGCTTAACCGTAGAGTTCTTTAGAGACGGGCTCCCGGAAAAGGAGGTGCACCTTGGTGATATGGGTAGTCCAATCATTCCTTTTAAGATCAACTTATCTGAGGCCTCAAATCCTGGGATGTTACAATCTCCCCCACTTAGACTCTTGACGTCCTTGTCAATGCTCAACTATATGGCCTCATAATCTGACCCCATTTCAGTGCAGACCCACAATGGCCCATGGACACCCAGCTCCCGTCCACGGCTACCAACGCAAGGGCGGCTCCATCTCGTCTCTAATGATAGCCCTTTCCAACTTGCCTGGACCGCACGGCTCAAGACTGGCATGCCACATGCCCATGTGGGCCCCACCTACTGGAGGGGTTATGGCTCTGATACCATTTGTAATGCCCGTCCCACTGCCCTAGGCTCTAGTAGAGTTTCAGGAATGACGACTGGCCCCACAGACCACCACTAGCCTTAACTGCACACTTTGTCTACACTAACGCGCAAGCCAGGATCAACTTCCCGACTGGTCACCCATCCTAGTACTACTCTGGGCTGAGCACACTTAACCACAGAGTTCTTTAGAGATGGGCTCCCGGAAAAGGAGGTGCACCTTGGTGATATGGGTAGTCCAATCATTCCTTTTAAGATCAACTTATCCGAGGCATCAAATGTTGGGATGTTACAGGTTTGGTGAGTCATGTTAGTAAGAATTAACAAGATGGTTATAAGAGTTCATGCAAGAAATAATAATGTTCCAAACAAACCAATGGAAACTCAGTTAATAATAATAAATGGATATAGTAATAACAAATCAAATCTTGATCATACATACCTTATGCTTATAGCCAAATAAGGGCTATACTGTTTTAATTGTGCATTAAATAAGGTAAGAGGAACACTTGTATTATATAGAGAATGTGGACGGGTATGATGGCTTGGCCAAGGTAATGCCTAGTAATAGTGAAAAGTAATCAGGAGTGGTTAGAGTCCACTGCATGGCTATGTAACCAGGATTGGTAGAGTCCAATGCCTGGCGGTGTAATTAGGATTGGTTAAAGTCCAATACCTGGAAGAGGCATGAAGCCTGTAATCAGGAGTGGTTAGAGTCCACTGCCTGTCTGTGTAATCAGGAGTGGTTAGAGTCCACTTCCTGGCTGTGTAATTGTGGCAACACATCCCATTATCATACAGATAATGAGGTGTTACGCGAAAATGTGCGGAAATCACCATAACCACAGATTATGAAAACATGGGTCAATTAAAACCGATTGTGGAAAACTGATAAACTGTGAAACTATTACTTTTCAGTCCTCATCCTGCACAGAAACATGTCGTATATATACATACACAAGATCTGATACGTGTCTACAGCTTACAGAAACAGCTGTTCATCCATCACATGAGTTCACCACCTGTTCACATACATAAAGGCCCACATCCGGCCAACAGCAGGATATACAAACATCATCGATCGTTCGTCGTGAAACATCGTCAAAACACTGCCAAGGACCTGAGAGTACAGGGATGACTCTAGACTCTACTACAAAACATCCAAAACAACAGCATATCCAACGCTTGCCTTCTACTGCTCCTCAAGCTGCTCGGCCGCAACACCACGACCACGACCACGCCTACCTCGACCACCTAAAAAGGGGTTAAACCAGCGGGGTTAGACAATTGAACAATTGTCCCAACGGGAAACATAACTCCCCACCGCAAATACAGAACCTCATCAAGATAAACTATAACAGCAGGTAACTAGAAACAGGTATAACAAAAGCAGTCTATATAAAGCAAAGCTATTCTTACCGACAAGCTTACCAGCTGTACAAAAGCATATAACCAGATGTCTTTCAATGGAACATGATTGACAAGATAACATATATCACAATGTAACATGATTATCAGAATAAGATATATTGCCACGTAACCTGATTATCAAGATACAACATATCACCACATACCTGATGTATATATATAGAAGTAACTGCAAATATAACAGAATTAGTTACACAACACTACTACAGAAATAGCATTCAGTGTCACTTTTCTGGGCGTCGGTTATTAAGAAAAACCGAAGCCTAACATATAAGGCGTCGGTTGTTTAAGCAAACCGACGTCTATATTCGAAGACCAGCCAGACGCGGGTACCGCTTTGTATTAAGCGTCGGTTGTTTATAAAAAACCGATGCTTAAAGTCGCCCGCGAAATCCATATTTCGATAAAAAAAAAATAGTGTCATTGTCAGCGTCGGTTATATACCTAGAAAACCGACGCCTATGTGCGATGAAAATTTGCGCGGAAAATGTCACTTTCAGCGTCGGTTATCCTTGTATAACCGACGCTGAAGGTGGTTCCCGCCAAACATTTTCATAAAAATATCGTCCAATTGGACGTCAGTTGTTGCAAAAAACCGACGCTAAAGATGTTTCGGCGTCGGTTGTTGTAAACAACCGACGCTATTTGGGAACTTCATAACCCTCGATCGCCCGACTCTTCCCCTTTCTTCTGTTTCATTGCGAGCGATTTCTTCTCTGCTGTCGCCCGACTCTCTACTCCTTCTTCTCCACGACAGTGCCGCCGTGCCGCCACTGCTACTCCGGCGCCCCCTTCTCCTCCGCCGCACCCCCTTCTCCTTCTCCTCCGCCTGGCCGCTGCCTGCCTGCCGCCGCCTGGCCGCTGCCTGCCTGCCGCCGCCTGGCCGCTGCCTGCCTGCCGCCGCCTGGCTGCCCGCCTGCCTGCCGCCGCTGACGCTCCCTGCTCGTCAGAGTCGCTGCCGCTGGTTCTGGAGCTCGCCGGCCGCCGCCCACATACTCAACCAGTTCGACCTCGCCCTACTCTGCTTGCCCAGGTACCTGCCGACCTACCCAGGCACGAAATTGGTTCTTTATGTGCCGACCTAATCTGCTTGCCTAATCTACTTGCGCGAAATTGGCTCCCTACTCTGCTTGCTTAATGTGCCTAATCTGCTTTAAGTGGTCCTAATATCATAACATGACAGTTTTATAATCATGGCTAAACATAATATGAACTAGATCTTTTTATGTCATTAAATCAATGAACTTAGGAATTGGGGGTTCAAGAATAACCCTAATGATAACAGGATAATAAGGAAACCTAAACTCTAGATTAGGACTTGAGTAGCGTTTAATGTTATTATATGATTTGTGGCACTTTAGGATGTATATTGATTTCTTGATTTATTATTTAATAATGCTCTGTTGATTAGGATTAACCATGTTGCCTGTACTTTATAGACATTTATTATATATAAGAATGACAACACATGTATTTGTTGGCCTAGAAACCCGTCCAAGATTGACTCATTAGGAGTAAATCTTGGATAGTCCCCGGTTTGGGACTGTTCTTGAACACCTAATCTCACTTAGGATGTAAGTGTATAATGTGTATTGGGTTTTTGAGAAAATTTCGGTAGTATTTCCCCGTTTGTTCTCTAAGTACATATGTACTTAGAGAACAGCGGGGAAATGCTGCCGAAATTTTCTTGAAAACCCAATACACATTATACACTTACTAGTGAGATTAGGTGTTCAAGGATGGGATAGGTGGTACACATTTATTATATATAAGAATGACATCAAATGTGTTTGTTGGCCTAGAAACCCGTCCAAGATTGACTCATTAGGAGTAAATCTTGGATAGTCTCCGGTTTGGGACTGTTCTTGAACACCTAATCTCACTTAGGATGTAAGTGTGTAATGTGTATTGGGTTTTCGAGAAAATTTCGGCAGCATTTCCCCGTTTGTTCTCTAAGTACATATGTACTTAGAGAACAGCGGGGAAATGTTGCCGAAATTTTCTTGAAAACCCAATACACATTATACACTTACTAGTGAGATTAGGTGTTCAAGGATGGGATAGGTGGTACACATTTATTATATATAAGAATGACATCACATTATACACTTAGGATGTAAGTGTATACCCTAATCTTTTCCTAATATATACTTGTTTCCTAATATATACTTGTTTTCTCTGATCATAGAATGGATAGATCATGGATGTCCATTCGTAATCGTTGCACCCCAGAGTTTATATCTGGTCTTGATCAGTTTATTAGATTTGCCGAGGAACATAGGAAAAAACCTACAGATAGGTTCTATTGTCCATGTAGGCATTGCGGTAACAACTTGAAAGTCAACACTGGTGAGGAAATCAAAAGTCATGTCATGTGCAACGGGATTGTACAAGGCTATACAGAATGGCACTGGCATGGAGAGATTTCAAAATCGAAACCAGTAGATGTCGATAGCAGTGCTTGGGTGGAAGAAGAAATTGCCTCCGATGACGTAAATGTGAACGAACCAGTTCCAGCAGACATCGTTGATGCGATGCTGGATAGTTGTAGGGTAGAGCACACCGATCCACCTCCTATCTTTAGAAACATTGTGCATGATGTTGAGATACCGTTATAAACAGGCTGTGCTAAGTTTACGAAGCTTAGCGCTGTGTTGAGATTGTATAAGTTGAAAGCTAACAATAGATGGAGCGAAAAAAGCTTCACTTCATTGTTGAATTTGTTGAAAGAAATGCTTCCTGAAGGAAACGAGCTGCCAATCTCAACATACCAGGTAAAGAAAATGTTGTGCCCAATGGGAATGGAGGCCAAGAAGATACACGCATGCCCGAATGATTGTGTATTATTTCAAAAGGACTATGTAGATTTGAAAGATTGTCCAAAATGTGGTGCGTCACGGTATAAATTGACGACTTCGGGGGAGTCCAAAACTGGTTCTCCTGCCAAGGTGTTGTGGTATCTACCTATAATATCACGGTTTCAACGCTTGTTTGCAAATCCGAAAGATGCGAAGAATTTGAGGTGGCATGCATATGTTAAGAAAAATAATGATGGGATCCTGCGACATGCGTCTGATTCCCCACAGTGGAAGAAGATTGATCTATTGTACCCCAAATTTGGTGAAGAAGATAGGAATCTAAGACTTGGGCTTTGTACAGATGGGATGAATCCGTACGGGACATTGAGCAGCCAACATAGCACTTGGCCAGTCATGCTTGTTATATACAATCTTCCTCCCTGGATGTGTATGAAAAATAAGTACGTTATGTTGTCATTGTTGATATCGGGCCCTAAACAACCCGGAAATGATATCGATGTTTATCTTGAACCTTTGATTGATGACTTAAAGAAACTTTGGGCTGAAGGTGTGATGACCTATGATGCTTCAGCAAGAGAGACATTTCGTTTGCACGCTATGTTGTTTTGCACTATTAATGACTTTCCAGCATATGGGAATTTGTCTGGATATAGTGTCAAAGGGGCTAAAGCGTGTCCTATATGTGAAGAAAACACTGATTCAATAAGACTAAAACATGGCGGCAAGACTGTATATCTTGGTCATCGAAGGTTTCTTTCAAAATTCCATCCATATTGTAGGAAGCGCAAAGCATTCAATGGATGGAATGATGAACGGAGTGCACCTAAACCTATACCAGGGGATGTTTTTTATGAAAGAGTAAAAGACATTGTCAATGAATTTGGTAAGAAATCACAATGTAGTATGGCCACACGGAGTGACAATTCTTCATTCAAGAAGAAGTCAATATTTTGGGATCTTCCTTATTGGAGTTCTTTGACAGTCAGGCATTGTATCGATGTAATGCACGTTGAGAAAAATGTCTGTGATAGCATCATTGGTACTCTGTTAAATATACTAGGTAAGACTAAAGATGGGATAAAATCCAGACTGGACCTACATGAAATGGGAATAAGGTCAGAATTAACAGAATTACGTGAAATGGGTAGTAAAAGAACATACTTACCTCCCGCTTGTTACACGTTGTCTAGAAAGGAGAAGAAAACTTTTTGTGAATGCTTAGTAAATGTTAAGGTGCCACATGGTTACTCATCCAACATCTGTAGATTGGTATCAATGAAAGATCTGAAGTTGATAGGTCTTAAATCTCATGATTGTCACACTCTAATGCAACAAATATTACTCGTGGCAATTCGATCTATATTGCCGAAGCATGTAAGGTTTGCAATTACCAGACTTTGTTTCTTTTTCAACAGTCTATGCAGTAAAGTTATTGACCCTGATACTCTCGATAATTTGCAAAGAGAAGTGGTTGTTACCCTATGTCAGCTTGAGATGTATTTCCCTCCTTCGTTCTTTGATATCATGGTACATCTTGTTGTGCACTTGACTAGGGAAGTGAAAATGTTGGGACCAGTTTTCTTGCATTGGATGTATCCCTTTGAACGATACATGAGCGTTTTTAAAGGTGATGTTCGAAACCGTTATCGGCCTGAAGGGAGTATTATTGAAGGTTATGTGGCGAGAGAGGTTATGGATTTTTGCAATGACTTTCTCAGTGGTAATGACACTCCTGATAATGACAAGAATATTGAGGAGGGCAAAGGAATTTTGGGATCACGTGTGAAAGTAATCAGCCGTGAGCAGTTGGAACAAGCTCACTTGTATATTTTACATAATATGGACGAAGTGAGTGTTTATATCGAGGAACATACCAATTTCATAAAGAGACAACATCCTCGAGCAAGTTCAATGTGGCTTGCTAGAGAGCATAATAAGACTTTTACTAAGTGGTTTGAAGATAAAGTCTTACATCAACTATCTCAAACACCAAATGATATTACAAAAACTATCAAATGCCTCGCCTTTAAACCAAAACCGAATGTTATGTCTTATGAAGGGTTTGACATTAATGGATTCACATATTACACAAAGCGCCAAGATGATAAGAGTGTCATCCAAAATAGTGGGGTCACTCTTCAAGCGTCGACTATGTACTTTGCAAGTGCAAAGGATAAGAGTCCACGTGAAGCTAAAATGTCATATTAAGGTGTCATTGAGGACATTTGGGAGTTTGACTACATAGATTTCAAAATTCCGCTCTTTAAATGTAATTGGGTTGATAACACCAAAGGAGTTATAGTGGATGAATTGGGTTTCACTTTGGTGAACTTTGAAAAGATTGGCGAGAAGGGTGAACCATTCATATTGGCATCACAGGCGAAACAAATATTCTATATCGATGATCCTGCGAATGATAAATGGTCGGTTGTTCTTCATGGTAAAAGACAATTCATTGAAGATCCTATAGATGAAGAAGAGTACTATGATAAGTATGATGACTCCAGTCCATTCTCAGTTGGGTTGCCAACTCCACAAAATATTGAAGCTAATGATGACTTATATGTGCGCGGAGATCACAATGAAGGATTGTTAATTGATAAAAGATCACAATTTTAGAGACATGTATGTTTATACAAATGCTAAATATTTGCCTTTTTCTAGTTAATACAAATGCTAAATGTTTGCCTTTTTCTAGTTAATACAAATGCTAAATGTTTGCCTTTTTAATGACATTTTCAGATGGCTGACCATGATGAGCATGATGTCCATGATGAGCATGAAGTCCATGATGAGCATGTTGTCCATGACGAGCATGGCGAGGATACCAATGTAAGTTCTAAAAACATATCCTGTATTTCTATAAAATTCATTATCTTCTGAAGCTATATTTCTATATTGGGCTAATTTAGTGTGTTTATTTTCGTCAAATTTTAGGTTGATGATGTACCTGTACCCACTGAAGCAACTTGATGCGCAGCACCAAACACTTAAAAAGAAAAGGGGCATCACTCTGTTGAAGAAGTTATTAGCGCTAAGTGGTAGTGGATCCAAATTGGTGGTGGAGTTTGATAATGGAGGAAATGCAATTGGAGTGAACCGCAATAATTTTGTAAACTATCTTGGGTGTACCACTCGGAGCCATTGTGGTGTTAAGTATGATAATTGGCATAAAGTTCCTCAAGGGAAAAAAGACTTGATATGGAAGGATTTATGCGTGAGTTATTATTATTTGCAATTCTATTTTGTAGATTACAAATTCTATTATTTGCAATTCTATTTTGGATACTAGTTAGTAACATTTCTATTTTACAGAATCTGTTTGCATTGGATGAGAAGTTGCATCGTAAAAGTGTGATGCAACGCACTGGAAAGATGCTTAGGAATTATAGGACAAATCTGAACAGAGAATACATAAAAGAGGGTGATAAGAAGAAGAAATCAGCCCTTGAACAATGGAACTTCTTGGACAAAGAAGATTGGGACAATTTTGTTGCTTCAAGAAAATCTAAAGAATTCAAGGTATTAGGCGTCACTCCAAATTTAATTAACATTTAGTGCTACTAACCAAATCATTAATGTGCATACTAACTAGGCCCTCAGTGACGCACAAAAAGCAAGGCGTGCACTGAATGTGCATGACCACACTATGGGTCCAAAAGGCTATGCAAGCGTTCGCCAAAGACTACATGCGGAGTCTGCGGCTACTCAGCAGTCTGCTGCTACTCAGGAGTCTGCTCCTACTCAGGAGTCTGCCACACCCATGCCTCGCCATGATATCTGGATAGCTGGCAAGGAAAACAAGAAGGGTGAAATAAAGAAGCTTGTAACTGCTGAGGCGGCTGCAAAAATGGTAAAATACAACTCTTAGAGAAATCGTTTGAATATTGATTATTTGTGGTGTTAACTTACCAATTTCTGTTTATGCTGATTAGCGGGAGCTGCACGAGCAGAGGAAACAAGGCACGTTCATCCCTCAGGGCATAAGGGATGAATTGACAGTTGCTCTGGGTAACCCAGAGCATCCTGGACGTGTTAGAGGTGCCGGCGCCAGTGTTGGCATCAAAGCATTCTTTGGGCCATCCCAGTGCAAACCCAGAGCGGGACTTTCTCAAGAAGAGGTAACCTATTCTTTTTTTAGAATGTTACTGTAAAAGGAAATTCATTAATAAGAAGATAATGTATCTTTTATCCATGTATAGGAGAATAAGAGAGTTGAGGATTTAGTTGCTAAGAAGGTCAACGATGTAATTGCTGAGAAGGTCAAGGAAGAATTGTTGCGGTGGCAGGCATCTCAGGCTTCCAATCAGCCTATGGCGACCCACTCTTCTCCTGATGCACATACTGCGAGTAATCCTGGAGACCCATCGCCTAGCATGTCTGCTGTAAGTATTGTTTATGACATTGTAGCTAGTCTTTTCAAGATGATATGTTTTCAAGATTATATGTATATATGTATAACATTCTTTACGTAAATTTGTAGGCATTGAAGCCATGCCGCTTAAGAATACAAGACTATGTTGTTGCAGAGGCGCAAGCTTACCCGTCCCTTCCTGGGGAAAGGTTTCACGGGACTCCAATGCCACAGGGCTATGTTCGTGTGGGCCCATTACGTGTGTTACCCGATTGGAGGGAAGTTGCGTTGCCATATGCCCACCCAGATATTGATACACTTGGTGAGGCAGAAGGCGGGGTCATATTGTGGCCCAAAGCAGATGTCGTCTACACGATTGAAATTGTAAGATAAATTTACATTGATTTAGACTGTTAATGTGTATATATGATGTCAACTGATCTGAAATTATATATACAGGTTAAAAAGAAGACACCAGGAGCACCTAGGCCTCCACCTCCACTTCCCGCATTACCAACTTGGGTTCCAACTGACCTAACATACCCGTTAGGTCCTGCTTGTAGGGGAATGGCATGTTGGCTACGGGCACATAATATACATTTCCCTATAATAGTTTCTTTAGATGCAGATTATGCAGGTCGATCATACGATAGCTCTTTATTTATACAAGATATTATTGAGCTGTTTATGTATGATTGGCTGAATACATCAATGATAGAGACATGGATAAGGTGAGATCTTATTTATACATCCATATACCTTGTGTAAGATCCGGTGATCTGGTTTCTTATATATTAATGCATACGCCTATATGTTTTGCAGCTACTTAGTCGAAGATCATTGCAAACAATTTGCATTTGATCATGTGGGATTTTTGATTCCATCATTGATTAGTTTGGTAGCTAAAGACCTTGATAATGTTCAACAATACTGTATAGATGCTTTTACAATTTTTGGTCAGCAAAAGAAGATGATAATAATAGCTCCATTCAATGTCAAGTAAGTTTACTTTATTTATAATTTGGACTTAAGAAAATTCCATTTTTATTTTGCATTTTGAGTTATTAATTGTTAACTTCTTACTTCTAGCGGTAGACATTGGGAGTTACTAGTTATTGTCCCTGGGACATTCACTGTTTATTATCTAGATCCTGCGGGGAGTACATTGAACACTAAAATTGGATACGTAATGAGAATGCCATTATTCTGGTGAGAAATATTTCATTTTTATATCCGTTAACATCTTTTATTACATTACTATTTACTTATGCAATTTATTGTGTTATATTAACATGTAGGGGTTTAGATGCATTCAAAAAGGTTGGAGGAATGGTCCCAAGGAAAAAGAACCAGCCAATAAATTGGCAGAACGTACAAGTAAGTTCCCGACTCGAATATATATATTATTGATGTGAATTGTGCTTAGTTGTATTATTTTGTATGTTTCAATTTATAGTGTGCTACACAAGACAATGGCTGGGCATGCGCATACTATGTGATGCGATTTATGCAGATGATTATCAAATATGCCGCATTGGACATCGATACCATACATGAGGTATTATATATAGTCTCATTAGTTAGTATGAAATATATCAATCTTATCTTATTTTTATATTATTACTTATATATATACATCATTCTCTTTGCAGGTGTTTAAAACTGACCACACTATAGGTAAACGCTTAAAAAATATACATGCTCCATATACGATGGAAGCATTAAATGAAGTAAGAGAAGAATGGGCAAAAGCCATACAAGCAGTGGCAACTGTAAGATATAATTGGGATGTTGATAGCGATAATGAATGATACTTTGTAAATGAATATTTCTGAATGTTAATACATGTATTTGAATGTTTCTATATGTGTGAATGTGAGAATTGAATTGATGTCTGAATGTATGTACTTGTGTAGAATTTTCCTTGTGACTTTTGCAGGTTTGCGGCCTGTTTGTAGGCTGATATCAATGGATGTCGTAAACCTGTAGTTCAGAAAACTGAACTGCAGGTTCTCATCCTGCTGACCAGCCACAGCAGGCCTGCAAACTGATATGAAAAAAAAATATAAATAGGCGTCGGTTATTTATAGAAAACCGTCAGCAAAGACCTACAGCGTCGGTTTTTTTCAATAAACCGACGCCTGATGTGGCCAAAGAAGTCCTGGAAATGGCGTCGGATATTCGTATCAAACTGACGCCTATTTAATCTATAGGCGTCGGTCGTTTAGTATATAACCGACACCAAAAGTGTTCGCGCCACAGAAAATGGCGTCATCTAGGGCACTTTCTGCGTCGGTTATTTACTAAACAACCGACGCCTATATTCCATATAGCGTCGGTCTTTTAGTAAATAATCGACGCAGAAAGTGCCCTAGATGACGCCATTTTCTGTGGCGCGAACACTTTTGGCGTCGGTTATATACTAAACGACCGACGCCTATATATTAAATAGGCGTCAGTTAAAAAACCGACGCCGAAGTGTTCGACCTTTAGCGGCGCCCACATAGGCGTCGGTCGGAAACCGACGCCAAATGGGGTTAAACGACCGACGCCAAAGGCCGTTTCTGTAGTAGTGCAAATAAGGCCTCAACCAATGTTTCGTGTTTATCTTAAGCAGTAAGCACTAAACGGATGTATTATGTATTATTATGCCCTGAGGATTTGAATCGTACCATTCAAATCCAACCTTCGGTTACAAAACCCAAGCCGGTGCCATACAAGGTCAATGGAAGAGCCGGACTCCACGACCTCCCACCTCGTGGTCAGTGCACGAGTACAACACAAGTAGGACCCTAGTCACATGCTGAAGTGGTCTTAGACACAGGGTCAGCTCCATAGGCTACCCTCACGCTAGCCCGCCTTGGTACAGGTCTCAGTGCTAGTAAAACTGAGCCACGGGCATGTTCACTGTGCTCTGAGCCATGAACGCATTCATGCTCCTCACATCACATGTCCTAAGCCATGGACCTGTTCACCATGCTCTATATACGTATCTGAGTCTGTAACCGAAGTTACACTCTTACCTCCTCATTTTCAGGCTAGGAGCAACTTACACATATTCAACAATATGTGCTTCCAGGTTAACCCGTAGGAGAACCCGTTTCACCATCACCAAGTCCTGACGATGATGGATCTATGGCCAGGTCAAACTACATGATATATTTCACTGTGATTAATTAGTATCTTTTAGATGGATTGCAAGATTCAATCGAGTTGTATAACATGCAAGATATAACAGAAGGTAAATATCATTATATTATTATTGAAATCACATCAACTTGATCCATCTCAAGGACCCAATATCACATGTTACCACTTGGCCTCTTGCCAATCATCCAAATCCATCTCAAGGATCATCACATACCATGGGATCTCAATCCCTCATCATGTATTGTCACTGCCTCTTCAAGGCTCACATCAACATCATGGGACCAACACATCATACATACAACCTCATAGAATAATTATCAAAGTAATGTTACTCATCACATGTGTATCATAGCCCTCTCATGGCTAAAACATCACCTGCATGGTTAGGGTACACAATAATCATAGTTTCAACATAAGGGATATGCTCACTATCATGAAACATCATACAAGATACTCTACTTATCATTCTTACACTATTTGGTGATCAAGCGTACATCATTAACAAACCATGTTCATGCTTACCCTTATCTCAGGATTTATATGAATAAACAAGATGCTCACATCCAGCAAGATGTCATATTGAGAATACAGAGCAAACACTATTATTACCAAAGTCATTGTTGTCACCATCCACTATCATCATTATTATCTTTATCATTAAGCAACCATTAATGTAACTACCAATTACTATTGCCATTAACAAATAAGCATAAGGATTACTTCATGTATCTCATTACCACTACCTTCCTTATCATCATCATATATTACCATCAACATCATTACTACCATTATTATCATCACTTATTATTATTATCAACATCATTGCTATCATTAGCACTATTAACATTATTGTTATGTCATTAAGCAAGCCATTTGTGTAACTGTCACTTAGCATCGTCATTACCGACATTAACATCGTTATTGTTATCACTAGTAGCAAGGCATCATTATCGTTATTTGTGTATAGCCAACACTTCCCATGGCACAAGGAACCATCCCTCACTACAACTCATCATAACCCTCACTAAAACCCATTATAACCCTCACCTAATCATCCCACAATAACGGCTGGAGGGGAGAAGAGCAGCAACGCTGCGTTGCTACCCAACACTCAATACGACGCAACGTTACAAGGATGTCGCGCGTCAGGGGTGTCGGGCATCCGTGCCTATCGGGCAACGCCCGTCACACCTCTGCCGCGATGCCCGTCACAAGCCAAAAGCAACGCCCGATACTCAAGGGCTATTGTCCAGTTCACAACCCCTCAACAACCAGGAGAGAGAGAAGGAAAGAGAGAAGAACTCCCACAAAACGTGCAACAACAGCCCAAGGTCTAACGGCCAGCACATACCAAAGAAAAAGGGTGTGACGCCCGTCACAACCCAACCCTGTCGGCCGTCACACAACTGGATGTATCACCCGATACCAACCCTTTATGCCCAACACAACTATAACGGCCAACACACTCATACTAGCCTATCGTTCAACCCAAACTAGCTGGCCATACATGATCCTATCGTCCATCACAAGAACACAGAGTATCGTTTAACACACGAAAGTCATCATGCCGTCCAACACAAGAGAGTCCATATCGTCCAACATAGTCATATCGGCCATCACTCACACTAGCTCACCCTATCGCCCATCACAACACTACAACAAACTCTACTTTCAACGGCAATTTGTTTCAGCATATTTAATATAGGGTGCCGCAAAGTTAATTGCGCACTCATGAACCGCACCCGCAATGAGCGCTCCATCTTTTCACGCGCGCCCACACGTCTGATTTTAGATAAATGCACAAAAAAATCAATTCTTGTTGATAATACTCGCGAGGTCGGTTGCGCTCCTCTAGTCTCTTCCCGTAAGCACCCCAGGGAACCAGGACTCAGCATCATTTGTCCTGCTCCACCTCTCCTCTCGATGACTTCACCAACAAAGACGGAAATCAGTTTCCCCGTCCCTTTCCCAAGTGGTTTCTTCGGTTGGGGATCTCTATGCCTTGGTTGATCCTTGGGAGGCAGAGTTCTTGATCCTGTAGTTTGCATAGCTCTCAATCTCCTAACCGGCATCACTCTCGATCTCCTGACTGAGAGCGCTTCAGATCGGAGAAAGATAAGGGTCACCCATACCAGCTAAGTCCTTTTTCCCCATCCTTCGGTTTCAAACCCTATTCACCGTTCCTAACCTTCTATGGCGGTCACGACCATCTGTAATTTCTTCCTAGACATCTACTATTTACCATACTAAACACCAACTAAAGTAAACTCGTTTCCGTCCTCACTACAGTCCACTCGTATGACGCCGCTCTACAGTCCATCCGTATGACGCCGCTGAACACGATTCGATATGCCATGGCTTCTATTCTCAAGTAATGACAATGTGATTTCTGCTACTAAATCGTACCGTATTTCACCGCTTAGATTTATCTTTCTTAACTCTCTTTGTACGGCGACGAAATCACCATCACCTCCTTTTCTCATTATTTGTTTCCTTTTGCGGCAATGAAATCTGCATCCCTTCCTCGTCTCGTAATCGTCCGTATTTTTTGTGGTGTTTGTTCGTCTTTTGTTTCATATTGTTGCCTCCCGAATCTGGATTTCCAGACCAGCTGTGCCGGCAGTGTACTGTAGAGAGGCCTAGAAGTTGACCTGGAGCGAGGTGAGACGGTGCAAGCTGAATCCTCCTATCGCCAACAGAACCGGCTATAAAAGCGGAGTATAAAATGATGGATCTAAAGGATATAGTAACACATCAAACATGATACATGGCAGACACAGTTTTTACAATAACGAAGTTTACTATGAAAATAGCCTGTATTCGATCAGTTTTTTCTTCTGAATACGTAGCCAATGTTATAATCAATTCATTCATGGATAGTCGCGGAAATACATGATTTATTGATAAGAATGCTTTATCATTGATATGTTTCCTTTTGCCTCTTGGTTTCAGGATTCTCTCTATTTTATAGAAAATCAGTGCTTGCAGTTGGATGATGATATTCAGATCCTGAAGGTTATGTTCGTTGTTACTACTCCAAGTTGACATCACTACGTGATTATCACCTTTGCCAATTGCCCGTATGTATATTTTGCTTATCTTGCCTGTCATACATAGTGATGAACGATGACACGAGCTGTAAGGAATTGATGTTGTTCAAGGCGGCATGAAGGGGGTAACAACCGTTGTTCGAGGCAAAATATATAAGTTTAGTAAATCCATGGGCTGAGTCTTCTATAAGTGCACTAAGTGCACAAAGCGCATCCGTTTAGTAAGCTTATGGGTGTTGAATACTATAAGTAAGTGCACAACACCAGAAACACACATACTTTCATTTGTTTATTATATCTTAACTACGTTTATCTCCTTGGAAAAAGTACAGATAATTCTTGAAGTTGACAATACTATCGCTGCGTCAAGACTCATCTGTGTTGCCACCGTGTAAGCTTTGCATATATTGCCTGTCGGTAACTAGAAGTATTCATAGAGGATGAGAAGAGTTGAAATAAGGAATTGGCATTGGTCAAGACAACATGAGGCGGCTGGTTGCAACCGGTGGTGTTCGAACCAAAGTGTATGGATTTAGTAAGTCCATCGGTACCTCCTCTTCAAAGTGGTTAGTGTCATGTTTTTCATTTTTTATATTTTTTCTCCTTTTGGAGTGGTATAGATATACTCCGCATATTAAGCTTATATCGCATCTATATGATATACTTTTATATTTTTTAAATTAAAACGTATATCTTTAATCAACTTTAAATTTGTGAGTGAGTAAAAGTTTAATGGATCTCCAACTGCTCTGTGCCTAATAAAAAACTAATGATCTCTGATAATGTAAATTAACTGTTTCCAATTTCTTTAGGGTGAAGTCTCAACTTCCTTTACATCGTTGGTACCTTGTGGTATGAGTGCTATCATTATTAAGATACCAAACATTTTGGTTGTACCCATTCTAATATTAGAATATACATCCATCTTAATACATGAAGCATAAGATAATCATGCATTGTTTGTAGTAGTGCTATCAATTTTTGTCTGAACTCCGAACCCTTGAACCCGATCCCATTCGAACTGGAAAAAATTAGTTTCAATTTTGAACTTTATCAATCTGGGTTGGTTTTGGGTTTGAATATTGATGTGTGAATTGAAACCAAGTCAGTTATGGCCTTATGGGTCGTAATTTTCTCTACCGGATTAAATCTGGGTTGAAAAAATAGGAAATATAAGTTCTAATAATGTATAAATTACTACATATCATTTGTAATTAACAAAAGTTTATGATCTAGGTTTAGTTTCACTTTAGACATTGTGAAATTGGGTCCAGTTCCGTACATACCCCTTGTAAAAAATTCAGTTCCGGGTCAGTTCCGGATTGAGCTATTTTACATCATTCTGGTTGTTGTCCGTCCTAGAACCGACCCGGAATCAGTTTTTTGACACCCCTAGTTTGTAGAGCGTATAGAAATTACATTTTTCTGGTCATCTTTATAAATGTAGATTTCAGTATAACCATTTGATTTAAAATAGGAAATATGAGTTCTAATAATGTATAAATTACTACATATCATTTGTAATTAACAAAAGTTTATGATCTAGGTTCAGTTTCACCTTAGACATTGTGAAATAGGGTCCAGTTCCGTACATACTCCTTGTAAAAAATTCAGTTCCGGGTCGGTTCCGGATTGAGCTATTTTACATCATTCTGGTTGTTGTCCATCCTAGAACTGAGCCGGAATCGGTTTTTTGACACCCCTAGTTTGTAGAGCGTATAGAAATTACATTTTTCTGGTCATCTTTATAAATGTAGATTTCAGTATAATCATTTGATTTACAATAATTTATGTTGGTAAAATAGTTTATGTTGTTGGCTGCCTATTAGTCTATGAGCTAGTAGGTTCTAGCAAATTAAACTGTACCACATTTTTTTACTAATCTCGTGTTTGTGGTGGTGTCATTCATAGTTGTAGTGCGAAGTGTAGGTTAGTAAACTGCTTTCTTTCTGTTGGTTAAACTATTACATTTGTATTTTATAAGAGAAGCAAATCAATATCTATCTTCTATATTGGCAGTGAAAACGTGTATATGTTTTGTTTCATAGATAACTCAGACATGTAATTATCTAAATGAAATGATAGTCTATTTTGTAGTAAAATGAATTGGAGCATCAACAAGTGATGGACCTAGTTGCTTGCTGAAGTCAAACTATAAATCAACACATGAAGATTTAGTTGGTAAAGATATGCTCAATTCTTTTCAAACAATGATAAGGATATATACATACATTATCTTCATAGATAATGTAATAGGGAAATAGATCTATTGGCTTCTTGGTGTTTTTTTGGCAAGCTATGTTCTCTTACGTTATAGCTAGTTAACTTGTATTATGGGTTGATCTGCCTACTATGGTTCGTAAGAAAATGCTTTACATTGTGTTGATTGGAATGAGAAATTCCACCAATGCCTCTATATTGTTGTACTTCATCTTAGTAGACTCTTATGGAAAGTGAAAAATCTAAAAACAGAATAGGTGTGATTAGCACTCAGAATTTAATTTATTCATTGCTTGGTTATTCTACATAACCTAACATGAATTTCCTAAAATGCATCTCTTATTTTTTTTGACTTCTTACTTATTTCATAGATTTTGCTAACATGATTCTTTGGTATTGACTTTTTGTGATGTATACCTAGATTCATTATTTATCTATATGCTTCCAACATGGAAAAAAGAACACATTAGAATGTGGTCCAATCTCCATAAAGAGGATGGTAAGATATATATATACTCGTGGAATGCTGGCTTAGGGATAGTGGTGTACCCACATATTGGACTGGGGGCATGCGTTTACCTAGAATATGATTTATACATGTTAAGTTGTATGAGATTAATAGATTATCTACTTGCAATTAGGAAACTACATGTACCTAAAATGTCATTTCACATCCAATTCGAAACATGGGTGGTGACCCAATTTTTTCTCTCGGTCCCACTCATCAAGGGGGAAAACCTAGAAGTTTGCCCGATTGATATCACACTAGGTTGTTAAGGCGGCTAGGTGCTCAATTTTTCTACAGTAACGCCTAGTAAGCCTAGGCGCCTAGGCACCCGCCTAGGCGTTTCTAGGCATTTTGAACAAATGGAAAAATATGATGTCTTGTAGATATATAAATCCTAAATTGAGTAATACATTAAACTATATTAAACTGTAAACTACACAAGAATAGAGTACAAACTAAACAACCCTATATCCAGAAATCTATTATGCATTGCCAGTAATAAACCAGAAAATAGATAGAACTGAAAAGATGTCCAAAATTGGTGGAGAATAGAAGTTGAACTTGATACATCAATAAAATATGAAAGCACAAATCAGATTAGTAATTTATAACCACATTTCTAATTGTCTATAGGTATATAACTAATGTAATAAGACAGCCTTAGCTAACAATAATCAATAATGAAATTCAAGATCATTTCTTAAGTGTTAGCTATATCATCAGATTCATCTTTGTCTTCATCTTCATCATAATGATATGACTCATCTGTTTGATTATCTTCTTCTTCAACTTCCTCATCATCTTGATGATCAACTACAGTTTTGCTCTTTCCTTTCTCTACTTTTGCCAAGACATTCTCCTTTTTTAGTGCCTTTTCCTGTATTGGTGTGCTTGTAGAAGCATGTACAACCTTTCTCTTACGGAATAAGTTGCAAGTTGTTCGGTTGTATCATCTTGCCCTTTTTCAGCAACAATAGATGACCTTGCAGCTCCTTTTCTCTTGGGTCTACTCTCTTCGTCAACCCCCATTGCCTCATCAACGAGTCTCCAAGTTAGGCCATCATGATCAGGAACGGTGGCCTCATCCAGATCCCAGTCATCCACTCACTACTCCAATTCATTTCTTCTATCTGAATTGGATCAAAATCTGTGTTATCATCCATGAGTTTTTCCCTACGTTCAGCTAGTCTGCGGTTGTATTGAATATAGACCAATTTGTCTAATCTCTTTTGCACCAACTGATTCCTCCTCTGTGTGAATCTAACATTAACAAAAAAGATGACTTAGCAACTATTTGTTAATATTTAAAATATTGAAGCGTATGTATATTGTATAGACATGTAAACATGTACTTACAAATTCAAAAGTACTCCAATTTCTTTCATAACTAGAGGTTGTACAACACAAACTAAGTATACGTAGGGCTACCCTCTTTAAAGAGGGAGTCCCGGCTCCATATATCTCCCACCAATTCACTATACATGATTAATAAGAAAATTTAATCAGACTCGTAATGAAATACGGAAAAATTAGAATCTCTAATTCTAAATTATGTATTCGGTTCGGTAACTTTCATGCCCGCTTATGTGATCTATGGCGAATAGCAGCCTCTTGTCCAAACAGACCACGACATAGAATGTATGACTCCATCTAAAATAACCTTGTCAACCTCTGCAAGGTCACTTTCCATCTGCAAAAAGCAATCCAAGAAAGCAGCCTCTGCATTGTCACATTCCTCTTGTAGATTGCCTCTCTCTTTAGCAGAAAAAACCCATCAAGGTTTAGGAAAAAACTTGTGCCATGCAAATCTGTGTTCATCTGGCCCAAATAGCGATTGTTCAAGATCTCGATAATCGGCTTATACTCTCTCTCATTTTTCCCAAAGTTTTCTTTGATCTTGCGTCTTGCATGTGTAAGCGCCATCACTAGGTATCCCATTTGACCCTTTACCAGTAAGGTGTTCTTTCAACCTCTTGATCCCTGCATTACTTATGTGGCCGCACAAACCACATTGAACTTTGTTGTTGTCAGACATATCAGGCCAAAAACCAAATTTCCAACAAGGATCATTAGACTTAGCCTTTCTCTTAGGGTAAATATTGCCTTACATTATTATAATTTATCCTTGTCATAGTGGCACCATACATTATGACATGACTTGCATATGACGGACTTAAGTCCAGGAACCCTAAGCTTCATAGTAGGTAGCATCAATAGTGTTCGGGCTTGAGTAACTAAGGCATATATCAATAATTAAGAACATAATTAACATATGGCTTGGACTCATCACATTTTCAAACTAATTGACCCACCTAGTAGGTTATGCTGGAGAAGAGACCTTCCCAACTCTTTTCTTGGCATCGTGCACCAACATGCTCGTCCCTCTAACCTTTTACAAGATTAGACCCATGCTTGCTCATTGCATTCTAATTGGGTAGAAATGTCACAAAGGAGCTAGAGATGACTCTCCTTCCCAAGTAGTGCCCAATGTTTGGCCTTCTGGTGTGTTGTAACCGTCATGGTTGTTTCCATCAATGAGAGATGGGAGGTGGAAGCAACAATGTAGATACCCATGCCCATCCCACGAGATGCTATTGTAGGTGAATAGAGGAAAAGATTGATTGTGTCAGGGTTGCTCCACAACATGCTTACAACATATGTAATAACGATTTCGCTATGATAGTTCTATAATTGCTTCATCGTGTCAAGTCTTTCCTCAGTTGAACCACAACCGTGAACCAAACTAGCTAGAAAAAGGAGGCAGAAATCTATAATGGAGGAGCGTCAACATAGTGCTCTAGCCTCATGTCTCATCAGTCGGCAAAGGGGTGCACTACCATCAATATGATTTGGTTGCATGCACATACAACAACTAGAGGAAGAGGGAAGGTTTAATAAGAGAAGGAGAGGATGTGCATGTTGTTGTCACTCTCTCATTATCTCTTTCTTGCATATGCTGGTTGTCAACCAAGGAGCATGGTGTAGGGAGGAATGAAAGGAAAATGAGAGAGAGAAGAATGGTAGTGAGAGTCAAGTAGTGGGGATGGTGGGACCATCAAGAAAGTGTCCTGCCTAACCTCTACCCACAAATCATGTATAAACATGCATGTTTAAAGAATTCATATTATTGATAGGGAAGGTATATCAACATATATTATTTGATTATATATACCAAAGACCATAAAATAAGGATATTACATAACAGTAGGGATGGCAATATGCTATTTTCAACACCCAACACCAACCATCAACCACAGTTATTATTTTAAAGTGGGTTTCCCTGGTACACAGACTGTTAGGGAGCTGGAAATGTTGAGAAACAAACAGAAGTCTTTGCCCATGGTGATTGAGGTTGTTGTGGGTGTATGCTCTTATCCTATTGAGGTATGACTTGGAATGTAAGTATTTTTTTAGATCAAAAGTGACTCAACCATCTCTAGTTGTGAATCAACCATCTCTAATTCTTCTTTTCTTCTCTTTTTTGAGAATCCTGAATTGTTGTTAGACTAATTGTTAACGTGGCCAGGCGCTAGGCATTCCAGAATATTCTTTCTTTCTGTCCTATCCTATTGAGAGGATGATCCCTAACCATCACCTATAGTGTTAGATCAGAAAGGTGACCTCATCTAGTTCTGAGGTTGGCCTAAGTTGATGACAAATAGAGTTTTTCGCCTGCAGGAGATGGTGAATAACTTCATTCCCAACATCAATTTTGTACTAGTGAGAGGAAGTACTCCTCCAACCCAAACATGTCCACCGATTACCCCTCTGTTGTGCAGCAGATCATCAGGCTGGATACGCGCGACGTCCTTTCTCTCTGCCATCTGTATGCGGCGTCATTCAGGTGTCCACATTCTTCTCAGTCTAAATACCGGACCAAATACTAAGTGACATTTTCCTCTACTAATCTAATACGAAATGTGTATATAAATGCTGGTGTTGTAATGAGGGTGGCCAAACGGCTCCTAGATAATGTTTTATTACCCGGAATAGGTTGGGCCACTTGTTTTTTTTGGTCCAACACAACTGGAACCAAGTCTGTAAACAAGCTTACAAAGACATCTCTACTTAGAAATTCATTATTAGGTAACAGTTTCCCAGTCAATTTAGAAACTAAAAATGTCAAGGATCAGTTTGGATGCAATTCAATTTGTCAGAATTTCTTGGTAAACCTATGGTGATAGATTTATATATTTTGAATAATTATCAAATGATGTTGATAAGTTGGAGTATTTTTATTTGCAGATCGACCAACTTTGAGGGGGCAAAATTTCAAATTGCTTCAAAGTTGTTATGCTATATGCCATGTGAAATTATTGATCAGGCACGTCTACCTTTTATCTTCTCTGTTACTGTTTATATACTTAAGGAGTTGTGTACTCACACTACCATTGCAGCCACATATTCACAATACAAAATGTTATGTAATACATAGAAACTTATTGACTTCAGACTTACAAATGTGTAGTTCTATATGAGAAACTTATTGACTTCAGACTTACAAATCTATAGTTCTATATGAAACTCCATACATGATTGAGGTATTAACTGTGCAGAAGAATTTGGTCTGTAACATCATTGATGCACATTATATTGTGCCCTAGTGTGTGTGTGACTATTTAGTAGAGAGGATGAATTAAAGATTACTTGTCCTATTCGTTTGTTATTCTGACATGTTGATCGTTTGGGAGGTGGACGGTTCAAATTATTTGATTGATCCTATGATATGATTCATTGTTGGATAATTGCATATGTTATTTTTGTTGTAAGGTGTCATTGCATATATTTGAAAGAAAGACGATATTGTATATTAAGTTTTACTGTTTTGATCACTTGTTTATTTATGTTATGACATGTCATGTGTTCAGGGAAGAAAGTTGGAGCATGTTTCGTGGGTACTACCTTAGGACCTACATAACCAGAAAAGTAGTATGTAATTTTACAGCTGAACCTGTCCCCTACACAAATGCTGGCTCCTGGGCTTGGGATTTAGCTAGCCTATCAGCTACATGTTCATGGTCATGTTGCTTCAGTTTTGTGCACGCCACTGTAGTTGCTCTCACAATGGCGTGCTGAGGAGGCCTTGCACTCTAGGTGGCGCAGAGCAAGTACAAATCCTATAGTGGTCTCTACACACTATGCTACGAATGGAAGATGATTGACAATCTTTATTGAGACAAAATGACGTCTATATGCTGCACGTTATGTATATGATTAATATAAGGAATCTAATTCTTATCATATTGTAATATGTAAATAAAAAAGTATGTGTATTTTATGTACACATGACAATGCTTATTCGAAGCAAATGACTGTATCAGAATAATTTTGGAAGTGAATAAAATATTTTATCTATATTATATCTTTGGATTATATGTTTGGTTGTATAATACCATGCAAAGTATATATATACATATGCATATGCATATGCATATGCGTATATATCTAATTTGTATTCTGGAATCAAGTGAAGTACATAGCGATATTTGTTCTTCCATATTGGAGGTTTTCGTACCATTTTCTATGCCTAGTATCCGTTCCGGCATGCAACAAAGTGCCGGATTTGATGCAAATTTGCAGAAATTTTAAATGCATTTCTGGCAGATATGTAATGTCATTTTTATGCCATTCTGGCATGCTATAAAATGTCGTTATATACTTTACCCGACACGGTTTTCAATGGCATCTTTCCGGCATTTTAAAATATGCAGGAAATGAATAAGGCCGGCATTGTTTATGTTTTATGACGGCATTTTTGTATGCCGACGAATGTGATATTTGTTGTAGTACAAGGGAAGGGGTATCGTCCAACTCAAGGGCACCTCATCATATCGTCCATCATAAGGGTACCATGTCATCCATCACAAAGACAAAGGTGGGTATCATCCAACACACCAAACAAGGAAGGGGTATCGCTCAACCTAAGTCATCTTCAACCTCCAACTCAAGGGAGCACAAACCCTAGATCACCAGGTATACTAGGTCACAAAGAAACCCTAAACCCTAAGGAGGATCGGCCACCAAGGGCACACAAGCAAGGTACAAAAGCAAGGAACTAAGCTAAGCTACTAACATGCAACAAGATCATAGCTAGAGGTAAAGGAGTTAGGGTTAGAAATTATGCAACCCGCCTTAAGCTCCAAGCTCCAAGGAAGAAGAAGCACTCCAAGGTCCAAGGGAATATTGTCCACCAAAGCTTCTTCCAAGAGGGTATCGGCCACCACTGCTACTCCAGGAGAGTGTATCGGCCAACACAAGCTAGGAGGAGAGGAGTGTCGTGCACTCAAGGTGGAGGAGAGACCAAAAGAGCAAAGGAAGCTAAGCAAGGGAAAGAGCTACCTATATAGAAAGAAGGGGAGGAGAAACTAAGGTAGGTCCATGCTAAGTGTCGTCCACCCAAGGGACACTTGTCCTAGGGTTCAAACCAACACACTAGCACACCAAGAGACACTTGTCCAAGATATGTACCAAGTGTCTACCAACCAAGACCAAGCAACATGGGTGACACACCAAGGCTCTTGGGCGACACACCACCATGTTGGGCGACACAAGCTACTCTAGGCCGACACAAGGCTCAAGCAAGCCCAGACAAAGCATCCCAAGGCCCAAACAAGCTCAAGAAAGGCCCAAGAAACTCAAACAACAAGCCCAAGCCTTCCTCTCAACCCTAGAGGAAGCAAAGAGGAGAAAACATCTCACAAGATGGCATACTTGCACACAAAACCTTAAACTTGGGTTATTTGCAAGTAGCCCCTCCAACCCTCAACAAAGCACAACAAAACCCTAATCACCACCAAAGGTGATTAGCAAGCACCAAAGCACCAAGAGTAAGCAAAACAAACAGGGTAAACCCTAAACGCAGGTCAGGGTCCTTACAGTAATCATGATTGGTTAAAGTCCAATACATGGCAGAGGCATGAAGCCTGTAATTAGGAGTGGTTAGAGCCCACTACCTGGCTATATAATCAGGAGTGGTTAGAGTCCACTGCCTGTGTAACATCCCTGACCCGGGTTATGAATTAACCCTAGGTGTTTTGCCTAAAATATGTAATTAAATCCCTATGATTATCTTTTGGCATGTAATTAAGTTCCTAAGGAACATACATTTTCATTTCTGTCCTTTTTAAACAATGATTGTAGTATTGTTTGGTAATACATGGACCTATGTGCAAATTACCCAATTAGAGGGGTTAACTTGCAAATTACATAGGTTAAGATGTTCCTATAATAAAGAGACATCATATGAAGGAATATGATGAGGTATGATGGATTTCCCAAGTTTGGGCACCAAGGTGCAACTTGTGGAGCAATCCTTGTGCTTAAACCCTAATTTTGGTATAAAGTGCAATTTACCCAAAATGTGGAGTGCAACTTGTGTTATATACCTTCTAGTATATCTTTTATGACTCTTGACATCAATTAGAGAAGAAACGATGAGAGGGGCGTTTCAATTAAATAATTGGATAAGAAGGATGACCTTTGTAGTGAAAATACTTAGTATGAGTAAGAAGACCCTTCATATATGTACCTTAGTATGCATGTTGGTTTTATCTACCCTTAGATCTTGAGTTTTGATGAGTTTTGCATAAGAGTATCATGCTTGGACGTGCCTTAGAAAGAAGAAGGGACTTAGATGAGAAATCTATGTTTTAGAGGTCCTTATGGTGGAAAATAACCTAAAGTATATAAGCCTAGTTCCTTGTAAAACAACCAAACGTATTCCCTTCACTTCCTCACTTCTCATCTTTCTCAACCGACCAAGGCAAAGCTCTGGAGCTCAGGGAAATGACCAACCTGTTCTAAGGTAAGAAAGCACCATCTTCTAGCTTGAATTCATGGGGGAAATCCTTGTATAAGGTTGATTTCATGGTTAATTCACTTAGTTTTCTCTTCCTAGTCGATCCTTCCCAACCTTTCTTGAAGAAACAACCTTGGATGACCTGTGGAGCTCTAGCCACCATTAAAGTCTTGAAGCTTGGAAGCTTGGAGCTCTAGGAACAACGTTTGAGGCGGGTTTTATAACTCTACACCTTGCTTTGTTATACATACTTTTATTCTTGCAAATAATAGTTAGTTCTTCTTCTTCCCCATCTTTCTTTGCACTCTTGCAAGCCTTTTCGTGAAGAATAGACCTTGGTTTCAAGGTTGAAGATGAAGGGCGTTAATACCTATGTTGGTCCTTATCCAACTTTATCAAATGGGTTCAACTCGTTTCACCTCAAATGGGTTCAACTCGTTTCACCTCAAATGGATTCAACTCGTTTCACCTCAAATGGGTTCAACTCGTTTCACCTCAAATGGGTTCAACTCATTTCACCTCAAATGGGTTCAACTCGTTTCACCTCAAATGGATTCAACTCGTTTCACCTCAAATGGATTCAACTCGTTTCACCTGAAATGGGTTCAACTCGTTTCACCTCAAATGGGTTCAACTCGTTTCACCTCAAATGGGTTCAACTCGTTTCACCTCAAATGGGTTCAACTCGTTTCACCTCAAATGGGTTCAACTCGTTTCACCTCAAATGGGTTCAACTCGTTTCACCTCAAATGGGTTCAACTCGTTTCACCTCAAATGGGTTCAACTCGTTTCACCTCAAATGGGTTCAACGCGTTTCACCTCAAATGGATTCAACTCGTTTCAATCCAAACGGGTTCACCCTCGTTTCAATTCAAATGGGTCACACTCGTTTCAACTGAAATGGGTCACACTCGTTTCAATCCAAACGGGTTCACACTCGTTTCAACTGAAATGGGTCACACTCGTTTCAATTCAAATGGGTCACACTCGTTTCAACTGAAATGGGTCACACTCGTTTCAATCCAAACGGGTTCACACTCGTTTCAACTGAAATGGGTCACACTCGTTTCAATCCAAATGGGTTACACTCGTTTCAACCCAAATGGGTCACACTCGTTTCAACCTAAAAGGGTTCAATTAAAGGATACCTTGTTTTATGTAAACTCTAATGACATGATAGTGGTGAATTGGTTTATGTTAATCAGCAAGGACTTAAACCAACCCTATCTAGAGTGATGTAATCACCTTTCATTAGGAAGGAGAGAGAGAAAGTACCATTTATGGTTAAAACTCAAATAAAGTACCTTCAATGTATATGAATATGCAGGATTAGGGTATGATCCACTTATGAGAGATTATGAAAACCCTAATTCTAGGGTAATCATGAGTAATGTGAATAGTAAACCCTAATTCTAGGGTAATCAGAAGTAGTGTGAATAGTAAACCCTAATTTTAGGGTAATCATGAGTAATGTGAATAGTAAACCCTAATTTTAGGGTAATCATGAGTAATGTGAATAGTAAACCCTAGTTCATGGTAATATGTAGAAATGAACAATAAAACCTAAACTCATGTTATTCCTTTAAGCATGAATTGTATTATCAAAGATATGAGATGAGGAATTATTATTCCCAATCATAATGAAAGGGGTGAATAACCCTAAATGATGTAAACAAGGGAATCTTACCCTTTGTAAGGACATAAAAGTATAACCTTTGAATTGAAGGGTTAATTCTGTCTTATTGACTGCTGATCTGATTATGAATTTTGATTATTATCAATTGATTTAATCATGCAGGTTCCTATAAGAAAATAATCATATCCAGGTAAGGATCATGACATCATGTTCATTGAAAGCATGTCAATAGCTTATGAATAGAAATAACTATGTTGCCTAAATGCAAGTAGTATCATATGAAACTGATATGCCTTAAGGGCCATGAATGACATCGAGGTCATGCTAATAGATGACTTGATGCTGACATGACATTTGATAGCAAGTGTTATGATGATATGAGGGTGTGAACACCTATGTTCCTGAATTATAGTGATAAGATGATTAAGAACTGACATCCATCTGATAACTCATATGAGTAATACCTGTTATATTTAGTATTCTTCTGTTATAGCCATGTTTAGTACTTGAATGTTTGGAAACATGTATGATGCTAAAAGAATACTGAAATGTACCTAATAACCAAGTTTAATCATATCATGTAGAGCCCTGATCATAGATCCATCATTGTCAGACTTTAAATGATGGTGAAACAGGTTTTCCTAAGGGAACTCCTGGATCACATACTTTAGAGTATGTGGGGGAATATGGATGTGTATATCCTTACATCCTAGTGTAGGAGTTGATGTTGATGTATCTTAATCCATCAACCCTTCACTATATGTTTATACTGGGATTATGTAACACTATTCTTCCAAGGGAATCTTTTATACCGCATCAATGAGAGATAAACATGAAATCTTTCTATGGCGAAGAGAGTGCAGAATGCCACTGTGACTCTAATAGCGAAGTACCAGAATACCCTGGTGAGCTATATTAGCGGGGACATTAGATGTCCTGCATGTTTATCCTCATTCTGACTGAGGTAGTTGAAGGTCATGAGAATACGGCTCTTTCGATGACCTAGTATGATACCGATGTGACTTACTAGTGATCGGTTGGAGCATGAGCGGTATACCTCATCTCCGCAGGGCATAATGATGTTTGTAAAACATAATCAACCGCGTAGCATAACTGCTTAGGTTGAACTATGAGGAACATTGATTGATATTGCATTGCTTGTTTTTAATATCCTGTTCAAGCATTAGTATATGTGTTCTTCATATTCCTTAAATAAAGATGAGTATTTGTTATCAAGCCTGCTGTGAGTAACCTAAATTACCTGCTCATGATATCCCTTTGATTGCTTTTAACAAAGTTTCTGGAGGAGAGTTATAACTCTCGCTGGGAAAATTATTTAAAATTGTCTCACCCCGTAGATTTCTACCTTTAGGTGGACGTTGAGGTCAAAGGAACCGATCTGCAGGTGGACAGCAGCAACAGTAGCAAATTCAGGAGCAGCAATGACTTCAGGTGGAAACACTGTGCTGTCTAGTCTTGTAGTCAGAATAGTCTTATGTCGTCTCTGTACACTCAGGTCCTAGGAGTTTCTTGATCTTAGAATTTTGAAATCTTGAGATTTTGTATCATGACGTATATAATCACTCGAGAAGTGATTTATCAGAGATGTAAACAATTCATCTTACTTTTATAAAAGGAGTTTCAAGTTTTTAATGTCTCATTTTTGAAAAGTTTTAATTTCTCGTGATTTTCGTATTCTGCTGTTAATCGAATCGCTTCCGCTATGTTTATCTTGTATTTTGGAGATCAGAGCCCACAATTAGTGGTATCAGAGCTCTAGGTTCGCTGAGTCTACAGAGACATAGGACTTAGAGTGTCAAGTATATCCTTAGTACTTCTTTCTTATCTAATAGAGTCTCCTGCTCCTCAGGAGAAGAAGATAATTAAGGATGTCTGGACCACAGGAGGAGTACGAGGCCAAAAGTAGTGTTGCTGCACCTCGAGAAGGTGCAAGGAACCTAGAAATAGATAAACATGTACCTGAGCCACCTATGGAGCCATCTCGGTTTGACCCAGCTGACATGGGAAACCCAGCTGTTCAAACTATGTTTGGGCAGTTTATGACTGCCATGACACATATCACTGACAGGATGCCCATGCCTGCACCTAGGGCACCTGTCCAGTCTGAGAGTCAAGGTATCGGTAAAATGTTCGAGCGACTTCGTCGGGTCGGAGCAACTGAATATTTTGGAACAGATGACCCTGCTGATGCTGATCTGTGGTTAACTGAGTTGGAGAAAGCTTTCAGAATCCTTAACATCCCCGAAGGTGAGAAGGTTAGACATACTGTCTATCTTCTCAAAGGTAGTGCTGGTCACTGGTGGACCATGGAAGAGCAGAAGAGGCCTGGAATAGAGATCTCGTGGGAAGACTTTCGTCGGGAATTTTTCCGCAGATATTTTCCAAAGACCTTCCTGGATGAGAAGATCTCTCAGTTTGAGAGACTGAGACAGGGTATGATGAACATTAGCGAGTATGAGGCTAAGTTCATGGAGTTGTTGCGATTCTGTCCACATATGGCTACCACAGATGAAGAAAGGATTAGGAGGTTTGAGAAGGGTTTAAATGCTGACATGACTACTCCCGTGTCTGCACTAGAAAACCGGGAGAGATTCTCTACCTTTGTTGAGTTAGTCTGAAGGATAGAGAGATCCGTAGTCGAGAAAAGACAAACCCAAAAGAGATATCCACAGTTCCAGGGATCTTCATCTAGAGACTTTAAGAAGCCTAGGTTCTCTGCACCTACACCTCCACCACCCAGATCGAGTTCTCAGACTCAGTGGTCCCCAAGTAGAGGTAGAGGACGAGGTTTACCGCCACGAGAGACTCACAGTTCAGCATCAATATCGGTCACAGGACTGCCAAGACCACAACAACTGGAGAGGAGTTGCTATAACTGTGGGAAGGTGGGACATTTGATGAAGGACTGTAGGTCTAGGCCTGTCAGTGTGACACAGCCTCTGAGGCAGGATCAACAGGGATCACAGAGAAGGCAGTCTCAAGGAGCAGCTAGAGGACGTGGGCAAGCGTCTCAGGCTGAATCGTCAGCACCAACTCAACCTCAAGCGACAACGAGGTTCTATGCTATGAACCCACCAGAAGCAGTAGTCAATCCACGGGTTGTGGCAGGTCAGATGGAACTTTTATATTCTGATATGTCTAAATCATGTGTGGTATCTGTTTTGATTGACCCGGGTGCTACGCACTCCTTTGTCACTCGAAGAGTGATTCGTAACTGCAATATGACAGTTAGACATAGGGCAGATAGCTTGTTGCTTGAAACTCCGTTGAGAGGATCTGCTGTTTTGCAAGAGGTATGCTCTCCTTGCATCCTCTTCTTTTCTGATCATCACATTCAAGTGGATCTTATACCACTTGATATGCAAGGATTTGATATAATCCTGGGGATGAATACCTTGGAAAGGTATAGAGTTGTCTTGGGTTGTGAATCCAAGCAGGCTGAGTTTGCTGATGAGAGCAACACATGGATCTTTCAAGGAGAGAGAAAGATTCTACCCACCTGTCGTGTGTCTGCTATGGTTGCTGATAAGCTGATGAGGCAATGATGTTATGCATTCTTGGCCCATGTGATAGATACCACCATGAAGAATCCTAACCTTGTTGAAGTTCCTATAGTCAGGGAATTTGAAGATGTATTTCCTGAAGAACTTCCAGGTATGCCACCGCCTCGGGAAATTGATTTTGAAATCAATTTGATCCCAGATACCCAACCTATAGCACAAACACTGTATAGGATGGCACCTGCTGAGATGGCAAAACTCAAGAAACAGCTTCAAGAGTTGCTTGAGAAAGGTTTTATCTGACCAAGTACTTCACCTTGGGGTGCTCCGGTCTTGTTTGTTAAAAAGAAGGATGGATCAATGTGGTTGTGCATCGATTACATACAACTAAATAAAGTAACGATAAAGAATAAGTACCCTCTGCCTAGAATTGATGATCTTTTTGACCAGTTGCGTGGTGCAATCATCTTCTCGAAGATAGACTTGAGGTCAGGATATCATCAACTTCGTATTAAGGACAGTGACATACCCAAGTCTGCTTTCAGGACAAGGTATGGTCACTATGAGTTCACAGTTATGTCGTTCGGACTAACTAATGCATCAGCTGCATTTATGGAACTCATGAATAGAATTTTCCGACCTTTCCTCGATCAGTGTGTTGTTGTCTTTATAGATGACATCCTGATCTATAGTAGAGATACTCAGAAGCATGAACAACATCTTCGTCAGGCTCTAACTTTGCTAAGACAACATAAGATATATGCTAAGTTTAGCAAGTGTGAGTTCTGGATGCCGAAGGTATCTTTTCTTGGACATGTGATATCTGCCTCAGGAATTCGTGTTGACCCTAAAAAGGTAGAATCTGTTCTACAATGGGAACAACCAAAAACACCGACGGAGATTCGTAGTTTCTTAGGATTGGCTGGCTATTATCGAAGGTTCATTAAAAACTTCAGTTCTATAGCCCTACCCTTGACAAAGTTGACCCGGAAAGATGTTCCTTTTGCCTGGAGTGATAAGTGTCAACAAGCTTTTCAGCTGTTGAAGGAGAGGTTGACAAGTGCACCTGTTCTTGTGCTACCTGAGCAAGGAAAAGGATATGTAGTCTTTTGTGATGCCTCCAAGAATGGACTTGGATGTGTGTTGATGCAAGATAAACAAGTGATTTCTTTTGCTTCCCGACAGCTTAAGAAACACGAGGAGAATTATCGGACACATGATTTAGAGTTAGCTGTTGTGGTTCATGCCTTGAAAATCTGGAGACATTATCTTTACGGAGAAACCTTCCAGATTTTCACAGACCATAAGAACCTTAAGTATATCTTCTCTCAGCATGACCTTAACATGAGGAAACGTCGCTGGATGGAGTTAATCAAGGATTATGATTGTACAATAGACTACCATCCAGGAAAGGCCAATGTAGTTGCATATGCCTTGAGTAGGAAATCAGCAACATCATCCTCTAATAGGGCACAATTAAACTCTTTAGTATGCCCTAGGAGAGATATGCTTATCTCCTTAAGGCAAGACAATGTACAGATGAAGGTGTCATGGATTGTCGGGTTGTTGGCTGATATGCATATCAAACCCACCCTAAGAGAGTAGATTAGGGAGGCACAACAAGTTGATGTTGCAGTTCAGCAGATCAGATCTGAGTATGGTGATGGGAAGGGAGAAGGTTTTTGTAACATCCCTGACCTGGGTTACAACCTAACCCTGGAATTTTTGCCTAAATATGTAATTAGATACTTGTGAATACTCCCTGGCATGTAATTAAGTTCCTCAGGAACATATATTTTCAATTTTTTGCTCCTTTTTAAATAAAGTTGTAGCATTGTGTTGTATGCAGGGACCTATGTGAAAATTACCCAGTTTAAGGGTTCCACTTGCAAATTCACAAGTTAAGATGTTCCTTTGATGTTAAAACATCATGAGGATGTTTATGATGAAGTTTGAAGGATTTCCCAAGCTTGAGCACCAAGGTGCAGCTGTGGAAGCAATCCTTATGCTTGAAAACCCTAATTTGGAGTAAAATGCAAATTACCCAAATTGAGGGGTGCAACTTGTAATTTTCACTTTCTAGAACATCTTTTATAACTCTTGTCATCATTTAGAGTAGAAATGATGAAAGGGACACATCAATGAATAATCGGATAAGAAAAGTGATCTTTGTGGTGAAAGTCACCTAATATGGGTATGGAGACCTTTCATGTATATACCCTAGTTGAAGGATGGTTTTCTTAACCCTTAGATCTTGAGATTTCATTAGCTTTGCATAAGTTTAGATGAGTGTGGACGTGCCCTTGAGCAAGGAGGGACTTAGATGCAATATTCCATACTTTAGAGGTCCTTATGGTGTAAAAAAGGCCTAAAGTATATAAGCCATTTCCTTGCAAATAAGTGAACGGATCCTTCATTTCCTTCACTTCCTCTCTTCTTTCCTAAAACGACCAAGGCTAGCTCTTGAGCTCAGGGGGACGACCAACCTGTTCTAAGGTAAGAGAACACCACCTTCTAGCTCGAATTCATGGAGGAATTCATCCTTTAAGGTTGGTTTTGTGGATAGCTTACTTAGTCTTCTTGTTTTAGCCGACCAATCCTACCTTTCCTTGGAGGAATCACCTCTGGCCGACTTGTGGAAGTTCAAGGACGCCATTAAATCTTGGAGCTTGGAGGTTTGGAGCTCTAGGAACAACCTTTAGGCGGGTTTTATAACTCTAACTCTTTGCTTTATATGCATACTTTGTTCTTGCAAAATTAGCATGTTAGTTCTTCTTCTACCTCCCTTCTTCCTTGCACTTTTGCAAGCAAAACGGTGGGAGAACCGACCTTGACAGAGGTTGAAGATGAGGGGCGTGAATCCCTATGTTACTTTATTAAACGACCTTGGACCCTTTTGGTCCAAACGGTTGCAAACCGTTTGGGGTCAAACGGTTTCAAACCGTTTGCCCTCAAACGGTCTTGCAAGACCGTTTGGATTGAAACGGTCTCAAGACCATTTGATAAGGTTGACCAAGGGACGACCATTTGAGGGTCTGTTGGTTATATATTGAATTTCATTCCTGCAAAGAATCGAAGATTAATTCTTAACCAATTGAGAGTTGAAGGCACTTCAACATCCTAACCCTAATCGGGTTGAAATTATTGTTTTAAAACATAGATCTTGTTGAGTTTTGGGTTGAAGGACCCAAACGGTCTCAAGACCATTTGGGGGTTCCTCCAAACGGTCTCAAGACCGTTTGGGCACAACTCAAGACCGTTTGAAGGTCTAGGATTGAGATAATCTAATGATTTGAAGGTCCAATTGCAACAAGTTGATGAATTGATAAAAATGCTGATTTTTGACCTAATTTGAGTTCAACCCTAATCTAACCGACTTAGTTTTTGGTCAAACTTTGGGCAAACGGTCTCAAGACCGTTTGGATGATGTAAAAACGACCTCAAGACCGTTTGGGCCAAGTTTGGGCCCAATTGGAGGTCAATTGATAGGTTCAACCTTGAATTGATTCACATTGTTGAATATTGATGACCATCCGATTTGAAACCCTAATTGAGATGGACTTAACCCTAATTGACTTTCAATTGAGGGTTAATTTGGTGTCCAAGTGATTGAGGTTCATCCTAATTGACTCAATTTATAAGTGGATAATATGGCTTTGGCCAATTGAGGGCTTCAACATACTTAACCATGATTAATTGTAACTTTTGAACCACTTTGGAGGTCCAAACGGTTTGAGCCCATTTGGACCAAACGGTCTCAAGACCGTTTGGATCCAAACGGTCTCAAGACAGTTTGAGGCCAAATGGTCTCAAGACCGTTTGGGGCCAAACGGTCTCAAGACCGTTTGGGCTCAAACGATCTCAAGGTCGTTTGGTCCAATCGATCTCAAGTTGATTTGATCAAACGGTTTCAAACCGCATGAGCTTCAAACAGTTTGAAAGTCAAAATGGTCAACGCACCCAAACGGTCTCAAGACCGTTTGAAGGAAAATGGTCTCAAGACCGTTTGAGACCAAACGGTCTCAAGACCGTTTGGTGGTTGAATGTTGAAACCGTTTGAAGATGTTCAAGGTGGTTTGTACTTAATCAATTAATGGTGTAATTGGTTCAATGGTGATCTAATCTAAACCCTAATGGTAACCTAGGTCATTAAGGGATTAAGTGATTAATGAGTTGACCCATGAAGGTGATCATGAGGTCAAATTACTAAAATACCCTTGAGGGGTTTAATTGAGCAATACCTTGTTCTAATCAAACCCTAATCACATGATAGTGATGTTTTGGCTTATGTTAGTCAATGAGGACTTAACCCAACCTGATCTAGAGTGGTGTTATCACCATCTACTAGTAAGAGGAGAGAGAAAGTATCCTAAGAGAGTGAAATTACCCTTTTATGGTGGATACTTAAGTAAGATACTTTCAATACATATGAATGTGCATAATTAGGGTATGATCCACCTATGAGAGATCATGGAAACCCTAATTATGATGTTTAGCGAATCTTAATCTTACTTAAGAGCTTTAATGATGATGTTTCTCATACATGACGATGTAATGAGTACAATTCACCATGAAAGATGAATAGTAAACCCTAATTCTAGGGTGGTGACATGAAAGATGAATAGTAAACCCTAATTGATGAATTGTTTACTATTACCAGTTGAATTAACCTTGCAGGTTGTTATGAGATGATGATCATATCCAGGCATGGATTGTAATACTATATTCATTGAAAGCATGTCTTAAGCTTTATGAATAAGTGAAATATCTTGATGCACTGCTAGTGACATCTATTGAGGTTTATGGGCTGTAAGAGCCATAAATACCATCAAGGTCATGCTTAACAGATGACTTGTGGTGAAATGATTGAGAATTGATGATTGAAAAGAGTTAGGCTTGCTACAGTTTAGTATTCTCATTTATAGATGTTATACTAATGTTATTGTTTGAAGAACCATGTATGATGTTAAAAGAATACTGAATGTACCTAACTAATCAAGTGTAATGTAGAGCCCTGATCATAGATCCATCATTGTCAGAGTCTAAATGATGGTGAAACAGGTTTTCCCAAGGGAACTCCTGGATCACATACTTTTGAGTATGTGGGGTATATGGATGTGTAGAACCTTACATCCTAGTGTAGGAATTGATGTAGATTTTTATAGTCTGTCAAACCTTCACTACAAACCCCAAAGGTGAGATGTATCATTATTCTCCCAAAGTAAACACAAACACCGCATTGGTGAAAGATAATCAAGAAATCTTCTGATGACGAAGAGAGTACAGAACGCCACTGTAACTCTAAAAACATAGCGAAGGTCCAGTTTACCCTGGTGAGATATGAATAGCAGACGTCCTGCCAGATGTCCTGCAAACAATCCTCTAACTGACTGAGGAAGATGAGGTCATAAGAATTCGGCTCTTTTAATGACCTATGTGTGATACTGATGTGACTTCTTAGCGATCAGTTGGGGTATGAGTGGTATACCTCATCTCCACAGGGCATAATAATGTTTGAAAAACATAATCAATAGCGTAGTATTACTTGATTGATGTTACACTGGATAAAGTATATGTTCTTCATGTTTCATAAATGTTGAACTCTTGCTTATTATCAAAACTGCTAATAAATGCTTTGAAAGCTTTTACTGCTTAAGTTATTCTTTGTTTGCTTATAAAGCTTCTAGTGGAGAGTTATAACTCTCACTGGGGCAATTATGTATAATTGTCTCACCCCGTAGACTTCAAGTTTTTAGGTGGTCGTCGAAGACGGAGGAACCGGTCTAAAGGTGACCAATCCCAGCAGCAGCAGCACCAGGAGCAATAGTAAATCTGAGGTGGAGATTCAACTTGCTATGTGAAGTAGTTAGAGTCAGTCCTATGTGTCCTCTGTACTCTCAGGTCTTGGAGTATTTTGGTCATGAGTTCTTGAGATTTTGTATCATGTTGTATATAATTACTCAAGAAGTAATTTGACATAGATGTATACAGTTTAAATCCTTTTTCTATGGAAAAGGTTTGTGGTTTCAAGCTCTTATCTCGAAAAGTTTTAATTTCCCGTGATTTTTGTCTTCTGCTGATTATCGATTGCTTCCGCTCAAGTTTAAATCGTGATTATTTCGTGGTTTGGAGATCGGAGCCCACAGTTTTCATGAATCAGATGATCAAGTAGCATGCTATCATGGGAGGATGATAGTACCAGATGTAGATAACCTGAGGAAGTTAGTCCTGGAAGAAGCTCATTCTTCAATGTATGCTATGCATCTAGGAAGCATCAAGATGTATCGAAACTTGAAAGATATGTATTGGTGGCCTGGGATGAAGAAGGACGTAGCTGAGTTTGTTCTGAGGTGTCCAGTGTGTCAGCAAGTTAAAGATGAACACCAGAAGCCTGCAGAAACAATGCAACCTTTACCCATACTACAGTGGAAGTGGGATCATGTAACCATGGACTTTGTTGTTAGTCTACCTAGAACAAACAAAGGACATGATTCCATTTGGGTAATTGTTGATAGGTTGACTAAGACAGTGCATTTCTTACCTGTCAAAACAACCTATTCTGCTGAAAGGTTATCCCATTTATATGTTCAATAGATAGTGTGTTTGCACGGAGTTCCTGTCACCATAGTTTCTGACAGAGGTCCTCAGTTCACAAGTCGTTTTTGGGAACAGCTACATAGGGCACTAGGCACCCAGTTAAGGTTTAGTACAACCTTTCATCCACAGACAGATGGACAGTCAGAAAGAACTATACATACATTAGAAGATCTGTTGAGAGCATGTGCTCTCCAGTTCACAGGAAGTTGGGATCTGCACCTAAGCTTGATAGAGTTTGCCTATAACAATAACTATCAACATAGTATTGATATGGCACCTTATGAAGCCTTATATGGCAGACGTTGTAGATCACCCTTATGCTGGTATGAGACTAGTGAACATCAATTGTTAGGTCTTGATCTTGTGCAGCAGACTACAGAAAAGATTAAAGTAATACAACAACAGATTAAGACTGTACAAGATAGGCAAAAATCTTATGCTGACAAGCATCGTAGACCGTTGGAGTTCCAGGTTGGAGACAGAGTGTATCTCAAGGTCTCGCCTTGGAAAGGAGTCCTTCGCTTTGGAAGGAAAGGGAAGTTAGCTCCTAGATTTATAGGGCCTTATCCAATCATTGAACGGGTTGGAAAGGTAGCCTATAGACTAGAGTTACCACCAAAATTACAAAAACTACACCCTGTGTTTCACATTTCTATGCTAAGGAAATGTCATCCCGATACCGAGTCAGTTCTACAACCTATGGAAGTAGAATTGAATGAAGATATAACTTATGAGGAAGGACCGGTGTCAATCCTTGATAACAGAATTAAAAAGCTAAAGAAGAAAGAGATAAGTCTTGTAAAAGTTCTCTGGAATCACCGTGGTGTTGAAGAAGCCACTTGGGAACTAGAGGAAGAGATGAGAAGGAAATATCCTACTCTTTTCTCTTAATATGTTTTATCAATTTCGAGGACGAAATCCTTGTAAGGGGTGGATAATTTGTAACATCCCTGACTCGGGTTATGAATTAACCCTAGGTGTTTTGCCTAAAATATGTAATTAAATCCTTGTGATTATCTTTTGGCATGTAATTAAGTTCCTAAGGAACATACATTTTCATTTCTGTCCTTTTTAAACAATGATTGTAGTATTGTTTGGTAATACATGGACCTATGTGCAAATTACCCAATTAGAGGGGTTAACTTGCAAATTACACAGGTTAAGATGTTCCTCTAATAAAGAGACATCATATGAAGGAATATGATGAGGTATGATGGATTTCCCAAGTTTGGGCACCAAGGTGCAGCTTGTGGAGCAATCCTTGTGCTTAAACCCTAATTTTGGTATAAAGTGCAATTTACCCAAAATGTGGAGTGCAACTTGTGCTATATACCTTCTAGTATATCTTTTATGACTCTTGGCATCAATTAGAGAAGAAAAGATGAGAGTGGCGCTTCAATTAAATAATTGGATAAGAAGGATGACCTTTGTAGTGAAAATACTTAGTATGAGTAAGAAAACCCTTCATATATGTACCTTAGTATGCATGTTGGTTTTATCTACCCTTAGATCTCGAGTTTTGATGAGTTTTGCATAAGAGTATCATGCTTGGACGTGACTTAGAAAGAAGAAGGGACTTAGATGAGAAATCTATGTTTTAGAGGTCCTTATGGTGGAAAATAACCTAAAGTATATAAGCCTAGTTCCTTGTAAAACAACCAAACGTATTCCCTTCACTTTATCACTTCTCATCTTTCTCAACCGACCAAGGAAAAGCTCTGGAGCTCAGGGAAACGACCAACCTGTTCTAAGGTAAGAAAGCACCATCTTCTAGCTTGAATTCATGGGGGAAATCCTTGTATAAGGTTGATTTCATGGTTAATTCACTTAGTTTTCTCTTCCTAGCCGATCCTTCCCAACCTTTCTTGAAGAAACAAGCTTGGATGACCTGTGGAGCTCTAGCCACCATTAAAATCTCGAAGCTCGGAAGCTTGGAGCTCTAGGAACAACATTTGAGGTGGGTTTTATAACTCTACACCTTGCTTTGTTATACATACTTTTATTCTTGCAAATAATAATTAGTTCTTCTTCTTCCCCATCTTTCTTTGCACTCTTGCAAGCCTTTTCGTGAAGAATAGACCTTGGTTTCAAGGTTGAAGATGAAGGGCGTTAATACCTATGTTGGTCCTTATCCAACTTTGTCAAATGGGTTCAACTCGTTTCACCTCAAATGGATTCAACTCGTTTCACCTCAAATGGGTTCAACTCGTTTCACCTCAAATGGGTTCAAATCATTTCACCTCAAATGGGTTCAACTCGTTTCACCTCAAATGGATTCAACTCGTTTCACCTCAAATGGATTCAACTCGTTTCACCTCAAATGGGTTCAACTCGTTTCACCTCAAATGGGTTCAACTCGTTTCACCTCAAATGGGTTCAACTCGTTTCACCTCAAATGGGTTCAACACGTTTCACCTCAAATGGATTCAACTCGTTTCAATCCAAACGGGTTCACCCTCGTTTCAATTCAAAGGGGTCACACTCATTTCAACTGAAATGGGTCACACTCATTTCAATCCAAACGGGTTCACACTCGTTTCAGCTGAAATGGGTCACACTCGTTTCAATTCAAATGGGTCACACTCGTTTCAACTGAAATGGGTCACACTCATTTCAATCCAAACGGGTTCACACTCGTTTCAATCCAAATGGGTTACACTCGTTTCAACCCAAATGGGTCACACTCGTTTCAACCTAAAAGGGTTCAATTAAAGGATACCTTGTTTTATGTAAACTCTAATGACATGATAGTGGTGAATTGGTTTATGTTAATCAACAAGGACTTAAACCAACCTTATCTAGAGTGATGTAATCACCTTTCATTAGGAAGGAGAGAGAGAAAGTACCATTTATGGTTAAAACTCAAATAAAGTACCTTCAATGTATATGAATATGCAGGATTAGGGTATGATCTACTTATGAGAGATTATGAAAACCCTAATTCCAGGGTAATAATGAGTAATGTGAATAGTAAACCCTAATTTTAGGGTAATCATGAGTAATGTGAATAGTAAACCCTAGTTCATGGTAATATGTAGAAATGAACAATAAAACCTAAACTCATGTTATTCCTTTAAGCATGAATTGTATTATCAAAGATATGAGATGAGGAATTATTATTCCCAATCATAATGAAAGGGGTGAATAACCCTAAATGATGTAAACAAGGGAATCTTACCCTTTGTAAGGACATAAAAGTATAACATTTGAATTGAAGGGTTAATTCTGTCTTATTGACTGCTGATCTGATTATGAATTTTGATTATTATCAATTGATTTAATCATGCAGGTTCCTATAAGAAAATAATCATATCCAAGTAAGGATCATGACATCATGTTCATTGAAAGCATGTCAATAGCTTATGAACAGAAATAACTATGTTGCCTAAATGCAAGTAGTATCATATGAAACTGATATGCCTTAAGGGCCATGAATGACATCGAGGTCATGCTAATAGATGACTTGATGCTGACATGACATTTGATAGCAAGTGTTATGATGATATGAGGGTGTGAACACCTATGTTCCTGAATTATAGTGATAAGATGATTAAGAACTGACATCCATCTGATAATTGATATGAGTAATACCTGTTATATTTAGTATTCTTTTGTTATAGCCATGTTTAGTACTTGAATGTTTGGAAACATGTATGATGCTAAAAGAATTCTGAAATGTACCTAATAACCAAGTTTAATCATATCATGTAGAGCCCTGATCATAGATCCATCATTGTCAGACTTTAAATGATGGTGAAATAGATTTTCCTAAGGGAAGTCCTGGATCACATACTTTAGAGTATGTGGGGGAATATGGATGTGTATATCCTTACATCCTAATGTAGGAGTTGATGTTGATGTATCTTAATCCATCAACCCTTCACTATATGTTTATATCGGGATGATGTAACACTATTCTTCCAAGGGAATCTTTTATACCGCATCGATGAGAGATAAACATGAAATCTTTCGATGGCGAAGAGAGTGCAGAATGCCACTGTGACTCTAATAGTGAAGTACCAGAATACCCTAGTGAGCTATATTAGCGGGGACATTAGATGTCCTGCATGTTTATCCTCATTCAGACTGAGGTAGTTGAAGGTCATGAGAATCCGGCTCTTTCGATGACCTAGTATGATACCGATGCGACTTACTAGTGATCGGTTGGAGCATGAGCGGTATACCTCATCTCCGCAGGGCATAATGATGTTTGTAAAACATAATCAACCGCATAGCATAACTGCTTAGATTGAACTATGAGGAACATTGATTGATATTACATTGCTTGTTTTTAATATCCTGTTCAAGCATTAGTATACGTGTTCTTCATATTCCTTAAATAAATATGAGTATTTTCTATCAAGCCTGCTGTGAGTAACCTAAATTACCTGCTCATGATATCCCTTTGATTGCTTTTAACAAAGTTTCTGGCGGAGAGTTATAACTCTCGCTGGGACAATTATTTAAAATTGTCTCACCCCGTAGATTTCTACCTTTAGGTGGACGTCGAGGTCGAAGGAACCGATCTGCAGGTGGACAGCAGCAACAACAGCAAATTCAGGAGCAGTAGTGACTTCAGGTGGAAACACTGTGCTGTCTAGTCTTGTAGTCAGAATAGTCTTATGTCGTCTCTGTACACTCAGGTCCTAGGAGTTTGTTGATCTGAGAATTTTGAAATCTTGAGATTTTGTGTCATGACGTATATAATCACTCGAGAAGTGATTTATCAGAGATGTAAACAGTTCATCTTACTTTTATAAAAGGAGTTTCAGGTTTTTAATATCTCGTTTTTGAAAAGTTTTAATTTCTCATGATTTTCGTATTCTGCTGTTAATCGAATCGCTTCTGCTATGTTTATCTTGTGTTTTGGAGATCAGAGCCCACAGCCTGGCTGTGTAATCAGGATTGGTTAAAGTCCAATACCTGGCAGAGGCATGAAGCCTGTAATCAGGAGTGGTTAGAGTCCACTGTCTGGCTGTATAATCAAGAGTGGTTAGAGTCCACTGACCAATCAGGATTGGTTAAAGTCCGATACCTGGCAGAGGCATGAAGCCTGTAATCAGGAGTGGTTAGAGTCCACTGCATGGCTATGTAATCAGGAGTGGTTAGAGTCCACTGCCTGGCTATGGAATCAGGATTGGTTAAAGTCCAATACCTGGCAGAGGCATGAAGCCTGTAATCAAGATTGGTTAGAGTCTAATATCTGGTTGTGTAATCAGGATTGGTTAGAGTCCAATGCCTGGCTGTGTAATCAGGATTGGTTAGAGTCCAATGCCTGGCTGTGTAATTAGGATTGGTTAGAGTCCAATGCCTGGCTCTGTAATCAGGATTGGTAGAGTCCAATGTCTGGCGGTGTAATCAGGATTGGTTAAAGTCTAATACCTGTCAGAGACATGAAGCCTATAACCAAAGAATTGGCATAGTCCAATGCCTAGATAGAATATGATGATGTATACTATTATGTCTGGCATAATTCAATATCTGTTTAGCAGATTGGCTAAGGCCAACAGATAGAAACAAGAAATAATCATGGGTGACATATCAGGATAATAAGGAAAAGCTTGAGATGTTGAAATGATATGATAGATAAATGATATACATGTTCTTCCTATTCTTTATAAATAGAATAGATGATTTACTGTTCTGTCATAGACAGTTGCAATACTTTAAAAGATGAGAATGATCTAAACTACTTATCCTCTTCTCAGTTTAATATTATTAAATTGTAATAATAATGTTTTTTGCAGAGAGTTATATCTCTCGCTGGGGCAATTTTCAAATATCCCACCCCCGTGGGATCCACTTTTTAGGTAAATGCAGAAGAAGAAGAAGCAGAAACCCTATAGCAAGGGAACAACAGTTGCAGCAGCACCAGAGACAGCGGTAACATCTCAGGTGGAAGCACAGGTTGTCAAGTTTTGTATAGAAAGTCCTATGTGTCGTCTCTGTACTCTCAGGTCCTCAGAGTTAGTAGTTAGTACTTTTAATACATCGATCTGAGATTTTGACTTGATGCCTCAAGGTTTTGAGTTGCTTATGTATAGTTCTGGCAAAGCAACTGTTGTATGTAATCCTCGAGAAGAGATGGTACATGGTATGTACTTATGAACCAGAATGTATATGTAATACTTTGGTTCTTGTTATAAGAGTTCCTAGAATTGGATCTCTTTGAAAAAGGTTTTCATTTTTAGTGATTTTTAGTAATCCGCTGTTGATGAATGCTTCCGCATTTGAAATTATTCGATGTTTGAGATTTATCATCACACTAACCAATAGGAATATCTAAGAAAGTATAACCAAAAAAGGAGAAGAACTCCTCAAATCTTATAACCATATCAATGTCTGACAAGGGGTAGATAAATTAAGGGGGGTCCATAATAGTTCAACCCACTACTAACAAAATTTAATACCTCCTAGTTAGAACCATAGTCCATATGTAACAACCCCCACCTCCAAGTGTACCACACATCATTCACGATCGGACCCTTGTGGTCACACAGGTTGATGACTACATCCCTATGGCCGCATAGGCTGATGATCGTACTCCAATGGCCACATAGGTTGATGAAAGGACCCCACTGACCATGCAAGATGATGACTGGATCCTAATGGCCATGCAAACTGATGGACATAGGTTTCTTATCCTTTACTATTTCCCTTTCTTGAAATCTTCTATAAGTTTCATTAGAGGTTCTATCCTACCTCCCTTCTTTATCATTTTCCTCCAATGGGCTTCTTTTGGAGCAATTGATCTACCATCGAGCTATTTAAAGGTAGATTTTGAAGCTTTAAACATGAATACAAGCTTAGTAGACCACAAGTTTGGACTTACCAAGGTTAGATTTGAGACCAATGACCTAGAATCAGATCCAACTCAGTGGAAGATCACCTTTAAACCTTGATTTATCAGAAATAATGTCAAATAGCATATGGATGTTGTATTGTTCTTCATGGTGATTCTTAATACAAGTTAATTGGTACACATGCTACTAATCTCAGTTATAATTTTGATTCATAAAGCCTCTTTGAGATGTATTATGGATGATGTTAGATCTATAATGATTTGTCATTAAATATGATAAATTAGAAGAGTAGAATTAGAGGTGGCAGAGACTTGAGATTTTCCCCGATGTCTACAACCAAAGATTTATATTGTGAATTTATGTCTTTATTGGTAATTGTTTCTACTCAAAAGCATATAAAGTACAGTGCACATGATATTTTAATGATAATTGAAAATGCCTAGCTATAGGTTAAAGGTTATTCTTTTATAAGTGCTAGTGATTTATTAGACGATAGAATTTTGTGTATATTAAGTACAGGGTCAAGATAAGATGTAACGAATAATGGCTTATTACTTGTGAAACTCAAGAATCACTAGACTTAGATGCGCTAAACACTACAGAATCAATCACATAAGTGTGTACTATGAAGGTGGAAAAGTGCATACTGATCGGCAGAGTCTAGGATGAGGTAGTCGGAACATACCGGAGGGGTATGGGATTCTAAGCCCAATGAGGAAGGACTCCTTAAAATAGTAAAGTACACAACATTTACCAGAGATTCTAGTGGTATTCAATTTATTACATAGAATTATAATACTAGTCAGTAGGTCATCCCTTATGGAACCACTGATGCAAAGAGTTAAGCTAGAGTACTTTGACTCTCTGCCTGAGTACCCAAGTTTAGAGGAGGAGTCGAGATAATCCAGTTGGTGCCATTATACGTCGAGGCCAGACATGGGTGAGGCATGTTGCATACTAGGTAGCTAGTTAGTAGACTTAGAGTCCCCAAGTCTACTCTCTGTCTTGTAGAGTGAGATCATAGCATGTTGTGATACTTCTAAATTTTTTAGTACACCTCATGTGGGTCTATGACATATAAAATGAAAGGGTTTAAAGAAAGTATGAATGGATTTAGTTATTTACATTTGTAGTCAATTATCAATATTTCTTGTATTTTCATATGAATATATGGACTTCACCTGCCATGTTAGTATTATTTTGAGTTATAAATTTTATTAACATCTTACATCTGAATTATCATGGTTACTTGTTGATTTTCTATGCATTGAGCTAGTAGCTCATTCCATCTACTAAAACATTTTTTAGACAAGGGTCCAGCTCTATAGGAGGAGTCAGAAGGTAGCTTTCATTAGGAGTAGACCAGATGAGATCTCAATTAGAATAATTAGGAATCCTTCCTCTAGATTGTAGGAATGAGAGTGAGAAAAGATAACAGTTATGATAAGCTATACTTGATGTGTATTAAGTGAGAACTCTTTATTTTAGGTATAAGTCAAATTATGTTACAAATTTCTCATGTTATGCTTAAACAATATGGTATCATTTAGATAACTAATGTTTTTATATATTTATGAAAGAAGAACAAAATTAAGATTGGTTTTAAGTTACTGATTAAGGGTGAATGTTAGTCTAATCCCTCTTTGGTGGTCATAAATCCTAATTGTTGGGTTTGGGTTGCATCAAATCATAGTATCAAAGAATGGGTTAAGGTTAGGCTTGAGCCTAGGATGAGATTAGATTTAGGACAAAGTTGATATAAGACCAATAAGATTTGGATGTTTTCCTCTTTGAACTATGATTTTCTAATAAATATCTTTTTGTTATGGATATGCATATGTCATGAAGAGGACGTGGATATGGTGAGGAACAAGATGAGAACCATTATGGCCTTGACTGTCAAGTAATGGCTCAAGGTGGAGAATATAGGCATGAGGCATCTAGGATGTACACTATTTTTATAGAGACAAAAGAAAAACATAAGATAAATAGGAGGACTTCATCTTCAAGTAAGGACCCGATGAGATCCTATGAGCTGATAGAGAAACTTGTAGGATGTAATTTTTTATGACAACATATCTGATTGTGGTTGACATATGTCTCCAACAGTGTAAAATGTCATCTTCTTGATGGATTTGTCAAAAGATAAATAGATCAAAGATGCTATCTATCTACTTAAAGGAGATGACAAATATGGTGTCAAGGAGTAGAATATAAAGGGAAGAATATAGAGATATCTTCGAAAGACTTTGTGGATAAATTTAAGATAAAGTACTTTCCACTTACCTTCTTAAGTGATAAGATTAGATAGTTGGAGAATATTAGATAGGACAGTGAGATAGACTGGCTAACTTTTTACACAGCTAGAACTAGATGACATAAAGAAATACATGAGATTTCAAGTAGGTTTAAGACCAGAGATTAGACATGCCATATCATCTGTCAATTGGAGGGATATAGAGAAATTTAGGGAACTTGTGGAGGCAGTAATATGTATTGAAGATTCAATTAATGTTGATAAATGTTGTTAAGAGTAGGAGTAGATCAGGAGATATTGGTAGAGGTGGACAAAGTAGTAGTCGATATAGAGGCGTTGGTAATAGTTTCTTCTCTAATTTAGGATGAGGTCTTGGTTTCTTTGGAAGGCAGTGATCTGGTTCAAGTGATGTTTTCTCTTCTCATAGTAGGGGATGTAACGTCCCAGATTTTTGCCTCCACAATTAACTCCTAATCATGGAGCTTAAAACCCGAGGGCATTATGGAAGAAGCATCAAGCAGTAGATAGCAACCACAAAACTTTATTACATATTCAAAGGTTTGTATTACATGACATGAGTTACAATAATGTTTCAAATATTACATTCAATTGATTAGCATTTAAACATTGAAACATCAACTAAGCATTTGATCATTTAGCCTGATGCTGCTCCCGCCAGGATCTAGTCAGAAAAGCCACACGATGAAACTTGAGATCTTCTTTAACCTACGGTGGGAGGGGAACAAGAACCGTAGCAAGAGGAGTTAGACAAATGTCTAAGTATGGAGAGGCATCAAAATATAAGCAAAATATGTAAATGTTGAAATATTTGGTAACATGGGAAATTTTTTTGTAAATGAAAGACATAAAAATTGATCATATGATATGAAAGTTAGAGCATGCCATATTAAAATGAAACACATAATAAGAGAGCAAAAGGCATATAAATTATTTTATTGTATCATTCCCCACTCAGTCCAGAGGGATTGTTAACCAACCCTAGATCCAGCTCGTGGCCTGCAACCACAGCTAAGGTCACATAGACCATGAGTAACAACAATATATATATATATATATATATATATATATTCACTTCGCACACCGTCGTTAAACATATCACATAGATACTGACGTTAAACATGTGCTAATTATACCCTTACAACTTCCTCTGTCCCACCGCTGCACACCGCTGGTGTGGTTTGTAGGCCCTTGATTCGATGCCTACTCAAAGGGTAGTCCTGCAGCCCGTGCTCTGCCCTCGAGGTGGGGTCGGTTTCTAACCATATCTTTCCATGGTCTGGCATCCTAGTGCATGTGTCGTCACCTCAGCGGTCGTTATACACAACCTTTGATGATTTATCTCACAGACCAGTAGTACTTTGACTGCCCTCAAGGTGGGGTAGGTGTAAGGGATAGGCTATTCCTCCTCCCTTATCCATCCCAAGGATACGATTCGGATCAAACATAACATATCAATCTCAATCTTCCGGTCCTCACCAGCTCTGGGACCGTAAAACCACTCTTCAGTGATGGAATCTCAACAATAATTATCACAATTTTATTAGACCAGGAGAAATTCATTGAGCATCGCAATTCATGAGTACAATCTCATCATTTTAACCTTTTCATCATTTTCTCAAATATAATCAATTTAATCATACTGAAACCATTGTATAAAAAGACAAGACTCGTTGAAAGCCAAGTAGATGAAGATACAAGGAATAAATGAATCATGTCTTGACTCTCACTTTTCATAAATAATCATTTCAATTGACACAAGTCTTATTAATATGAAATGTGGGATTGTGTTAAAATTGAAAACCTCATTGGACAAAATTAATTGTTTAAAAATTATAAATTATTATAGAGGTTGATTATACATAAAATGTGAATTCTAATCAAATATTTAACTATATATACATGTAATTAATTTTCATATTAATATGTAAGATCTTAATGATACACTACTATATTGTAGATCCCATTATATTAGGTGTAAATAAAAAAAAGATCCGAAGTAAGGTATTGAAGGACTAAAAATATAAAGGTTTTGATATATGCTCTCATAAATCATTCTATTATATTTAACTTTTGTGTTTGTGACATTCATATATTGTACATTGAATTCAATTCGAGGAAAGCTCATGAACAAGGAGTGAAGGCGATGAATCATCAAAAGGATTATGATTTTGTATAGGATGGTATGCATGACACTTTATGATTGATCAAAAGATACTCGTTCAATGACGTATGTGTTAAGAGGACTCATCAAAACATACTTCATACAACAAATTATGTAGAAAAATGATGACTCAACAAATGGTACTCCATACAACAAATTATGTAGCAAGATGATGACTCAGCAAATTGTACTCCATACAACAAATTATGTAGCAAGATGATGACTCAGCAAATTGTACTCCATACCTTATCGATAGTTTGATTAATCTTTCTTGTCGGTATCAAGTTTTACTACTTGGATTGATCCATTTTGGCAAGTCTAAATTCCTTCTCCTTCTCATCTCAAATTTGAGTTTGTCATCATGGTCGATCTTCCTTATCAATAGTCATCCTTTGGAAAAAAAGAATGACCCGATTTCTGTCTATCTATTTAGGACTTGCTATGGGATTGTAGGATTTCATACTACTATTTCAGGTTGCTTGAGAAAGGGAAAGAAGATGGCGAATAACTTCATTCAGTATAGGTTGAAGAGAAAGAACGACCGTTGGCGGAAAATTGTTTGGGAGTTTGTTGATTTGGTATATGTTGAAGGAAAATCTGAGACCCCTTGATCGTGACCTACGTAAGATGAAGTGAGGAGAACAAGCACTAAATAAGAATGTGAAGTAGCGGACCTTTGAAGGGTTAGAGGTGAAGATGTTTGTCTACTGTCTATGTTGGTGCTTATATAGGAGAGGGGAGATGGTTCTGAAAAGGTTCTAGGGGATGGGCTGTACTAAAATGAGGATAAGAAGGGATGGAGTTCAATCTTGTCATTTTTATCTTTTTCAGAGATATAGAGATTTGTGACGTTGATGGGATGCTTCCTGGATGTTCATTGGCTAAGATAGGAGGTGCTTTATATAACCCTTTTGTTGCTGACTTAATCCATCGAGTTTCATGGTGAAACAAGCCCTGATGTGACTGTGGTGGGCGGCCAAAAATAGGCTCTCGTACAGGATATTCATCCCTGCCATGGATGTGAGTCGGGATGGAGAAGGTCTTTTCAAGCAATAGATTGTCTAGTTACAAAGAATACACGGTCTGATTGTTACTGTAAGTGTGCTCGTCAAGTTTAGCAGCCAACGGTGATTGGAGGTGGTAGCAGCAGATCGCCGTCGTTTGGAAGAAGTTATGGGCGCTGAACTGCTACAATGAAATGGTGGATTTTGATTGGAGATCAGAGGAGGCAAGGACGAGCCAGCTTGCTCTGCTTGATCACGGTGGGCTGATATATTGTGAGGCGGTGGGTTGTCGAGGGGCAGGTTCCTGTGGAAGCTGCCAGTTTATTTCTGTGGTTGGCAGTGTTATTCAGGCCGTTGCTCTGTGCGTGAGAAGGAACAGGCAAAAGAGAAAGGGTAAGTTGAAGTGGTGGGGTTGGGGTGCGTGTCGTAAATCTACTGCTAGTAATTAACTTCTGTGGTCAAACCACGTGGGTGTGAAAAGAAGCGAAAATGAGGGGAGAGGGAGGAAGAGAACGTGAGGGAAAGGGAGTTGTTGGTCAGTTAGGAGAGTGGCCAATCACAAGGAGAGATAAATATGATAAAGAGGCAGTGTGCGCTAGATAAAGAGGAGAGTGAGTAAGATAATGAGAATAAACGAATTCTTGAGTTCCGAAGGGTCATGCATATCTCTTGACTAGAAACAATTATAAATAATTTGTGTCTAACGTTGGTTATCATGTATAGGTCCTTATTTTCTATTTTAGAAGGAAAACAAATACTTCTACTACGTTACACAATAACTATGCATTGAAAACGTTATTATTTACATCTCATCTAATTTTTTTGGCTCTTTCAAACAACTTTTCCCCATAACGTAGTGTAACGTTTTGGATACTATCTTATTTCTCTCATTGACTAATAATTAATGTTCTAGTAATATTTAAAATTAACCATATTAGTAATTTACCGTCGACCTTAATTTTACGGCTCATACACCATCTCATGTATAACTTGTTAATCAAAGTATTATTGTCTTTTTATTTACATACTCAAATCTTCAAACATATTCGTAATCATTCACTTATTTTTCCATTAGTTATTTTATATTCATATTTTCTTTAATTAATTTATCTCATATAATTTATTTCCATAACTTCATTTAGAAATAACATATTATGTGTCATTGTGTTCGTTTTATCCTATCTAATTATTTTCTACTTCTATATATGCTATTCACATTATTAATTTTTCTCTCAAGGACATTTGTTTCCTTTCTTTCAAAACAAAGTATTTATGTTAATATCTAATTCTTTTATGCTCATACGACCAACTTTCTCTTTCAAACTTATTTTATGTAGTTATATTTTTTTTTCCAAACAAATATTGCAAATGACATTAATATTTTAATTATAATACAACTTAAATGTTACCATCATATTTATATCTTTACAAAAATACGGGTTGTTACATCATTAACCCCTAACAAAAATTTTCGTCCTAAAAAATTAAGCCACACCCATAGTCAAGGTACCAATATATTAATGGCTTATTTTTTATGTGTGTCATAACAAACATGATGAACTTCAAAAAAAATTATATTTTGTGTGTAAATACTTGTCTATGGTTTTTTTTCCTTCAAAAAAAATTCCATGTTCCAACAAGAACGGATAGTTTTACATTTATTAAATCGATTGAAGTAGAAAATTATCTCCTTAACATATTTTCCTTTAAACTTTAATGTATAGTTTACTCTATACATGTATACCATTGGTGAACATGTTCGGTTCATAAATAAATGTGGAATGAATTTTAATGAACCATTAGGATCTTATGAAATATTTCATTCTCGAGATATATGTAAAATTTTTTTATATCTCTTGTATAGTTTTCCATCACTCATGTCATTTATACCTTAGGACATGTTTATGCACTTTTTTTAATCTATCTCTCATATTAAGTGCATGTTACATCTGATTATATATTGTTATCCACTTATAACATGTGAGTCAAGTATGCAACAACATTCCCTATTCTATTTTTTTTTCTTCTGTCCTTCTAGTACCATGTCCAAAACATCCTACTAATATATGGTTAGAAACCGACCCCACCTCGAGGGCAGAGCACGGGCTGCAGGACTACCCTTTGAGTAGGCATCGAATCAGGGGCCTACAAACCACACCAGCGGTGTGCAGCAGTGGGACAAAGGAAGCTGTAAGGGTAGAATTAGCACATGTTTAACGTCGGTATCTATGTGATATGTTTAACGACAATGTGCGAAGTGAATGTATATATTGTTGTTACTCATGGTCTATGTGACCTTAGCTATGGTTGCAGGCCACAAGCTAGATCTAGGGTTGGTTAACAATCCCTCTGGACTGAGTGGGGAATGATACAATAAAATAAATTAAATGATAATTGCTAGATTTATTAAGTGTCTTATTTCACTATCACATGCTTCAACTTCCATACCACCTGACCAGTCTTTATGTATTTTTTTCATTCATAATTTTATACATGTTATCAATGTTTTGGTATCCTTTCAACTCTGTTTAAATTATTGTGCCTCTCCATACTTAGACATTTGTCTAACTCCTCTTGCTACGGTTCTTGTTCCCCTCCCACCGTAGATTGATTGTAGGTTGAAGTTTACATCACCGCGTGGATTCTCCCAACTAGGTCCTAGAGGGAGAAGCATTGAGTTTTTCATTTATGCTTTTGTTATCTTATGCTAGTAGTTTGTAGTAGGACTTCTTACAAAGATGTAACTTTTTTTAGTTGGAACATATGTAACTCGGACTTAAATGTTGCTTTAAATTAAAGTGTGTGGTTGCTATCTATTGCTTGATGCTTCTTCCATAACGTTCTCGGGTTTTAATCTCCATGATTAAGAGTTAATTGTGGAGGCAAAAATCTGGGACGTTATAGGGGAAGATCTATTTTTAACAGATGAGACACCACCACCAAGGTGGGAACCTATGTCAAGACCCTCATGATCATCCGTATCGATGATAGGTCCACAAAGACCATATATAGTTGTATGTGATATTTGTAGTATAGTACACTTTGGTCTATGTTGTTTGGAATCAATTTTCAAGGATGTTACTATTATGGACATGTGGGACACTTTAAGAAAGGTTGTCCAAGGCTGTAGTTTGCACTGACATAGAGTTTGCGGTCTCTATATCATACTCTACATAGTCATGCCCCAGTCAAAGGTTCAAGTTCTTAAGTGGCTTTAGGCTCTAGAGTAGGAACACCTAGTACTAGTGGTGGACAACAGGGACATCATGGTAGATGAAAGTATTAGGACGTTTCTTCTCTATTACTCAGTCAGAAGGAGTAGTCTCTCCAAGTGAGATGTTTCTCTTTAACAATGTTTCAGTTACAAATTTGGAAGGTCCTAGTGTGACTCATTCTTTCATACAAATATCATTAGTTAGTGGATTAAATCTCTTAGCTCATAATTTATCTAATGAATTATTGTTAAGAGTATTGTTAGGAGAGACAACAATTTTATACAAGTGTCATGGATATTTGTTGAGTTTTAATGTGTATATCATATTATTTAATATCATACCCTTATATATTAATTATTTTCAATATGGATTACCATAAGACATACCATGTACAATTGGATTATTGAGAAAGAGATATCTTTCAGCAAGGTGGTTTAATTGTTGGAAGAAAGAAACTATCTTTTAGCAAGGTGGCTTTTCACGTGTCTTTACTAGATGAAAAAATCTTACCCATGTGTGTAGTATCAGTTGTTGATAAGTTGATGATAAAGGGGTGTGAGACCTTTCTAGCACATGTGGTAGATGCTAGGGTAGAGAAAAGAATAGTTAATATAGATTATGCTCCAGTAGTGTCTGAGTTCTCAAATGTTTTTCCTAATGAGTTACCAAGTTTACCTCCTAAGAGGAATGTTGACTTTGAGATACAAATTCTTCCTATTAGTCATGCAATATCATTACCTACCTATAGAATGATGCCTAAAAAGTTCAAGGATCTAAAAACTCATTTAGAAGAGTTACCAGATGAGGGTTTCATTCATGTTAGAACATCACTTTGGGGACTAGCACATCACTTTGGGGAGCTCCAGTGCTTTTGTGAAGTGGAAGGATGGAAATACATTGTTGTGCATAGGCTATTGGCAATTGAATATGATAACCATCAACATCAAATATCCTTTGTTTAGGATTGATGATCTATTTATTAGGTACATGGAGAAACAATCTTTTCAAAAATATATCTAAGGTCAGGCTATCATTAGTAGATAACAAAGGCATTGAATGTACCTAAGTCAACATTCAAAACAAGTTATGGGCATTATAGTTTGTGGTATTGTCTTTCAGACTGAAATATTCCCCAACAATCTTTATGGACATGATGAATAGAATCTCCAAAACATACTTAGATCAGTTTGTAGTAGTATTTATAGATGATATACTTCTATATTCTAGATATGTAGAACAACATGAGCAACATTTGAGGATATCATGTTGTTGTCGAGAGAACATCAACTTTATGCTAAATTCAGTGAATGTGAGTTTTGGGTGGCTGAAGTTTCTATTAGTATACATGTCATATCAGGAGATGGAGTCAGTATAAACCATAAGAAGATGGATTTTGTTCTTAGGATCAACCCACAACCCCCACTGAGATCAAAAAATTTCTAAGGTTCATTGGATATTATAGGAGGTTTTGAAGGAACTTTAGTTTACTAGAAGCACCCATTACATGTATAATAAGAAAATATTTGCCTTTCTTTGGTCCAAAACATGTGAGAAGGGTTTTCAAACATTAAAGATAAAGTTAATTAAATCACCCATTTTGATTTTATCTGAATAAACAACGGTCATGTGGATTTTTTGTTATGTACAAGAGAGGATTGGAATTTTTTCTTATGTAGGAAGGGAAGGTGGTGTCCTATGCTTCTAGACAACTCAAGAAGAATGAAAAAACTATCTAACACATGATCTTGGCTTGCAACAGTATTACATGCTTTAAATACATGGCATCATTATCTCTATGGAGAATCATGTCATCTCTTTACTAACCACACGAGTTTAAAGTTCATATATACACAAAAGGAACTTAACCTGAGATAACAGAGATGGTTAGAGCTTATTAAGGGTTATGATTTTACCATTGACTACCGCCCTGGGAAGGCCAATGTTGTATAAGATGCTCTGAGTAGGAAGTCAACATCATTTGTAGAAATGTTTTCTATTCCATGTTTATAAAGAGACTTGCTAGTTAATATGAAAGAGATGAATTTAGATTTAAGTGTGTCCGAACAAGGTGGTCTAATTACAAAGAATCATGTTAGACCTACATTCTATGAACTAATCAAGGATCTTCAACAAAGTGATAGTGGATTGGAACAAATCATGCATGATATGACTGAACAAAAGAGGACAAAGTTTGGTTATTTAGATGATGGGTATTTGTATTAGCAGGAAAGATTGTGTGTTCCAGATGATGTTGAGTGAAAGAAGCAGATTCTTGAGGAAGCTCACTCTTCTATGTATGCAATGCACCCAGACAGTTCTAAGATGTATGGGAACCTCGAGGGACTATTTTGGTGTCTAGGTATGAAGAGCGATGTGATTGAGTATGTATCCAAGTGTGTTGTGTGCCAAGAAGTCAAGGCTAAACACCAAAAGTCAGTAGTACCCTACAAATGCTCCCTATTCCTATGTGGAAGTGGGAACATATTACCATAACTTTGTAATAGGGTTACCTAAAGCATCACATGGTTTTGACTCTATATGGGTGATTATGTATAGATTAACTAAATATGCTCATTTCTACATGTCATGTCAACTTGGGATGCACCCAAACTAGCCAAGGTTTACTTAGATGAGATAGTTAGATTACATGGAGTACTAGTCACTAATACATCTGATAGAGATCCTATGTTAACATCAAGATTTTGTAATTAGCTACATTGTGCCTTGGGAATAGGGTTTGAAATTTAGCACAACATTTCATCCTCAAACAGATGGATAGTGACAATAGACAATTCAAACCCTAAAGAACATGTTGAGAGCATGTGCTTTGTAATTTAGTGGTAGTTGGTATAATCATCTCAGTCTTATGGAAATTTCTTATAATAATATTTACCTTCCAGTTTAGGTACCTTATGAATATCTATATGGGAGGAAGTGTAGGTCTCCCATTTTCTTATATGAAGTTGGTGAGAGGCAAATTCTATGTCTAGAATTGGTGGAAGAAATAATAGAAAAGGTATTTGTGATTAGACAACAATTGAAGGTTGCATAGGATATATAGAAAAGCTAAGAAAATGAAAAGACATAGGGAGGTATAGTTTGAAGTTAGGGATGTAGATTACTTAAAATTTCACGGTGGAAAGGTGTATTGAGGTTTGGAAAGTGAGGCAAACTAACTCCTACATTTATGAGTCCCTATCCGATCATTCAAAGAGTTGGCCCAGTGGCATACAAGGTTGAGTTGCCTTCTGAGTTATCCAATCTACATGATGTGTTTCATGTATATATGTTAAACAAGTGTCATCTAGGTATAGAGGAGATCATAGGCCCAAATCTTGTACAGTTAAGAGAGGATATCTCCTATGTTGAAGGTCCTATACAAATTATGTATCGTAGAATTCGAAAGCTCATAAAGAGGGAGATAACTCTAGTGAAGGTCCTTTGAATAAATCATGATGTAGAAGAATCTACATTATAAGTAGATTCAAAGATGTACAACAAGCATTCTTTCCTCATCTCATAATTTCAAGATGAAAATTTTATTAGACGGGGAGATTGTTACAATCCATAACTCCCTTGTAATTTTAGGGTTGAAGATAACCTTAATATTAATTATAAATTTTATTAGTAATATAAATACATATGCTTTATCATAACATTAGTCATCTTAAGGTTTTATTTTGATTAGTCAATTTTATGATTTGAGAATACTATGAGATCTGAGAATTAGTTGAGGTAGTAATAGCACACACATGAGAATTAACAATACTTGAGAAAATAATAATAAAAAGTTATCATTTGAGAAATTTTATTAAACTAATATTGCAGGATTGTAGAGAATTCAATTATGAATCTAGAAGAAAAAGAACATATGAAATCTAAGTTAGAATGAGAGAGGTATGATAGTTTTAGTATCATGTGCAAAACTAACTTTAGTCTTCAATTTTATAAGACAATGGTTTCCACACAGGCCAATGATCGGACTCTAATGACCACACATGTCAATGATTGGATCTCAATGGTTGTATAGGCTAATGACTAGAGCCTGATATTGAAGTAGGCCAATGAATGAACCCAGACGACCATGCAGGCTGATGATGGGACCCTGATGGTGACACAGACCGATGACCGTACAAATGTTATTGTGGAATCAGGGTAATAGATAAGGCAATAAAAACAAAAATTTAATGCCCAAATCACAATGACAATAATTTATCTAGGAAAAAGGGTAGAATGGTATATACCTGGTACTAGAGTAAGTCCAGTGAAAACTCTTGTAGCAGTGTGCTTCTTTATCAAGTTGCACACAAATGGTTATCGACGGTGGCCTCCTGGTATTGCACCACAGACAGTAATTGCTGACATCCTCCTAACAGATGACAAAGGCCTCCTTGCCTCTACATAGTCCATGTGGACCTCGACGAACTTCACATTGTGCTACCAGAGCCAACAAGAAGGAGTTGCCCCTTTCAACGTCAACCTGCTAGAATTGATTCACTCTCCCAATTTTTCTCCCTTGATGTCCCTCCCTTTTACGTGCAGGACTTTCTTGTTCTCTCTTAGTTACCACAACCAGATAGGACAACAATTGTTAGATATTATTATTGTGTCTGGGAAGCCCCTAGTACCCCTCTATTTATAGGAGGGCCGGGGTCAGTGTAAGGACCCTGACCTAACTTTTTCAGGTAACCCTATTTTCTTTGGCTTAATCATGTTCTTAGAATCTTGCTCTAATCTTTTGAATGTAATTAGGGCTTGTGGTGTGCCTAAGTTTCAAGTTTGAGCTTGTTTGGATGAAGTTTGTGCTTTATGTGCTAGTTTTGGTGCAAATTGCAATTTACCCAATGTAGGGGGTTGATGTGCAATGTGCCACCTCTTGAGTGTTTTCTCTCTTTCTTAACATCATCTATAGGAAATAGAAAGAGGAAGGTGCCTGGTTTGAGCCTTGGTTGAGGAGTATCATCCTAGGTGGTGATTAGGGTTGATGTGAGTGTTGAGTGCCTTGACCATGTGTGTTGGTTGTGTTGTCTAGACCTTGGGTCGTGACCAAGGTAGGTTTTGGAGGGTGTCACGGTTGATACACTTACTCCAGGTGTTTGGTTCTCAACCTAGGTAGTCTAGGGTTGTCTTGGTTAGAGGTGGTTGACCTAGCTTGGGTTGTCTCAATATAGGGTGTGGGAGGTGCTTTGTCTCAACTAAGAGGAGATGGTGATAGGTGGTGTCGCGACCATGGGTGGTGCAATCTAAGAGGGTCACGACTACAACCATATGGGAGTTCATGGTGGTTGAAACACTACCTAGAATGTATCACCATGTCTTGCATGTCATGTTTAAGTGGTTGCATGTTGGTATTTTGCGAGGACAAGTGTCCCTTGTGTCCCTTAGTATGTTGACACCTCACCCTTTGCTCTCTCTCTCTCATCCTTTATCTATATAACCCCTTAACTTTCCTTGTTTGCAACCCTTTCGACCATCTACCTTCTTCCTCTACACATGCAAATACCACCTATTTTCACCTCAAACTTCAATTTCCCTCTAATGATTCCCTCCATTTTATTTCAAATCTTGTATATAGCTACAAATCCCCTCAATCATGCATCCCCTTCCCTGTTCATTTCCGCCCAACATTGAGTAAGTACTGTATGTACCATTTGTTCATGTTGAACCAGTTCTGCCCAGCACTGAGTAAGTTATTTCATTATCAATCACCACATGTTTCCATCTATTGATTCCATGCTTTTTTATTTTGAATATCATATACAACTGCAACTCCCCTCTGTTATCTACGTCCCTCTTCATTGTCACTTGCAAATGTATAAGTACTGTACATACCATAGTTACAGTTCAATCATTATATTGATATCTTGCTACCTCTACAATTGAGTCACATAACCACAAAGGGCTTCAAATTAGGTGTGTCGATTGTTCCATGAGTTTCCATCAATATTTTCTATAACCATACGTACAATACACAATTTCTAGTTTCATTACAACTATTTATTTCCAACAATATTTTTTTAGATGGATTTAGAAGACAACAACAATTCTTCTTGTAGGCCGATTGAAAGTCTCACTCCATTTCAAGTTGTAGTGTCTGATGCCCCCTCAGGTTGCAATACTGAACACTGCATATAATACTTCTACACATAACTCTAATTATTATTATTTTGTGATATGTTTACAAAATCGTACAGATTGACTCAAGCCCAAATGAAGTTGATTCTAACTGTGTATCTCATGACATAGAGGCTACGTTAAAGCCAGAAATTGGTTTATCATTTTACTCTATACTTGAAGCTAGGGAATTTTACACCAATTATGCAGACAAATGTGGCTTTGGCATTATAACAACACACTCTGCTAAAGAACCGGGTGATAACTTTTTTAAAAGAGTGTCATTTGCTTGTGCCAAGTCAGGTCCACCACCAAAAGATCAAAAAGACTCTTTGTACAGATACAAGACCACTGCTAAGACAAACTGTCCAGCTCGTATAAGACTTCGTTAGAATTATCTTAACAAGTACTATATTTCTGACTTTATAGAAAATCATAACCATGAACTTCTAGAGCCTCACTTGGTAAAACTTTTACCATCTAAAAGGAATATTCCTCAATACATACAAAGACGCATAGAATTAAACAACAGTGCGAGTAAATAAGTACTTCCAATTACTTGTAATTTCATGTATCGTACTTCCAACTATTAGTATATAATACTTTACGTACAGTACGTTTAGTAAGTTGAATACACAACATACGAATACTGTACTCCTTATCAAGTAGTTCATACAAGGCCACGTACAGTACATATCTAAAGCACATTACATAACAGACGCGTACTGTACTCCTTATCAAATAATCCATGTACTACTGCACCTTGTGTATATCAATAACTCTTCAAATTTTACAGGTATCCACCCTGCCAAATATATGTCTGGTTTTGCTGCTGAAGTTGGATCTTTTGACAATCTTCCATTTACGCAAAAGGATTTGATGAACTTTGCTGTAATGTCTAGAAATCTCTGGCTTGACAAAGGAGATGCTCAAGCAATTCAAAAATATTTCATTACAATACAAAAACAAAACAATGATTTCTTCTATGTACTTGACATAGATGACCTTGACAGTCTACATAACGTTTTTTGGGCGGACTCAAGATCTAGGCATGCGTATAGATACTTTAACGATGTTATCACATTTGACACAACTTACTTGACCAATAGATACGAAATGCCATTTTCCCTCTTTGTTGGCATTAATCATCATGATCATTCTATTTTATTGGGATGTGCATTATTATGTGAGGAGACCACATAGAATTATGTATGATTATTCAAAACATGGCTGGAATGTATGAGTAAGTAAACAAATACATTGTTTCACATACAATACTCCATTACTTCACGTAAGGTACTTCACAAAAGGTAATATGTTATTCCAGTTGTTTAAGTTGAAAAGTTTCGATTTGTTGTAATTTTAGGTGGTTTGGAACCTAAGGGGATTGTCACTGATCAAGCACAACATATTATGAATGCTGTTAAAATTGCTTTCCCTAATAATCGTCACCGTCTCTGTATGTGGCATATTATGAAAAAACTTCCAGAGAAATTGGTAAAGAACTCAGCCGTTTCAAAACTAGTTAAGGAGGTTGTTTATGAGAGTACATCTGTACTTGAGTTTGAGAACAACTGGAAGAGTGCTATTCAGCTCGCTACTAAGAAAGAAGAGAGCTGGCTTTCTAGAATTTATGAGCTCAAACAGCTTTGGGTGTCTGTCTATGTTGATAGTTTTTTCTAGGCCGATATGTCAACAACACAGAGAAGTGAATCTATGAATGTCTTTATTGATGGATATGTGAATTCACACACATCACTAAAACAATTTGTTTCTCAATACGATTCTGCCCTTAAATCTAAATATGAAAAAGAGAAACTAGCAGACTTTGAATCTGCCCACAAAAAACCCCACCTTAGAACAACTTCTAAGATTGAGGCACAGTACGTCGAAACATATACTATTAATTTATTTAGAAAATTCCAAAATGAACTTGAAGAAATGATGTTTTGTGAGTCCAAACTCATATTTGGGGATTCTATTCAGTCATCATTTGATGTTACCGAGCACAAAGATGTGATGATAAATGCAGAGGAATGGAAATCAGTTATGAAGAAGTTTTACGTACAGTACGTTAGTCATGAGACCAAGATCAAATGTTCATGATTATGCTTTGAGTCAAAGGGCATTTTATGCAGTCATATTTTGTATGTAATTAGTAGACATCTGAAACTGGAAAAGATCCCTCAACAATATATTTTGGACAGATGGCAGAAAGATATACATCACGATTACAACTCTACTCACACCGTTCTTGTTAGTATTGGTGACGAGCCTGAGCAACGTGTAGGGCACATTTTAAGTATATGTGGGGGATTTGTTAATTTAGCAAATCATCTATCGAATATTATGAACATGTCAAACGAGAGCTAGTAGATGAATATCAAAGAGTAAATAGTATATTGAAAGAGAAAGGTCAAGTCACAACGGTAGGCCAAGTACTGTACATACATATTTTTAACATATGCAACCCACGTACAATACTTTTGCATTTAATTTTTTATGTATATGTTTATGTACAAGAAAACACACCAGCTATACAAGACCCTGCTGTAGCTATTCGTGTTGGAAGGCCTTCAAGTTTGCGGAAGAAATCAAAGAGAGAGCTAGCGGCACCAAAGAAAAAAGGACACCTAAAAAAAAGGCAGATACAGACATCAATACAGATTCTTGCACAGTATGTACAGACAACATCACTACACATTTAGATCAAGATCCAATCAACAGTGAAGTGCCAGTCCCCTTTGAAACATTTCCAAATACACTTGTTCAAGATCTCAATGAATCTCCTTACACTTCACTGACTACGGAAGAAGTTTGACCTCCTAATTATGGGTGGTTCAATAATTGTCCGGCCCAATTCTGAAATATATTAAGAATTACTTTAGTCTTCCTTGAGTATGTATTTATTTTTGCTCATATATTACAAATTGTTTTACTTAAATTGGGTAGTGACATGCACATAGATTATGTGCAAACTACTTTTGAGTACGAAACCTCAACACACATTACGACAATACACAACCAAGTAAAGTGTATTTTGAGATAGTACAATACGTCAATAAATCATTGTTCCATGCATCATCATAGCTTACAGCTTCATGCATACAATCTAAATAATTTGTGATTTCACTATACATATACCCCACATACACTCTTACAAACACTTCATATAAAGCAACTTCAAACACACCCACATCAAAGTGTTGATCAACAATCAAGTACAATACCCATACTCACAACCAAGTACTATACATCACAAAAATAAATCTGTACATCAAGTATGTGTATTCTGCAAACACAAATCATTTTGACAATCAATATGCATGATACTTATTAATTTTCTTTAGGTCCATCGTATATCCACACTTCCATTTTAATTTGAGTCTTGTCAAAGTGGTGTACAACAATTAAATACAGTACCTTTACATGCACACAAGTACTGTACTTCACAGGATAGTTCAGCTTAACAGTCGAATGCAATACCCACATAAGTAAGATCCTATCACTCAGAATCCACTAGTATAAGCCCACAACATTGCTTCAAAGTTGAAGCTACTGTTATAACAATATCCAATAAAACATTAGTTCAATTGATGCGCATCAATGAACATAAAACTAAGTATAAATTATTGTAATATTCAAAATTGTATTCATCTTTCATTACATATACATTGTTCAACATTGTAATATTCAAAATTTACTGCCCATTGGTCATTCAAATCAATTTTATTGTGAACTCTGAGTTCATCAATGTCATTTCATAAAATCCCCCCAGTGGATGGACGGAACAAACTGTTACAGCTTCTTGAATAAAATCATGATATATTACATCTTCATAGCACAAAATCATGATAGCTTACTATTTCATAGCAGAAAATCTTCATATCTTACAACTTCAATCTGTAACATGTGTTTCCTCTATACATATATGCCGCAAACACTCTTACCCACACGTGAATCACACCCACCTCAAATTGTTGTTCAACAATGAAGTACAATACCATTCACACAACCAAGAACTGGACGTCACAACACCAAATCTTACATAAAAGAAACAATGATATGTGCATTTGTTAGCACAAATCATTTTGATAATCAGTTTACCATTGTATACTTACTAAATCGCCCATATATCCACAGTTTCATTTTAATCAGAGTCACATCAAAGGGGTGTATTACAATCAAGTACAATACATATACATACACACAAGTATTGTACCTCAACAGATAGTTTAACATAACAGTCACATATGGCACCCACATAAGCAATTTTTCATCACACGGAACCCGTCGATATAAAACCACAAAATTGCTTCAAAACTGAAGCCGCTGTTATAACAAGATTGAATACAAAATCAGTTTAATGGATGCACATCAAAAAACATACATTTGAGTCTAAATTGTTCATCATTTCAGTACTTATAGATTGTTCAACATTGTACTTTTCAAAATATACTCATCATTGGCCATTCAATTCTCCTTAATAGAGAACTCCGAGTTCATCAATTCCATAGCATAAAATCCTCGTAGTGGATGGACATCATCGCCATGGGTGCTATGAACTGAGTCATTTTCTAGTAGTTCCTCAATCCATCTTATAACATATAACACACAGTTATTGGAATATGGTGGTTGTTGTGGTGCATACCTATCAAAGATCATGATCCAGTCGTGAGAAATATCACCATGTTTAATCAGAGTGTACTTAACTGTATTTCCCTGTTATAAGTCAGAAAAGTAATATTACACAGCTGTATTTAAAATGGTCAATGCTGAAGTATTGTACATAACAAAGTACAGTACTTACCACATGCTTTGTATCCTCATAAAATTCACTATTCTCAAGTCTCGTTTCTAAACTATTATAGTGCATGAAAACCTTACTCATAGAATATGCGGTAATAAGATGCCAGTGATCGCCAGTCAGTATAGGCAACAACAAAACCTTAGCCTTTTTAATCCTCTCAATTTTCGATATCAAATATGTAACCATTCCACCATGAGTTTGATCTATTATCGCCTGTGGCAGTGATGTATCAAATATGTAACCATTCACTGTTCATCTTCTCATACATACCCCTTTTTAACTCCATCATAGCTTCCATGACCTAGAACAATATGGTATATTAACGAATTAACATCACAAAAGACATTGATTTCACAAACATATAGTACGTACTAAATAATGTACAGTACATTCTTAATAAAGCACAATATGTATGTAGACGTGTACACTATTATAAAATTATTTCAATGTGTACTTCTACCTGATTTGTGACCATCCCTCCTACTTTCAACATCTCTTTCAGATCCTTCCGCATAATCATTGCACTCGGAGATCTGAATACAACTATATCTTGATCACTCCCTTGACAAGTTAGCTGCAAATAGGTTTCATAATTATAAATCTACCATATTCATTAAAGTACTATATATACATTCAACAAGAAACCATATTAACAAATGGTACACCAATGTATATACCTTTATCAGTGTTTGTTTTTCTTCTTTAGATAGAAACTCAACAACTTTGTTATCAAAATCCCACATTTTCTTAAACGAACCTTTTGAAACTTCTTCCAATATTTTAGCCTTTCTTGTCCGTGGTCTATACTTAATGTTTTTCACAAGTGAACTTGGGCTCATTTTCTTCTGAAACTTCTCCATGTGGTCAATCAAAGCATCAATCCATTGCTTTTATCGAGTAAATAACGTCCATAAATTATTTCTTTTTACAAACAGTTCAAATCAACTATATTTCATTAGTGAAGATACAAATACCTATTCATCTTTATTCATTAAATCATCAAATTCGTAATGGAGTCTTGTTTTTGAACAGTCTCCAACTTTAGTTGACTGTTCTAGCATTTTTTGGGATGCATATATAATTTCAATTTCTTTGTCAAGGATAAATCCAGCTCGAGTCTCCTTAAGAAGAAATTGTTAGTATTGTACGTAGGTATCTAATAAACAACTGCATATTAGTACTGTGCATAGGTATACACTAACTTACTTCTTGATGTCCACTACCAATGCCAACATCTGTCACATCTAGAGCTGCATCTACAACTTCTATTTGAGCATCTTTCCCCTAACATTACAGAAAATAAATGTTAGATAATTTTGTATAATCTTTTAGTCATGTACTTTAAAAGTATGTAAAGTACAATACTTAAAAGTATGTAAAGTACAATACTTTATCGATATTATTCTCTTCATCAACACCACTCTGATATTTATTTTCAGATATTAACATATCAACAACTTCATTTGCGTCACCATCCTTTTTTTTTCATCTCCTTTATCATTCGATACAACACACGATAGCGACAATTTTTGAGCCTAAAATTTAACAAAAATACAAATTTCAACTACAGTATATAATACAAATAATCATAAGTACAGTAGTAAAAATGTTTTAAACATGTATATATATACAAAGTCCCAAGAACGAAATATTAGTCATTTGACCACGATGCGTAATATGGACACAAATTTCTGGTAGTCACAATATTATCACGCACTGTACTTAAATCACCTCATCGATAATGATATGTTCCTCAACACCACTATGGACTACAGTTTCAGAGACTGGATCACTTATTGCTACACCTTTTCCCTTATCTTTAATAACCATCTTGAGCTTCTTTTTTTTCGGCGCTAGTCCTTTCTTCAGCAGTTTGTTTAGTTTCTATTCAACAAAAAAACATATATTAGTCATGTAAAAATACACACACCTACGCAACAATGCCATTCTCACCCCTACTCCTTTCTCGTTGTTATTGTCCCTCAACTACAAAAAACAAAAAAGTAACTTAGTACATGTAATGCCACACAATGCAATCTAGTGAATAACTTATAATTTATTAATATATAAGTACTGTACTAATGAACTTGTAAAATACTGTACTAATGATCTTGTAAAGTACTGTACGATTGATCTTGTAACGTACTGTACTAATTAAAATATAAATTACTGTACTCAAAACTTTTACTGAAATGTAGTATTGCAACTTATCTTACGCTTGATATGACATCTCACACGGTATCTGCAATAAAATCTGATGAAGCTTCATCATGATTACTCTCGATTTGCTTCTTTCGTGGACTAGTCACAAAATCATCAAAAGATGATTCACTAGCTTGCACAGCTGGTTGCTTATCACGACATACAACAGTTGCATCCGCAACATCCTGAAATGAGTTAGAATTGTTAATTAATACATGTTATTGACAAGTAGAATATTAAGTATAATACTATAACAACTTTCTCACATTTACATCACCATCCAACGGAAGTGTTGGATCAGGAATACCATGCACCCATAGTTCTTCTCGCTGAAAAATTAATGCATTCTTTGACCTATCATAATCAACTTTCACATCATTTATTTCTTTCCTCAGGTTATCTATCTCAACACCTAGAAGTTTCACCTCTTCCTTGTGTTTCTTAATGCATCTCTTCATATCCTTCTTCAACCTCTTCTTATCTGCTTTCAATGTTTCCAACTCCTCTTGCACTTCTCCCACCTTACTCCCGCTACTTCCCTCATCAACTTTTCTCTTACCCTTGCTTCTTTTCTTCTGTATCCAATCTTTTCTAATGTACTCCATGCCGAAATTCAGCACACTCATTTCTTTCTTATGCAAGAACACACTCATCTTACTATCATAATTTCATTTATTCACAAATGGAAATGCATCATTGTCCTTAGGAGGAAGTATAGTCTGACACTCCCTGAACCATGCTTGAAAAGTAATTCCAAGCAATATTAACACACTCATCAATGAAAAAACATAGTTCTAACATTATACTCAAGTACTGTACTAACTGCAAGTACTGTACTAATTATAGTAAAAAATCATGTAAATACATACAATACGTCAAATATTGCCATTAACACCGCGCTGCAACGTTTGAGGTACCCCTTGCTGTTAGCAACTACATCAACAAGACCATTTTGCAAGTACTATGTGATGGATTCTGGACAATTATACTTATCCAGGGATTGCAAATCATCTACTATGTCAAAAAATATTCTGCATATCACAAAACTCCCATAAGGAAATAAAAAATCAGCCAGTAGAACCCAAATCTAGATTTTCACAAAATCATTGACACTTTTCTCATCCTTTTTCTTCTTTGACATTTGCAATGTCTCATTGCATCTTTCACTTTGGGATCCGCCCCAAAGTACTCTCCTCTGACCACAAAGTTCTTACCAGTAACCTTGTCGGTTGAGTCTAACACTACCTCTTCACCTGTTTAGTAAGGAATAAATTTATTTTATTAAATGTAATCACACACATTCGTATACCAAGTACAATACTTATTCACAATTGTTCACTTTGTAGTACACTTACCCTTAGAAATTAAGCCAAAGATATCTGACACATGCTCAGTCTTTAGCTTAAACACCACATTTCCAAACACAAATCCCTTTAATTCCACATCATAACACTATACTAAATCTTCTATTAATCCAAGATCTAATCCCATTGGACACTTCATGTCCAAGAAACCACCAAAAAAGTTTTCTTAAACTTCTTTTTGTAGTCTGTGCCTACTATTTCACAAACCTTTTTGAATTTTCTGAAACTGCACCTGGACTGAAATCCACGTTCATTCTCCATGCTATAAACAAAAGCATACATTTCATAATTCAACATCTGTAAAAGTACTATACTGATATATTACTTATCACATACTTGTACATGAGAGTAAGTATAGTACGTACACCCTTATTCTTGATCTCAATTTTTGAAAGCTAAAGTATAGTACTCACCAAAAATACAAATAATTATTACACTACCTCATACGGACATTTTTAAACCATACAAGTATTTTTTTCAAAAAGAACATATGCACAAGTATTACTCATCATCTTGTTAAATTTAACTCGTCTCACATACAATTAATAACCCTAAAAGGATATTGCACATAATTTGATACATATTTTTAATCATCACCTAAGTACAGTAATTAACAGAATACAACTTATATACCCAAAAGTACAGTACATACGAATTACCAAACAAATTGTGGGCATCTCTGCTATAAAGTATATCAGAATACTCAGGACACTTCTCACCATCTTGGTTTAAATAATAATTATTTAGATATAAGTACAATACTAAGTGGATCCATAAGTTTTTCCCCAAAGATATAAGTACAGTACAATACTAAGTGCAGTACATAAGTCATTTATCCTGATGTTGGTGGTTTAATAAGTAGGCACATTACTCAGCTAAATCCATCTTCAAAGACATTCAAATATGTTACATGAGAGTAAGTACAATACTCATTCCTAAAGAATATTGCACATAATGGACAACCTATTTTTCATCACCACAAAAGTACAATACTCAGCAAAGTCCAACTTATATACACTAAAGTACAGTACATACAAATTACCAAAAAAATAGTAGGCATGTCAGTAATAAAGCATATCAGAATCATCAGGACACTGCTCACCATCTTAGTTTGAAATTCAATTATTTAGATATAAGTATAGTACCAAGTCGATCCATAGGTATTTTATCCCAATTTGCAAATACAACTCATATGAACATTTTTAAACTATACAAGTATTAGTTTCAAAAAGAACATATGCACAAGTTTTGCTCATCATCTTGTTAAATTTAATTCATCTCACATACAATTAATAATCCTAAAATGATATTGTACATAATTTGATACATATTTTTTATCATCACCTAAGTACAATGCTCAGTAGAATACAACTTATATATCCAAAAGTACAGTACATACAAATTACCAAACAAATAGTGGACATGGAGGCAATAAAGCATATCAGAATCATCAGGACACTACTCACCATCTTAGTTCCAAAATCAATTATTGATATATAAGTACAGTACCAAGTCGATCCATATGTATTTATCCCAATTCGCAAATACAACTCAGTCGCTCAAAGTAGTATCAGAACAAAATTTATTTACATCCTGTATGTCATTAGTGCAGTACTTAAGTCATTTTCCCTGATATTGGTGGTTTAATAATTAGGTACAGTACTAAGGTAAATCCAATTTATAAAACAATTCAAACCTGATACATCAGACCAAGTACAATACTCACTCCCTTACTCTTGATTTAAGTTTGTCAAAGTTATAGTACAATACCTACCAAATCATTTCAGTAAGTACAATACCCCACTATGATTTTCATTTCAGTAAGAAGCAAAAGTACAGTACCAACAAACCATTAATCACTTATACAATTCAAAAATAAATACAATACCTAATTATTATTCTCATATCAGTAACAAACCTATTTATGCTACTCAACAAGACATTAGTCACCCATGTGGTCCATTTCCAAGTACAATACCCAAAACTATTTGCATGTCATAATCAACCATACATGTTGTATTCAAAATAGTACAACATTATGCAAAAGCATATCAACAAGAGGGACTAACAAATATAGTACTTGCCAAACATAAGTACAATAATCAACAAGCTATTAATCACAATTACATTTAATTACCAATTATAGTACCCAATCATTATTTTCATTTCAGTAACAACCATAAGTTCGGTGACTAGAACATTGAATTACTAAGTACCCCACTATAATTTTCATTTCAGTAAGAACCAAAAGTACAGTACCCAACAAACTATTAATCACTTATACAATTCAACAATAAGTACATTACCCATTTATTATTCTCATATCAGTAATAAACCTAATTACGCTACTCAACAAGACATTAGTCACCCATGTAGTCCATTTCTAAGTACAGTACCCAAAACTATTTGCATGTCATAATCAACCATACGTACTGTATTCAACATAGTACAACATTATGCAAAATCATATCAACAAGACGGACTAACAAGTACAGTACTTGCCAAGCATAAGTACGTCAATCAACAAGCCATTAATCACAATTACATTTAAATTCTTCGTACAATACCCAATCATTATTTTCATTTAAGTAACAACCACAAGTTCGGTGAGTAGAACATTGAATTACTAAGTACAATACCCCACTATGATTTTTATTTCAGTAAGAACCAAAAGTACTGTACCCAACAAACCATTAATCACTTATACAATTCAACAATAAGTACAATACCCATTCATTATTATCATACCAGTAACAAACCTAATTATGCTACTCAACAAGACATTAGTCACCCATGTGGTCCACTTCCAAGTACATACCCAAAACTATTTGCATGTCATAATCAACCATAAGTACTGTATTCAACATAGTACAACATTATGCAAAAGCATATCAACAAGAGGGACTAACAAGTACAATACTTGCGGAAGCATATGCCAACATTGTTCATGCAAAACTTAGTGCACGTTTGATCAGTTTCACACCAATATTTGCATAAGTACAGAAATTGAGGACCAACATTGTACCTGATTAGGTGATCAAAGATGTGCTGCAACCGTGTAGCGCCGGGAACAAGATGTTGGAAACGGAGCAAACGTCAAGCTGAGTACTGTACCTATAAAGAATCCCCTAATTAGGTGATCTATGCCCTAGATTCGGGGAGAAATATGTGGGAAGGAAGATAGCGGCGACAACTACTTGGCGGCAAGTATGGTACTTGGAAAGTATCGCCTAATTAGGTGCTCTATGCCCTAGCGTCGGGGGAAAGATGTGGGAAGGAACATAGCGGCGACAAGTATTTGGCGGCAAGTACAATACCTGGATGGAAGGAAGAGACCGCTGGGAGAAACCAGAGCGACGTAGATGCAGCAGTTGCGGGAGCGGGACCAGCGCCGGGAGCGAGAGTAGCTGCGGGAGCGGACCAACACCGGGAGCAGCGCCGCAAAAGAGGATGCTCGCAGAAGCCTGTACGCCGAGAAACCTGGTGGGTCAGCATCGGAGAAGAGAATGCGGGAGCGAGAGCTGGGGATTCTTTGGTTGTGACAACGAAAGGTTGGAGTGACGAGAATTTTTCGTTGGAGTGAATGGAGGAGGAACCGGGAAATGGGAAAATATTTTTAGAGTTGTGGAAAGTGGGATACGGTCCATATGGAAGCGGCGGGAAGCGGCTGGGGGTTAGCGTTGCTCTTTCATGAGTGGTTGTCCTGGGTGCAAGGTGTGTGCATGGGGAGCCAGAATTGAAGTGGAACCATCGTCACTGACCTTACACTCAAAGATAATGGTTGGTAGTGTTTTGAACATGTGAAGCTTTATGAAGCCGTGGCACGCGACATAGCTATTTGAGTGGTTCGGATCTAGTACGAGGTCCACGGTTCCCATGCATGCATTATGTCCATAGTAGATTCCGACACATAGGGGGGCACCACATGACATTGTATGGTTTGGTTGGGGATGGTGGTGGAGTGTTGGGGGAAGACTGAGGACGATGTCGCAGAAGTTGATGCACGCGTGGGTGTCTGTCGAGCTGATGGAAGAGGGAAATGCCTCGATTTGAGAAACCAGAAGTGCTGGTAGGTGTATGGAAGGGGCACTAGCAAAAAATCTGTCGCCATATACTCTAAAACACGTAGCACATTTCAGATAATCTATAATGAAGTCTTTAGCTGATTAAAAATGCCTTTGTATCCAAATTCTGTATTGTAAAACAAACAAGGAACCTTCATAGAATTTCTCATAAAAAAATCCTCCACAAAATAAATATCGTCTAGAGGTACATTTGTGGCGTAAAACCATTATACATTCAAAAGAGCCATCCATGATTGACCACATCTGTTAAAAAAGTATGTATATTACATTGTAAGTATAGATTAATCACAAGAGATCCTTTTTTTGGTCGTCTAAACTCTCTTGGTGCCTTTTTGTATTTTTGTAAAAGGGAATTTACAATGCATGTGGGGAAAGATGTACAAGGATATATACAATAGAAAAACCGTACATCAGGATAGCCCCACAGAAGTAAAACAAGTATGAGATATATCTTCACAAATCCTCCTTTAACCTTCACATCCATAACAAAAAAATAGCAAAAGCCTGAACATCATCTTCATCTCTTTAGTAAAGCTTTCTAGACACTGAGTCCAACCAGAATCTGATTAGGCATCAGGAGAACCAAGAAATAGAACTGAATGCAAATCACATTCACAACAATAGAATAACTCTTGCTCCACGTTCAGAAAAGACCAGAAAGTCCCTCAATAGAAAAAAAAGAAACATACTTCCCCGAGCATAACAGATAGGAGTTGAAAAGATGATTAATCCTAGGGCCATTTCCTTCACGTCCATAACAGAAAATAACAGAAGCCTGAACACCATCTTAACCTCATGAATAAGTCGTTAAGACACTAAGTCCAACATGAATCTGATTAGACATCAAAAGACTAGGAAAAAGAACTGGATAAAAACCACATTCACAACCAAAGAAAGTAACACTTGCTCCACGTCCAGGAAGGAGTAGAAAACCCCTCAGTAGAGAAAAAGAAAACATAATTTCCATAACAAAACATAAAGAGAGAAAGAATTGAACATCATAAATCTTTAAAGTCAATGAATACGATTAGCAGAAGACAGATGCATCAACCTCAATATTTTTCAAACTCTTGATAGGATCACAATACAAGTTGTGATGCACCCTCCTTTTCCTTTCCATCCATAGGTGGTAGAAAAAAATAGCTATGAATGAACTGATGTCATTTCCTTTATGAATCCCGAGATCATTCCAACCCTTAGGAGGGTTAAAGAGAGGAAACATGACACTAATCTTCTTCCAGATTTTAGTAGAGAACAAACAACCAAAGATGATATACTAAGTGCTTTCATAATCAGAGTTACATAGAAAGCAAGTATAAGCCAACTGAATGCCCATTCTCCTCACATGATCCAATGTTGGTAATTTGTTGTGAGCAACTTTCCAGAGGTTAACAATGCACTTCTTTGGAGCTTTGCATTCGCAAACCCAAGAGAATAGGTGAGAAATATCCCCTTTAGCTCTAATATGATTCCAGATGATCGTGACATTAATACGAATGTTACCCAGTAGAAGAGTTGATCAATGTCTCCAATCCTAATATAAAAATTATAAATAAAACTTGCTAGGCCTTGGAATCTTCGGTTATCAGGAAAAGACCAGGATCCATCTGAGATGATTCAACTTAAATTTGAATCTCTAGAAAGTCCAGTCTTAATGTAGTGATCAGGACCAAAAAAACTTGATAGAGCCTTACTCTTAACCCATAGATCAAGCCAAATTTTAATCTCAGATCCCTTCCCAATCTTGGAATCAACATAGTTAACAATATCTTTCCTAATTCCAAGTAGCTTATTAAACCTGTAATGACTGTCATCAAACCAACAACCAAATTGTTACTAATTATGCGGAATAATTATAAACAATAGATTAGCAAAAATCACTAAAGTTAAAAACCATTTTGCAAGAAGGTCCTCTTCCATATAACTCTTACTTAAAGATCCAAAACTTATACATATCATGATTTACATTGTACAACATTGTTTCATCTCATCTTGAGGATAACATATAACAGTTACTCTATCAAAACACATACTGGAGCAACATAAAACCTCGAGACTTAAAAGACAAAATCTCAGATTGTTCATGAAACCATTACGAATCGACTCCAAGGACCTGAGAGTACAGAGACGACACATAGGACTTCGATCTACAAGATATGACAGACAATACACTCAGCCTGAGCTGTTACTGCTTCCACAACTGTTGTTCCTCCTTTGCAAAAAGGTCTCCACCGCTTCGTTCTCGTCCACCTAAAAATTATGGATCCTACGAGGTGAGACAATTGTCCCAGCGAGAGATATAACTCTCTACCAACCATATTATTATTGCAGATAAATATAATAAAACTGAGCAGGGGTTCTTTTATATTAACAAGAAGGATTGTTCATTGTATGAACTGATAAAGTAATCTCTTTGCTTAAGAAAAAGATGCATCTAGCCATGTTAGAATAATAAACCATCTATCTACTTTACAAGGAATGTAAAGGAACATAAACAACATCTATCAAGCTAAGATGTATAACTAAATTACACATCAAACAATGTTTTCCATATTTGATCCTTAAGCAAATATGCTACACGGCTGATCATATTTTACAATCACACTTATGCCCTGAAGAGATGAAATATACCCCGTTCATCTCCAACCGACCACAAAATTCTCACAAGTTAGTACCATACAAGGTCAATGGGAGAGCTGGTTGCCATGACCTCAGCTGTCTCGGTCAGTACGAGACCACTGGTAGTGACATCTTGTGTCAATTGGAAAAAGAGCATGCCAGGGTATACATGCATCTATTGTCAGAGTTGTAGCATCAACTGCACTCTCTTAGGGGAAACATCTACTAACAACTGTCCCCAATTATAAAATTACTGAGTCATGGCATAAAGCCATACTCTAAGCCACGGGTCAGTTCACCGTGCTCAACATAGTGTCTATGACCGAAGTCGCACTCGAGCCAGGATATGGCATATAGCCAAATCCCCATTTATTTTGACTTTGTAAGGGGATCAGCTCACACATGGTCATCTGTTCATACTTACGTCCCCACATATTAAAAAATATGCACTCTGGGTTATGCCGTGGGGAACCCATTTCACCATTCAACAAATCCTAACGCTGATGGATCTATGGTCAGGGCAACATTTTATGGTTTCTAGTGATATATTAAGTGCATTACAATATTCTTTTAGCATCAAATAAGTTATAAGCATCAATCATAAACAAATACTACAAAGAAAGCTTTAATACATTTATCGAGTACTTTTCAAATCTTAGGAACACATTTAGATGCATAACACTTGGGATCTCTGTCCCTTATCACATTACTGAGAATTTTCATCCATTCACATCATCATCATCATGATTACTGGATCTGGGTATTCAAACCCTTAGATCACCACATAGCATTGTTACCTCTGTAACAGGTAACCATTACCTCTAGGTCCTCAGACCAAGGTATTCATTTCACTTGTTGTACAAGTATTTCACATAGTTCACATGGTTTGATTAAGTATCTTGTCACCTCTCACTAGGAAACAACTATACACATGGCTCACAAGGCCCATTTAAACATCTTGTCACCTCTCACTAGGCAACAACTATTTTACATGGCTCAAAAGGCCATTGAACATCTTGTCAACTCTCACTAGGCAACAACTATTTTACATGGTTCATAAGGCCATTGAACATCTTGTCACCTCTCACTAGGCAAAAACTATACTTATTGCTCACAAGGCCATTATTAGGGTCAGGTTTTCCCTTTATAGCCGAATAGGGTTTTAAGTTCATATTATTAATCCAAACCCTAATTCATTGCTCCATACATCGAGGAGCACCCATTGATATCATAAGTATTCAATCATACTTATTTATTCTCATCATTTATCATTTAAATAATTATCAACACAAAGTATGCGTTTCTCTCTCATCCATACTAGGATATTGATTACATCATACTTTTGGTTCAATCCTCCTATTTGAGGAATATAGTTCATCATTAACAATTCACATCATCTCTTATTTTGCAATATATGTCACTCAATCAATCACATATAATTGAAGTGTCTCTACCCTATTGGGTATCAAATTATGTGTTCATTATCATATCATGCTTTAAGCTACATTCTTTACTTCATGTTGTGTATCCAAATCGAGCACGTGAGATAGTCACATCACCATGTCATGTTTCAGGGTGTATCCCCTAATCATCATATCATGTACCCATATCAAATTGACTATCACTTAGTTCTTATCATTTCAAGACAACTTCATATCGGATATGAACTAGGTGCTTGACCCCATATCGGTTATAAGCTATGTGCTTGATACCATATCGTACACAAGGTGTGCACCATATCGGGCATATATCATATGCCTCATCATGTATCATTGAGTGGTATATATACAAAATAGCATATCAGTTTCCCATTCAGGAATATCATATCGGGTCTCCATGTTGGGTAACATATCGGGTTACCATGTTTGGTAGACCCTTAGACTCATAACCCCTTCATTCCTTCAAGGATCAACCTTATCATATAGTTACTTGAAAAGCTAGGTGTCTTATTGAATTCTCATACCACAATCCATTACACAAATGGTAGGGTATATCGAGTTTCAATCCATCATCTAGGGAACTCCACCAAATTGGGTAGATTATATCATATCGTGCATGAAGCATGAATTGAACCTCATATAATTCACAAGATAGGAGTAGGTGCTATTCCTATCATTCAAGGGATATCATTCATATCGTCCATATGGTATCCCTCACCACTTGTATCGACTTACCCATCACCTAGGGTTATCCAACTCTATATTATTTAGAGTGTTCACTATCTCTCTATCGTGCAATAGGTGTTTTTTTAGTCTTGTATCATGTATAAGGGGTAAGTGGGTATCTCCCATATCGTGCAAGGACATGTCTCATATCGTGTATAAGCTATCCTCTATCCCCATATCAGGTTTCATATCAGGTTAAGGTATTTCAACCATATCGGGTTATACCATGTATTTGATTATATGTCTTTATGCATAAGTGTATACTTCATCAACCATATTGTACACCAGATGTGTGCTTCATGATATCGTGTACAAGAGGTGTATTACATGATCATATCATGCAAGGATCACTTGCTATTCTCATTCATATCGGGTTACCCAAACTAGGGTTTCATATCAACTTATAAGTATGCCCTTGTTCCTACATCATGCTTGGAGTCTATATCGTGCAATAGGTATTATGGTTAACACCATATCATGTTCCAAGGTATGAAATTTATCTCCATATCATGCAAGGAGATATAATCTCACAAGCATATCATGCAAGTGATACATGTATATCACAATATCAGGTACGAGCTACTTGTTTGTATGCTGGAACCCGATATCACTTTATAAAGTGATACCATCTTCTTCAAGCTCTAGACCTTCATTCTATCTATTCTAGTTTATGAATAATAGGTCTAGGAAATTCTTAAAACTCATGGAATCATCAAGTACTCAATAAAAACTCATAATTGAAAGTAATCATCTAGTGTAACAAGTTAAGTGGTAAATAATAACATGATTGGGTTCAAGTTATATAACCCGCCTTATGAACACTTAAAAGCTCCAAGCTCCAAAGATTCACATCCTAAGGTTGAAGATGAACTTCTCCAAGGTCCAAGGCTCGTTCACAACTCTTCCATAGACAAGAAATCACCATATTTAAGCACTTGGTGAAGAAGGAAAGAAAGGAATATTCATAACCCGATATCCTACTTCAACCAAGGTTGAAGATGACCAAAGCCTTACCTAAAGCTTGGTGCTTGAGCTCTCCTTTCTCCTTGAGCTACTTTGCACGATACCTAAGGGGATTTTCATGATATCTCCTAGGGATATGGTTTGTGAGGATCATAAACTTTCATAATTTGGTGAAAGGTGAAGTATATATATACATGGTTTCATGAGATAAAGTGTATAAGAGGTGTCTTTACCTCAAGCTACTAGATGACACATGGACATGCATGCACACATCTATATCTTACCATGCAAGAGTCTTGAGGATAATCTATAGACAATATCTTGGCCATCCTTTATCTTCTTGGATAAGTTTCCTCATCTTTATCTCATCAACAAGGCAACCCGGTACACTTTATGCAAGGGGCTTTGCAACCCATCATGGACCACCTCCTTGAGGTTCTCTTCTCGTCATGGCCTTTTCCAAGGCTCAACAAACTAATAGGAGGCCTCTATCATGGATCCTTGGCCGATAGGACTCATATGTCAAGCCTACAACCCGATACATCACATATAAAGCTTCTCCTTCAACTCTTTCCTTGGTCTTTCCATCACCAAGAGTATCATTACTCAAAAGATAGGAATAAGTGCTATTCCTATAATTCAAGGGATATCATTCATATCATACATATGGTATCCCTCACCACTTGTATCGGCTTACCCTTCACCTAGGGTTATCCAACTCTATATTATTTAGAGTGTTCACTATCTCTCTATCGTGCAAGAGGTGTAGTCTTAGACTTGTATCATGTATAAGGGGTAAGTGGGTATCTCCCATATCGTGCATGGGCATGGCTCATATCATGTATGAGCTATCCTCTATCCCCATATCGGGTTAACCCCCATCTCGGGTTTCATATCGGGTTAAGGTATTTCAACCATATCGGGTAATACCATGTATTTGATTCTATGTCTTTATGCATAAGTGTATACTTCATCAACCATATCGTGCACCAGATGTGTGCTTCATGATATCATGTACAAGAGGTGTATTATATGATAATATCATGCAAGGGGCACTTGCTATTCTCATTTATATCAGGTTACCCAAACTAGGGTTTCATATCGACTTACAAGTATGCCCTTGTTCCTATATCGTGTATGGAGTCTATATCGTGCAATAGGTATTATGATTAACACCATATCTTGTTCTAAGGTATGAACTTTAGGGGTGTAAATGGTGCGGGTACGGTGCGGGTCTGGCCATACCCATACCCATACCCATCTAATTTAGCGGGTCCAGTTCCGGTTCTAGACCCGCATAATAAAAAATCTAGACCCGCACCATACCCGTACCCGCATTAATAGTGGGTTTGCGGTGCGGGTATGCGGGTAAGTGGTTCTATATAGAACGTCATGTTGTTATTGTAAGAAAATTATGATTATGTTGCGTTTATATTAATACTACAAGATATTGCTATCATATAGTACATTAACATGCAATAGTTGTGTTAAATAACTTTATAGATTGAAGATTAGTTGAGCTAGTTTGTATCATATTTGTAGTCATCGTCATAATGTTTTAATTATGTAGCATATGTTGTAACTATTTTGATTTTAAGTTTACATATGTTTCTCATGATTGAAACTAGAATAGTTAATTCTCTATTTGATGACTACTCTCAACCTTATTAAAATTAAAGTGGGACTTAATCAAAAGTATTATATTAGTTAGACCAGGAAAGTATGATATAAATACAATATTATCTAAGTATTTATTTATCTATAGTGGGTTTGCGGGTCTGGGTCTAAGCATACCCATCAGTGGACCCACTTATATGCGGGTCCAAGGGTATGCAGGTCTAAGGGTATGCGGGTACAAGAATTTAGACCCATAATGGGTCTTTAAAGGGTCCGGATTTGTGGGTCCGCGGGTCTACCCGTACCCATTTATAGCCCTAATGAACTTCATATCCATATCATGCAAGTAGATATAATCTCACAAGCATATAGTGCAAGTGATACATGTATATCACCATATCTGGTATGAGCTACTTATTTGTATGCTTGAACCCGATATCACTTTATAAAGTGATACCATCTGCTTCAATCTCTAGACCTTCGTTCTATCTGTTCTAGTTTATGAATAATTGGTCTAGGAAAATCTTAGAACTCATGTAATCATCAAGTACTCAATAAAATCTCGGAATTGAAAGTAATCATCTAGTGTAACAAGTTAAGTGGTAAATAATAACATGATTGCGTTCAAGTTATATAACCCGCCTTATGAACACTTCAAAGCTCCAAGATCCAAAGCTTCACGTCCTAAGGTTGAAGATGAACTTCTCCAAGGTCCAAAGCTCGTTCAAAACTCCTCCATAGACAAGAAATCACCATAGTTAAGCACTTGGTGAAGAAGGAAAGAAAGGAATATTCGTAACTCGATATCCTACATCAACCAAGGTTGAAGATGACCAAAGCCTTACCTAAAGCTTGGTGCTCAAGCTCTCCTTGCTCCTTGAGCTACTTTTCACAATACCTAAGGGGATTTGCATGATATCTCCAAGGTATATGGTTTGTGAGGATAGTAAACTTTCATAAGTTGGTGAAAGGTGAAGTATATATACTTGGTTTCATGAGATAAAGTGTATAAGAGGTGTCTTTACCTCAAGCTACTAGATGACACGTGGCCATGCATGGTTGACACGTGGCCATGCATGAACACATCTATATCTTGCCATGAAAGAGTCTTGAGGATAATCTAGAGACAATATCTCAGCCATCCTTTATCTTCTTGGATAAGTTTCCTCATCTTTATCTCATCAACACGGCAACCTGATACACTTTATGCAAGGGGCTTTGCAACCCATCATGGACCACCGCCTTGAGGTGATCTGCCCGTCATGGACTTCTCCAAGGCTAAAAAAAACTGATAGGAGGCCTCTATCATGGCTCCTTGGCTGATAGGACTCCTATGTCAAGCCTACAACCCGATACATCACATATAAAGCTTCTCCTTCAACTCTTTCCTTGTTCTTTCCATCACTAAGAGTATCATTACTCAAAAGTGATTCAAACATAGTATCTCCTTCTTTCTCTTTCCTCTAAAAGATACATAGAGGGAGTAGGACCACTCTAGAGGTGGTAATTAGTATTCCAACCCCATTTATTAGGTAATTACAAATTGTACCAAAATTGGTGCACAAAGTACTAGCATTGTCACCATGTATATCTAAATGAACACTTTTTTAATATTGGTATGCCATATCGATATTTGTTGTCTTGTTCTAGTTAGCTGTCATTTTCAATGTATTATGTTTCATTTGATCACAAATGTTGGATATATATTTTTAATGTAATCAGATGATGCTAGCTTTTAAAATGCACATTAGGTGGTCAAAGACAAACATACAAATTATAATGCTTCATCCACCAGGTTGTTTTTTTTAAATCATGAAGTAAAGGGAAGAAACTTGTCAGCTTAGAAAACCTTCAACTCCATGAGTGAAAGGAAGCAACTCCTCTAGGTGGAAAGACCTTCTCATGCAAAGTTTATCAGATCTTAATTGTGAAGATCCATCAATAATGAGTCACTCAATGTGTCTATAGCTCTTTTGTATCGTTTTGCAATTTCTATAATTGCCAAACATTATAAATATATGTGTTTGTTCTAGTTATAGGTGTAGTTGATAAAACCAATTTTCTTGTGTATGTGAATTACATTTTGCACCTCATACACAAATGTTATATTATTGTTCAAAATATGTGTAGTACACTGGTAAGGATCTCTTGTGAGGAAGAATAGGGAGAAGAAGAGGTGTTCAGACCACGACACTGGAGCCCAAGATGAGGGGTTACATTTCAAAGTGTCACATGTGGAATGTGTTCTAAGTGTTTTAGTATCATAATAAAGAGAGTGATGCTAAGTGGTGGCTTGTGGAAAGCCTAAATCCCGAGTTATAACTTCTTATTTACTTAATTTAATGAGGCATTTCAAGAATATGATTCTCAAGTGTAAGAACTTATTTTAAAGAACCTCAAACAAATCATTCATATCATGGTTTGGTGTCTCGTTGGAAACACGATAGAGTCATCACTAGCTAGGCATGGAAATAGGTTGGATTTTGTCTAACTATACCCAATCCATAAATATCCTATCCAAACTTGGACTACGGTCATACATTGAAGGTTTTTGAAGAACACCAACAACATCCAAGCCTGATAGGATCCATCCAATCCAAAGTTTACATACATTAACCCAATCCACATACATGATCCTGGCTAACATGCTTGAGTTAGTCCCCTGCAAACATTGTCAATGTTTGAAATATCCATATTGATGTACATGGAGGGAAATAACACTTACCCATAATGATTATTCTTTAAAAGAAATTTGTATAATAATGATTGTGATATGTCTTTATTTGGTGTCACCTATGATGCACAAACAATTAAAATTACATCTTGTACCCGTACTAGATGCATAATGGATACACATAATTTGTGGGCACACTTGTATATGCATTACACCCTTCTCTAGGCATATCTAACATTTCTTTCTTTAGTCGAACACTTACTAGATATGGGTTTGACTCTTGTTTGGAACTAACTAGACCATTCAAAGTCCATATCAAATTTAAGGATGCTAGTAGAATAGTTTCCTTACCTTTTTTTCCATTTGCTTGACTCTTGAAGCAACTCTTGGGCTTGGGACCTTCATCCATATCTTCCCAACTGAACAATACCTTATTGGTATATCAAACTTTGTTCCTTATTTATTTTAAAATTTGTACTTAATACAACCTTGCATATTAATTCTTAAGAGTGAATACCTCACCTTATTCTTCTAATGTTTCTTTATATCTCACTTTCTTCAATGTTTAGTAGTGAATTGATGTTAACTACTGCTACCTAGATAAATTGTCCTAAAATTGTATCAAAATTAGTATTAATGTTGATCTTTTTGTTGTTGATAAATGTGCAAATGTGCATAGCCAATTAGATATTCCAATTGGGCATGCTTGTTGCTCATAAAACTTCCAAGTAATAGATCAAGGTCATGCAAGATATTGGATCAAGCGTACCATTGTTATATATTCTATATAAGACACAAAGAAAGGTAGCATAAATCCTCAATAGTTCCATTACATGTTGGACATTATACATTAAATATGGATGGACTTCAATATCCTTTCTAGCCTGTATTGGACAGATGAAACACCTCTTTTATGGACATTTTTCTTCAATGTTGTGGTTATGAAATTCCAGTTGGTTCTATTCCTTGGGTTCATCTTAAATGAAACAAGATCGTCATATTTCACATTTCTTATGAATATGCATACATACGTGCACGCGCACACACACAAAACAAACACACATCTAAGGCCTACAAAAATTATGGGAATTTTTGAACCAAGAATCCATGGTCAGTTCACAACTATCATGATCAAGTCTCTATATTTTATTAACTCCTTTTGAGTTGAAGCCAAATGATTCACTATAGGGATATGGGTATGTTGGAATTCCAGGAACTGTAATGTTCAGGTTGTGAACAATCATTGCCAATTTATCACTTGTAGGGTATACAACTTGTTTTTGATTGCATTTGTTTATGCTAGCCCCCATATTTTAGTTTGGAACTTACTCTGGAAACACACCGTAAGAATAGGAAGAAGGTTCTCTGAACCATGGGTGATATTTGGAGATTTTAATAATACTCTAAAACCACGTGAGAAATGTGGAAGTAATATCTATACTATGATGAAGCCAATTTATTCTATAATACATTGAGGAAGGCCAGCATAGCTAAAGTAAGCTACTCTAGGATAAAGTATACATACAAGGATGAGTGCCTCTAAGAAAGACTAGATAGAGCCACAACCGACTATGTGTTTGGGCTGAAATTCCCTAATCCAACAACTAAACATGTACCTCAGATTAACTCAAACCATTGTCCCCTTATTTTACAATCTAAATGAAAAAAAAGTAATACCTCCATATTTATAACAAGGTCTTTGTGGTGTGATGATGAGTTGTTTTCAAGGATGTTGGGAAATGCTTGAATGAAGGCCAACTCTTTAGAGCCACTCTCACAACTACTGAAAAATCTACCCCTAACCAGGACAAAAGTTGTATGAAACAAAGGAAGGTTACTAAATAAAGACGGTTCAAAACATCAACGTGTTACAAACTAATATGGTAGACTATTATGATGAAGTTCCTGATATGATGTGTACTAATATATACAAATGGAGCTTGGAAAGATGTTGAAGGGGAAGGAGGATGATTGGAGATAGAAAACCACATTGAATCAATGAGGATTGGAGATAACAATACAAAAACATTCCATGATTTTGTTAATTATAGGAAAAGAAGTATCATGATCACTAATCTTAGAAACAACAATGGTAATTGGTTTTAGATGGGGGATAAACATTTTGAAAGTCCCCGTGGAACCTTTTATTAGTAAGAAACCCGACGATGATGCTATCCCTAGTCATTTGTGTTTTTTATAAGAGACACAACTTGCATATGTTGTAGCTATACCACCTAGTTTAGAGTTCAGTGAGATTGTCAAATTCTTGAAACCTTATAAGGCCACTAGCCCCAATGGAGTAAATGCCATTTCTATAAAACATAGGGGATTGTTGGAAACTCAATGACATACATGGTGACTGGAGCTCTCAAAGGAAACCCACTATTAAAGGACCTCTACAATTATACTATGATACTAATTCCAAAGAACCCAACCCCTAAAAAGTGTGAACAACTGAGGCAGATATCCCTTAATAAAATTAGTCTGAAGATTACTTTTAAGGTGGTGCTGGAAACTCTTAAGAAGATTATGATGAGACATATTTCTCCCAAGAAAAGTAACTTTGTGCACAGTCATAGAATTCCTGATAAGATTGTCCTTGTACAAGAACTTATACACACTAAGAAAATAATTAGAGGGGAAAAATTTGATCATTAAAATGGATCTGAAAATTGTGTATGATCATATGTATTGGGGGTTCTTTGCTGATACTATCACGAGGACCAAAATATCAAAGAACATTAGAAGATACATTATGAATTCAACGATTGGGGGAGACATATCCATTACGTGTAATTGTAAATTATTATCTCTATTTAAAGTTGGGCCTGATATAAGGCAAGGTGACCCACCATCACCTTGTTTGTGCTTTGGTTGGAGCATTTTGGTCAAGTGATACAAATAAGTGTCAAGAAGAAATAGTAGAATCCTATGAAACTATTGGATGGGTGTATGCAAGTTGTACGTGTGTGTTTTGCAGACGCTTTGATTTTTTTCATGCATTCTAGTACTTCTCAAATTAAACATATCCAAAGCTACTTCAGAGATTTGAAGAGGCATAAGGAAAATCCATTTCTATAAAAAGACAAGGGGTTTCTTCTGGAAGAATGTCCCACGAGCTATAAAGAGAAGAGTGAGTAAAATGGGATGATTTCAAGTCACATATGACTTACGGGAGTATCTGGGGGTGCCTATGTAATATACTCTAAAATCAATAAGGATACTTACTTGGAGATCCTGAATATGATTAACAATAAGATTAATGCTTGGTAGGCCCACACCCTCTCTCTTGCTAAATGTGTATGCATGGTTAAGATTACATTAACAACTACACCTACATGTATTGTGCAAAAAACTAATATTCCTTTGAAACTGTGTGATCCCATTGATGGACCAATGAGTCCATTCATTTGGGGGAGGGGCGGAAATCAAAATGCTAGTCCAGTAGCTCTGGTTGCTTGCAATAAGGTAACATGCACAAAAGATAGAGGTGGATTAGGGGTCAATTCTATGTGAGATTCGAATCAAACTTTGATGTTAAAGAACTTGTGGGCGATAAGTACCAATAGAGACACATTTTTGGTACAAAGGCATCAACAAACACTACAAGAAGTATGATGGTACTAAGTCATATGTGCAATCTAGAGCTGTCAATACATCATTGAATGGTAAGGAGTTCATTAAAGAAAATTCTGTCATGATGTTTCTCATCAGAACTAGCATCAACATATGATAAGCCATTTGTTATAAGGGGGATATTTTGCTAAAGAACCATGTCATAAAATGACCCCTGAGTAGTTGAAGGACTTGCAAGTCAACAATCTTGTCAGTTTAGGGGGAGAGTGGGATTTCAAGTTTCAGAATGAATTGTTCCCCAGTGATACCATAAATTCTATCATGAGAAGTATAATATCTATTGCTGGGAATGCCTATTTCTGAATGGATAGCTTCCCAATGATACCATAAATTCTATCATGAGTATGGAAGCATAGCCTGAATGGTAACTTCACAACCAACACAACATAGAAGGTTGGTAGCGGGTATCCTCATAGGAGGGGATTGTGACTTGATCCGAAATATCAACATTGCTAGCTAGGTTAAATTATTCTCTTGTCTTGTCGAGCATGGAGTTTTACTCTCATATGTCCAAAGAAATCATATACATCACAAGAATGTGAATCTGTGCGGTTGATGCAATTTACATGATGAAATTTTGATGCATGCACTCAAAGATTGTAATTGGTTGAAGCAAGTTTGGGAGGTCTCTGGAAACCCATCTTGGTAGGGATTCAAAAAAATGAATATTGATGTTGCTTTTAATAAGAAAGATGCAACTATCACCTTTTTCATAAAGAATGAGCATGGTCAATGATTTTAAGGACATGAAAACAAAGTGGAGACTAATAAGCTACTAAAATTGAGTTTATAGGGAGATACAAGACATTGAAATATGTAAAAGACAAACTGGCATGTGAGGTTATTATGGAATCAGATTGCTTACATGCTGTAAAAATGATCCACCAGGACTATTGGGCAAACACTATATTTTCCAATTGTACCGTCCAAATACAACAACTATTAAAGTACAAGGGACAAGTTTCTCATATGTGTAGAGAAAAAAACACAATGGATGACAAGTTGGAAAAACACCATCTAAAAAGCAAAACTAAGAAACACGTTTACTTTGGTCCACCTGATGAGGTTCTAGACCCATTTCGTTTGAAGCTTTGTAATGGTAAAAGTCCTAGCATTTTTAGTAACTCATGATTATAGTGATTTTAGTTCTAATTTAAATTTTCTTGCATGAGGAGGGTGGGATGAATAAAACCTCATGACTTCCCCTATATATATATATACAGACACACACACACAGACTTACATACATACATATAAATACAACACACACATGTATAAATATGTATGTATGTATGTATACACACACATAGATACATAAATACATACATACATGCCGACAAGGAGTGGCTCAAGTAGTCAAGTATAGTGTCCCCTAATAAAAGGACCCGTGTTTGAATCCCAATTGCCGCCTTGATGTACCACCCTTTCGGGCGTTCGGACTCTACCATAGGCATGAGAGAGGGGGAGAGAATGCCTCTCTTACTCCCATACATACACACATACAACAATAAAAAATGGACGTCCCCTAGGTTTAGATCTGGAGAAATGCCAGACGTCTGCGTAGGCGACAATGCCTATGACAGGGCCTCAAACCTCCATTGTCCAACCCACGTCCACCTCCACCAATAGTCACCCAATACCACCCAACCTACCCCTACCCCATCCACACTTGAGAAAGGAGAAAAGAATAGATCTGAGAGGAGCCCTAGTTGTGGGATACAGAGAAGGGGTGCTGACGCTGATGCGTCATAAAAGAAGGGTGCTAATGTTGATGTGTCACAGAAGGTGAGAGTCGACGATGACGCGTCACAAAAAATGGAGTTTATGCCACATCATAGGGGTAGGGCGAAAACACTGACGTGTCACAGAAGAAGTGTGCCAACGTTAACGCATCACAGATTGGGGGTGCTGACACTGACATGTCACAGAGGACAAGTGTCGATGCCGATGGGTCATAGAAGATGGGATCTGACATCGATGCGTCATATAAGGTGTGCGTCAATTTTGTATGGTGAGGATTCGATTGGAATCAAATTCTTAAGATACCAACAAACAAGGAGGTAAAGGAGTTGGAATTCCCAAAACCTAGGGTTGCAGGCAGAGAGGTCCATGTCGAAGTGGACAAGGAGGAGTTCAATAGGATGAAGAATGTATGAGAGTTCACCATCATGGTGTACACCTTGGGAAAATGTCCATTCTACAATCACTTGCTAGCTTGGGTGAAGAGGACATGGAAGCCTAAGGGGGCATTTGAGATGCTATCATGAGATCATGTCATCTTTCTTGTCCGATTCTCTATGGCGGCATACAAGGAAGCAACATTGGACATGGGCCCTCAGTGGTTCGACTAGTAGCTGGTGATCGCCAAACACTATCAACATGGTGATGAACTTCACAAGGACTCTTTTCTTATGATCCCAACTTGGACAACGTTGAAGTCTTTTGGGCGGACTAGGAAAGCTACCAGTACCATTACAATAGGATCTGAATAGTGCTGCATATTGATGAACGATCCCTAGAGGGCGATGAAACGAGTGTCTTGGTGGAGCTGGAGGTCAATGAAACCAAGCCAAAGGTGGTTTGACTCAATGTGGAGGGGATAGACTCGATGCCGGTGACAATCAAATATGATCACGTTCCTATTTATTGTAGTAAGTGTTGCACCTTTGGGCATGGCACACAACAATGTGGGAAGAAGGAAGCAAGGAAAGTGAATGAGGATGTTGCCATGAAGAAGATCTAGAAGAAGATAGATGAAGGGGTTCGTGTTGTGGATAAGCCATCAGCTGAGATGATGAACCATATGCAACCAACAGATGGCAAAAAGGCTTCAAGCTCACAAGCAGGTGATGAAGGTAGAGGAACACCAATGAAAGGCAAATAGACTCATGTAGACACTGGATAAGAAGATGGAGAATTCATATCCTCAAAAAGAGGAAATGGCCTAAGGCAATATGTATATCGAAGAGTGTGGGTGTGAGTAACATCCTAGACACCAAAAATAGTTTTAAAGCCCTCTCTGACTCTAATAAGGAGGGGGGAGATGTTTTGGCACAAAAGGAGCATGAGGTGAGATGGAAGGACAATAAGAAGGAGTTGGTCAGGCACACCTGGTCAAACAAAAACCTTTGATATGTCCATGCTCTTATGGAATATTAAGGGTGGGTGCGACAGGAATAAGAATAAGGATATCCGAGATTGGATTGCTGCTAGTGGCCACTCATTGGTGGAAACAAAAATAAAGGTGCAAAATAAAAATAGTATCAAATATTTATTTTTGTAAGGATGGGAGTAGGTATCTAATGTAGAATGTGTTGAGGTAGCCAGAGTCTGCATGGCATGGAAGTCGAGGGCATGGTAGGTTTTATTGATACAGATGCCAGACCATCATGTTACAGTTGATTGTAGCAATAATGGAGGCTTACACATCTAGATGACAGATGTATATGATCATAATGATACCAAGGCTAGACTAGATTGGTGGAAGAATTTGGTTTCTCTATATAAATAGGTAACTCTACCATGGTTGGTGATTGGGGACTTCAATACTGTTCATTTACAGGATGAAAAGAAGGGAAAAAGATTAGCATTGAATGTAGAGATAGATGCTTTCAACCAAACTATTGATAAAGCCAGACTTTTTGAACTACCAATGGTGGGCAATATCTTTACATGGAACAATGAGAGGGGGACAAAAAATAAGATAGAAAGAAAACTAGTCAGAGCTTTAGTGAATGATGAATGACTACGAATTATTCCTAATGTGAAAGTGAAGACATGTGGATCTGAACTAAGTGATCATGTGCCTATCTCAGTTCAAATCACAGAAAAGAAAGAAAAGAAGAAACCTTTTGGATTCCTAAATTACTGGGCTGAATGAAAGGTTTTGAAAATGTCATAAAAGAAGGTTGTAGCACACATATAACAGGAAATCTGATTTATGTCTTTGCAAAAAAGCTAACGAGCACCAAGACTGCACTTAAGAGATGGGTCAAGGTTGAAGCGAACATTCAAAATTTGATTAACGAAATAAAAAGAGAGTGTAAGGAGGTCAAGGAAAAATTGGGGGTTGACCCTCTTAATCCTAAATTGATAGAGAAGGACATAGAACTAAAAAGGATGTTTTAGGATCTGAAGAAAGCAGAGGAAAAATTCTACTAGAAAAGGAGTAGGGAAAAATGGATGGAGGACGGAGACAGAAACACTAAACTCTACCATACTACTGTTAAAAGAAGGGAGGATGATAATATTATTTCTGAGCTAGTTGATGCTGAAGGGAGAGTGGTAAACAAATAGCAGGGTCTAAAAGAGCAGGCCATAAACTTTTATACGTTAGTATACAATAAGAATTTTGAAAATGACAGAGGAGGAGGAGTTAAAGTGGAGGTTCAGACTTACAAGCACACATAATAATATTCTTACAAGAAGAACCAATGAACGAGAAGTCAAGGAAGCAGTATGGAGCATTGACAACAACAAGTCTCCAGGGTCAGATGATTTCAATACTTTTTTCTACTAGAAGACATGGGATATCATCAAGGAGGATTTGGTTGCATATGTTAGTTGGTTCCTAGAATGAGGAAATATGGTGAGATAGATTAATCATTCTTTTCTAGTACTCATTCCTAAGAAGAAGGTTACTTCCTCTCTTGTTTATTTTAGACCTATTGCATGATGTTTGGTATAATATAAAATTATTGCTAAGATTCTAGTTGCTAGATAGAAGATGGTACTTCCCTATCTCATTTCTAGCCTTTGTGTCAGGGAGAAGTATTAGTGATTGTGTACTGTTAGCGGGAGAGTTCCTACTGGACTACAATGTCATGAGAGGAAGTAGGAAAGCCTGCTCAAAACTAGATGTTTCCAAATCCTATGATAGCGTCAGATGGGAGAAGTTGTGGTGGATTATGAAACAAATGGGGTTCAATGATCAATGGATTTTCTGGATGAAGCAATGTGTTGATACTACAAGCTTTTCTATTTTGGTTAATGACACATCTATAGGTATATTTAGAGGAGGTAATGGTTTGCACCAAGGAGACCCCCTTTCACCTCTCCTCTTTGTGATTGTTATGGAGTACTTTACATAGAAGATGCAACAAGCTAGAATAAAAAAGGAGATCAAGCCCTACACAGTCCATGGCACGAAGGTGAGGACCCATTTGATTTTTGTAGATGATGTGTTAGTGTTTGTTGAAGCCAAGTAACATTCTCTAGAAAATCTTTAAAATCTGCTAGGGAAGTTCGGAGAGAAGATAGGGCTTTGTGTGAATGCAAATGAAACACATATTTTCTTATCAAAAACTACTACTAGATAGATGACATGTTAATAGATGCAATGTGTGTGGAGAAGGGGAACTTCCAAAAAAAAAACCCTAGTTTGTTAAAGACTTTATTGAATGCGTGGAAAGGATGGAGGAAATGATTAACAGATGACCGACTCAAAAGACATCCATGGAGAGAAGAGAAACACTGATAAAGGCTGCTATAGAAGGTCTTCTCATTTTCTGGGTGCAACAAGGGGAGATCCCTGGGTCATTCCTGGATAGAATGGACATAAAGATGGCAAATTTCTTGTGGGAAAGTGAGCATCTTCCTATGAGATATACAAGAGTGGCGCTGCCAAAATATGAAGGAGGTTTGAAATTAAAAGCTCCTAAAGACATAGCAAAGTGGGGGACAATGCGGAGAATAATCATTTATCAAGAAGGCACCTCAACTTGGGGGAAATGGATGAGGAAGAGATATCTAAGAGTACTAGACTTCAAGCCAAAGACAAGGGAAGGATGCTCACACACTGTTAATGTTATGACGGAAGCATGGCAACATGTTAGACACATGTTCATGGCCTAAGATATGGGGAGATGGATACTTAGAGATCCAAAGACATGCTTATGGGAGGTGATCACGCTCAAGGGAAGCAAAGGACATGCATGGGGAGCATATTTGGACTGGTGTGTATGTGCCGAAATGGAGCATGTACGTATACACAATTCTACATAGTGTTCTTTCTACTCTTGACAGGGTAAAGGGGTGGAAATATGATGTATCTACTTTGTGCTTGCTATGCAAAGATGCTAAAGAATACCACAACCACCTTTTGTGTGAATGAAAATTCACAAGGGAGGTGTGGGATATGTTGTGGAGGGGTTTCAAAGCACAACTCCAGCTAATAGGTGATCCAAGAAGGATGCTGACAAAGTGTGGGAATGATGATAGGAAGAAGTTGTTGTTTGCTGCTCTATGCTACAATATTTGGGAGGAATGTAATGCCAGAAGACACCTAGATGTTGATTCAAATGCTATGAGTATTTCTATACAAATTTGTCAATGTGTTAAAAGTAAGTTGCACATTAGTTAAATGTGTGAGTTATTGCTCTGTTTTCTCGTGTATGTCGTTGGGCCCACCTATAAATTTTGACCTCCTATAATTTTAGGAGGAAGTCAGAATACATTTACCTAATTCTGATACATACACACATACATACATACATAGATACACACATACATACAACAACATAAAACCCATATGTCCCTAGGGTTAGCGATGGAGACTAACCAGGCGACGATGACCAAGTCTGGGGACTAACCCCATTGTCCAACCCCCACGACCACCAACCACATGCCTAAACCTAATCCCCCACCCACCCATGTCCCCAACGAAGTTGTTGGGTCACAACCTGGAAGCAACAGTGAGCCTAGATGATCTCTATCGACGAGTGAGAGGAGCATGACGCCGACGACCAAGCATTCTTGGAACCAGATTCTCAAGGAACCGATGTCAAGCAGAGTCGAGGAGTGACTCCTAGAGCCTTGTCACACAGAAGGGGAGGTCCTGGTCGATTTAGAGGAGGAGGAGTTTGCGAGAATGCATAAAATATGGGAATTCACTGTGATGACCTATGTCGTCGACAAATGACCTTACTTCCCTCACTTACAGGCTTGGATCCAAAGAACTTAGAATCCAAAGGGTGCCTTTGAACTTCTGTCAAGAGAGAATAGAATCTTCCTTGTCAGGTTTTCCAATGCAACTGATAATAAATCGGCTCTGGATCTTAACCCGAGATGGTTTTATGCTCAATTGGTGGTAGCCAAAAGCTATTGCCATGGAGATGAACTAAGGAGAGAAACCTTCTCGACCATCCCATCCTAGATAACCTTGAGATCGTCTGGGCATTCATGAACCAGACGAGCAGCAGGCACAATCGCTAGTGGAGTTGGGAAGGTACTCCATATTGATGACCAATCTCTAGAGTAGGAGGAAGCAAGGGTACTTCTCAAGTTGACAGCAGACACATTGCTTATTTAGAAGGTGTGGCTGAATGTTTGGGGCAAGGAACCCATTCTGGTGAAGGTGGCTCATGACTACGTACCGCCGAGATGTAGCACGTATCAAGTGTTTAGGCACAAAGAGTGAGGTTGTGAACCTAAAGCTACTGAACCTATTATGGATGAGGGTGACAAAGAACATAAGAAGAAAGAATGGAGGGAGAATAAGAAGAGCCCAACGAATGTTGAAACAAAACCCAAAGCCGATGAGGATGACCGGACAATGATGAATACTAAGGGGGATGCTAAGAAGTAGGCTGCTGAACCGAGCCAACACGCAGAGAAGGAGGAGGGAGAGTTCGTTGTTTCATCTTCACAAAAGAAAGGGTACAAGAAGATAGGTATTCCTACGAGACAAGGAGTGGGATCCATCCTAGACATGAACAATAGTTTTGAAGCACTCAGTGACTCTAAAAAAGAAGGAGAGGAGTTGACAAATCAAAAGTAGAAGGAGGAAAAAAAGAAATCCAACAAGAAGGAGCCTGTGAGGTGTACAAGAGCCAACAAAAACCCATTAGTATATCCATACTTCTATGGAATATTAAGGGGGGTGTGTGATAGGTATAAGAAGAAGGAGGTTTGAGAATGGATTGCGTCAAGTGGTACATCACTTGCGGTAGTTTTTGAAACCAAAATAAGAGAGTAGAATAAACAAAGTATAAGATATTTACTTCTACAAGGATGAGAATATGTATCCAACCTAGAGCATTCTAAACTTGCAAGAGTGTGTCTGGCGTGGAAACCAAATGCTTGGCAGATGACAGTGAAGATGATGTTAGATTAACATTTCACAGTGGAGTGTAGAAACACTACAGGCTTACAGATGTGCTTGATAGCTATGTATGCACATAATGATGCTAGAAGAAGACAAGAGCTCTGGCAGGACTTGGCTTCTCTATCTAGACATATGGAGGTACCCTGGATGGTAATTGGTGATTTCAATAATGTTAGACTACAGGGGGAGAAGATAGGGGGCAGACCATCTTTAAGAATAATGATAGATGCTTTTAATATGACTATTGATAAAGCAGAGTTGATTGAACTTCCCATGACATGTGGCGACTTGTTCAGATGGAACAATGGATGAAAACTAGAGGAAAGGATAGCAAGCAAGCTGGATAGAGCGTTGGTGAATGAGAAATGGCTAAAATTATTTCCTAATGTACAAGTGAAGGAAGGAGGCTCAGAGCTAAGTGACCATGTTCCCTTGATGGTGCAAATTACTGAGAAGAAGCATAAGAGGAAGCCATTCAGATTCCTTAACTATTGGGCATATTGGAAAGGGTTTGATGACATTGTTAAAGAGAGCTAGAATCTACAGGTAGTAGGGATCCCGATGTACACTTTTGCAAAGAAACTTTCCAACACAGAAGCTACACTGAAGAAATGGGCAAAAGAGGAGGCGAATATCCCAAATCTGCTCTCACATACAAAACAAGAATGCAGGGAGGTGAGGATACTACGTCTAGAAAACCCACTTGACGATGTACTCATTAGTAGGGATAAGGAGCTATGCATGATGCTGGAGGATCTTAGAAAATCTAAAGAGAAATTTTACTAGTAGAGGAGTAGGGAGAAGTGGCTAGAGGATGGGGACATAAACATTAAATTGTACCATCTTACAGTGAAGAGGAGAGACACAAGCAATATTATTTCTGAACTCATTGATGAGGATGGAAGGGTGGTCAACAAGCTGGAGGACTTAGAAGACCAAGCCATTCATTTCTACAAAGATCTATACAATAAGAACTTTGATGATGTAATGGAGGAAAACTAGGTAGATTGGAAATTCAAGCTCACTAAAACACATAATAATATTCTTACAAGGGAAGTAAACAAGCAGGAAGTCAAAGATGCTTTATGGAGCATAGCGTACAACAAATCTCCTGGTTCAGATGGGTTTAATGCTTTCTTTTATAGGAAGACGTGTAACATCATAAAAAAAGAGCTGGTAGAATATGTGAAGTGGTTTCTAAAGGGTGGGAACATGGTGAGATATGTTAATCATGCTTTCTTAGTCCTTATTCCAAAGAAGAAAGTGACTGCATCTCTTGCTGACTTAAGAACTATTGCTTAATTCTCTGTATAATACAAAATTATTGCAAAATTTTTGGCATCCAGAATAAAGATGGTTCTTCCTTCTCTCATATCTGGGAACCAAGGAGCCTTTATTGAAAGTAGAAGCATTAGTGACTGTACCCTTCTGGCAAGTGAGATTATGTTGGATTATAACATGATGAGGGGAAGCAAAAAGGTGTGTTGAGGTTAGATGTATCCAAGCCTTATGACAGTGTCATGTGGGACAAGCTATGGTGGGTTATGTAGTAAATGGTATTTTCTGAGCAATGGATAGGCTGGATGAAATAGTGTGTAGGTACCACAAGTTCTCCGTCCTTGTGAATGGCACCTCAACTGGTATGTTTAAAGGGGCTAATGGGATACAACAAGGGAATCCCTTGTTACCTCTTCTCTTTACTATTGTCATGGAGTATTTCACATAGAGGATGATGCAAGCAAAGAAGAAAAAGGATATAAAGGCATACACAGTGCATGGGATGAAGGCAATGAGTCATCTTATCTTTGCACATGATGTTTTGGTTTCCATAGAAGATAAAACCAGCATGCTTACAAATCTAAAGACCTTTCTTAGGAGTTTTGGAGAGCAAACATGCCTCTGTGTCAATGTAAACAAGACTCAACTTTTAATGTCAAAGAACTGTCACCAATATGAAGCTAGACTATAGGAGGCGATGGGAGTGAATATGGGAAAATTCCCTACCAGATATTTGAGATTCCTACTGGAGGGTGGAAATTTACAGGTGAAAGATTTTGCTAACTGCATTGACAAGGTTGATGACATGATTGCAAGATGGCCTACTCAAAAGACCTCCATGGCGGGCAGAGCGACTCTCACCAAGGTGGATATAGAAGGTTTACTTATCTTCAGGGTGCAGGAAGGGGAGATACTGGGGCCAGTGTTGGACATGATGGAGATGAAAATATCAAACTTTCTTTGGGCTAGTGAGTACCATCCTATGGGATATGCAAGGGTGGAACTGCCTAAGGAGGAGGGAGGACTGAATTTAAAAAATCCTAGAGATATTGCCAAGTGGGGGACTTTTAGGAGGATAATTACATATGAAGAAGGAAGTTTGATATCGGGGAAGTGGACAAGAGAAAGATATCCACATGGGCTGTCAACCAAGAATGAGAGAAGGATACTCACGCATCATGAACGTTATGAGGGAGGTATGGTAGCATGTAAAGTATATTTTTGAACCTATACCTACATGTGGATGGAGAATAAAGAATCCAAAGAAAGATTTATGGGAGGTAAGAATGGGAAAAATATGGTGTAGGAACAAATCTAGCTTGGGCAACATGTACCTAAATGGACTATGTGTGTCTTATGAATTCTGCATGGCGCGTCCGCAACATTGGACAAGGTACACAAGTGGAATATTGATATTTTTTCTGTATGTTTTCTATGCAATGAAGAGGATGAGTCCCATAATCATCTATATGGGAGCTGCAAATTTACTAATGATACATGGGTAAGGGTATGTGGAGAATTCAAACTGCAAATGTCATTGAATGAAGATGTCAAGAAGATAGTTGTTTGCTGTAGAAAAGAGGACAAGGAAAGGTTGCTATTTGGTGCACTCTGCTTCCATACTTGGAATGAAAGAAATGAAATAAAATATGGTGGTTTAGCCAAAGGTGTGAGTAGTATTGCTGTAAAAATTTGTAAATGTGTATAGTGCAAGCTATATGTTAGATAGGAGTGTGAGTTGTTATTTTTTGTTATGTAGCGTTGGGCTATATGTAACTCTTTGACCTCCTATAATTTTAGGAGGGAGTCGGAATATATTTACTTGATTCAGATACATACATACATACATCAATACATACATACATCCGACAAGGAGTGGCTCAAGTGGTCAAGCACGATGTCTCCTAACAAAGGGATCCAGGATCGAATGTCAGCTGCCGCCATGATTTACCACCCTCCTGGGTGTTCGGCCTCTACCATGGGCATGGTAGAGAGGGGGGAATCTTTCTCTCTTAATCCCATACATACATACATACATACAACCGACAAGGAGTGGCTCAAGTCGTCAAGCACGGTGTCCCCTAACAAAGGGACCTGGGTTTGAATCCCAATTGCCGCTTTGATTTACCACCCTCTTGGGTGTTTGGCCTCTGCCACATGCATGGGAGAGGGGGGGAGAAATCTTTCTCTCTTAATCCCATACATATATACATACATACACACATACATACATTAGTTAGAAATGTGAATTGTTGTTACGTTGGTTGGATGCTTAGCGTTGGGCCCACATGTACTTTTGACCTCCTATAATTTTAGGAGGACGTTGGAATATATTTACCTGATTCTGATACATACACACACATACATACATACTACACACATGGAAGAGGGGAAGATAATGCCTCTCTTAATCCCATACATACATACATACATACATACATACATACATATGTACATACATACATACATACATACATACATACATACAAACATACATACATACATACATACATACATACATACATACATACTCACACAACACTGATAAAAGCTGCTGTTGAAGGTCTCCTTATTTTCGGGGTACAACAAGGGAAGATTCCCTACTCAGTCTTGGATAAAATGGAGATGAAGATGACAAACTTTCTTTGGGCTATCAAACATCATCCTATGAGATACACAAGAGTGGTGATTCCAAGAGATGAAGGAGAGCTGAATCTCAAAGAACCTAAAGACATAACAAAATGGGGGACAATGCAGAGAATAATCATCTATCAAGAAGGTACCTCAACTTGGGGTAAGTGGATGAGAGAGATATCTAAGAGGACTGGACTTCAAGCCGAAAATAAGAGAAGAATACTCACACTTCATCAATACTATGACTGAAACTTGGCATCATGTTAGACACTTTTTGAGGTCCAAGAGAGGGGGAGTTGGAGACTTAAAGATCCTAAGTCTTGTCTTTTGGAGATAACACATTCAAGGGGTGCAAGGGACATACAAGGGGAGCAGATTTGGACTGGTTCATACATACCAAAATGGAGCATGTACACAATTCTGCATAATGTTCTTGCTATGCTTGACAAGATCAAAGGATGGATCATGATGTTACTACTTTATGCTTGCTATGTAAGGCGCTAAAGAATGTCAAATCCATCTTGCGTGTGAATGCAAATTCACAAGAGAAATTTGGGACATATTGTGCAAGGATTTCAAAGTACAAATCCAGCTGGTGGGCGACACTAGAAGGACACTGATGAAGTGTGAGAATGATGATAGGAAAAAGCTCATATTTGCTGCTCTATGCTGCTATGCCTGGGAGTAACAGAATGCCAGGAAACACCGAGGTTAAGCTGCTAATGCCATGATTATTTCTGCAAAACTCTATTAATGTGTAAAACGTAAGATGCACATTAATTAGATGAGTGAGTTGTAAATTTGTGTTTCGATTGTATGGCATTGGGCCTACATGTAACTCTTGACCTCCTATTATTTTTAGGACGAAGTTGGAATATATTTACCTGATTTTGATACATACATACATACATACATACATACATACATACATACATACATACATACATACATATATAAATACATACATACATATGTTATAAAAAAGAGACATGCATGGAATGGGAGAATGCCTCTCTTAATCCCATACATACATACATACGTACATACGTACAACAAGGAGTGGCTCAAGTGGTCAAGCACGACATCCCCTAACAAAGGGACCCGGGTTCGAATCCCAGTTGCAGTCTTGATTTACACCCTCCCGCGTGTTTGGTCTCGAACACGAGCATGGGAGAGGGGGGAGAAATCTTTCTCTCTTAATCCCATACATACATACATACATACATAGAAACACATACATACATACATACATACATACATACATACATACATACATACATACATACATACATACATACATACATACATACATACATACATACATACATACATACATACATACATACATACATACATACATACAACACACATGGAAGAGGGGAAGACAATGTCTCTCTTAATCTCATACATATAAACATAAATACATATAAGCATACATATACACATACATGACAAGGAGTGGCTCAAGTGGTCAATCATGGTGTCCCCTAACAATGGGACCTAAATTCGAATCCCACTTGCCGCCTTGATTTATAACCCTCCTGGGAGTTCAATCTCTGCCACGAGCGTGGGAGAGGGGGAGATAATATCTCTCTTAATCCCATACATACATACATACATACATACATACATACATACATATATACATACATACATACATAAATACAACACACATCTCTTCTTAGAAAAAAACTGCTATATGATGGAAGACCGTCTAAAGGAGGCAATGGGTGTGGAGTTGGGGAAGTTTTCTACAAAATACCTAAGTTTTTCATTAGCAGGAGGTAACTTTCAAGTTAAAGATTTTGCTGATTGCATTGACATATTGACGGATATGATCAACGGGTGGCCAACATAGAAAACATCCATGGCTGGGAGAGCTACTCTCTAAAGTCGGAAGTTGAGGGACTCCTCATCTTCTGGGTACAACAAGGAGATATTCTAGGTCCAATTCTAGATAGAATGGAAATGAAGATGGCAAACGTTCTTTGGGCTAGTATGTACCACCTGATGAGATGCGCACGTATGACACTCCCAAAGGATGAAAGTGGGTTGGACTTGAAGGCACCAAGAGACACATCAAAGTGGGGGACAATAATAAGAATTATTACATACCAAGAGGATACGTCTACTTGGGGGAAATGGATGAGAGAAAGATATCCGCATGGGCTTGACTCTGTACCAAGTAAAATAGAAGGATATTCACGTACAATCAATGCCGTGACAGAGATGTGGTAACATGTTAAACATTTTTTTGACCCCTATGAGGTAGGTGGATGGAAGCTTAAAGATGAAAAGATCAATCTATGGGAAGTAACAAGGACCAGAGCGCCGAAAGATAGGCATATGGAGCAGGTATGGGCTGGAATTCATGTATCAAAGTGGAGTATGTGTGTATATAAAATTCTGCACAATGCTTTAGCTACATAGGATAAAATACATGGATAGAATCAAGAGGTTTTTGCTGTTTGCATTCTTTACAAGGAGGAGGATGAGTCCCATACTCACCTAGTGGACTGCTACAAATTTACAAAGGAGGTATGGAAATCATATGCGAGGAGTTTAAATTAAATCTACAGCTCAAAGATGATCCACGAAGAATGCTATGTTGCTGCGGAGAGTGATAAGAGGTGAATCTTATTTTTTGCTCTATGCTATCATATATGAGAGGGAAGGAATACACAAAGACATCGAGGTTCAGCCACAAATACAAACACTATTGTTGTAAAAATTTGTAAATGTGTTAAATGCAAGTTACACATTAGCTAGAAGTATGATTTCTATTTTCTTTTGATGTATGGCGGTGGGCTATATGTAACTCTTGACCTCCTATATTTTTAGGAGGAATTGGAATATATTTACCTGATTGTGATACATACATACACATACATATAATGTATGTATAAAACCATTGTAAAAATCTTGACAACTAGGTTGAAGTTAGTGCTCCCCTTTTTCATTTCAAACAACCAAGGAGCCTTTGTGATAGGGAGGAACGTTAGTGATCATGCTTTATTGGTAGGGGAGTTCTTGTTGAACTATAATGTCATGAGGGGAAGCATGAAAGCTTCTTTGAAGCTAGATATATCTAAAGCGTATGATAGTATCAGATGGGACAAATTATGGTGGATCTTGCAGCAAATGAGATTTAATGACCAATGGATTGAATGGAGGAAATAGTGTGTTGGGACTACAAGCTTCTCTATTCTGGTGAATTGGCACTTTTGTACGTATGTTTAGAGGAGGAAATGGTCTGTGCCAAGGGAACCCACTATCTCCTCTTCTCTTTGTGATTGTTATGGATACTACACAAAAATACATGCAACAAAAAGAAAGAAAGAGATCAAGCCTTACATGATACACAATATGAAAGTTTTCAGCCATTTGATTTTTGCAGATGATGTCCTTATCTTTGTAGAATCCAAACCCAATGCTATAGGAGGATTGGAAAAGCTTATTAAGGAATTTGAAGAACAGATGGGGCTGTGTGTGAATGCAAATAAGACACAACTTTACTTGTCCAAAAACTGCTATTTCCTTGAATATAGGCTAATTGAGGCAATGGGAGTGGAGTTGGGAAGTTTCCTACAAAATATGTTGGTTTCCCCCTGGTTGAAGCTAACATACAAGTCAAAGAATTTACTGATTGTATTGACAGAATGAAAGCAATGATCAATAGATGGCTGACACAGAAGACATCTATGCTAGGAAGATTAGTTCTAACAAAGACCACTATTGAGGGACTTATTATTATTTGAGTGCAGCAAGGTGAGATGCCTAAATTGGTGTTTGATAGGATGGAAATGAAGATAGTAAACTTCTTATGGGAAAGTGAGTACCATTTGATGAGATTTGCATGAGTGGAACTCCATAAAGATGAAGGTGGACATGATCTAAAAACACCCAGACACATTGCTAAATGGGGGACTTTGAAAAGAATAATTAGCTACCAGGAAGGCATTTTGACTTGGGGAGGATGGATGAGGAATAGATATCCACGTGTTTTGGACTTCACGACAAAGACCAAAGAGGGTAACTATAATGTCCCAGGATTTGAGGCCTCAGATAAAATATTCTTAAAAGAAATGATTGGACTACCCATATCACCAAGGTGTACCTCCTTTTTAGGGAGCCCATCACTAAATAAATCTATAGTTAAGCGTGCTCAGCCTATAGTAGTACTAGGATGGGTGACCAGTCAGGAAGTTTATCCTAGCTTGCATGTGAGTGAGGATAAATCACTAAGTTAATGCTAGTGGTGGTATGTGGGGACATTCATCATTCTTGAAACTTTACTAGAGCCTTGGATAGTGGGATCGGACATTACAAATGGTGTCAGGGCCATAACCCCTCTAGTAGGTGGGCCCCACAGGGAATGTGGCATGTTGGTCTTAAGCCATGTGGTCCTAGCAAGTTGGAAAGGGATATTTTCTAGGATGAGATGGCGCCACCCTTGTGCTGGTAGTTGTGGATGGGAGTTGGGTGTCCATGGGCCATTCTTGGTCTGTACTAAAGTGGGAAAGAGATTATGAGTCTGTATGGTTGAGCATTAATGAGGATGTTAAGAGTCTAAGTGGGGGAGATTGTAATGTCCCAAGATATGAGGTCTTGATAAAATGATCTTAAAAAAATGATTGGAATACCCATATCCCCAAGGTGCACCTTCTTTTCAGGGATCCCATCACCAAAGAACTCTATGATTAATCACAAAACACATATTTAAGGCTAGTGGTAATCTGTGGGGCCAATCATCATTCCTGAAAATTTACTAGAGCCTTGGGTAGTGGGCTCAGGAATTACAGTTACTTACATACAATAAATGTTATGAAAGAAGCATGACATCAAGTAAAACACATGTTTTCCCCTTCTGATTCAGTCTATGGGAGATGACGATATCAAAGGATATTAAAGATAAATACATGGAGCATGTATGGGCTGGTATACATGTACCAAAGTGGAGTGTGCATGTGTAAAATTATGCATGGTTCACCTTCTACTCTAGACAAGATACATAGGTGGAACCATGATGTTTCTACTACTTGTTTTCTATGCAAGGAGGAAGAAGAGACCCATACCCTCCTAACAGGGGGCTGTAAATTCACAAAAGAGATTTAGGAACTGATATGGAAGGATATCCAGGTGCAATTAAAGCTGTAAGAGGAGCATAGAAGGATGTTGTCAAGCTACAAAAAAGACGACAAGAAAAGACTTCTTTTACTGCTATGTGCTAACACATCTGGAAGGAAAGGAATACAAGAAGACACGGAGGTACAACCATTAGCACAAGGAGTATAGCTGTGAAAAATTATAAAAGTGTTAAGCACAAACTACATAGGAGGTAGGAGCGTGAGTTTTTATCTTTATGGTATATAGAATTGGGCTATATATAACTCATGACCTCCTATAATTTTAGGAGGAACTCAGATTTATTTACCTAATTCTGATATATATATATATATATATATTACATAAAGAGAGAGAAAGTCTAGAATATACTTGAGTATACAGATCACACCGTACATCCCAATGGTGTTTTCCTACCTAGACGACCTTTTTGTAAAATATAAACCACTAATCTTCATTGTGATTATAAATATTAGGCCACAAATAAAATTTGAGCCGATTTGGATGAGTGCAAGTCATTCATCAAAGGGTGACAAAACCGACACACAAAAGTAATTCGAAATGCATCATTTTCTCTCTCTTTATATGCATGACTTATAAGTGTTCAAATGAGCTCAAATTTTATACATAAGCTATTAATAAGATGTTTAAGAGGATCAATAGTTTATATTCCCAAAAAAGATGTTACTGATGGAAAACCATTGAGGTGTATGGTGTCATCTATACACTCGAGTGTATTCTAGCCTGACTCTCTCTCTTCATATACATACATATATATATATATATATATATATATATATATGAATATTATGGGGAACATATACTGCTTCTTTGGATACTATAGGAAAACTATTTGAAAAAAATGTCATAGATATTATCACAGTCCAACTAATAAGGTGCATTCAAACTTATTTCAACAAAAAAGAGAAAGACCACCATGAGGAATATAGCTTCTCCTTCTCCTCTTGATTTCACCCCATAATCTAATGACTCTACTCCAACCTCCAACTTATGAACCTCCTTCTCCTCTAAATTTCCATGATCCTTCTGAACGTCATCCTCTTAATTTCACCAATCCATTCTAATTTGTATTGCCACTTTGGCGGTTTTGCTAAAAAATCTAGCTACTTTGTAGCAAGTATTTTATTACACAATGTCACCAATGAGTTTAGATTATTCAGAATCAACATTTGAGCTGGTGCATTTAATTGACTTCCTACATTGACAATCAATGCCACTTGATATATGTGGTATTGTGAGAACAATAGGGAGAAGTAAAGGGACGAAGGTGGAGAATAATAAGATAAAAATGAAGAAGATTACGGGGGAAAGTAACAAAACAAGATCATAATGTAAAAACACATTAAATGATATTGTAGACAATATATACAAAAAAATAATGTCAAAGGAGAACATTTAGGAAAAAATGTCAGGGAAAAGAGTTCTTAAAAGAATAATATAGAACATGAGATAAGGCTGTAAAACATAGTAGAAGGAAGACAAATCGTAAAAGTCTAAAGAAGAGGACGATTACTAGGGATCAAGATAATGAAATCACTGGAAAAAGAAGGAGAAAAACATAGAAAACTATCGATTCGACTTGAATCATAGGGAACAAGTGCAAGGGATGCAAGAACATGTAGGGATGACAAGAACTCAAGGGATGAAAATGATGATTCTAACATTGTTTGTGTGGTAGGAAACAAATCAAAGGATAACGTGCACAATAAAAAAGATGATTTGACTGCTGATGCTGAAGGGAGAATATCGAGAAGATCATAAGTTGATGAAAAAAAAACTTTTGAGGTATGTAGAAAAAATCCAGAAGCCAAACAAGAGAAAGATTATAAAAGCAAAGAACAAAGATAAGAGCAAACATATAGAAGATAAATATTATACTTGTATACAGTTTAATTTGAAGTGAACTACGTTTGATGCAAAAACAATTTAAATAAAATCTTCATTGTTGATACAGAGTTGCAGGAGTGGGACCTAAGGGGGGATCCATTCCTTACCCAATTCGAGGAATAAACCATCTAATCCAAACACACTAATAAGTATGCTGAAAAAGATGTATTTTTTCATTTATCAAAAGAATGGTATACAAGAATAACAATGAAATAAAATATCATGACTATTTTCATTTTATAAGTTTACATAATAATCCCCCGGTTGGGGTTTATATGAAATCAACAACTTCATGATCTAAGCAGAGGGATATCCAAACTATCTCAAGTCTATTCCTAAGAGACAAATCCACTAAGCCATGTCTAAGTATCATGTCAAGCCCTCTGTGTTCTTCATCTAATGGGTTGGAAGCATACACAAGAGAAGACAAAATAGAAATTGTCAACATAAAAATGTTTGTATGAATATATAAATAGGAATCAAGAAGTATTAAGGTAAAAGGACACTAATGAAACATTTAAGTTTTCCAACGAGGGAAGTGGAAGATAAAAATGAATATCAAAGAGAATCAAATTAAACAAGAAAATAATGAAGAGATTTTCTTACCTTGATCAATATCATAATAAGATATCACAATCATAAATAGTAATAAATAGAACATGTCAAACAATCTAATTTAAATTATTTAAGTAGGATTGAGACCCGTAAAATCTCAAGCTTTAAAGTATTGGGTCGAAAATGCACACTGTGGGTGGAATACATGTGCCCTATATATATGAGTGAAATATGAACACTCAGGATGGAATACAAATTTCCAAATGTTATGGTGGTACAAATATACCACTATTATAAATAAGTTTAGTATACTGTACATGAACAAATGTAAAGGCTAGAATTAAGTTTAATCAAGATGAAATATGATGATGAGAACATCCAAGTGTGATCACATGTAGTCAAAGGACCCATAAACAAAAATATAACCACATCTAAAATTTAGATGCATAATTAGACCACAAGAGGCCATTTACTCACTTCCAAATCAGGATCAATGTATCAATAGAGTAATTTAGTTTAAAACCAAAAAATAGATTACAACACGAAATAGGCTGAACAAAGTAAAATTTCAGAGTTAACAATCATATCCAACAATTTAAGATGATAAGAAGATCTATATCATCACATAGTTTCTCACATAAGTCAACCTCTCAAAAGAGAGAGAATGCGTATAGAATAGTATATTCTAGAGGACCAAGAGAGAGAGAAATATATAAGTGATTTCTCAATTTGATAGTAATGGATAAACATACATCAAGAGAGAGAAAAATTAGACCAATTGCTTAATATAGAATCTAAGAGATGAAACACACCTTAGATTGAGTCTACATGTGTTAGAGTCAAACCTAAATCTTTGTTCAAGATTCATTCAAACTACTAAAAATATATGTGGAATTAGGATTAAGTTCACATTAATCACATAAACCCTAAAAGTTGCCTTTTTATTATTAATGAATTAGGTTATCAAAATCATACCATCTTGTAGATTATGTTTTAGTAATTTCATAACATATTTTTTACTTTACTTTTATGACTTATAGACTATCAGATATAAGTTTTAGAAATTTTAAATTAAAATATTTCATAATAATTATATATTTATTACAATGGAATTAGGTGATGAAAGTGGTACCTTCGAGGGAGAAAAATCTCAAGGTTTCAACATAGTTTATTTTATTTTTATGACTTACGATTGATTTTCTAAGAATTTTAAAAATAATCAGCCAATCCGATATTAGAGAAATCCCTCCTATAAAATCCTTTTAGAGAAGCATGCTCGACTGAGATGGCCCAAAGAATACTCCCCATGTGTCCTAGATCCTTTCAATTGGAAATTTGATTGTAACAAATGCGAACCAGTGGATATAACCAATATACGCGTGATTGCGACCTAAATCAAAATCAAGTGCAAGGGGTAAACCATATAAGCACCGTTCATTGTTCTTAGAATAACAACTCATGAACAAGTACTAAAAAGTCCAATCTAGTGATTGAAACTCTTGAATTACACATCCTTGGTTCTTGGAAATAACTCTAATGAATTTGATAGTGCGAGCCAAAGTCAGAGATCCATATTCTGTGGTTAAAACCCCCAAAATGTTCCTAATGACTTCCGCCATGATATGACAGTTGAAGGATAAACACAACACATTCCTAGAAGAAGAACTCAGTGCCACCATCCTGGAAGGTGAGATTTGTCTCAATATGGAGCCTTCTGGTGCCCAATATCTGTGAGGCAGGGGAAGAAAAAGATACAAGGAAAATCACCTAGAATCGATGTGATTTTGAGTTTGGTAAAGCTTCACCATGTCAAAAAAGTCATCTTTGTCCTTTCACTAGACCTAAGGTTGTACCGGAATGTCTACCGGCGCATCACTCTTCACCACCAAGCTAATTTCACCAGAATCACCAACCATGACAACAAAGTCCAAGATAGTGGGCTTCCCAGCTTCCTTTGGTCTTTAGGAACATTTCTGCCTGAGGGATTTTAGTATGGGTTTGTGAACTCTGAACACTATCTGCGGAACTCAATGGGAAGAAGATGGGTTGGTCAGAGAAAGGGAGAGGGATCCAATTGAAGTTAGAAGAAGGTTGAGGATCTTGGAGGTTCATAGTTGTCCTTTATGCCAACAATACCATAGGCATGAGTTTTATAGAGGAAGACGTAAACCTGGTAGAGAATAGAGGAAAAAATAGAAAGGGGACCTGATGTTCCTTGAGTTCTCCCAGTCTAGGGCTCACTAAAATTGGAAATTCAAGGGAAAATCAATGGATAAATAATATCAAATTGAGGAAGAGAGATAGAAAGAGAGATACAAGTGCAAACTCCATGTTTACTGCATGTGAGAAAGTCTCACAACTAAGGGTTGAAGGAAATCTAATTGCCGTTGGATGGCATCATACTAGAAACAGAAACTTCCAAAAGATTGCAAACATCAAATAACTTGACCACACACGGAAACCAAAGAGTAACTCGCGTGACAAGGAAAATAAGCCCAAGTTTAGGGGAAGTAGTGGTATAAATAAATAGTTGAATAGAGGACTTCTATTTATTCTTTCTTTCCTAAATCAATTGTGGGATCAAACAAGGTTCAAACAAAGACATAACTAATTTGAGGGCATGAAACTTGAATTTGTGATTTGTTTCCTACTTTGAAGTCATAAAACATATTACTTAACATTTTAGAGTTAATCTTACATTTATTTCCTAAAAGAAATTTAGGCATCTAGGATTACTCAATTGTTGTGAAACTTGGCCAACAAGTTAAACAAAACATGAAGAACTCAAATATACTTTCACTTCTTATTTAGAGACTATTTATTTAGTGATATCATGGATTAGGGGTTCAAGGGTGTTATTTTAATATCTATTTTCTCAAAATACATTTATGAATAATATCTTGGTATTACATTCCTTTTAAGATTAACTTCACATTACTAACTTTTCTCACTTATTATATGAAACTTCATCCTTTATTTAACCCAAGTTTTATTTCAAAGATATTTAGTGACATTATCTTTCCAATTATAACCTAACCAACTCTCCACTATCATTTATCTCCTTTTTATTATTTAGTCATGCATTTCCCAACATATTATTGATATGGATATGTTCAAATTTGTTTGCTCCACTCTATATGGGTATAAACTATATAAAATTTGGAGGTTTATTCCTGAGCTAGACTCAAAGGCATATGTTATAACATGGATTTTCACATGTATTTATATATATATATATATATATATATATATTTGAATGCAAATATTGGATTGATAAATGATATATATTATAAAGATTCATACCTTGTTTGCAAGTTTTGGTTGAGAATGCAATTTCTTCTTTGACAAGGGGTTTCATGTATTAGTTGATAAATATAAACTAAAGAAAGAGAGGAAAATCCAATAATAAAGGGATTACTAAAAGTAGTGGACAATTGGTATTTTAAATAAGGAATTCTATGGAAATTTATATAAAATATATGGTAAAGTCAATTAATATGATTTGTTCAGCCTTATATTACACTCAATGAGGAAATACATCAAAAATAGGATTGCCTGCCAAGTTTGGGTGAGAAAAGGTATTATTTGATACCTTAAATAATCTAAAAAATGGGGAGATTTAGAGACAAAGAAAAGTGTTACTAGATTTCGTATCTTGACTCTAAATCTTGCCCACATTGAGTTTTAATTGATAAAAATCTACCTTTAAAAATAGAAGCCAATTGGTTAAAAGGAGAGAGAGTTATGAATTTAACTAGATTTACTAAAGTGTAAGCATTAATGAATTAATGCATTTAAATGTCATTGTTTTATGTTTATTAGGAAAAGGGGCGGACTTCTAATAAATGTGTGTACCCTAATCACCCTATATCATGGGTCCAACTACCAAGAGTTTGTCTCCTACCTTTGGCTAGTTTGGGAAACCAGCTACAGGGATCCAAATCATCCCTTTCACATCTCTCTCTCACCAATGCATACGAACATCTAGAAACCTTCCCAAAAAACTCATGGGAGGTTTCCACATATGATCATACTAAGTTTCTCCTACTTTGGGAAGTAACTACAAATTTCCCTAAATCACCGACCACTAATCGGCCAACTCTGCAAATCGCATGCCTATATAAAGGGATAGATACCCACAACGAGATCACCAACCTCTCCGTAAGACCCTACTTGACTCCACTTCCTTCCTCTACCTCCAGTTTCCCCCAAAACCCTACTCCCTCTCTAAAGTTATTCTCCGTGCCTTGCTGGAGAAACCCCTCTCCACCTTTCCTTATCTATGCCTCCTCCACACAATTGAGCATTGCCATTGAGTCTGGAGGATCATGACGAGGAAAGTGACACCCTTCCTTGCAAATTAAGAGGATGAGAGATCAAAGTCAACGCTCATGTTGACTCGGCTGGAAGGTTGCTCAAGAATCTTGAGATTATTGATGAACCAAAGAAGAAGTCCCTCTCTACCCTTGAATCTCCTTCTACGAGGTAAGGGCATTACTGCCTTTTTATGCCTTGTATCATGCCTGGCCACATGAGCATGAGACACTAATATGGAGCGAGCCAATTATCTTGGATGTGATGCATGACACACTGACTTTATCCAGTCAACCACCTAGTGGCGAGATCTTATTGGTCCATACCGTTTTAATTTGTAAAAATTCTAATAATTAGATAGTAGGTCCAAATAAGGCATATAAATATATGGTTTCGATCAAAAAAATTTAAAGAATACAATAAAATTGGTTCCATGACCTAGTTCTATCTCAAATGATAGTGCATAAAGATGCAATATCTAGTGTATTAATGAAAACCCTAATTTCTATAGAATCAATGATCATAACTTGTTCAATTGATCTTAATGGATATAGTTTGCCCCATTTGGATAAAAAGAGCATCTTGGATCTAATTTGGGTTAAAAGTTCATATTCTTCCAAAATTAGGGTTTCCTTAATTAAAAAAGAATTAAAATATGATAATGAGGGTTTGGGAAGCCTAACCCTAATGAAACGCTAGTTTGACCCCAAAATGCTAACTTGGAACCTAAGTTAGTCATGAAGCATATTTTGTGAACATAATAGTAATATTTGGGTATTATGCATCAATTACAAGGTGATTGCTTGGTTGGTTGCATCCTCTATTATTTACTTTGAAGTTAAGTCATCTCTGAGAAAGGTATGTGCTTACACCCATGAATACTCACCTTATTGACTTATGTGGTTTTCCAAGGTTTACCGAAAGGATTGCAACTAAACTATTGGTTGGTTATTTATTTCTATAAATCTATAAGGCTAATATGAGTATCATTTATTATGAACATGACTTTCTCAACCAAGGATGCTATCTATGGTGGGTTGATTTAGTATGTGGCATGTAAGGAATTCATTGTGATGACGGGTGATCAAGTTGGGAAAGGAAGATCACCAATAGACCAAATCAACCAAGGAAGGACGATACTAGGTCAATTCGAGAAAGGAATGCCGATGTAAAACCAAGGCCAAGAAGGAATGGTTATGAGAAGTCCATTGTAGGGACAAAACCCTAGTGATAGGGTACCCTACAATGAGTGCCACTAGCAAGTGGGCATACCATAGAGATTGAATAATATAGGTTTGAGAAGTCAAAGATGCAAGTTCGACTATATAATAATATTTGCTACTATGGATGTTTATGTTGTTACATCTAGATGTGAATATTTTGTTCCCCCACGTACTTAGTACATTGCGATATGTTGACCACATTTTTGTTTCATGTTGTTTTAGGTCAAACTTCAATTAATCTGAAAGATGGGCATCCAAAGAAGAAGGCGAAGACGTTTAAAAGAGCCCGACCATGGTTCTAGGGTTTAATAGAGGCGGTGATGTTGGTGATGACCATGGAAGTGCCACCAGAGATTGATCCCCCAAAAGTTCCATTCCAGATCCATCCTTTCAATCCAAACAAGTAGAATCTTCTTTTATCCATCCAGAACAAGCTTTGAATAAGCTATCCTACATGGATGTAGCCAGGAAGAACATATATGATGCACTCGCTAACATGAGTATACCTGCAACAAACATCCTGAAGCTTGAAGACATCAGGGTCGATGTAAGTGGAGAAAATCCATCCTTCACCTTCAATCCCGCAACAATGGCAACTCTGATGAGCCAATGGCAATTTACGGTCATCGTGAAAGCCATAGGTACGACCCTAGGTTTTAAGGCTGTAGAAAATTGGATCCAAGTTCTCTGGAAGCCCAACAACCCCTATAAGATCATTGATCTAAAGTATGGATACTATGTAGTCCAACTGTCAACCAATGATGACTATGTTCAAGCCATGATTGAAGTACCATGGACATTCTTTGGAAACTACCTTACAGTGCAATCATGGTATCCCAAATTCAGACCTTCCATATAAATGCCTAGACATCTGGTAATCTTTGCTAGGAAACATGAAATACCATTACACCTATTCCGACTCAGTCTTCTTGAAGGTACTGGCAATGCCATTGGCAAGACAATTAAAATAGAGTCCACAACCGTGAAAGGGCATAGGGGAAAGTTTGCTAGGATCGTTGTCAAAGTCGACATGACCAAGCCTCTTCTCCCTACCATCCTAGTCAATAGTGAACATTTTAGATTGGAATATGAAAATATTCCATCCATCTGTATGAAGTGTGGCCAGATTGGTCACCTAGAAGAGAAATGTATGCACTCCAATCCAAACTCTACTGACGATGTTCCAATAAACAAACCCAACACACTAACATAGACAATGAACATCCATGCAAAAAAGCCTAAAAAATGGCAAGCAAAACCTAAAGAAACCCCTCAATAAGAACCATTCACATAGGATCCACCCTCTGAGAAGGTAACCAAAGACAAAGGAAAGAAGAAGGAGGTTCCAGTAGACATAGACACTGACAGTTTCCAACAAGTGCTTAGTAAAAACTTGAGAAGGAAAAAAAGCACATGCAAGTTCCTCCGGGATTGCCAAAGACCTCCAGTGCCCAAACCACAGGCGGGAAAGACACAACTATGCACCTTGTAGAGGATGAGACTTCAGAGGGACGTCCACTATCCTTAATGTTCATCCACCCCTTCAGTTCATTGAAGGATATACCAGCCTTCATCTTAGGTAATGACAACCAAGGAGGGTCCAACTACATAATTGTAGAATCATCTACCAACATGTTCATCTAAGTCCTGATCGGGTTTGGAAAAAGGGTAAAAGAACCAATAACTATGTTAGTGTTATCAATATTGATAAAGATGTTGTAGCAAAGAATGCACTATACTTCAATGAAGACAACAATAGGGACATGGAGGCCCAATAGGAGTCAGTGGTAGGGGACAATGGTGACCCTATCACTATCTCCTGATCGTCAGCTATACCCCATCATTTTTAATGAATATAATCTATTGGAATATACAAGGATCTTGCTCCTCAAATAAAATCAACTACCTCAAATTTCAAAAAGCTTCTAATAACCTGCATGCTATGGCCATCTTGAGCCTAGATGCAGTGGGGATATGACACAATCCATCATTTCCCAAATTGGCTTCTCCTCATCTCATCATGTAGAAGCAATTGGGTTCTCAGGTGGTATTTGGCTCTTGTGGTATGACCGTCATCACAACATGAACATCATCGTCAACCACCATTAGTTTATTCATTGCCAAGTGAACCATAACTAGTATTTGATTGTCGTCTATGCTAGTCCTTCTTCTACTAAAAGAAACTTTCAATGGAATCATCTTCAAGCTATCTCCCCCAATGTGTCTGGTCTCTGGGCCATACTAGGAGACTTAAATACAATGCTCTGCTCATCTAAAAAGTAATTATGAAAAATACTTCAATCACAACTCATGTGCCAAGTTCAATAATATGTTGATGAATATAGGCCTTGCTGACATCAAGGTAGATGGACAATTCTTTACCTTTAAAAGAAGGAATCTGCATGAATGTCTAGATAGGCTTGTTGCTAATGAGTCATGGATTGACTTCTCTAATGGTTCATGTATCTCCATCTTGCCTAGTATCTATTCTTACCATAACCCTCTCCTTGTTGTCAATAGGAGAGAGCAACATCATTCTTATGTTCATTTTAGGATGAAAGCTAGATGGAATCTTCTACCTACCTTCAATAAACACCTTCATTATTTTGGGATAGTTCCAAGCACTTCCTTGATGACCTAGAAGAGTTTCAAAAGCCTACACTGAAATGGGATGCATCCTATTCTAAAAAGAATAGATCACACAAAGCCACACTTCTTAATGCTCTAAATACTACCCAGAACACTACAGCCTCCACTGGAAGTACCATCTATGAGCTCAAACTCATCAAGTTATAAAAGGAATTTCAACACATATCAACCAAAGAAGAGGCAGACCTCAGACAAAAGGCACATATTAACTGTCTCAAGCTAGGGGACTACAACTCTAGATTCTTCAAAAACTACATAAAGGCTCAATGCCATAGAAATGAAATATCTCATCTCAAGAATGATTCAGTTGAATGGATTACTTCTTGCAAGGAAATCCAACATATGTTGGAGCTATTGTCGGCCTAACAATAATGCAATCCACATCACATTAAGGAATACCCGTATATGCTCTCCAGTTCTTCTTCATGATATGTATATCACTCCCACCCCTGAGGAGATACACAAAGTCACCCTCTCGATGGCCACAACTAAGGCACCAGGTCCAGATGGTGTCAACAACAAATTTCTTCAGCATCATTGGAAGTATATCAGTCCCTTTGTTATTAAAATGATCTCTGACATCTTCAGTCAAGGAAAAATCGACAGCAGGCTTGCAAAATCAAATATGGTCGTCATACTAAAAATGGAAGTTCCCCAACAATGCAACGACTTTCGTCCGATCTCTCTAAACAACTCAGCCATCAAGTTGGTCTTGAAAATTTTAGTAGAAAGACTAAAACCCTTGCTCAATGACTAGATTGTGCCCAACTAGTCCAAATTCATTCTGGGCTAAAGAATTGGAGACAATATCCTCTTAGTTCAAGAGGTGGCACACTCCATGAGGCATAAAAAAGGGAAAACCAAATGGATGGCAATTAAAATTGATTTATCCAAAGTCTTTAATTGTTGTGTATGAAACTTCATTAGGGACACACTCCATAAAGTTAGTCTACTCTCTAGAATAATTAAAATCATCATGGAGATCATTACACAAGGAGAAACCTCCATCCTTTGGGAAGAGAGAGCTCTTCCATCATTTAAAGCTTCACAAGGAGTACGTAAAGGCGATCCTATAAGCCCTTATGTTTTTGTCCTCTAGATGGAAAGGCTTAGTCAGGATATACTGGTAGAGGCAAACCAAGGTTCTTTTAAACCCATTGTTATGAATAAAGGAGGACTCAAGCTTACACATGTATGCTTCATAGACGACCTCTCACTAATGGCGGAACATTCTACTTCCCAAGCAGCCATAGTGAAGAAGATAATGGCTAACTTCTCCAAATCTCATGCCAACAAATTTTTATATGCAAAGTCCTAATGTTTCTTCTCTGCTAATGTTACAAATAGAGAGAAGAGAATCATTTCGAGAAAGCTGGACATCCCTCACACTGAAGACCTTGGGCGTTACCTAGGTGTCTCGATCCGTCATCATTGTATCAACCAGGCAACCCATTCACATATTGTTGACAATATGATAATGAGGATGAATAGATGGACCATAAAGCACCTATCCTTGGCAGGGCGCACCACTCTAGCAAAGGCCACCTTGCAGGCCATCCCGACGTATGCCATGCAAACCATTTCTTTATCCCCAACACTTTGTGATGGCATCAATCATCAGGTTAAAAACTTCATTTGATCAGATAATAGAGAAGAAAAGAAAGTGTCCCTCACATCCTAAAAAAGATCACTACTAGTAAGGATCGAGGTGGTTTGGATATTAAGGATGTAAGAAATTTTAACCAAGCCTTAATGATGAGAACGTCTGGTCCTTCTTATCTCAACCTGCTAAACCATGGGTAAGAGTTATGAAGGGGAGATACTTCCACAAAGACATGATGACTAGCTCCCCATGCTCTGCCGCATGGGGCTTCATCTGAATAAATCTACCTTCTATCACTGCTACATCATACAATGTCATCAACAATGATCTTTCTACTGAAGTCTGAACTGATAAATGGCTGGGTGACTCCTCAGTGGAAAGACTCCATCAGGGCTGGTCTCACCCCCTGAGCTTGAAGATCTTAAAGTTGGGTCCATGGTCAATGATGTAGGCTAGGACTGTGACTATATTCACAAATACCTTCGACCTAATTCATGGTCGTGGATTAATTCACTCACTCCAAACATCTCAATGGAGAACACTCTGGGCATGGCCACTTGAATACAATGGTACCCTTTCTGTGAGGTTTGCCTACAGATGGATAAGGGTCATTAAAGAATAAATAGTTCCAAACAATTGGAAGAAGATGTGTCAAAGGAAACTACCTGAATGTATAAAAATCTTCCTCTAGCTTCTCATGCATGGAGCTTTACTCACAAATTCTAAGAAAAGACATCACCATCTGGAGTCCGACGAGATCTTCCCACAATGTGGTAATGCTGAAGAAACACTTCTACACGGCCTTAGGGACTGTCCTAAGAAGGTATGGGCAACCTAAAATTATCCTCCTTCCTTCTTCAACCTCAATGAGGATGATTGGAAGATCTTCATAATCGATGCGACCTTTGAGCCGCAAACTACTACCTATGAAATGACATGTTGGCATCCGTGGACTATGAGGAATGAATTCACCCATGGAGGCAAACTCCAACCGGCCTCCTATCTAAGCTTGTTCATTGACCAACGCTCAGAAATGATTCTAAATCTTCCCAAAGACATCACAATAAAGAGAAGTACCACACTGGCTAAACCTACCTCTGACGGGTCTACAACCAACATCTTTTGTGATGCTACCTATTAGAAAAACACCCACAGAGGAGCTGTTGGTGTCTATGTCACCTCCATTGTTGAACATTGTATCTTGGGAATGAGATACAACTTGATTACCATGATGACATGTTTGGTTTGCAGGAAAGAATTACATGGGATTTTCCAGAAGGTTGGCATGGGGAGTTATAGGTGAAGGATGGGATGTCGGTTGATCCCATCCTACATTTAGATACAAAGTAAGATAGGATCTATAATGACTCTGACTAAATCAATTTTAGTTATTTCTCAAATCATGTATTATGTTTTATTGTTGATTTGAATTCATAAATATTACCAAATTATTAATAATCAAATATGCATAAGACAAAAATTATACAAATGTACCCTCTTAATTTATATTTCAAAAGATAGTCAAAGAATTTTTAACAATTTTTGATACCATATAATACTGATGTAGAATAGAATTTGCCTTATATATCAATGAAATAATTGATATCGTGTTGTGTAAATGAAAGTTCATTGATGGGAATCAGTATAAGAAGGAAGAAAGCAAACACCTATGACATTTCTTATTTCTGAAATTTAATAGATGTAAATTTATACAAAGAGGAAGAAAGCAAGTACCTTCTTTGCTGACAAGGTCATACTGGTATGTTGAAAAATAACAAGAATAACAAAATCAAGAAAGCAAAAATTTTCTTTTGGTCTCGTGGTCGTAGTGCTGGCAGAAAGTATCGATCATTCTGAGTTTTACAACTATACAAAACAATATGTAATGGGACTCGTCGTTGGTGGACAACATAGTGGAAAAGATGATACATGAAACTTATTAGAGCGGAAGGTTTTAGCTATCATATCTTTGTTGGATATGACACAACTGAAGATTTGATATTATCAGGTGGGTAGCATATTTCATTGGCCGTAAACCAATATGAATCACATGTAGATTTTGAGGAGGCGAGGAAATATCACCGACGAGGAATGATTATGGAGAAGGCTGATGATGAACAACTCGTGCAGATGAAGGCCAGCCAAGGAAGACGACGGATAGTCGGGGCAGATGACCTAACACAACGGGAGTAATACGCACCAAAAAAAGGGGCTGGGTGGGGGTGTGCAAGTTTTTTATACCGCCCAATACCTAGGGGGGGTGCAGAACTCAAAAGTCCTTCTTAGATGGGACTCCTATTCCCAATGGATTATAATCCTTGTGTCATTTTAAGATAACCAAACATGGGATTTGAGATTGTAGTAGGATTCTAGTCCTATCCTACTTATAATACTACAAACCAAACATGGCGTGAGTGTACTCCAGGATGAGCTTGTGAGTATCCAAACTGCTCTACAAATTTGTCAATAGAGAGGATGGAGGAACAGTAGTATATTTACTGACTTAGCCTACTCAATCAATATGCTACTCAAATTCAGACGACCCCTCTATTGCTCAAGGCTTTTGTTTGTTCATGCACTAACATGAAGAATAACTTGAATTGCAAGATTCAATATATTGCTACAAATTTCAACTCTATCGCCGATAGTATATCTAATATTAGTTTAAAAAACAATATCATTGTGAACTTTACTAGCTTTCCTGATTGTCTTCCCCCTCCAAGGTCATCAAGATCCAACTGTACAAGGGACCAGATGCAATACATTCTTTTTATTTCCAGTCGACGAGATATGTCCAGTTTGTCGTAAGGCGTGTCTGGACTCTTTTGGGGAGCATGCGGTTCATTGCAGGGAACTTCCAGGTTTTAAGTACAGACATGATCTTGTTAGAGATGTTATCTTTGATGTTCTCAGACGTGCAAGTGTTGCTGCTAAGAAAGAGGCACCTGTGAACTTTCTAACTGATCCACTAGAGGGGAGGTCCACACTTAGACCTGCTGATGTTTTGATTTTTGGATGGATAGGAGGAAAACATACATGTGTGGATCTGACAGGGGTTTCTCCATTAGTGGGATTGAGAAGTGGGACTTTTACAGCAGGACATGCTGTTCTTAAAGCTGCTTCAGCCAAAGTAGCCAAGCATGAGAAAACATGTATTGAGAATCAACACACCTTTATCCCGTTTGCTTTTGATACTTTTGGATTCTTAGCACCAGAAGCTGTGGAGCTACTGAAGAGGGTCCAAAAAGTTATGAATAGTACCGTAATCTCTCCTAAGTGTATGGATGTAGTGTTTCAAAGGATTGGCTTTGCCATCCAGAAAGGACTAGCGGCGCAGCTTGTTGCCCGCTTGTCTTCTGTTTCGATGTAATTTCCCAATAATTGAAATATAAACGCATACAAATTTGCATAAAAGAGATGCTTACATTATCGTAGAGGATTTAGCTAGTTAGATTTATTTCCTATTGCAAACAATAGCGCCCTATTCTATGTAATTCCCTTGAGGAGATTTTGTCTTCATATTGTTATCAAACTCTTTTCCATTTAATAATTTTTTAGTTATTATTGGTTATTTTCTAAACCTTGATCCTATAAATATGATAATGTCCCTTGTCCTCTTGGTCCACCATAGTTGGAGACACCAGGTAGAGGGGGTTGTTACAAGATCCCAACCTTAATATTAGGGATTCCAAGTCTAGGAGGTCAGGTTTCGATATGTTACACAAAATGAGAAAATTGTTACAACTTCATATATAAATAGTTAAAGAAATATGTTGGAATGTGAGATATAAATATAATGTAAGATTTGGTACCTAAAAAGTAACAGTGCAATGTCAAAACTAATTGTTGGGTATAGAAACTATTTAGAGAAAAAAGTAGATGATCAAAACCCAAATATGATTTCATAATAGAAAGTAACTAAAGATCATACAAAGTAACATGTAAATCAAAAAGTAACTTTTCAATAAACAAAAATAACTACTAGGTATATAGGTAAGAAATCAACACAAGAAGTAATTATTAAGTATAGAAAGTAAATATTGATTATAAAAAGTAAATATTCAACATAAAAGGTAACATATGGGTATAGAAAGGAACTTCTCAATATCACAAGTAACTAATTAGTATAGAATGTAATTGTTGAAATGAATTGATTTATTTATTAGAAATAATTGAATTACACATGAAAATAAGTAATAAGTAACCAGTAACATCATATTCTCTTCTTAATATAGGTACACACATTATATATCATGTTGTTACATAAACAGTTACATCCATATCCAAAATGGTTTAGTGCTTAGAAAGAACTGACTTGAAATGATGAGATCTACTGCCTTTGCCAACTTGAAAGTAGTGTTACATCTGACTCTAGATGCCCCACTTTTAGAACATTACTTTTAGAACATTTGATAGCAATGTATATCAACCAAGATAGGTTCTGATAGAAACTAGGGTTAAGGTTGGAATGACAATAGCGGATGTTGCCATGATTCTAGGGATACCAAGTAGTGGTATAGAAATTATACCACAAAAGAAATCAAAGATACAAAAATATGTGTGCATAGACATATTTGATGGAGGAAAATCTGTGAGGAGAAAGTAAATAATGTATATAAGTGGTGATAAGGTATGGACAAAGAAGAAAAATGATCAACAAGATTAGGAGACACTAGGGAAGTTGTGGCAAGATCTTGCCATGAATGACATAGAATAAAAATTTGAAAACACATGTAGAGCATGGATGCACTATCTAGATACAATGTTCTTGATAGTAGACATTAGACACCTACACCCTGCAATATCTTCTTTAGGACTTGGACGATGTGACTGCAACATGGAAGTTGAATAGGGAAAACTTAGTCAAGACACACATCTTCAACAAGATGAAGGATCATGGCTAAAATGTGAATAGAAAGAAGAGAGGGGAGATTAATAGGAGCACATTTTATGTTAGTAAAATCATGACGTGCCTATATATAAGTACATTAATTACAAAACATTAGTTTTTTTACTTGTAATACTAGATGATTGAATTGTAAAATAAATACTTCATATTTATTTAGATCTAGGCTTTGAAGATTACCAAGAATTGCATATGTCACATTCAAGGATGTAAAACCAAAAATAAAGTAAAAGATTTCTCCTGTAAGGAGATTTTTTTTGCCAAGTTTGAAGAATGACATGGGAAGTATATAAGATAAAGAAAATTGAAGCATTTACACATCAAAAGTACATTATGTGTACATGATATGTTTTATTGTTTGTCATAAATTATATGAACATGTAGTAAAAAAAGGATGCAAGAGATGATTCAGAGTCTTCTATAACAGTGAAAACATACCATTATACTTGATGGAAAACATGGTAAAGAGAAAGACAACTAGAATTAATAAGGTAGATACAATAATGGTGACAAGCTCTATAGTGAATGATGACTTGAAGAAAAGAGTAAATATTTATGAGGATGAATTGAGACACCAAAAGGAATTCTAAAATAAGATTACATTTGAAGTCTTTATTCTTTGAGGGAAGAAAATGAGATACTAAGGATGAGATTGGTAGAAGTTGAGGAAGAGAGCAGGAATTCTCAGAGAGAAATGGCGAAAATAGACTTACAATATAACCACTGTAAAAACTGCAAAAATATTGACAATGAAAGATGGAAGTCACTAAATATATATGAAGTATGAAAGACAACTGAAGATATAAGAATATAGTTTGTAGAAATAGATCGATCTTTAGCCAAGTAGGGAATAGAGTTTGGAAAATCTGAAAATAAAATATGGCTTCAATAAGTAAATCGAGGAAAAGTGATGTTTGAGATGAAGAAGCAATCAACAATAGAGTTGAAATGGATATGAAGAATAAACCATGGAAGATTAAACAAAGAAGAATGATAATTGAAGAAGAGGCAGACTTAAGACAGGTGATGAATAATTTGATGATGATCATGAAGATATTGAACATGACACAGCCACAAAATAATGTGAACCTACAAAATAAATGGATACATACAAACATGAAAGCAATGCTCATAATAATTAAATGGGAGAGAATCAAATGCATTGAATGCATATTGTTGTGTAACTTCAAGATATACATATGGATGATACAAGAACTAATAAGGACACACTTAACAAAAGAGAAGATAAGTGAAATGATGGAGAGAGAAGAAGAGAGATAAAGTCTTAGCAACAAGAAAGAGAACATAAGAAAAGAAATTGAGTTCATAGAAGATAATACTAGAATATGAGGCATGATTTCATAAGTATAAATGCAAATGAGTTCAATTTTATTGTATTAGAAATTGTTTGAATAAGTTGCTAACATATGCTACACATATTAAATGCAGCAAAAGAATCTACATTCATAAGATTAGAACAACATATAAAAGAGATGAATGAATATGTAAAAGGACTCATAGAAAATATATATGAAGTGTAAGTGTTGCATTGTTGTCTACTTATTTACGCTATATACTATCTACTTATAATGCAGACACATCTACATTCTACACATAATAGTTACTATATAAAAAATAGTTAATTTTGTGATAGATAATTACTTTTTAGATTCAATGTTTACAATAGAGGCACAATAGTTACACTTCAGATGCAATACATATTTTTTATACATAATAATTACTATCCAGACATAGCAGTTAATTTCAAACACAATATTACTTTCTAAAATGATGGTTAAATTCCAATTACGATGCTTACATTCTATTGTAGTGTATTTATATTTTACACAATATAGAAAATTGTGCTCTTTCATACTATAATTTTTAGTGGATACTAAATTGTGTAAAAGAACAATGTAGGTCAAGAAGAGAGTGGAGTTTTGGTAAAAAAAAACAATTCTTGATGCACTAAAAGGACCTATCAACACTCTTAATCAACTACAAAACAATGCAATCACATGTTATAACTAATTTTATAAATCTTTTTCTTTTAGTTAGTGCTAATTGAGTAGTCTAAAAGTTTTGGGTTATGGATTTTTCGTGGATATGCTAAAAGAATCAACAAGAAAGAAGAGAAAGAAGGGGCTCTCTTAGTTTGTTATTATGCCATAAGACAAACCACTCTTAAAGTAGAGTATAAAAATACTATAATATAATTATGAATAAATGTGTATAACTTTTAATCGTGTGTTGTAGAAAAGATAATGATGGCTAACATTACATTGGATGAAACTAATAAGAAATTAACCATCTTCAACGTCCCTACAAAGGAGTTTTTGACAATATATTTGTGTATTTATGACAATGAACATGACAATCACCATCACATATTGTAGAAACAAGTTTTAGAGATGGGAAGTACATTTCTAACTATTCAATGAGAAGAAACTCCATTTTTAGACAAGAAGTCACTAGATGGATAAATAATGTGAACAATAATAATACATGAATGTTTAAAAAAAAACCATAAATTATATGGAATAAAGTCTTGCAAGTGGGTTGGGCTTATAAGCATGTTAGGGAAGTACCTGAGCGTGGAAGTCAAATGTCTCAATGGACAATTGAGTACCCTGAATTACCTCAACAAGAAGATGACAATGTTGACTGTGGAGTTTATGTAATGAATTATCTAGATTCTTTGGTGAATGGGAAAGAGATAAATTTAAAAAGTAAAGTCTTCCCTGTGATCCAGGCATATATCTTCCAAAGAGTAATGAATAATGGAAGACTACATGCAATTAGAGAAGTTCCTCATAATCAACAAGAGAAAAAAAAGGAGAGGATGGAAAACTAAATGAAGGCTGCTTGGATGATAACATAGATAATCCGAACTCATAGATTTAAACCCAACATCTATGTAACAATAATGATGTAGTTATATGTGTATTAAGTCAAAAACATGTGAGCATGACCAATATATGAAAATTTGAGATTACAATGTGCCTTGTTAGTTTATGTTTCTGATATGTATTAAAACTCTAGACACATTTGATGAGTCTTAGCTCTGTATCAAACCTATAAAGATGTAAAATACAAATTACATTTTTCTAGTTACATTATTCTAAATGTTTAGAAGCTATGTTAATTTGCATATAAATCTATGTGGATATGTTGATGTACTTGCTAGCCTATGCAATATAAGAGCTAAAAATTCAACTCTTTGCATATAATTTAGTTTGTACATCTAATATATTTTCACACATTAGAGCTCTAGAGATAATAATATATTTCTTAGCATATGATTGAGTATGTAAATGGCTAAATCTAATTATGCTTACTGATTGTGTAACTTTTTTCAAAATCAAAATGAATATCATTTTCAAATGAGTTCTTCTAACTATATTGCTTGCATAATTTTAAATAACGGCAAATGAATAAATTTTGTGTAGTTACACTACTATAACAACATGCTTCATAGGATGATGAAGCCATATGGATTATATGTAATACAAAATTAGATAAAGTAACTATTTGAGCTAAAAAGTAATCATTTGACCTAGAAGTAACTATTTGACTAAAAAGTAGCATATGATTCTAAAAAGTAACTATATGGAACATAATGTACTAGTGGTTGAAAATGTAACTTTTTGGAACCAACTAAATATAGGTTTAGTATGAATTCTTCAAACTACATTGCTTCTATAGTCAGAAACAACTGCAAATGAATACGCTTTGTGTAGTTTGGTTGCTACAAAAAAAAATCTTATGGTTGAAGTTGTTGGATTACAAGATATACATAGTTTGAAAAGTAACTATTTGAACTAAAAATTAACTATATGTCCTAACATGTAACTCTTTATATATAAAACAACTATTTTCCCTAAAATAGAACATGTACTTGTAAAATATAACTATATTTGACATAAATTATTGTTAATAATTTATATGTAATATTTTGAAAATCAATTGAAGCTTATAGACTAGATCTTTGAAAGCATTTAAGTAAATATTAAACAACACTTTATTTTTTTCATAACACAGGTTCTCTTCCTCATTTGTATATTTTTTGTATGTAACATATTTACAACAAAGTATCCCTACATCTTGGAAGAGCATGATCTAACCAACTAAATAACAAAAAGAAAAACCATTAACATGTTTTACACACAAATGTCTGAAGAAGAAAAGAAAGAAAGATCTCAAAAAAAATGTCAAGTATCATTAATCAAAGCTATGATAGAGCATCAAACAACAAAATAATCATTAGGGTTACAACAATGTTACAATCATGTGACAAAAAATTCTTCATATTTAGTGTTCAATATTACAACAAATCTTCAATTATTACACAACACATCTTCATCAGGTTGCAGAGACCATCCAACAGTAGAAAAGATAATGACAATAGCCCATTCATAATACATAAACCTTCATAGATTGAGATTAATGTGAAGATTTGCTGGAACATTCAAGTAGGAATTAGAAGAAGAAGAACATATATAACAACACATGAATAAGTCAATTACATATGACCCATTCATAATGGTCATCCAGTCGTCATCGAACATGATAATAGGAACTAGAAGTCTGAACACAAAGTAGTGAGCTCAAGCTACAATAGTAACTAGTCAAATATGGTTTGTGGTAATACAATAAAAATTAATAATCGAATAACATGATGTTCACAATGAGAAACAATAAGATGATCAATAATAGAGATAACCACGGTACACACCAACCATAAAATTGACACCTATAAGAAGAAGACCATGAGTAACAAAATCACTCATGATCTGCAATACAACAAAAATAATAAGAAAATACAAAATGAATTTTGGATATGCTTTATTAACATGAATTTGTAGTAAGAAATAAATAAAATATTACCTTTCCTTCACTGGTTGGTTCAGACTACCAAGATTCACAAGTAATTTCTTACAACACTTGCATTGTCTAGCCTTGTCAATACTTTTCTCATCAATTGCTGATTAGTAGCGTGTGTTACTTCCTTTGGGCCTCCCTACTCTTACACCTCTTTTTGTTTTATATTGATTGGGATCATTTAATTTTATATTAGAAGAATAAGGATTAGTAGAATTTAAAGGTGAGTCAAGAGAATCAGAGCCAAAACCACCTAAATCAACTACATAACTTCAATCAGTAAGACGCTTGGTGTGACAGATACCAAGATAGTTGTTCTTGTAAGAAATATAATTATTTTCTTGAAGAGTGCTACCAAGTAGAGGGTCTTTACAGAATGATAGCTTTAATAAGAAGCTAGAGTATCGAACGGACCAATGAGTGATCTCTAAAACATTTATTCCATTAATGATAAATGTAAGTATATGGAAGAGCACACACATCATGAGTTCTCAAATACAAAAGAATGTGTATGTAGGGAGTCTTTTTGGACTCCATCGTCTAGATGTTACATGAAACCTTGTCCTTAGAAACTTCTATCTTCAATGTATGAGAATAAATGGTTCTATCAACATGATAGGCTTCAAATACAACCTAATATGGACTCTCCTTTACATTGTAAATGAGGATTTGACGAGCCTCAACCTACAATATATTAAATACAACTTTGGTATAAATAGAACCCATATGTTCTTCAATTTACATTGACACATCATTAGAAATTGAACAGATTCTCAACCTCTTATACATAAAAAATGCACTTTCCAAGATGCATATGAACTCAAACAAAGACTTCTTTTAGTTTACATGACTCCTAATTAATGGAGTCCAGACTAATGCTCCTATAGGTGCTCCTCTATCATGTAAAAAAGGAATCATGCATAAAGTAGGGCATCCACATGTCCCTAAGAGATTAGATGTCAACAAACCACTTCGATGTCAAGTGATCATCATCTTCACTTTTATCATTCCACATGTTCTCCTCATAGAGATCATCATAGTTCTACACACACTCATTGAGAGGAAAAAATACAAGATCCTTGTTTAAATGACCCAATCTTAAGAGGAACTTTCTTCTTATTTTGCCAAGTGCCTAAATCAACACAAAAAAAAAGGAAACATAGGTGAAATAGCAGCGTTCATACGAAAAACCTAGTATGTAGTAATAGATATTGGATCCACATAGAAACAAGAAATGCATTGTCCAAACAAGAAAAAAAAGGAATCATACTTGTAATATGCTAACAAAAACAAAGCAATAACAAAGATTTGTAATGGTGATGAACACCAAAAAACATGTCGAATACTATGGAGTACTTATTAGTATGATGTTTAGCGTCGAATGTTATAGCAACACCAAGAAATATAGAATCATCAATAGAAATATGATGATCCCAGAACAAGTGGCTTAAGAAACCATGTGTGTCCTTGTAACATATAGAAGCCTATCAACTTGACTCCAGAAACTATAATCCCATAATTTGAAAATTAAAATCCTTAGTTCTTTAGTTTTGACAAAAAATGCAGTTATACCTTAATGTTTATAGTTAATGCATATAACTTGAATAACTACATGGTAACTGATAACATACATAGACCTGAGAACAATTATAACAAATTATGTGGCATTAGGTTCTACAATCAACATCGCATATCATAATACACTCATATTAACATAATAACTTAAGTATGTGCTAACATGTAGGTGAATCTATTAAATACTTCAAACATCTTCTTACCTTATTAATATTCATAAAATGGATAAGATTTGTCTAAAAATAAGTATAATGTGCTCAAGATATGATTTAGAACAGTAATTGACATTTTCATGTCCAGAAAAATGAATAACGTACCACCATCAAAGTTAGTATTGAATTAATGGACTTAATGGGTTAAATAAGAAAAATATGAAAATTGTACATAGTAATATAAGGCATATCTTTTGGTAACCATGTGAATATATTCCAACTCAACTTCATTAATGTTGATGATAATTGAGTAATATAGTATTTAATATTAAGATAATGGAGTTAAATCTCAATTGTTTGGGAATTCATAAAAGGAAGTCTCAAAAGTGAAATATATGATCAAAATCAGGTTGCTTGGATCCCAATTAGCTAAGTTACCAAATTTGAACCCTATTGGTAATCCCAACTATCCTAGTTTAGATAGGAGGAAGAAAATATCTATAATATTGCTTTCCTAATGTTTATTTTCCATGTTTCACTTTGTTTATATGTTACAGATTAATCTATATGTCACACACGTTCCATTTTTCAGATTTTGTTTTGTTTCACAGTCACACTGGCTTGCACATTTTAGGTTCTTTAGCAATCGTCCAATCTTGATCATACGGCTTTCCTTTTGTCTCCTACCTTCCTATTTCGACCCTTATTCTATGTGAATACGTCCCTAATTTTCTTTCCCCAAATCTCCCTTGCGTCTCATCCATTTTTCATGAAATCTTCACCATTGCCTCCTTGTACAAATCCACATGCAATGATCCCTACTTTCCTTACCTAATTCCCATCATAATCTAAAACCCGAATTTACATATCCCCACCTATTTTCTTAGAAGCCACAATGCCACACCACCTCTAGATAAGAACCCGATTTCACCATCTTTGACCCTCTAGAAACCCCTTACAGCCTTAAATTTCTCCTGGTGTCCTCCCCTTCACTCCACCCTGATTATTATGCCTTTCTCGACCTATAGAGTCAGCAACAACAATAGAAGTTGTTTCTGATGAATTGGTTGGGGGCAAACCATCCCTAGCCTATGAAAGTATGTTCAGCCCCTTATTAGTAGCTAATTTTTCCTTAGTCATTTTGCTAGTGAGACAAGCATGAATCTCATCAGATCCTCATTGCAAAACTAATCTAGACAACCTAGTGACCTGCAAGCTACATATTAGTTCATGGTAACTTCCATTTTCCTTTATCTTCTTCTTCTTCTTCTTCTATTTTTTTCAATTCCAAGAGACATGTTCGTTGAGTGAGTTGCTTTTGGTGGTTCTTTTATATCTACGTGTGCCCTTGAATTAATTGATACTCCAAGTTTGGTGGTGTGTGCCATCTTTTAGGCCTTTGGATCCCTTATTTTCTATGCTCTAATGGTGGAAATATTTCATAGCTTCTTAGTCCATCTTAGGGCCTATATCAGGGGTCTATGAGACCAGAGTATGCTGACAAAGGTCAAGGTAATATCTTTAATGCTTGCTTACACTGAATCACGATTTGGGCTTCTCAAATTTGAAAATCAAACTACTAGATCAACCTTCTTCATGTTTTGTTCTGGGAAGAGCATTTCCCTCTATGGATTTACTATTTTTCCCTCTCCATCTTGATTCATTAGACACTTAGAGATGTTTGCAACTTTTCATCATGCTTTTGGGAGTTTGGATTATTGAATTTCTGTAGCATGACTTGTCCAGGTGGCCACACATGATAGGGCCATCTCATTTATACTATTATAATGGATAATTCTACATATGTGTTTCATTGCAAAATTTTGTTTGGATAGTATTTCCAAAATTCATTGCAAATTATTTTTAGATCAAAAATATAAAATAATGTTTTAGCATTATAATATTATTCTCCACCCGATGGTATCAATTTCATCACATATTCTAATCTAATACATGTGTGACTTCTATGGATTTTAATCTAAGATTTCCAAAATTCATATCGAATAGCCTGTAAGATAGAAAAATAAAGTAAAATATTATATTAAATCAGTAAAATGTAATTTACAAGATGATATGGCTTTGATAACCTAATGTTAATAATAAAAAGGTGATTTTTTTAGGGTTTATGTAATTAATGTAAACATAACTGTAATTTTATATATGTTGTTAATGGCTACCTTAAAACCTTATTGTGAATCTAGGGTTTGACTTGGATCATGGTAAATTGGATATAAGGTATGTTGTATTTCATTGATCATATTGAGTAATTGATCTACTTTTCTTTCTCTTGATGTATGTTGCATCTCTTATTTATATATTGAGAAACTACCCATAATTATCAGTCTCTTAGTCCTTTGGGACTTGCTACCCTATACAATTATCTCTCTCCCCCTTCTGAGAGGTTGACTCATGTGAGTTAGATTATATAAGTATTTTGTTGGATATTCTTATTGACTCTAATGTGTACTTTGATTCATGATGAAACCCTTATTGTGAACGAAGTTGTTCCTTATTTTGGAACCCTAAGTGCCCACTTTGTGGTGGATGTTTCATTTTTTTTGGTAACCAGGAGACTCGTAAGGCTTGCGCCGAGCCCAACCTGGGGAGCTCAGCCCCATCTCGTAAGGAGCATAGCCCATTAAGTCACGTAGAGGCCGGTTGCTCTATAAGAGAAACAATTCCGAACAACACCACTAGGGAGATTCAAACCCGAGACCCTTCATGAGGGGCCCCGTGCTGTGACCACCTGAGCTACTACTCGCCGGCGGTGGATGTTTCATATTGTCTATTTGTGTGATGAAAATCTCATTAATTCTATTTATATGATTGGAATTTCACTTGCATTTACATTTATGCATGCTTTTTGATTCGGTAGCCCTAAAGTAATATAATTCTTCAGTTTTTAACTTTTATTCCCCTGGGATTTTATTCCCCTTTGTGATATTATTAGGCACTTAGGTTTTAGTTCTCCTGTCATGCACTGAGATTTTAGTCCTCCTACACTTATATATATTGGGATGGAGGATCATATACTCCATACCCAACTTGTATGAGTAGGGAGTTTGCTTATATGCCATATTTATCAGGTTTTGGGTTATGTGTCCTAACAACCATTGACTTCATATATATACTAGTTCTATACTTACCTCGCTTGTATAAATTTTGATTTATTATTGATGAAGTGTTATGTTACCTAATTTATTTGAGTGTTCTTATGTGGCACACCTTATTATTATTTTGATATGTGGAAAGTACATCTTTTTTGTATACTTTATATATTTTCCTTTTGATATCCATTAGGATGTTTACATTCCCTCATTGATGGAATTCTTGAATAATTAATCGCTGTCTTTTTCCCATTATGTGCTCAATCCCTATTTTTATGTTCATGTCGACATTTTTGTGATGGCAACATCCATTTTTTTCTTATCTTATGGGGAATGCTTCCAACCCCTTAGGTGAAAGAATACGGAAGACTTGATACAAAAACATGAACCTAGACTAGAGGAGCTAATTCTTGGGAGACAAACTTGAAATAATTTGAAATCCCTTTGCCTAGCTGTTGAAGTTTTTAATTTCATGCCCCTAATAAGAGATTATTGTAAGCATGTAAATAGAATACAATCATTACATTTATTTTCATTTCTATACTCTAGTCTTGTATACCATTCATTTGCTAAAAATATATACACCTATTTCAACATACTTGTTTGTTTGTTTGGATTGGATGGGTTTATTCCTCAAATTAATCAAGGAATGGATCCCCTCTCGGGTCCCCAAATTTATATTCCCATTTATAAATATAGAAATATTTAGAATTTAGACACTTGAATTGCTTAAAACAATCCAATACCATGTCAAAATCAAAATAAAAAGCTACAAGTATTTTTTTTTCTATACATTCTTATGAAGATCACGATTGATAAAAGTAAACATGGAATATCCTCTAGATTCACAAGTTAATAAATACATCTGGTTGTACGATGGAATATTAACCTCTCTCATAACATATATGAAGTTTTTACGATTATCATTTTTAGAAGTATTGCATCTCAAATACCAAAAATGACTGTGATTACAAGTTCATGATTTTAATCACTTACAATGAGATAATGGTCCACCTGAAAGAAGTTTGTCTAGTGTAAAGCAAGTTATTACTGGACATCTACATCATTTGCTAGAATGCTTCCACTTCTTAGCAAATTGTGTCTCCAACACACCAACAACATTACAAATAGGATTGATAAATCACTACTTTTTTTACTACCTTGAGAAACCTTGCTTGTTGCATTCAATATCCCAGGCTTGAAGAATCATAGTGTGATTTTCTTAGAACTTATTATCCTTTCTTATGTTGAATTTAATCGTTACCACTTATTCACTATAAGAATATATCCACTCCTCTAAAACTAATAAAATCAAGCCCAATATGATGTATTTTGTCTATTGGTAGTGAAGAAGAAGCAAACATAGAAGCAAACACAGCAGAAGATATACAAATAGTAGAAGAAGTAGGCATAGAAGTAGAACTAGATTTAGAAATAGGAACAGTCACATAACCAGAAGCATCCACAATAAAACTAAAGGAAGTAGAAATAGAAGTAGACCATTAAGAACTAAATACTTCATCACCAACCATGAAAACTAAAACAATCAAATTGTAAACTAAAATGAATACAAACTACAACGTGGGAAGAAAATTTAATATTTATAATACAAAAATAGTTGTTGCAATTGAGATGCAACCATTACCTTTGACAAAAGATGGCTACATTTAATACAAAATAGTTACATCTCAAACACTATAGCTACAATTGAGACACAACGGTTGATTTTGTTAATATTATAGTTACATTTTAGCAAATTGATGTATCAAGCACATTTATATACATAACATATTCTTTTAGTGTATTATTCTTAGATTTTAGAAAATTGAGGTATCAAACATAATGTATAGTGATGAAATTCTAGAAGTCGGCAATAGAATTTTTTCACCAGAAATATACCATCACATGCAATAAACCAAACATTTCCTGAGAAAAAAGCTTTTCTATCAGCAATCTAGTGTCCTTATCTAGTCTCAAATCGAGATTCGATACAAAGCACTCCACATGACCCCAATCTAGAAAATACGAAGACACAAGCAAACTTTCCACATGAAAGAAAAAAAGAATGAATACACACTGGTGCGATATACGAGAAATCACTGAAATCCTCCCAAACAGTTTGTTGTCTGCATACTTCTCATTACATTATAGTTATATTTTACCAAGTTGAATGTATGACACACATTGATATATGTCACATATCACTTTCTAGTGTATTATATTTAGATTTTAGAAAAATTGTGTATCAAATACAATGATAGACATCAACGAACAGTAATGGAATTCTGGAAGTCAGTACAAAAAAATGTCGAAGACTACAATAGATATAAGAAAGAGAGAATGAATATAAACATGGTCTGTATTCAAAAAATCACAAACATTCTTCAAAATGGTTTGCTGCATTTAGCTTTTTCTACCAAAGGGGTCACCGAACGTAGAGTGGAAATCTTCGTGAAAGAAAAGATGTTGATCTACGGAGAAGCTCACATGGAGGAGAAGCCATGCCAATTGAATTTTGGATCTGTAGAGAAGGATGAAATGATGGAATTCCATATGGAAACTACAAGAGTAACGTGGAAGCACTAGATGAAAATTGAAAGCATTGGATGAAGATATGAAGTAGTGGCCATAGATGAGAACCGTCGGACGTCGAAGGGGATCACAAATAGTGGAGGAGAATCTCTTCCTATAGAGGGGAATTTCTAGAAGAAAAGGGAAAAGGCCGACAGAAGATAAGAAGTGTTGTTACATAATTCTATTGTAGGAGGAAGAAGACGGAAGGTGGACGAAAAAAATACATGATTTGAGTCAAAATGCATGCAACTTGTAGCATAAGAATAGTACCCATAAAGTTAATGGTCGATTCCACCCCACCCCTCTCTCTCTCTCTCTCTCTCTCTCTCTCTCTCTATATATATATATATATATATATATATATATATATATATATATATATATATATATATATATATATATATATATATGTGTGTGTGTGTGTGTGTGTGTGTGTGTGTGTGTGTGTGTGTGTGTGTGTGTAACTTGTAGCATAAGAATAATACCCAAAAAATTGCCGGCAAGGGAATAGCCCTGTTGGCGAATTCCGCTGGTCCCCAATGAAGGGACCCGGGTTCGAAACCACACGGAGAAGCATCTCTTGATTTATCAACCTCCCGGGCGTCCGACCTCCGCCACGGGTTATGGGAGAGGGGGGATAAATCTCTCTCTTAATCCCATAGTACCCAAAAAGTTAATGGTTGATTCCACCCCCCCGCTCTCTCTCTCTCTCTCTCTCTATATATATATATATATATATATATATATATATATATATATATATATATATATATGGGTATATCTTCGCTACCCGTGCGGGTAACTAAGATTTCGCTACCCGTGCATTAAATTTGTAATGGGATGACACATATATGTAATGAGACAACCAAATTTGCTCTCAGTTTCCCTAGTAACCCTTACCCTACAAATCTAGATTAGTTAAATTGAATCAGAAATCCCACCTAGACCTTAGTCAAATTGATCCTCATAAGGCTACATAGCGGGTGTAAGGGTGTAGTCCCCCTCATGCAATCTATTCTATCCATGGAAAACCAATAGTCTAGTGTGATTTCATTACATTTGACCTATTGTTTGGTTTGAAAATCTAGAATGAAAGGATGGAATTTGCATGTTATATCAACCCTCAACTTGGATTCATGTGACATTCCCCTAAATGGCCCACTCTTCCCATAACTTATTTAAACCCATCTCAATCTCTTAGCTATTGCATACTAGTGTAGTTTCTTGTGTTAATTGCTTCTTAGTCAATAGCTTAGTTCTTGGTAGTTAAACTTTGCTAGAGTATTTAGTGCATCTTCCTCCTGCTCAATTTAGATAGTGGTAGTTTAGGTCTCTAATTGATCTAGTTCCTTAATTTCTAGTCTAGTGTAGCCTAGTTCTCTCACTTAAGTAGTTATTTTCCCTTGCTAATTAGAATTGCCTGTCTAGTTACCTTTCTTGTCTAATTGCTTGCATCTTAGTGTAATCAACCAAAACCAACTGTAAACCCTAAAAACCCTAATCCTCACTTTAGGTATGTAGCTTACTCTAACTAATATTTACTTCCCCTTCTTGTATTACAGCGCTGTTACAGTAATAAATATATATTTATTACTGTAACAGCGCTGTAATACAAAACGAGTCTTTGTATTACAATTTCGGTCGTCTCATTACAAATTTGAATTGTCTCATTACAAATGCATACCTTTCCATTACAAAACTGATGCACGGGTAGTGAATCTTAGTTACCCGCATGGGTAGCGAAGATACCCTATGTATATATATATGTATATATATATATATATATATATATGGTATATCTTCTCTACCCATGCGGGTAACTAAGATTCCCTACCCGTGCATCAATTTTGTAATGGGATGACACATAAATGTAATGAGACAACCAAATTTGTAATGAGACAACCAAAATTGTAATACAAAAACTCATTTTGTATTATAGCGTTGTTACAGTAATAAATCTTTGTATTATAATTTCGGTCATCTCATTACAAATCTGGATTGTCACATTACAAATGCATACCTTCCCATTACAAAACTGATGCACGGGTAATGAATCTTAGTTACCCACACGAGTAGCGAAGATATACCCATATATATACATATATATATATATATATATATATATATATATATATATATAGAGAGAGAGAGAGAGAGAGAGAGAGAGAGAGAGAGTCGGGCTAGAATACACTCAAGTGTATTCAGAGCAGAATACACTCAAGTAATTTTTCATGATGCAATATTTTTTTTAAAATCTAATATATATGTATATATATGGGTCCATATTAAATATCCGCCCTAGTAGCTACCAGTCCCTTGTTTCGATTAATTTTTTTTTGAATTTCTTATTTTTGACATGTAGAAGGTTATTTTACCTTGTAAACTGTTACTTTTCATGCATAGATAGTTATAATTGCAACAACAGATTAAAAAATATGATTATATATGTATTTCCAGTGTATTCTGCCCATATTTACTTTTTTAATCGTATAGTTATTTTTTATCATCATAGTTACTTTTTTGTCCAGCAAGTTACTTTTCTGACCGTGTAGTTACTTTTTTGGCTAACGGGTAGTGAACTCCAAGATACCTGCTTTGATATTGAATGAACGTCATATATATATATATATATATATATATATATATAAAGGATAAATTTGTTGCACGCTCTAGTAACCTGATTCTGTTATATGTGAATATGTTTTGTAATACAAATACACCAAACTATAAATTGAATACCAAAATATTGTCAAAGCAAGACATACATTATAAACACAATGCTTTTTTATTTTTCTTCATACAAAATAATAAGTATGTTTTTGACCCAAAGTATCACATTTGGAATGTATATAGGAGCCAAAAGTCATAACCCGAATGTCAAAACTATAACTAGAATGCTCAAGTCGTAATCAAAATTGTTAGATAACTAATTTATATATTTTATGCAGGTAAATAATGCATGCCACACACACACACACATATATATATATATATATATATATATATATATATCTGTGTGTGTGTGTGTACTAATTACTTATATGAATATATATTTGGCACTCAAATCCCCTATTCATTTAAGCAATAACATTTTCAGGCAATGGTGGGTGATACTTTGGGAAGAATAAAAATCAACACAAACATGCATACGAACATGGACATACATATATGAAAGGAAACATCATAAAAAATGGTGGGTGACACTTTAGGAAGCACATGATTTTTAGTCATCATTATGAATACAAATTTGTAAGTAAACTAGTATGCAAACGAATGCATTGATTTTCAATCGCTTTTCACATGGTATTGTCTAAGCATTTGTTGCATATGTATTCATTTCGAGATATGTTATGCATTTTTTTAAAAATAATCTAGGGCTACTTATTCATCTTGTGCCCTATACAAGCCAAACACAAATTGATTACAATATTCCTCTTCACGTATGGTATTAGACCCAACCCTCCTTATGTATCCTTCCACATCAGCTCTATATTCGCTCAACAAGCAGTTTGGAGGCTCATTATATGCTAAATTGCTTAAATTATTTCTTAGTTGAAGTTTGGCCAAACCATCTGCCACTTTATTACTTTCGCAGTAACTAAATTGCACCTTAACACTTGCAGACAGTATCTTCCTTAGCTTGGTCATCCAGTACACAAATTTCGGGTAATTTGATACATCCTCCTTCAAGATCTTCACTACCAACTAACAATCAGTTTCAATAACCACCCTGTTCCACCTATTCATGCTGGCCTGTTCGAATTCCATCAGTATATCTACTAGTTCCGCTATAGTGGCGTCCGAGCTTACTCCACGCTCCCCTCCACTCGCCTCAAGCATCCCTTGCCACAGTGGTGACTTCAATGCTCATTTTCCTGACAGAAACATCAACATTTATCTTGATCGTGCCCTCTTCCGGTCTCTGCCATTGTTCTTTTCTCACTGAGCTATGAGATAATGGCTCTACACTCTTTGCTTCATTATTCATGTATACTGCCCACACTATGGCCACGGTCTGAGATTCACTTTTCATGCTCTCACCCTCGAACACATGGGCATTCCCGCCATACCAGATTCTGTGACATGCTATCCAGAATGCTTCTCGTGTAAGTGAATGCAGGTTGACTCCGAATTTCACCCAACTATCCTTGGTCATAGGACTGAAGAACCCCTCGTGCTCCTCCTTCTTGATTAACCTGTTCCAAATGGATTTCACCTTATCCCAATCTCACAAAGCATGAAGGAGAGATTCCGCCTCCTTCAAACAACATGCGCATGACGAACTCAGGATGATAGATTATGAGAATGCACGAATATACAAAGAACACACCAAACTTTGGCATGATGGTCATTTGAAAAGAAAAGACATACAAGAAGGAGACCAAATTCTGCTATTCAACTCAAGGTTGACGTTATTTTCAGGAAAACTCCGCTCTCACTGGTCTGGACCGTACATTGTCAAAAGCATCTCCCCACATGGTGTTTTCTCTTTATGGAGTGAAAAGTCGGGTGAATTCATGGCAAATGGTCAACGTTTGAAAAGATATTTCACCACAGCCGACATAAGCACCGAAGCAACAATAGATCTCTCCAATCCAAAGGAACCACTGTGAAGTTGAAGATATCACGTCGATGGCTCGACGTAAAATAAAGGCGCTTGTCGGGAGGCAACCCGATAAATAAAATTTGTTTTAACTTTGAATTAGAAATTTTACTCAATTCTATTTTTAAATTTTAGAATTTTGCACTAAACAAAAATTGCATCGCGAGACGCTACTTTGAGTTCTGAATGATCTTTTTGTTTGAGATTTTCTGATAGAGGAAACACGCTGATTGGAACACAACCAAATCCAGTGGTCCAAACGACATGAACTTTCCCCTCCATCTCGGATTTAGAGTTTGCTCGGGATGAGAAAATTTCTAAGTTCGGGATGGAGGGTGGGAGGTACATACCTTACTTTCTACCTTCACCCATCTAAAGATTTCATCGTCACATTTTTGACCTAAATTTTCAAATAAAATTTTCAAAATTTTAAATTTTCAAAAGAAATTTGAACAAATATTTGATGAAATTTTGCAATGTTTTCAATTTCTATGACTTTATCATTATACCCTCCTTATCTGAAGTAGATCCTCAAAAGGACCTTATTATGAAAACTAGCCTTTTTGATTGAAATCATCTTGTGAAGCTTATGAATCCTAACATTATAATACTTATGCAAAAATGACAAGTGTCTGTCAAACTGATAGGGATCAAACACATCGTGCTTCCTAATTGACTAGTGGAACAATAACATGGAATCCCCACCGGATCCTCATCAAGTCATTATCTGAGCAGAGTACGATAAAGAGAACGACCCGATGTACGGAATTGTAAATCAAGTTGCATTCTGATCTGAACTCTCTTCTACACCTCTTCTATCATTTTCGTACCCCTCCATCCATAAAAAAGAAACAAATATAGCCAATACAGTGCCAAACCCTAAGTTTGGGGTGGCACGCCACTTCCCTCTATATCCGCTTCTTCCATACCCCTCACAAATTGATAGGGGCATCCCACCAAAAATGCAATCTCGAGTCGAATATAGGAGATATTTGCAAACAAAAGATGCCAAAGCGCACACAAAAAGAAATGCAATCTCGAGTCGAATAGAGGAGAGATTCGTACAAAAAATGCAATAAATGAAATTGCAAAAATAATAAAAATCTCAAGTCGAATAGAGGAGATATTTACTTCCTCCTTCCATACCACCCTCACTCCCTTTTCCTCCTAATGGCACAATTATTGCCTCCACTACCCTACAAACACCGGTGTCAGATCAGGTGCACACTTGTTGTTCTGCAGGTATCTCTGGACTCTTACAAAACTCCTTGACATGCTTGTTGTTGGAAAAAGTGAAGAGGAAGTGATATTGGAAAGAGAACTCAGGAATGAAGATATGGTAAGATGTGTTCAATGGTCTCAGGAGGTTGAGATATTGAGTCATACTAAGCAGAAGGAAAACAATCGTGATGTGAAGATGAAGCAATCACACGAATTGAAAGTATTCATTTGGCGACTGTTTTAGATTTTGTGTTACTCGAGGATGAGCAATGTTTAAGTTCGAGGTATTTTGATGAATGCATATTCATCAGGAATTTCAATTACCATCTTGGGTCAAAGTCAACTCAATACATCCAATTTCAATTACTAAATATCAAAATGTACAAAATTTCTTAATTGGTCCAATTATCATGATTTTAACTGAATTTATGTTGATCTGATGAAGGTCTTGGTGAGGTTGAACAATCAGCTGGTACCCACCTTCCACTCAACCTTGGTTCTGACCAATCAGTTTGGCCAAACGGTCTCACCATTCAGTTTCATCCATTCGGTCTCAAGACCATATGGGTGACCTCTACTCCAAAACCGTTTGGCGACATTGACGTTCAAGACCATTTAACGTCGGGAAGTCAAAACTATTTGGGCAGCTCCACAAAAATGGCACATGCTTCCCCTCTCCTCCATCCTTGGTTCCCACCTACAAACCCTAGCTTGCTATAGCAACATCGCCTTCCACCACCATCGTTAGCTGTGTCCTAACTCGACCTGCAGCAGTTCCGACGATGTTGCTGTCCTCATACCAGCAACCTTGCCACCGCCGTTGCCCAGCAACCGGACTCAAGACCGAATGAGAAGTCACAACCGCTCGATGATCATAGATCATAGAAACTATTTGGACTCATCCTCGCAAGACCGATAGAGCAAGATCTCCAAGATCATTCAGATTGGTATCGGTCCCAAGACCATTTGCATAGCCAAACCGTTTGGACAACAAAACCATTTGAATAACAAAAACCGTTTGATGGCCATCGATCACCATTCAGTCCCAAGACCATTTGGAACCGTTCGGTCCCAAGACCGTTCGGAACCATTCAGTCCCAAGACCATTTGGAACCATTCAATCCCAAGACCATTCGGAACCATTCGGTCCCAGGACTGTTCGGAACCATTCGGTCCCAGGACCGTTCGGAACCATTCGGTCCCAAGACCGTTTGGAGCCATAGGGTCCCAAGACCGTTTGCCCTCAAGACCGATAGGCCAGTCATTCCCAAGACCGTTTGCTCCAAACCGTTTGGAGCAGGCTCATGCAGAAAATGTGAAGACCCCATCTGAGCCTATAAATAGGACCGCAAGGGTCCTCAATTGGGGGCATGCCAGGACGCCGATAGGGTGCCTCTACACAGGTCTGATCCAGTTCAGCCCACATTGCCACTTGACCTGCCGTTCCTGATGCAACTCAAGGAAACTGAGAAGAGAAGGAAGGAGGAGTGAGAAAGACCGCCTGACCTATCTTGGCATCCCTCGTTCTTCCAGATCTACTCTGACACGACGTAGGAGACTGCATCATCTTCATCGAGTTGCGACTACCTTCTGCACCATGTTCATGGTGGATTCTTCTCTCTTTCTTATTCTTCTTGTTTCTCGCACCATGAGCGAGTAGTCCTTTTTCACTGGGGTGCAGGGACTAGCCCCGCTGCCCATGCAAGCATGTTCTTTTGTTAAACATTCCATGGCAATGTAAATAACTTTTCATTTCGTTGTTAATTATTATGTTCATAGTTAGATTAATTGCTTGCTTTCATCTTAGTTCTTACTATGTTGTGATAATTTCTATATGTAGGATTGAATGTCGTTTAACAGGTTGACTCCCAAATTAGAAATAGAATGTGATTCCTTGAGATCGTAAGTGTATGATCCATGAGGGGACGAGCCATCTAGCCTTCAGTGACGCTTCTGTGCACCTAACGCCTGTATAGGGGGTTCATAGCCTTAGTTGGATTTTGTATCATCTTGTTAATCGTCGATGTTTGCTCGTATGTTAATCGCCTGCTTGCTTATCAATTAATATGGTTGACTCCCAAACTAGAAATAGAATGGGATTTCTTTGAGGTCGTAAGTGTATCATCCATGAGGGGATGAGTCATCTAGCCTTCGGTGACGCTTCTGTGTGCCTAACGCCTGTATAGGGGGCCCACAACCTTCGTTGGATTTCTGTATCTTCGGAGCCATAAGTAAGTGATCTAGATGGTGACAAGACATATGATGCCTAAGGTGATGCTTATGAAAACCTAACGCTCATATGGGGGATTTTGTAGCAGCTCTATTTGGATTGTTATATCTTTTCTGGTTTGTTTGCGATTGAATGCATTTGCACGTGTAACGGTGGTGAAACCCGGTACCATCCCAATGATTCCATATCATTGATCTAAATCCTACTTTAAATCTGCTCTTTTACTTTCTTGCATTTAGTTTAATTAACCTCAACCAAATCAATCGTTTTAAATATTAGTCTTACTAAGAGCTAGATTCGAATGATAAGATTCTTAAAAACATTGTCCTTTGGGTTCGATCCTTAACTATACTGTGATAAGACCCGTCCTCTTGCGGGTGGTATTATTGCACTTAGTTTTGGTAAAAGCTCAGGGATCTCAACCCCGAGTGAGTTTGTTAGTGCGATAAAATCCCACATTAGAAGTACATAATTTTCTTGGTATAAGTATTAAATTTTGATATGATCGATTTGGAGATACTTTGAACCAAGAGTTTGAGAACCTTCTGGAAGATCATGATAATGTATCATGATGGACTCCACCTAAAACACAATGATAGTGTATCATGAGAAGTATATAAGAAAGAAGGAATCACACCTTGTTGAGTCAGAGTGTGATTACTAGCAAAATCTTCAAATTTCCTTTTGTGCACATTCTTTACACTGGGAATAAAGAGAATCACAAATGTTGTGGAATCTCAAAATTTCTTAAGTAACACATAGAACTCATGATTCTAGTAGAAAACGCCTAGAGCTTGAATGATATATGATATCTTATGGATATGAAGGCGGTGAGTTGATCATATGATGAGTCAATAGTCTACCTAGAAGCTAATGAGAACCAGAAACTAAGATATGGCTTGAATGCATGAAATCAAAGATGGACTCCATGTACATCAACAAAGTATGACCTTGGTTGATCCACCTAAAGGGGTAAAACCCATAGGGTAGTTTTGGGTCTTCCAGAAGAAGAATGACATGGATGGTAATTTGGTTGCAAAGAGTTTGTAACAAGTTTAAGGTGTTGAACATGATGAGATCTTTTCAACAGTTACCAAGGATAAATCCATTAGGATAATGCTTGCTATTGTAGCTTAATGTGACTATGATATTTGGCATATGGATGTTAAAATTGCATTCCTTCAATGAAATATTTTGTATGATGTGTATGTAACACAACCTAAAAGGTCTTATTAATCCAATAATGCAAATAAAGTCTATAAATCTGCATAGATCAAATCTTTGGATTGAAGCAAGCACCTCAGAACTAGATCTTCAATTTGACAACATAGTCAAAAAGTTTGACTTGAATCAGAATGAAGATGTAATGTGTGATTACAAGAATTTAGTGGGAGCATATATATATTCCACATATTGATGGGGGTATCATCCTTATACTACAAAATTTGGCAACAAAGTGCATTCTAAAAGATTTTAGAGAAGCATCCTATGTGATAGGAATCAAGATCTATAGAGATAAATCAAGTGTGCTTCTTGTCCTAGGAAAGAGAACATACTTTGGCTAGTGTTGAATGAGTTCAGCATGGTGAGAGAAAACTTGTCCATGTTCGATGGAGTTAGTCTCTCAAGAGCCAAGTGTCCCAATTATTATGAAGAATAGGAACACATGGACAGATGCCATATGCATTCACAATTGGATCTATCATGTATGAGCTCATTTCGTTATCTTGTATATATTGGACATGATAAGAAAATATGAACTAATTATCATGTATGTATTGGACATGAAAAGAATATACGAACTCATCATCTTGTATGTATTGGACATGGAAAGAAGATATGAAATCATCATCTTGTATGACAAGATGATATAAATATCCAGTTATCTCATATGTATTAGACATGATGAATGGATATCTGTCAAACTCCAGTAAGAGTTACTGGAATACCATGAAGGACATCTTTGTGTAGTTGTGAAGTACTAAAAGGATTAGTTCTTTAATTATGGTAATAAGGAAGAATTGGGTGTAAAGAGTTACACCGATCCAGCTTCCAAAATGACAACATTATGTTTGACCTTAGAATAAAAATTGTTAGTTGGAAATGTTCCAGCATAAGACAATTGATTAGTTATACAATAAGAAGACGAGTACCTTAGTGTTACGAACACTGTAAAGGATACTGTATGGATCTAGAAATTCATATGGATAAACTTATGGGAGGTTCTAACCATTGGTGACTTAGTAGTAATATTGTGACAACAATGGAGCTACTGGTTAGGCAAATGAATTTCATATAGCATACTATGACACTTTCATCTCATACGAGTTGTCGTACAACAAGGTGATGTGAAATATGCAATATACCGACTTGAAGCAAATGTTGCTTACCCACTACAAAAGCACTTGTGCAGTAGAAACAAAATGGACATGTTAAGATCACTTGGAATATGATTCGTGGGTGATTGGATCTAAGTGCAAGTGGGAGTATGTTGGTATAGTATGCCCAGAGAGCCACTCATATAATGATTGCAATGAGGCATATGATACTTGATTTGATAATGATAAAGGTAATTCTGTCTATTATGGTTGTCTCACTCATGAGATGATGACACATACATGATAGATGTCTAAAGAATTATGTGACTTGATGACATATGTCTTCAGGTTAAGGACCTAAACAATGAGACCATATGTATGATAAGAGTATATACATTCTTATTATGTCCCTAGTCAGATATTACTATGGAAGAAAAATAGACAATAGTAATACATAAGACTAGAGTGTGTGTTGACTAATGACAAAGTCTCATTAGTCATGATATGTGATATCATGTCAAGCACAAAGATATATGTTAGAAAATAGTATATCAGACAGACCCACCGTGAGAGTGATACATGGATACCATGGAATGGTAGTCACAATCGTCTTTCATAGTGATGGTGGTGATTGTGGTTCTTAGATCTAAAATCACTGCACTCATCACATGTGATTGGGTACACTTTGACATCATCAAATGCAGTCCTGAAACATGGGTTGTTGTAACGGTGGTGATTGGGTGACTTTGACACATGGGGACATGACTGTGAGTGATAGATATGGGATTTGTCCATCCTACAAGGAGTATGATATCCAGGGCCCCTTGATAAGAAAGACTGAGAATTGTATGGCCATACTCATGTGATTCAATATATGATGTGTGAATTCACATGCATATCAGACAATATGATCTAGGTCAAGGAACATGAATTGAATGTTGAAGAGGATGACGTTCCATGCCTTGAGTTCAAGCCCACTGTCAGTGACAAAGGAACTATACAATCATGATAACACTAATCATAGATTGTAGGTTGAAGTTGTTCTCTAACTTTCTGAGTTACTTGGGTAGAAATGATGAGTTACTAGATTCCACTCATTTCTTGTGATGTCATAAGTTGTTATCAACATTCATTGCCAACGTAAATTGGAACCTACAAGGTCACACACATAGGATAACCCTGGAAGAGAAGATTGTCCATGAATTATGTTTAGATTGATATAAAGGTATTTAGGTACTCAATTAAACATACAATTGACTAACTAGACTCAGAACTATCAAGTTCAAGTGTTGAACTAGCTGGTTAGAGTGTCAGATTGATTGGCGACTACATTGGCAATGTCCGGACTACCAATCGACTGGTTCACCCTTATGAGCCAATCAACTAGTGTGAGTCAACCGACTAGTTCATTTGCTGAACCGAGCAGCTCACAGTCCTTCCAACTGAGAAAATAAGGATTTTCCCGGTTGGTAGAAAACTTTCACGTTTCACTTGTTCAATTTGATTGGAATAAGGATTAATCTTTGCATTAATTCGAGACAATTGAGAAAAGTCAACTGCATGCAAGTTTGGAACGTGAAATGACCGGTTCACTGGGTGAACCGATCGACTCACACTCCCAACTGACCGGTTCACTTGTGAAACGATCCGTTCGCCTTCCATAGTACAAACTATTCATGGAATTTCCGGATCCTTCTACTCCCGAACAGACTGGGAACCCTGACGCTACCCTCTACTATAAATAGAGGGGTACTGGGGACTTCTCAGAACACACAACTCAGAACATAAGTTTCTCTGCAAAGTTGTTGTCCTCTTTGGTTCTGGTAAATGAGAGAGCCCGAGCAAGTGTTACCCGACTAGGGAGGCACAGTGAGGGAAAGGCAACTGTAGAAAAGTAGTCTGAGTTCAGGAGAGTAGGTTGGTGCTAATACACCAACAAGAGGGTCGTCTCCTTCTTGCCTGTTCTTCTAGAATGATAGGAGTTCCAGGTGGTCTGTGTGGACTATCTGTAGAGGTGAGAGATGTCTGCCACTCCGGAGGACACGTCAGCTACAGTCCGTGGTGGAGGCTAGAGTCCATGGCGAAGACCAGGAACTGCATAGACATCATCCAAGACATGGCATTGAAGACCGCACATGGCTGCGATGTATTGTCTCTGGGAAAGCCCCAAGACCAGGTATATCTCACTATAACAATTCCACATAGTCGTTGATGCAATCTCCTATTATGTATTATTGGCCAGTAAATTTTTTGTTTCCGCTGCCTACTCTAAGGCCATAAAACCCAACAATCAGTGCATGTTAAATTCAATCTCAACATATTTCTTATCAGTTCATTCTATATCATCATTCTCAACATAATATTCATTGTGACATAAGCACTAGAAACAATAAAAGCATATAAATATCTTGTATCTTTCATCTTACTCATAATAGATTTATCATACAACATATACTTATTCCATCAAATTTCAATAGATGCAAATAAATTTCATGCATAAATATGGATAACACACTTAGTTTTATTCTTCTATTATTTCACATTCTTCTGTTTGGGTTACTAATCAACACATCTTGAATATCATTTGAAGTCCATCCTCAGAGTACTAATATTCTATCAAACAATCACAATTCAAGAACACATTCATGCAACTCAATTTAAATGCCTTCACCTCATATTTTAATTGAATTCAACTATAGTTATGTGCATTCCTTAATTTCTCATTTGAGATTATTATTCATTAGCATCATCTAAATCATCATTTTAGGGTTAGATTTTGTGGGTATGTATGCCCTGAGAGCCAATCATGGGATGATTGGTGGGATACATTAAGATTGATTTGATAAACATCAAAGGCAAGCTTCCAATTCTTTCTGCTTCAATCATATGAGATAGTGATAGAAAAGATTGAATGTCTAGAGAATGACAATACTCAATGACGTATGCCTTCAGGTTCATGACCTGAACGATGAGATCATACAGATGCTAAGAGTTTGTACATTCTTGTATGTCCCTAGTCGGATGTCATTGTGGAAGGTAGATAGATAGCAATGACACACAAGACTAGATTGTGGTGTTGGTTGATGACAAAATCTCATTAGTCATGATATAGAGATATCAAACCAAACACAGAGGTACTTGTTAGAGAACAAGTATACCAGACTGACCCACCATGAGTTTGACACATGAAACCATGACATGGTAGTCACAGTCAATACTCACAGTGATGGTGGTGAGTGTGATTCTTAGACCTGAAATCACTACACTCAACACATGTCGTTGGGCACACTTTGACATCATCAAACGCAGTCCTGAAACATGGGTTGTTATAAAGGTGATGATTGGGTGGCTTTAACACATGGGGCTTTTGAGGGGTGAGTGATAGATATGGGATTTGTCCCTCCTGAGGGAGTTTGATATCCAAGGCCACTTGATGAGTAGGATTGAGATAGGCATGCGCACGCATGTGTGAATCAGTATTTGATATTGATGTCATACATATCTCGTTCAATCTACTCTGAGATCAAGAAAGTGAATGAACGTTGACAGGATGACTGTTCCATGCCTCGAGTTCATTCGGGATATCAGTGACAAAGGAATTATACATTCACTGTAACACCATTCACGGATTGTAGGATTGAAAGTTGTTCTCCAACTTTCTACTTTCACTTGGATAGCACTGATGTGTGACTAGGCACCGCTCTTTGCTTGTGAAGTCATAAGTGTTATGGACTTTTACTGCCAACGTGAAATGGACCTGCAGGGTCATACACATAGGATTTAACCTGGAAGAGGAGTTTTGTCCACAAATAATGTTTAGATTAATTACTAAAGGAGTTTAGTAGTTCAATTAAAAACTCAATCAATTGATAGCTCAATATCATATTGTTCAAGGTGTTGGACACATTGATTGGAGTATCAGATTGATTGAAGTCACAATTGACTGATTCTGCACAATCTACACTCCCAACCGATCGGCACATGTGATGAACTGGTCGGCTGATCTTGGTGAACCGGTCGGCTCAAGTGTTGAACCGATCGGCTCCAGATCAGGGTGAACCGATTGCTTCAAGTGTTGAAACGATCGATTCAACTGGTGCAACCGAGCAACTTGGGAAAGTAGGATTGGTGAGAATTTTCCTTGCATTTCACTTGCCCAATTTGATTGGAACAAGGATTGGTATTCGATACTAATTAGAAACAAAAGAAGGAAAGTCAATCGGGAACCTACCAGGACCACCAACCGACCGGTTCACTTGTGAACCGACCGGTTGAGGTGTCTCAACTGATCGGTTGAGGTGTCAACCGACTGGTTCAGGTCCCCAACTGACTGTTTCAGTTGTGAAACGATCGGTTCAGGTTGCGAGTTGGTTGTTTTTGTGGAAAATCTCGAACCCTTCTAATCCTGCTTTTAGTCCTGCATTGCCTGGGATGGAGAACCCTGTCCCATGACCCTCCTATATATATAGGGGTATTGGGGGCTTCTCAAAGTACAACTCAGTGCAACCAGTTGCTCTGCAAAGTTGTCGTTCTCTCTAGTTTTGGTAACCGAGAGAGAGCTCGAGCAAGTGCTACCCGTAAAGGGAGGTGCAGTAAGGGAAAGACAAATGTAGTTGCAACTGGAGGCAGGAGAGTGTGTTGGCGACTAGTACATCAACAGGAGGGTGAGACTCCTTCCAACTCCTTGTGGGACAAGGAGTATGGAGTTCCAGGTGGTCCGTGTGGACTACTTCAGAGGTGAAAGGTTTCTTCCACTTAGGAGGACAACTGTCAATCCCGACAGTCCGGTGACAGGAGGAGTCGTCAGTCCTGGTGCAACCAGGAGCTGCAAAGACACCGTCCAAGACCGGAGGTGAAGACCGCGCATTGCGCGAGGTATTGTCTCCGAGCAAGCCTCGGGACAAGGTATGATTCTACAAACCATCCTTTCCTATTATATAGACGTTGACGCGTTTCCTTGTTCCGGGTTTAGGGAGAAAAGTTTTGTTTCCACTGCCTTCTCTGCCTCCCCTAAAACCCAACAATGGTATCAGAGCCACGTCAACTGTTCTAAATTTTAGGAATATTGATATGATCGATTTTGGTTTGTTGCCTTTATTTATTACATACGATGTGAATAAAATTGGCTTTATGCATGTCCAATCCTAAATCCACAAATCCTAATTACATATATGATATGTATTATTAATGCACTCGATACACGTCACCCTTAAACGAGTTTTGTGGTGGATGTATAGCGTGATTATGGACAATAAACCCTATCTATGTGTGGTTGTATGTGGTTGCTTGCATCTCGGTCTGTGCACCGATCTTCCCTCTCCTAATCCTGATGTAACTCGAAATAATTTGAGATTCTTTCCTACCTTTGCTCCCCCCGAATGTAACCCGGGGTTTCCTTTTTAAGCAATGTAAAAATTTGGATAGATTTTATTTCCTGTTATGTCAAAGAACGGAGGACATCGAGATGACAGCTGAGACGATCGGTTCAAGGCGTGAACCGATCGGTTGACGTTCCAGACGATCAGTTCAAGGAGTGAACCGATCGATTGATGACCGGTTCGAGGAGCGAGACGAGCGGGTGGCGGCCATGACGAGATGCACGACGACCAGGCGAACCGATCGGTTGGAGGAGCCAACCGATCGGCTGGTGGCACCCAGACGACTGGGCCAGAACGAGCAAGACAATCATGTGATGAGTTGATCTTCTCAGAAGGCAAAGCACAGAGTTCATCTTGTACAGATTGCATGTGATGTAGACCTAGATGACCGTGATTCCTCTTGGCTCGAGGAATCACATTAGGATGGCCATAATCATCACTTTTTATCGTTTGTGCATGTTTTCTGTGGGATATATCATGTATATGATACGTACTATGTATTGTGGTGATTGGATATGTTTATGTATATAAAAATCAAATCCCTCATTAAATATTAAGTTTTAGATGCCTTCCAAATGCGACACATGTGAAAAGCTTGATCGACCAAGTGTGGGCACGCCCAAGCGTGGTGCACCGTCTATCTCGTGGAAGCGTGAAGGGTGAATGTGTGGGTCTACCCTAGCAGGGTGCATATTCATCGTGTTTGCTTTGGGTCAGACTTAACAAGGTGACCTAGATAGGATGTAGCACCTTGAGGCATGGAGATGCTCATGGAAAGGAGTTACATATGACATCTTATCAAGAGTTTCATATGATGCAATTGGCAAGAGTTTCCTACCTGAGAGATCTATGTTGTGGGTGACAGCCCTAGCTGGTCCATGACTTAGAGGATTTCAGGATCTTGCCCACTAGAAGGTTGTACGCTGCAATCTTCCGAATTGATGGTGAGGGCTATCAATTTGAACTAAAATAGTGGGAACGATAATTAATTAAAGGCCTAATTATATTGTCATCTTTTCAAATCAATCAAATAAGTCAAAAGAGTTTTGGACTAAAATTGCATATATTTCCTTTTGTTAAAATAAATGGTTAATCAACAAATCACTTTATTTGCGATCGGTCTTTGAGACCAACAAATTAAATGGGAATAATTCCATGACTGGTTAGGATGATGAGAAGTGTTCTCAAAGAGCAAAAGCTCCAAGTCCTAGTTATACCAAGACAAGATGAACTCAATCCCACCACATCAATGGCTGAAAGTATGCTTATGGAAGCATACCGAGGATGACATTCATGAGGAGTGCTTAATGTTGTATTCTCTGAACTATGAGTTGCAGAAACAACATGAGACATATGATGTCTCAAGACACTGTCCTAGTATATCATGACAGAAGGAGATCCAATAAGGTATTCACACACTCAATGTGATTGGGTATGTGGAAAAACCTGACTAAGAAGGATTCCCTCTGATCCAAGAGTTGGCTATTGGTATGATACTGCAAATGTTGTGAGAATCATACAATTCATGATAAGCTACAACATGAACAACTTTGAAAAGCGTTGATAGAGTTGTTGGACATTTTGAGGATAGTAGAGGAAAAGATGAAGAAAGACAAACCATAATCTTTGATGTGATCAAAGAGAAAGGTAATTCTTAAGGTCAAGGATAAGGGCAAAGCAAAGAAGTGTTTTGATGCTAGCCAGCAATCCAAGCCGTCTTCAGCCTCAAGGCACATGGGAAAGGGTGTATGAGGGAATTGCCCTCTATATCTGGAAGAACAAAAGAAGATGAAGGAGGGGATGGATATCTCCACCTAAGGTATCATGAAATGAACCGCTTCTTAATCTGAGGTATATGATACCAAGATATGGATATGTCATATATGATATGCAAGATCCGCAAAGAAGTGATGGCCTTTGTGAAAGGACCAAGAAAGAAGTATCCATCATTGGAGCAAGTGTTTCTGCCATAGATAGGAGTATCTTTTAGTTTATTTCAGCCTATAAGGCATGAAATAGAGTTGAGAACTGCTATTTCATATATTGCCAATAGATAGAAACACTTTATTTTTGCATATTGTATGACAATGATGGCAATTAATAAAGTTGATGTTTCAATCTTAAAGATATGATCTTTGTGGCAATGCCTTGTTTATCTTGTGATACATGGTATGCATAAGATAAAGTGATACCTAAAGTTATTGATAACTCAAACAATCAAATTAGCATCAATCATGAGAAATTCATTTCTAGTTTCCATGTGATGGATAAATCTAGACTCTCTTGGTTAGAGAACCAGTAAGAGACATGAATCTCTTGTACATGATTAATCAATCTTCACTAATGGTAGTGGGAGAATGATTATCCAATTAGGTATAATACATGTAATGTATTTACATACCTATTGGAACAAATGCTAATACTTCAAATGGTGTTTAGAGAAATACCAATATGAATATCTTGAAGTGTTCAAGATTATCATAGATGAAGTACAAATTTGGTAAAGTGTTAATTCTTGATGAGATCAATGAATGAAATACTTGGACCAAATGTTTGAGATCCTTATGAGTGATTATGATAGTGTATCATAGTGAACTCATGATTAAGGCATGGTGATGTCTAAATCAAGAAGGAATCATACTCTAAGGAGTTAGAGAATGATTATCAAATAACTGAATTCTTCTTAATAAAAGAATACCCCACACTAATAAAGGACATTAAGAATCACAAGGAGTTGTAAATTCTTATATCCTTAACAGATACACCTCAATTATCTATGTGATGAGTTGTTCATGTGATGAGTCAACTATCTAGATGAATATGGGGAACCAAATTTTAAGTTATGGTTTATGACCGTTACATCCTAAATGACATCCATGTGAACCATAAGGTATGACCTTGATGGTAGCACCCATTGGATGAAATCCATAAGTGCAAATGAGTCTTAAGTGTTAAGACACATGGATTACATTTTGAGAAGGATTATTCTTGTTGATTGCAACTTGATGACTAAGACATTTGGCATATGGATACTAAAACCGCATTCCTATGAGGAATAAAATAAGGATGTGTACGTGACACAACCTATGAGGTTTATGAATCCACTAATACAAATGAAGTCTATAAGTTACAATGGAGAATATGATTGATTGAGTACAAGCAACTCAGAATTGGATCTTTACTTTGATGATATAGTCAAAGAGTTTGACTGATATATCAAAGATAAAGAAGGGATCTGTGATTTAGTGGGAGCGTGTTCACATTCCACATGTTGATGTGAAATGGAAATGTTCTAGAATGGAAATCCAAAAGTGGAAATTATCTTTAAGGAAGATAGAGAAGTTTCCTATGTGATAGGAATAGAGACCTATAGAGATAGTTCTCGAAAACCTCTTGACCTAAAAGAAGAGAAAACATACATTGGCAATCTGTACTGAAGGGTTCAGTATACACAGATTAAGTGGGAGAGAACTTGTCCATGTTACATGGAGTTAGTATCCCAAGGCCAAGTGTTCAATTCTTATGAAGAATGAGAACACTAAGAATAGATATGGATCTATCATGTATGTGATCATCCCAGCATTCATCATCTTGTATGTATGACATGGCAATATAATGTTCTCATCCTGATAACTCGTATGTGAGACATGACGAGTGGATGTCTGTCTACTTCCAGTAAGGGTTACTGGAAAACCATGAGAACTTGATAAGTACTTGTGAAGTACTAGTTCTATGGAGATAAGGAAGAGTTCAATGTAAAGAGTTACATTGATGCGAACTTCTGAAAGGATAGAAAAATTAATCACAATATATATATATATATATATATATATATATATATATATATATGATATATAAAAGTGAAATTTTGTTGATAATTGGAAGTATTCCAATAAAATCATTTAAAATAAAATGTCGAGTATCTATGTGTTAGAGAACAACAGTGGATACTATATTGATCTGGAAGTTCATGAGATGAACTTATAGATATTCCGGTCATTGATGACAAGTTTGGAATCCTTGATCATGCAATGTGGCTAAAGGTTAGCAAAGGAATACTAGATCGCATATTACAACACCTCCATCTCATACATATGATGTACAACGAAGAGATGTGAGACATGCAATTTATACTGACTTTGGCAAGGTGTTGCCATTACTCACTATGTTGGCACTAGAGCACAGTAACATGTAGGACATGTTTGAAGATCACTATGAATATGATTCAAGCGTGATTGGCTCATAGTGCAAGTGGGAGTCAGTTGGTATGTATGCCCTGAGAGCCAATCATGGGATGATTGGTGGGATACATTAAGATTGATTTGATAAACATCAAAGGCAAGCTTCCAATTCTTTCTGCTTTAGTCATATGAGATAGTGACAGAACATATTGAATGTCTAGAGAATGATAGTACTCAATGACGTATGCCTTCAGGTTCATGACCCGAACGATGAGATCATACGGATGCTAAGAGTTTGTGCATTCTTGTTATGTCCCTAGTCAGATGTCATTGTGGAAGGTAGATAGACAGTAATGACACACAAGACTAAATTGTGGTGTTGGTTGATGACAAAATCTCATTAGTCATGATATAGATATATCAAACCAAACACATAGGTACTTGTTAGAGAACAAGTATACCGGACTGACCCACCGTGAGTTTGACACATGGAACCATGACATGGTAGTCACAGTCAGTACTCACAGTGATGGTGGTGAGTGTGATTCTTAGACCTGAAATCACTGCACTCAACACATGTCGTTGGGCACACTTTGACATCATCAAACGCAATCCTGAAACATGGGTTGTTATAAAGGTGATGATTGGGTGGCTTTGACACATGGGGCTTTTGAGGGGTGAGTGATAGATATGGGATTTGTCCCTCCTGAGGGAGTTTGATATCCAAGGTCACTTGATGAGTAGGATTGAGATAGGCGTGCGCACGCATGTGTGAATTAGTATGTGATATTGATTATATACATATCTCGTTCAATCTTCTCTGAGATCAAGAAAGTGAATGAATGTTGACAGGATGACTATTCCATGCCTTGAGTTCATTCGGGATATCAACGACAAAGGAATTATACATTCGCTGTAACACCATTCACGGATTGTAGGATTGAAAGTTGTTCTCCAACTTTCTACTTTCACTTGGGTAGCACTGATGTGTGACTAGGCACCGTTCTTTTCTTGTGAAGTCATAAGTGTTATGGACTTTCACTGCCAACGTGAAATGGACCTGTAGGGTCACACACATAGGATTTAACCTGGAAGAGGAGTTTTGTCCACAAACAATGTTTAGATTGATTACTAAAGGAGTTTAGTAGTTCAATTAAACACTCAATCAATTGATAGCTCAATATCATATTGTTCAAGGTGTTGGACACATTGATTGGAGTATCAGATTGATTGAAATCACAATTGACTGATTCTGCACAATCTACACTCCCAACCGATCGGCTCATGTGATGAACTGGTCGGCTGAGCTTGGTGAACCGGTCGACTCAAGTGTTGAACTGATCGACTCAAGATAAGGGTGAACTGATTGCTTCAAGTGTTGAAATGATAGATTCAACTGGTGCAACTGAGCAACTTGGGAAAGTAGGATTGGTGAGAATTTTCCTTGCGTTTCACTTGCCCAATTTGATTGGAACAACGATTGGTATTCGATACCAATTATAAACAAAAGAAGGAAAGTCAATCGGGAACCGAACAGGACCACCAACCGACCAGTTCACTTGTGAACCGACCGGTTGAGGTGTCCCAACCAATCGGTTGAGGTATCAACCGACCGGTTCAGGTCCCCAACCGACCGTTTCAGTTGTGAAACGATTAGTTCAGGTTGCGAGTTGGTTATTTTTGTGGAAAAACTCGAACCCTTCTACTCCTGCTTTTAGTCCCGCATTTCCCGAGATGGAGAACCCTGTCCCATGACCCTCCTATATATAGGGGTATTGGGGGCTTCTCAAAGTATAACTCAATGCAACTAGTTGCTCTGCAAAGTTGTCGTTCTCTCTGGTTTTGGTAACCGAGAGAGAGCCCGAGCAAGTGCTACCCGCAAAGGGAGGTGCAGTAAGGGAAAGACAACTGCAGTTGCAATTGGAGGTAGGAGAGTGTGTTGGCGACTAGTACAACAACAGGAGGGTGTGAATCCTTCCAACTCCTTATGGGACAAGGAGTGTGGAGTTCCAGGTGGTCCGTGTGGACTACTTCAGAGGCGAGAGGTTTCTGCCGCTCAGGAGGACAACTGTCAATCCTGACAGTCTGGTGACAGGAGGAGTCGTCAGTCCTGGTGCGACCAGGAGCTGCACAGACACCGTCCAAGACCGGAGGTGAAGACCGCACATTGCGCGAGGTATTGTCGCCGAGGAAGCCTCAGGACAAGGTATGATTTTACAAACCATCCTTTCCTATTATATAGACGTTGACGCATTTCCTTGTTCCGAGTTTGGGGAGAAATTTTTTGTTTTCGCTACCTTCTCTGCCTCCCCTAAAACCCAACAGATTTAGTTTCTTAGGTTCATCTACTAATCCCCATCTTTTCCATGATTTCATATTCATTAGTCTCAACTTCTTTCATTTCATGTTCATTACATTATTGGGATCAATTTCACTTGATATACAATGTTCTCTTCTCATTCACATCTACCTAAGTCTTATTTTAGTATATTTCATTCAATTTGGGTTGGGCCACATGTAATTAAAATAAAAGATTAAAGACTTCATCATAATAACTTCATTAGTTTCATCTTTAACTTTCCATCATCATTTAGTACAATTTTGTTCATATTGTTTCTTATATTAGTTAAGTGTATCATATCATTGACTTCTAATTGCATTCCCATAATCAACAATGATCATTCCTTATTATACTAATCACTTTAGGTAAAACAGAATGAATTAGGGTTACATCTTCTTACACCATAATCTCTAATCATCCTTCACAATTCATTATTATGTGACTTGTATAAAAGAATCACATTCATACTAATTCCATAAATTATACAAAATACACGAATTAGGCTTAGATCTTACTGATCAAATTTATCATCTTCAATTATAGTAATAACACCTACATTTGAGAATTTCATCGCATTCACAAGACTATATACAACCTTGAGCTTTATCTTTTATACTCGACTCAATCCTAGATTTCTTGGGCTTAAGAAGTCATCTTAGTTCAACACATCATAATATTCATATAATATAATAATCTCATCATTGAACAAGGGTTCATTAGGGATATTCACACATGTGGAAACCCTAGTTTCAATTTCCACATATTCCATCCATCAATCATAAGTATACATTGATATTTTAGATCATTTGATTCAATCCCTCAACACAAACCCTAAACAGAGAAAATTGTCACCTCATACTGATTTGTATGTATATATCATATTTAGTTTTATTAGGAATCAACAATACACTAGTAGTAATTCATTCTAATACAATTCAAATACAATTCTATACATATCAATTCAATTCCCAAACATATCGGGCATTGGACTATTTTTAAGCAATATTCACATGAAACATCATACTCCTCTATCCATAGATTTTTCCATGGAACAAGAATCAATATATTAGGAACTTAGCAAGTTCCATTCAATGGGTAAAAATTAAAATCAGTAGAATTTGATTCCCTAGTATCTTTTCAAATCAGTACCCACTCACATAAAATACAAGCAAGATTTCTGATTATCTTAGTCGGATAGAATTCAGCTTCCAATATGAATACAGAGCTTAAGAGGGAGATAAAAACTAACCTAAGGTTACAAGTACATTAAAAACATATGTTAAACTCTAAATTTCTAGAAATCTAAGAAAACTCTAGCAACGACATCCATTTCTTCCTCCTCTTGACTCAGGATCCCTAGAAATGGAGATTAGGAGAGAAAGAGTGAGAAAAGGGGGGTGATTTGATGTGATTTTGAATCAAATCAGAGGAGGAATAGGATGTTGACATGTGAGAGAAGAATCCCCATGAAAGGCTATGCAAAGAAGCTAAAATTACTTGACTTCATCATATCTCAGATAGTAAAACTGTAGGTCAACATTTCCACCACTTTATCCTCTCAAAACCCTAGCATCCCTCTTTCTCTAGGATTTCATTTCTCTGGAATGGATCACAAAATATGAGAGCTCCTTGGGTGCTAGGTTGCTCATACAAATCAATTAAGGTTCTTGGGTCAAATGCAAATTGACCCAACTTGCAATTCGTTTATTTCAACAAATTTTTTCTATCATAAAATATGTTACTAAAAATAGTCTAGTGAATAGGTCAAACCTCCTCCAACAATTATGAAAATTTAGCATGTTGTGTAAGAGAGCATTTCAGAGATCTACTTTAAATTTCAGATCAATCAAAGTTATCAATAAATAAATAAAAATCAAATACTAGACTGCTATTTTTAAGCTAGAATGCATGGTCGGCTGAGTTTATCCTGAGGAAACTCGACCGACATGTTGGGAAATACATGCACTTAGTATAGAAATGAAAACAAAAATTTCATCCATCCATATTCCCATAACAACAAGATCACATTAACTACTATGAAATAGGAATGATAGTTTTTAGCAAGTTATACCTGGTCCTGGAGCAAGTCTAGTGACAAAACTTGCTTCTTTGCAATTGCTGACATGTTTCTCTTGGATGGTGGTTGTACAGCTCATGGTCTTCACCACGAACAACTGTCTTCTAAACCTCTACAATGACTCCAGTGGTATTGCCATGGACTACAGGTTGACTTTTCTCTCCGAGAAACAACCAAAGGACTCCTGCCTCTAGAATAGTCCACACAGACCAACTAGAATTCCTATCATTCACCAAGAATAGACAAGAAGGAGTTATCCTTTTTGGTGGTGTATTAGTCACCAACTTGCTCTCCTACAACAATGATCTTAGTTTCTCTCTCCCTTCACTATCCCTCCCTAGTCAGGTAGGACTTGCCTAGACTCTCATGGTTACCACAACAAGAGAGGACAATAATTATCAGAGGAACTGATTCTCACTTGTCTGTGTTGTGTCTTGAGAAGCCCCCAGTACCCCTCCTTTTATAGGCGAGGTTAGGGTCAGGGTTCCTAGTCTGTATGAGATTGCATGGGAGTGGAAGAGACTAGAAGAACTTGAATTTTCACAAACTGTAAGATGCCAAACGGTTGTCTGGCTCACCCAGACAGTCGTCTCTCACTGCCAAACGGCCATTTGGCAGTTTCCCAATTAGATAGGAATTCAGCAATTTCGATTCCATTTAATATCACATATTAATTTACCTACACTCCAAGTTTGTGCAATCAAAACTATTCGGTAAACATACAAAATATTCATTCAAACCAACTGAGCCATTTCACTCAAGGGATACGCTCATCTCGCTCACCCAGACATTTGTCTGGTGAGTTGAGATGAGCCGATCAGTTCAATCACATTGAACCGGTCGGTTCAAGGGCAGAACTTAGCCAATTCAAACTCTGATTAGACTGATAACCCAAACAGCCGTATCAACATTTGGGACACCTATCTAGCATACTCAAATGGCCGTATCATTCAGTGAGATGGTCATTTGGTAGATAGTTAGCTAATCAGTCGATCATTTTCGTGAATTGAATACCTAAAAACTTTAGTAACCAATCCAATTGTCATTCAAGATCAAACTCCTCTTATAGATGAGTCCTATGTGTGTGACACTATAGGTCCATCATCACATTGGTAGTGAATATCCATAACTAGGTTATGCCATCACAAGCAAAGAGCGGTGCCTAGTCGCACTTCAATGCTACCCAAGTGAATGGAAAATTGGAGAACTACTTCAACCTACAATTTGTGTAAGGTGTCATAGTGATTGTATAATTCATTTGTCTCTGATATCAAGGATGAACTCGAGGCATGGAAGGTCATCCTCTCAATGTTAAATCCATGTCCCTTGAACCAAGAGCATTCTGTCTGGGATAATGTGACCTCAATATCATATATTGATTCACCTTGCATGCACATGCGTTTCTCAGTCTCGCTTATCAAGTGTCTAGGATATCATACTCCAGTAGGAGGGACCCATGTGTAAAATTCACCCAATGATCATCGTTATAACAACCCATGTTTCAAGAATGAATTTGATGATGTCGAAGCGTACCCAACAACATGTAATGAGTGCAATGACTTTAGGTCTAAGAATCGCAATCACCACCTTCACTAAGGGAGATGACTGTGACCAACACAACCATGTGTCACTCTCAAGGTGGTATGTATGATACATCGTTCCCTAACATCTATCTATGTGCTTTGTTTAATATATCCATATCATGACTAATGAGATTTAGTTATCAACCAACTCACACTCTGATCTTAAGTGTTATTGTTGTCTATCAACCTTCCACAATAACAACCGATCAGGGACATGGTGTGAATATGTATATTTACTCTTAATATCCATATGATCTCATCCAAAAGGGTAGTAACTTAAATACATATGTCATTGAGTAATATTATTCTCATGACATTCATAGTGTTTCTTCATTATCTCATAACTGAGTGAAACATAATGAATTGGAAGCTTGCCTTTTATAGTACTAATCAAATCCTTTAAGGTATATGCCATGTGAATCATCATATGATTGTCTCTATGGGCATACCCTCTCTATATATATCAAACATCATCCAAAAATTATGAAAATTTAACAACATATCTATAATGGAGTTTTCAAACAACTATTAAAATTTTGGATCCAGTGAATGTACCAATAAAAGACAAAATTAAAATATCATACTGCTATATTTCAATATGAATACACGGTCGGCTGAGTTTGTCCTGAAGGAAACTCGGATGATAAATCTTTCATAGAAATATGAAAAAATTCTAATATTTTCAAGAATTTGATTCATCCAAACCATATCCAAATTTCAACTAAATTAGAGTTTTATATAAAATATTAAAAATCATTCAATACATGACTATACTAATCAAATTATGCATTCATAAGATACTAAAACCCTAATTTTGGTTGGTTAGGGTTTTCAATTCTCAAACCCTAATTATTTAAAAGAAAATCACAATTTGAGTTTCTAATTTGGTTCAAAGAATCGTGAATAGAATACCATCATTAATTAAGCTTTAAATAAAGATGAATCTGGTTAAGCATGTAATCATCCAAGTAAACCCTAATTAGATGGTTGATCTAAAAATGGGTTGTTACACCAGTTTTGTCCCCCATAATGTGATGGTGAGGGATGCATGGTAGTACTTCTCTAGGAATTTTGTTTGAATGGTGTCCCATGTGCTGACTATGTCCTTTCCATGGTGATGTACCAACTACGGGCATGGTCAGATAGGTATTTAAATAACCTCAGTTTAATTGCACATTCAGAAAACACTAGGGATCGTAGGCAAGGTGCATAGATTTGAGAATCTTTGTAGGTGATCCTATAAACAATCACTTTTGGTTCCAATGAATGGGTTGGATTGAAGCATAGTAATCCGTTGAGTGCAAATCTCAAACTTGGGGGGGGGGCAATGATTTCATGTGGCACAACAAGATGTTGTGCATAGGCTATGGTAGAGATTGAGAATTCTTTGAGTTGTTTTTGACATTTGACTTCACATTGTGCAGCTTCTCGGGCCTCTTGTTTGACTACAATGGTAGCACACAAGGTGACTTCTTGAGCTGCACGATTGGACAACGTGGCCTCCCTTTGAGAAATGAGTGCTCATTTTATCCTATCTTTAATTTCTTCTTTATCCATTCTAATTTGATTTTGTCGATTTAAAGTATGGAACATTCTTTCTAATTCTGGGTTGAAAACTAGCACCGTAGAATCAACATGTTGCTCGCGTCGCATGCACAATTATAATGAACAAATATAAGAGATTGCAGAAAAAATAAACCGTTGGAATGGAAACTTGGAAAAAGGAGGAGTAGTACTATCGGAATGGGACTCTACAGGTAGAGAAAAAAAGATTCTATTCATAAATATTTTTTGGGTTCAATAAAACAAATTTATTGTCCCCAATAAAGGCACCAAAATTGATATGTCTTATTGAACACATCGATACACTAGGGTTTATCCTAGAGTTTAACCTTTTGTACAACAAAACTACTAATTATGGTTCATTTATTAGTATAGAAGGGTTGATTACACATGTCAACTTTATGAAGATTTGATTGTCAAACCGGATTTTGGTTGAACAATTATTGGAATAGGAAAATAAAGATCTATTGGTTGATGGTTGATTATGCTAAAACAAGTAATGAAAAGATTACACTAAGGACAAGTAAACAAGTGTTACACTAAGATCAATTAAAGAAAAAAGTTATACTAAGGACAAGTCAACAAAAGGTTATACTAAGAACAAATCAGAAAAATTTTTCTATGAGAAGTAACAAATTGCAAGTAAAGAAAAGAGAGATTTAAGGGAAGTGGTTGTAAATGAGATTGAATCAATGATGAAAGATATTGGGGTTATAGATTTTACTACCATAGACTATGTGAAACTAGATTGCTGAAATCTATAAAGATAAAACAAGTCATATGAAGGTATGTGAAAACATTCACAAATGCATTTACAAAAATCGAACTTCATACAAACCCATTGATCTTGGTGTTTGTAGATCCCAACCCGATCATCCCAACAAAGCCCCTTCCGTGATCTCATCCGGGGCTTGGTGCATTTGTTTAGTTGTTCCAAGTCTTGGGGTCTGTGATCACAGCACCCAAGGTGAACATTTGATGTAACAAGAGATCAAGTCATTTTAAATGGCGGATGATCCAAAAAAATACCAAGTAACTAAATATTATCATATAGAAACTGATACAATCTACACTATGGTTGTGGGGCTACTCCCCATGCCCTAATATAGAATACTACTAATTATACATATAGGTTAAAGGAAGAACAAAGGAAGGATGAAAGGAATCTATAGACTAGAAAAAAGAAGAATCCCAAGGGGATCTTGTGTAGTGACTATGAAATGGATATATTTCTTAGTTCCTTGCTCCCAACAATAAGACCAATAACAAAGATGAACTAGAAACTTCATTAAAGAATGAGAGTAGATAATGCAAGAATAAAGTAACAAATTATTGAAGTCTAAAGTGCGAGTACAAATATCTAGATCCCTTTTCTTGTGGAGTCCCCCCTCCTTTTATAGGGGAAGGAGGGGTGGAAACATTGAAAGGTGGGAGAGGGAAAGAATGATTGGCGATCGCTAAATAAGGTAGATCATGGACTAGGAATAAACCGATTCAGAGTATGAACTGATCAGTTCAGGTCTATAGGGGTGCATGCTCTGGGAAGCAGGTCAAAACCCTAGTAGCAAGGGTGGCGGTGACAATTGTCTTTGCTTCGTTGAATGTGAACTGACTGGTACAAAGTGTAGATTGTTCATTTTAGACTTGGGCACATGCAAGTGTGACAGCGAGTCAAAACCCTAGAGATGGGGAGGAAATTTTTTTTGACCATGACTTGGTCATTAAGCAATTTAAGTCGATCATCTAGAAGACTTAAAATGCTCAGTTGGGGAGCCGAGTCGAGTGGTTGGGAGGAATGGAATTCCCATTTCAGCTACTAAATAGCTAGTGTGGAAGAGTTGAGTTGATAGCTGAAATGACCATTTGGGGCTCTGAAGTGTGCATCTTATATGAATGGAATGATCGGTTCATAGCATGAATTGATCAGTTCAGGTGCTGAGATGGCCGAAATATTGTAGTGAAGGTAAAATCTACAAATACAAATGAAAAAGTTAAGAATTTACATTATTGGTCAAGGAGTAGAAATTTGTAATTTTTTAGATAGAGAATGTGAAATACATTTTTATCAAAAGACTATCAAAATGCATTTGAAAAGGGATGAATATACATTCATCATACCACAATAAAAGGGTAGGGCCATCAAAGCAAAGAAACTCTATTGATAAGATAATGAGGCAAAACATTCAAAGAAGGAAATGAAAATTGACCAGATAGGAAGATTAACTATAAACAAAGAGTCACTACAAATGATGACTTGGGAAGAGAGTGAATAAAACAAAAAAGGAAATAAGTATATTCAAATCTATTGTAAGAAAACACACCTACAAAAAACCTAGTAATCATGTGATTAAAAGGAGATGAAAAGGAAAAATCATTGTCAACATAAGACCTAATTTTACTCTAAATGCAATTGTCCTTTTGATTCAAGAGCAGACATCAATGGAATTAGAGAAGGGCTTTTACCTAAAATATGTTTCTAAAAGACTACAAATAATGTTATCTTAACTAGTAATAATCGCCTTCAAATAGAATAAAAAATTTCTGAAGCACATATATGCATAAAGATATCATGCATGCAAACATCATTTTTTCTTGTTAAATTTATAAATGAAGATATCATAATAAGAATCCCTTTTATAAATAAGATTTTTCCTTTAGTTCTTATCTAGAAAGGAGTGCATGCTAATATAAATGGTCAAATAGTAACTTTCACCTTTGAAGAACATCCTAAACATATTTATTGTCAAAACATTCAATCCAAACCATTCATTACAAGGAAAATTTTGTTAAAGAACTTACTAATGAAATACATACCAATGAGGTAAATAGGATAATAGATACTTTACAATTACAAAACAAAACAAAAAGATCTACCAGATAAAATTGAAGTGAATATTTATTCTAATCTACCTTCAACATTTTGGCATAGGAAAAAACATGAACTTATTCTACCTTATATAAAGGACTTTAATGAAGAAAAAATTGCTACTATATCCAGACCTATTCAAATGAATGAACGTATGCTAAAAATTTGAAAACAAGAAATATAGGAACTAGAAGAAAAAGATCTCGTTAGACCAAGCTCATATCCATGTAGTTGTGCTACCTATTATGTAGAAATTCTCACCTAGGTTAGTAATTAACTATAACCCACTAAATAATGTCTTACAATGGATATGATGTCCTATACCTAACAAACACAATTTAATCAAAAGAATCAATGATGCAAGGATATTCTCAAAATTTGATATGACGTCAAGGTTCTGGTAAATCCAAATAAAGGAAGAAGATAAGTATAAGACTACCTTGAGAACACCCTTTGACACTATGAGTGGAACATTATGCCATTTGGATGAAAAAATTGCATCTTTATAATGTCAAAAAATTATGAATGAAATTGTTAACCCATACATTAGATTCAGTATTGTCTACACGAATGATGTATGAATATCTTCAAAAGATTGTGATCAACAATAAACACTTAAACATATTCGATACTATAACAAAACACAATGGCCTTGAGGTATCCACAAAAAAGATAAAACTATTTTAAACAAAAATCCAATGCCTTGGATAAAAAAATGAATATGGCACGAGTAATTGAATTTTCTAACAAATTCTCAGATGAAATAAAAGAGAAAAAAATACAAAGATTCTTAGGTTGCTTAAACTATGTTTCAAACTTGCATTGAAAATTTAGCAATAAAAATAAATATACTTTCTAATAGAGTTAAAAAGAATCCTACTGAATGGACTAAAGAGAACATAAAGCCAATCAAGTGAATAAAAGAAGAAGTAATTATTCTACCATGCCTGAATATTATGAATCTTGATGCCCCAAAGATTGTTGAGATGGATGCATTTGAAACTGGATATGGAGGAGTCATTAAGACAAAAACTAATAATAAAAAAATACTTATTAGATACACTTCATGATCATGGAATGATACACAGAAAAACTACTTCGCAGTAAATTTTGTCCATTGTCCTAGTAATAACAAAATTCTAAGAAGATCTTTTAAACCATAAATTCCTCGAGTAGATTGTGTATCTACTAAATTTGTCTAAGAAGAAGATGTAAAAAATCTTGTGTCAAAATAAATATTTTCTAGTTAGTAGGTGATATTAGCTATATTTGATTTTGAAATAGAATATACAAATGGTGAAGAAAATTCCCTACCTAATTTTTTACCACAAGAATTTTTATTGGGAAATGGAGCCCCAGGGTGATAAAGGAAAAACCATGATGGAGTCATCATCATCATCAAACTCAAGTTCATTCTTTATTCATGTAACCTCACCAATGAGGGCACATAATATTATAAAAGAAGGCAAAGAAGCCGCACAACCAATGAGGACTCATTGTATGATTTTTGAAGATGAAAATCTCAATAGAGAGATCTACACCATTCTCAAAAAATATACTGAGAGGTTATCACTATATACCATAAATGATGGATAAAACCTAACTTTATTAGAAAATAATTCTTCAAAAATAGATAGTGCAAAGGTGCAACATTACCATAAGAGTATGTCTTTAAGACAAAACATATCTCATTCTATAGTAAATATTGAGCATATAGTTTCTACCAAAGAATGGAACAAGGAAGGAAATCCAAATGTTCCTCGTAAACTCCATCACAAATAACTCCAAAATACTACAATTACTGGGAATATCAATAGGCCTGGGAGAGTTTTCTCTATGTACAAAATGATTAGAGGAGACACTCTTGATTCATTAGTTTCACTTATATAGTAAAGGTTCCAAATTGGTGGACACTTAGAATATGAGAAAAATTCAAAAATGTCAGATCTATATTTCTAAAAAAAACTAAGCCTAGCTACCCCTTTAGGAGAAAATCAAGTCAAATATATTTTAAGAATTCTTCATTATTGCTCATTTTATGGGGTCCCATTGATGGTGAAATGGAACTGCATCTTAAATGAAAGAAAATTCCCTTGTGTTCTATCACGAAAGACTGGAGTAAGTTGGTGGATTAAATACAATCCAAACTATGCAATAAGAGAAATAATACTCCCATGTTCACCTAAGAAGAGGTCAAAATTGAATGGAAACTTTGAGAAATTAAAGTTGGAATTATATATAAGTTTAAGAATCCAACACCCTCTTGCTAATGAAGAGGAATGACAACATATACTATTCAACAAGTTAACCAAGGACATAAGGACACAAGAAGGAGTAAATAAAGAAGAAGATGAAGATTTTGTGGATCTAAATGGAAATGATTGCTATGGTTTAGTTCCATATCCAAAATACATGCTTAAGACCTAAAGAAGTATTAAAAAATATTAGTCTGAAAGAAAGAACTCTCACTATTGAAGAAAAAAACGAAGTGATTACCTACTATTCAAGAAAAGACCAAGAAAGAAGATAAAAGGAAAAGAAGACCAACTATTCAAATGAATCTCTACTATTTGTTGAAAGTTCTCATTACTATTTACAAAGAAATAAGGAACACCAAAATAAGATACACTATTTAAAAAGTAATACATATATCAACTCTTTGATGAAGTGGCCTTTACTATTTAGATATAAAAAACAAAGGAATCTTTACTATTTCTGAAAGAAGGAAAAGACTAAAAGTATATGGCAAAGGAATCTCAACTATTGAAGAGTAAAGGAATAAAAATGTGGACACCACTCCGAGGGGCCTCTTATATGGGAAATATGCTATAAATATCCTGAAGGGAATGAGGGAAGGCAAACTAGTTAAAGCAATTTTGTGCATACACATTTGTGCCTTGTACTTGTCCTCTACCACCTCCTCTACCTCTCCCTTATTTCTTAGTAGTAACTTGTAATAGGATAGATCCCTTGTAATCTCTTCTTCCTTATGTTCTACCCTTGTGTAACCTCCCTTCTTCCATATATTGTAACCACCATCCATCAATCGAGTTATAATAGTTTTGTGTGCCTAGTTCTTTGTGCTTGTGCTTTGCCGTGTTCCTCCATGCTATTTCTTTCTCAATCATGGTGTTCTATGCAACATAGATTGTGGGCATAATTCTTCACACTATGTTTTTTTGTGATTCCCCGTGCGTTCTCCACCCCTTGTAAGTTTTATTTATTTCTATCTATACTTTTAGTATTATATAATATGGCATGATTCTTCATGGTACAATTTATTTGTGCTTCCCTGTGTGCTCTTCACCCTTTGTAATTTTTATATATCTTCTATTTTTCCTTATAGTATTATATACTAGGCTAACTATCTAAATATTAGCTTCCTTCTTAGTTTCTTGGTCCCAATTTGAGGGACCATGAAACTAAGAAGTAAGCTAGTATTTGGATACTTGGCCTATATATAATAGTAGAAGTGAATAATAGAAATAAATTAAACTTACAAAGGGTGGAGAGCGTGGAAGCATAAAGAAGTAGTAGCATGAAGAATCACACCCACAATCACTATTGAGCACAACAGAGGTACATCAGAGCACGATGGAGTACAAGCACACAAGCATAAAGAACATAACTTCATTGATGGATGGCAGTTACAATATATGGAATAGGAGAGGTTACACAAGGGAAGAAAATGAGGAAGATTAGGTTAGAAGAAAGGTAGCCTAATACATGTTACTACTAAGGAAGAAGGGAGAGCTAGAAGAGGTGGTAGAGGAGAACTATAAGACACAAGTATGTATGCACAAAATTGCTTGAACTAGCTTGCCTTCCATTATTCCCTTGGGGGTTATTTATAACATCTTGGCCTTAGTAGAGGCCTCTTAGAGTGGTGTCCATATTTCTTCCATTATTGAGTCTTCAATAGTTGAGATTTGTTTGCTTTAGACTTTTCATTCTTTTAAGAATAGTGAAGATTCCTTTTCCTTTTGTAAATAATAATGAAGACTTTGTAGTTGGGTCTTTTTTGTGAAATAGTAGAGATTCCCTTGTATAGTGGAGATGCCCTTGCTAGTTCTTATTATTATTCAGAATAGTGATGCTTCCTTCACAATAGTAATTATTACTTCATCTTATTTCTCCATAGTGAAGATTCTTTTTGGTGATAGATTTTGTCTCTAATATTTCTCCATTATTCTTGTTAATTCTTCAATACTAATAATTATATTTTGCTCATGTAGTTGTGGAAACATATTTCTGATCTCTTCAGAAAGATTTTTGCATAATTTTCTAAATCTTTCTTTTGAGCTGACTAAGAATTGTTCATAAAAACTTCTACCAAGAATAATTATTTTTTAATAATGTAATCAGTTCCTTTATAAAGGTCAATTTTCTCTAGTGTGAAGCAAGTGTCATAGCCTTTTGGCCAATATTCACATTCTTTTAGAGTCATCTTATCCATAATTCTATTCATAGTTGGAAGAACCTCATTTTTGTAGTTTTGATTATGAGAATCAATGCTTTCAATATTAATTGATAATGGCTCTAGGAGGACCAAATTAGACCCTGAGCTCAAGGTTGTTGCCATTTCTTGTAGAAAAAAATTGTATCAATTACTGTAAGAATAATTTTAAATTATGAACAAAATCCTTTTGCTTTTAGTTTTACTTATAGCTCCTGTGATAAAGGAAGTTTATGTTTAGGTCATATATCAACTTAGTTATCAAAAAATCTTACCTTGTAAATAAGATAAGCTTCAAGTCATTTTCTAAGTTTGAAGTTTAGTATATTTTTCTAAACCATAGCATGTATTCTCTCATTATTAATAGTAATTGGAAATTTTTTATTTAAAATGAGTGTTACAATTATAATTTCTTCAAAAATATTTTTTCCTAGAACAAATGATGTTTTAATATCAATATTTTGTGTGTGCATATATATGCTTCTAGTATTTTGAAATTAATATGTAGATAGTCATTGGTGGATGAATTTTGTTTTTTGGTCACTAGAGGTTAATTTTTATTCATTCCGCCCTCTAGCGCAGATAACAAAGCATTTACATCAATCTCCCTGAAGGCCGTGAGCCAGTCAGGTACAACAGAGATAAAGTTACAGGTTCCTCCATTAGCTAAACACTTCTTCGCAATCAGGTCTGTAGAAGTGTTCCATGTACGTGGAACATGGTTTAGAACAATCGAGCTGCCTTCTTCCAACATGGTGCTCGCTAAACGAATATGTGGTTTGAATTTGTTCGGGGCCTTCTGATGGTTGGTGAGAAGCGAGATAGCTTGCTTTGAGTCCGAGAGAATGTATACCGAGGACCAGTGCAACTCCTTACAGGTTTTCAAACCTAGAAGACAAGCCTGCACCTCTGCTTCTAGGGCGGAAGAGGCCATGGTACAATGGCCTTTACCAAACAGAGACTGACCATCTGCTCCAAAGACATGAAATCCCACCGCGGCGCTAGCTGTAAGGTGTTTAAAAGCAGCGTCTACGAATATATAGTATTTATGTGTTGTTAATTGGTGGATGAATTGACTCAATGGGAGGTTTCTTTTCTATAATATTTTGGGATTAAATTTTCTCTTATACAATTTATGTCCGCCCCTGAACCAAATAATTCTATCCCTTTTAGGATAAAGTTGTCCTTAGTTTTGATAATTTTTTGGGTTTCCAGTTTTCTTGACATATTCTTGTATTGAGTAAATGGATTTTGTTTTCCATTGTTTTCTACTACACTATTAAACATTTCTCCAATGTTTGTAGGTAATGTTATATATATATATATATATATATATATATATATTCTTCATATGTATATCTTAGTGTCTCCAGAGATTCGAATATACTTTTTATCTCATTTATCTCTTGTTTCATTTTTCATAGGTCATCAACTATGTCTGCATTTGACGCGGTCTTATATATCATTTTCTCTAGTCTTTTTATTACATGATCAAAAGTGTAGTATTCTTTGGTTTTTCTTGTATCTTATTTTCATTTGACTTTATCATTTCTAGATATTTTGTTAGTTGCTTACTTCTTTATTCCTTATTAGGTATTAAATCTATAATTCTTTGATAAGTTACCATTCTGAGGTGATCATATTTATACTATTAGATGAATCTGATGGTTCATAGCGGTTACAGAGACATCCTTTATTTTCTTCTTCATTAGTATCATAATCTAAGGAATACTTAAGATTGAGTTCTGAAAAGAACTTGTCTTACTCTTCTGGTGTAAGGCTTTTGTGATTATAAGAGTAATTAATTTATCTTCTTATTGAATCCTCCTTTAAAGGATTTGTTAGCAAAGTGTTTCTTTTGATTACATATGTAGCATGTTACTTCTTTCTCAATTTTCATATTAAGGGTTTTAAACCTCTCATCTTTATAGTAACTTTTTTTCACATATTCCTTGGATTATTGTCTTTTATAATTTTTTGTTTCTAATACGATGAGCTTGGATCATTCATTTGATATCCAAATTGATAACAATAATCTCCCTATTTCCTTTTTTCCTAGCATTTTTCGTTTCTTTAAGTGCCCTTTTAGTTTGAGATCATTGTAGAGTGACATTCCAGTTTGATTTTTTATTTGGATAGTTGGTGCGGTTTCTTGAGGCACACCCCAATCAATTGAATTTTGATTGGATGTGCGCAAAGAAAACACACTATGGTATTTCAAATTTATAAAGGGGCCCCTATACTAAAACAATCACTTAGACCTAGATGAGGGTATTTCACCTCATGTTACTCATCATGTAGCCTTTGGAAAATTCTAGGCAATTGCTCTAATCATTCTTATGATACCTACTTAGATCTCACACTTAGTTGTAAGAGAAGAGATTTGAATGTAGGAAGAAGAATGCTAGCTAGGGATCCATTAGTTCGACCTAAGGGTAGTTTCAAAGATAGCCACATACAATTCGTTTTCCCCTAGAATCTAGGTGTTTTCAAGAATCAAACAAGAATAAATCCATGTTTAGAAGCATAAATTACAAGTAGAATAATGGGAAACAAGATAGAAGCAAGAGCCAATAATCATAGAATGACATTATATTCATTACAAGTTATATTCTCCCAACATGGTATCAAAGTGACATTTATTCCCCCAAATAGCCAAACACGAGGGCTTAACTACTCATAATCAAACACAAGAGCAGAAAGGAAAGAAGAAAGAGGAAGAAGGCCATGGATCCTCATGGAAACTTATTATCCTTCACCTTCTAGATGTTGTAGATCGTGCTCCATCCTCCAAGATTGAAGGATGGTAGGGAAATATGGGGGATTATGGTGGAAGCTCTAGAAATTTAGGGTTTTGGGGTAGTGGAAGGTGGAAATGGAGTAGGGTGATGGAGGAAGGTAGGTAGAGATCTTGAATGCTAAGGATGGGTGCAATAAAAGATCAAGGGAGCCTAAAATTCATGCTATGGTTGCCACTCTAGTATATATAGGTGGCGGGGAAGCACTAGGGTAAGTGGGGGTAATGTTGGAAATTTAGTGGAAAAATAGGTTAGGGTTGGGTAGTCACCATGACCGTAGTGGATGAGGGTCATCCTGCTTGTGGTTGATGGGCATGTGTGAGGTGGTGAAGGCTAAAATGATAGTTAAAAATTGGACCTTGGAGGCTCAATGGACATGGTTGTGGCAGGCGCCACGACCGTGGTGGGTGGAAGGTGAAACAAACATGGAGTGGAGCATGGTTGTGTTGTAGGGAGGTGACCATGATCATTTTGCTAAGGAGGTCATTATGGATGCTAAAGACTACGGGTGTGGCATGCTCCATGACTGACGTGGTTTTGAAGGGCCACGACCATGTTGATGGCCACGACCGTGCTGGTTGGGATCCTGGTCTTTGTAGAAGCTCTTTTCCATGATCGTGGCAGCTAACATGGGCGAGGTGGCTCTAACTTGCCACGACTATTTTGGTGGCCAAGACTGTGGCATGAGCGTTGCTGTAGTTTGCAATTTTACTATAAATTGAGAAATTTGACCACGGCTTTGGTGAGATACCACAACCCATTTTGAGGGCCCAACTGCTCAACTTTTCTCTTAACTCGTACAAATGGTTGCTTTTTATCTTTGACCAATTTTGCCTATTCAAGGGATGCTTGGGGAAGATTTGGGTCCAATCCCAGGGTGTAGAAACCAAATGATCCTCTCCTTTAATATCCTTTACATCCAATGTAAGTGCAAAACCTTGAAAAATACAAAAAGAGTAGACATAAGTGCATTTGATATGAAATCACATATTGGGGAAAATAACTTGCATTCTAACATGTTTAGATGTTACTAATATACAAAAAGACCCAAGATGGAGCCTTAAAATAGGACTGCATCACCACCCAAAACTTAAAACATAATTGTCCTCAAGTATGATCCAACTTAATCTCTCTTCAATTTCTTTCAACAAATAAGAATGACTAATTGATTGCAACAAATGATTATTGACTAAATGATCTTAAAGTTGACTAAGAACATGTGTTCCACCTCTCACCTCTCCACTTTCACAAACCAATCATCAAAAGAGCACTAGGCATACAAACTTCATATATAGGACATAGAACACACAAGTTGTCCATATGACTTTCATGTAGCTTTGATGATGAAGAAGTCATGTCAAAGAGGGTTTACTAGTGTTGTTCTCCAAATAAAATATCCTACATAAAAACTATTCCAACACTTCATCAAATAATATCAAACCACATGAGTGAACAACATGAAATTCATAGTTTTATCATGTGATTCCATAGGCCCTAAGAGTTCATATCTTGGTCAAATAACAATTCAACCAAATCATTCACAAACATAAGAGAGGTGATTCACATGTAAATGGTCAAAAATCAAGACCATTTGGCAATAGAACATAGGAATTTAGCATGCATTTGTCATAGACCAAGACTTTCAGTTCAAAAGTGGAGATTAATTTAAAACATGCTTTTAGGCAAGAAGTTCCAAATTTGGACAAAATTGGCCAAAACGGTGCCAACTTGCATTTGAATCACATCCAAACCTACTTTAGGGAATTTAAATAATAAATCAAAAAATCCTAACTAAAACACACAAAAATTACCAAAAGCTACATGAAAATGCAATGCATGAGATAAAATTACAAAAAGAGCAAAAAATTTGAAAATTACTCAAACAATGCATGAAATTAACTACATGATGTGCATGAATGCAAAACATGCACATAAAGTTAGGATAGATAAGTACAAGGATTAGTTAAACTATTTGATCATCTCAGCATAAATTTAGCACAAGGTACATAGAGAAACATGCGGTAGGAGAAGAGCCTACCACCCTACCGCCCCAAACTTTTAAGTCATGTTGTCCTCAACATGAGATAGAAGTTCAAAATAGTAGGGTCAATGATATGGAGTCATGGAATACAACTGCCAAGAGAGAGAATGATCAATGTAGCACTAGGTGAGTAGGGAAGGACCACCATGGCTGTGCTGAGAAATACATTTGTTCTATTTTTCCAGCCACACGACCATGTTGGGTAGCACGGCCATGATGTACTCCTTCCTATACTTTTTCTAATGTATTGAAATCTTCTTTTCAATTTTGATCTTCCCTTTAGTGAGCTCCTTCATGCATCATCTCTCCTCTATTGTTCCTATGATAATCATGATTCAAAAATAGAGAACCATCAAGTGTGTTGTATGTGTGTATTTCTTGAAAAAATGTAATAAAATAAGAAGGTTTTGAGAATCTCAAACCACGTGGGTTGCCTCCCACTAGAGCTAAGTTTAGAGCCTTTAGCCAGACTTGTTATTCCTCTCCCATCAAGTGTTCACATCAAAGGTGTCGCTTTCCTCTTCCAAAGTGACACTTTCCAAAGCTCAAACTACACGATCTTCATCCCAAGGAACATGCATGCTTCTATAACTATTGTTTGTGAACCATTGCTCACAAAAATGGGTGTAATCCAAGTTGGTGCACATGTATTCATCACTCAGCCTTTGTTTTTCTTCCTATGTGACATGAAAACATCTATCTTCCTCCTAGCATAGGTGACCATCATAGTATCAGTGCACACTTCGATTTCCACATCCATTGTAGATAGGAAGGGTTTCCTTAAGATGATGTACTCATTTCCATCCAAGGGTGTGAAATCTACAACTAGAAGATCTATCAGGTAGGCAACACTCATCCTATTGTCAGCTGACACCATTTGATTATGAAAGATGCCTATAGGAAATTTCCTAGATCCATCAGCAAGAAACATAACACAAATTACCGACATCATTCTCACTATACCCAGCTGCACCACTATGTTATAGGATATGATTCTCACACTAGAGCCCAATTCTAGAAGTGAACATTCAACACACTGATAACATTGGATATAGGGTATCCCTGGGTCTCCCCTCATTTCTGGAAAGTATGTGCCCAAAATGATGTTGACATGTTCCGTGGCTATAATTTTCTTGGGTGGCATCACCATTAACTTTATCTTCCTGATGCAAACATCTTTAAGCAAGGAACTAAATGTTGTGATGCTTAGCATTCCTTTCTTGAGGTATTCTAAGAAGCTCCAAGCACACCTTTTAAGACATCCAAGACTACTTTCCCTCTTTCCTTAATATATTCTACACTAGATTGTGGGCTTTGGGGTAGCATGAGGGTAGTCATCATCTCATGAGGGGGGCTTTTGCTATCATCAATTCCCAGCGGGGTGTTACATCAGGTGTTATCCTCTCAACAGAAGGGGGAATGACAAGTGTTATCTCATCACAAGATGGGGAGAGAAGTGAACTTCCAATGCCCTTGGGACATTCATGAAATGGTGGTACATCTGGTCTCATAACCTCCACTGGAGGTGAGATACATGGTATTGTCTTCTCAAGCAATGGTGAGACACTTGGTGGTACTTTCTCACCACAAGAAGGGGAAACAAGAACTTCGGTGCTTTTGGCAAACTCAAGAAAAAGTGGTACAATAGAGTCTTTGGTGCTAGAGGCATCTCCAGAAGAACTTCTTGGCTGCATCTTACCATCTTGCTCCTTGGGCACTTTCTGTTCCTTCCCCATAATTTCTTCAATGACGTTCTCCCCCCACATGACAGATACCATGTCACTTGCTCATGGGGAGGATGGGGAGATTGTGAGGATGATGGTGGTGGTTGTGACCCTTAAGGTGGTGACCTTTGCTATGGGTGATTTGGGTTTTGAAGAATTGGTTGTGGTTGTGATGGAGGTTGTTGTGGAGGTGGTTGATATTGAGGAGAGGGTTTGGGTAAGAATGTGGCGGAGGAGGAGGATATTGATTGTTATAATTGGGTTGTGGGGGAGGAGGAGAATAAGGATTTTGGGATCCTTGGTACTGTTACAATGTGGGCACTTGTCCTTGTGGTGGGCCATAAGTGCCTTGAGGATCTCCCATGGTTCCACTGACACTATTGGGGCTCACAAAAGTTTGAGAGGGAAGACCTCCTTCTTCACCTCTAGTAAGAGATATATAAATCTAATCAATCCTTTTCTCCAAGTGAGTAATGTTTTTTTTCCTTGAGTATACACATATTTCTGAACATCATCAAGGCCCCTTAGCCTTCCAAGAACTTCCTCTTTGAACTTAGAGTTGTACCTTGTCCCTTGGTGTTGTCTTGGTTGCCCTTGCCATACTTCACCTTGTTGCTGCCAAGAAAAATTAGTATGTTTCCTCCATTCTGGGGTATAGGAGTTAGATATAGGGCCTTGGTTGTTCTAGTTCCCAAAAGATTGCAAAGCTTTCACTTCTTCACAAATAGACTCTAGAGAGTTGGTGGAGTGGCTAGAAGAGCCTTCAACTTGATTCTTTATCAGGTTCATCATGTCAGTAAGGATCTTCTCCATTTGAGGATTTGTGTCATATCTAACTGGAACTAGAGGAGGAGGAGGAGCCCAATTCCTATCATAGTGCACTCCCATTCTTGAAGCTGAATGGTGTGAATTTGTAGCTAGGTGCTAAAAGAGTGGCCATGACTCTTCTGGGGGCTTGACCCTGAAGGTTTCACTGTAGGAGGAATCAACCATCGTTTGACCCTATTAAAAAAACCTAGTGTAGAAGGACTCCACAAGTTTCCAGATAGGAACCTCGTGGTGGGGAAAATCTCTCAGAAGCTTTTGGAATCTTTCCCAAGTCTCATGAAATGGCCCGTTCTCCTTTTGAGTGAATGAGGTGATGTACTTCCTCATCTGCGTCAACGTTGAGATGGGGTAGAATTTCTTCAAAAACTCATTCTTCACTGCCATCCAAGTAACCAATTTAGGCTTTGACATGTACCATTCCTTGAATTTCTCCTTGAGTGAAAATGGTAAGAGGGTTCTTCTTATGGATCATCGGTTGCTATAGGAGTGCGTAAAGTGGAGAATGCCTCTAGAAAAGCACCGAGATGGTGCTATGGGTTTTTGTTATCCATCCCATAGAAGGTGGGAAGGAGTTTGAGGAGTGCTGGTGGAATGGAAAATTGTTGACCCAATATTTGGTCAACAAGGGTGGCAATGGGGGAGGTGTAGTTCCACGGAGTGAAGTATTTATAGAGAGGGAAGTTGGGTAGTGGTTGAGAATCTTCCCCCTCTCGATGTTGATCATCCTTGTCTCCCATCTCACGCTCTTGGTGTTGCTTGCGTTGGTGTTTACATTTCCTTCTACCTATCTCAAGATCAAAAGGAACCAAGTCAGTAGAAGTTGAGTGTCGTCCAAGCATGCAAAACTGTCACCTGCATAAGGCACAAACAAGAAATAAGAGCTAATTTAGAAGACAAATATGTAGAAGCAAACAAAGAATAAAGAATAGCAATGGTAAGGCTAGCAGGAAAAGCTAAGATACACTAACTAGCTAGGCCAAATGCCTCACTCCCCGACAATGGCACCAAAAAGTGTGGTGCAATTTCTCAAGGTACACTCAAATCAATTGAATTTTGATTGGATGCACACAAAGAAAACATACTATGGTCTTTTGAATTTATAAAGGGGACCCTATACTAGAACAATCACTTAGACCACAATATATCACCCACAAGTGCACGCGATCTTATTGTAGTATAGGTGAGTGACAAGTGAGGGATCGATTCACAGGGAGAGAGGGGCACTAGAGCTTAGTTAGAGTAAGCTACGTTCCTAAAGCAGGAATTAGGGTTTTAATTGTTTAAAGTTGGTTTTGGTTGATTACACTAAGATGCAAGCAATTAGACAAGAAAGGAAACTAGACAAGCAAAAACCCTAAGTTAATCCTAAACAAGCAATTCTAATTGCAAGGGGAAACAACTAATTAAGCAAGAACACTAGGCTACACTAGACTAGAAATTAAGGAACTAGAGAAATTAGAGACCTAACCTACCACTATCTAGATTGATCAAAAGCAAGATGCACTAACTACTCTAGTAAAGTTTAACTACGAAGAACTAATCCATTGACTAAGAAGCAATTACCACAAGAAATTACACTAGCATGCAATAGCTAAGAGATTGAGATGGGTTTTAAGCAAGTTATGGGAAGAGTGGGCCGTTTGGGGGAATGTCACATGAATCCAAGTTTAGGGTTGATATAACATGCAAATCTTATCCTTTCATTCTAGATTTTCAAACTGAACAATAGGTCAAATGCAATGGAATCACTCTAGACTATTGGTTGGCCATGGATGTAATAGTATGTGAGGGGGAGTACACCCTTACACTCCCTATCTATCCTTATAAGGCTCAATTGGACCAAAGTCTAGGTGGGATTTCTATTAAAATTTGATTAATATATGTTTCTAGTGTAAGGGCTACTAGGGAATTGAGAGCCAAGGGTAGGAAGGGAGAGTAGAGATGAGGGTGTTTCACCTCATGTTACTCACCATCTAGCATTTAGAAAACTCTAGGAAATTGCACTAATCACTCTTATACTAGCTACTTAGATCTCACATTTAATAGTAAGAGAAGAGATTTGTATGTAGGAAGATAGGGTACTAGCCAGGGATCCACCAGTTGAACCTAGGAGCAATTCCTAAGATAGCCACATACAATTCATTTTCCCCTAGAATGTAGGTGTTTTCAAGCATGAAACAACAAAAAATCCATGTTTAGAAGCATATATCACAAGTAGAATAATGGGAAATAAGATAGAAGCAAGAGACAATCATCATAGAATGAAATTATGTCCATTACAAGTTATCCCCCAACATTGTATCAAAGTGAAATTTAATCCCCCAAACATCCCACCAAGAGGGCTTAGCTACACATAATCAAACAAAAGAGCAGAAAGGAAAGAAGAAAGAGGAAGAAGGCCATGGATTCTCATGGAAGCTTCTTATACTTCACCTCCTAGATGCTGTAGCTCGTGCTACTTCCTCCAAGGTGGCTGGTTGGCATGGAAATGTGGGGGATTATGGTGGAAACCCTTGAAAAATAGGGATTTGGGGTAGGGAAAGGTGGAGATGGAGGAGGGTGATGAAGGAAGGTAGGCATAGCTCTTGAATGCCAAGGGTGGGTGCAATAAAAGCTCAAGGGAGGCTAACCTTCATGTTGTGGCTGTCGTTCTAGTATATATAGATGATGGGGAAGCACTAGGCTAACTAGGAACAATGTTGGAAATTCAGTGGAAAAATAAGATAGGGTTGGGTAGTCACCACGATCGTGGTGGTTACTGTGGGACCTAGGGTTCTAGACGGGGGTAAATAGAGCTTCAAAATTATTACAAGAATAGTTAGATGCTCAAATTATATCAATTGAAACCAAATGATAAAATTTAATTTGAATTCCTATCTAAAAAAGCACAACAAGGATGAGAGAGACTAAAACAAACACTTGGACAAGGTGTTTAGAGTGGTTCCAATCTCCATACTAGGAAACTATCAATCCACTACCTAGAGAGGTCAACTTCTAGGACTTTGCAACCCACGTATACTTATCTTCCATTATAAGATATACAAGAAGACCACCTTACATCCAAGGGCTTACCTATCCAAAGCTAGTCTTCTTCCTCAGAACAAGTCTTACCCACTCTTACAAGCAACTCAATTCCTTCTCCTAGGACATTTCCATCTTGCAACAAGTCTTCAACCTTGAGGATTTACCCACCAAGATCCTTGGATCTTCCACCTTGTCATTCTCCTTCACTTGGAGAATATTTTCACACCTTCTTAAACCTTGGAGAAGAACATCAACTCCTCCTTCACTCAGATAAGATAACTTTAGCCATTGGTATTTGAGAAATGGGATTGAGAAGATGGAAAAATGGAGAGCTTTATAAGGTAACAATGAGGTATCTCTCTTATAACATGCATAACTCACTCATAATCATGAAATTCTTTGTAAATGAGAGAGATAAAGGGGCTCAAAGGGTTGTTACACACTCAGCTATAGCAAGGACAAATTATAGAATGAATGAGCAACCTTGGAATGAACTCCAAGAGGTCCTATTTATAGATGGGGGCGTTCCCTTGAGTGTGGAACACTTAAGAATGAAAAATAGCCATTTTACAACTTGCAATGGATCTATTTTCATTTCTAACAACTCACCAATAGTTGGAATCACTTTTATGCATTTTCTATATAGTACATTCGGCCGAGTTTCAATAAAGGTAACTTGACTGATCCACTAAGTGAAAAGCCAATTTTCAAACTATCGATCGAGTTTATCCTCGGGTAACTTAATCGATAAGAAAAAATAAATTTTGGTTAGTAAGTTGGTTGGTCGAGTTCTGTGAGTGTAAAACATGACTGATGCAACCATTTCTAAAAATCCATCACCGATCGATCCAGATTCAAACTCGACTGATTAAAGTACTGTGAAACTTTTTCCAAAATGATTTTTAAGTGATGAAACGATGGAATTTAGTGTCCCTAATTTTTTCTCATCTTAGTTACAAGTCATATCCTCAATACAAGTGATTACAAAAATATTCTAAGGTGATTTGAAGTGTTTTCCCAAATTGCACATTTGCATTTCTTTTGACTTGAACTTGGACAAGCTAGATCTTGTGTAATTTGATCCTTTTCATGTACCTAATGCCTGAAATCAATCTTAAACAAACATATTAGATACATATGAATGGAATGGTTAAGTCATTATCAAAATATGGATAATGTATAACTCTCAAGTCAACATTCTCCCCCTTTTTTGACAATGACAAACCATTCCTCAACATATTTAAAAGGATACGTAAAGTTATACCTTAACCTTTTGGATTGTAAGGGGATTCATAATTTGAACAATGTGAATTTATCCCCCTCAATCAATGCTCACTCTTACCTACATAGTTAGTCTTTCTACACAAAGTTGTATAACATATATACTACATGGTCCATTAGCAAGTCACATGATAAAACATGTACTTAGACAAGAAATGGATCACATAGGTAGTAAAAGCAATATGGTTGAGCTTCAAAACATCAAGCTTCTCTACCCCTTTTGGCATTATAACAAAGTAAGGGGAGTAGAAGATCACAAAAACATGTCTTCTCCAAGCACAACTAAAAACATCCAACCTCAGGATAAAACACGCACCCACATAACACACATCAAACAGAGATGAGAGAGAAATAAGCAACCAATGTCATAATCAAAATATGGGTAACATACCACCAACTCATGAGATATAGTCAATCAAAGAGTAAGAGTATACATGATTAAGATTACAATATTGAGAGAATGTCCTCAAAACAACTACAAGTCAAAACGATGGAAACAACATGATGATAGCAAATAGTACATCTCAGATAATGTGCCCAAATGTTTTAAGTACAAAATAACATAGAAATATATATATGATCAACATATAAGGACTAAGAACTAAAACATATAAACATCTATGAAATCTATGTCCATTGCATCATCATCGACATCATCATCAGAAGCTTCAACAACTTGACCTTCATCACCAGAGTCACCAACAAAGCCATCATCATCATCTGAACCATCCTTGCCATCATCATCAGATGCCTCCTCATCATCAGCAACAACTTCCTCATCAACCTGGTTAGACATCTCCTCATCAACAAAAGGATTGAAACCACGACCAGACCACATGACATTCTGCTCATCCCAAGTCATGAAAAGATCATGGAGCTCCTTGGCCTGAGGGAAAGTGGGAGCAGAGGTGCCAAGCCTACAAGTAGGGTAGTTATGGGGCTAGCAGGGAGAGGTAGCACTCCACGGGTAGGTGCATAGGCAAATCTACCAGTAGCAGAGGGTGTAGTAGTTGAAGCAGTAGGTGGAGGGGTCAGGTAGAAGTGAGTATATGCATAGGAAGAATAATCACCACATGGGTAGGACTAGTAGGCAAGGATGGGAACATGATAGTTCATGGAAGACATGATAGATTGGAGATCCTAGTGTAGATTCTCTTGAACCTGGAGGTTGTACCCCTACTGATGCACCATGTAACCCATGATGTCTTCATTGGATACATGAAATGAGGCTTGGTCAGGCTGGGATGGTGGTGGAGGTGGAGGTTCCTGGGTGGAGGTAGAGTCTCCAGGTGTGGTGGAAGAGGATGTAGGCACAAATATTTTCTTGATTGTGGTCTCACTGATACATACTCCTTTTCTAGAAGGTTTGTAATGAAGATCATGAAAATGAGACTTTCCAGTGGCAAAGGTGAAAAGACCACAAATCAAGGCTAGGTATGGTGGGTGGGTACCTAAGGTATTCTTCCCTGAGTCAAAGCAGGTCATATGGTGGATAATATATCTAGACCACTTGACTTTGATGTTCTTCAATAGGAAAAATATAATCACTGCAGATTCTCCATAATTTCAGTTTGATTCTTTTTTGGATGAATATTGCAGTTGACTACCAAAGAGAGAATGTGGATTTTAAGGTCCAAGGCAGAGGATGGGATGGTGGATTTCTTCCTATAGGATGTCTGAGGCTTCTTCAAGAACTTATGAATGTCAGGGAGAGTGATATCATATTGCTTGTTGAAAGCCTCAGGATCAAGGGGGTCAAAATACTTAGGATAATATTGTCATAGGGAATGAGGCGAGAGTTGGATGAGAATGAAGGAACTACAGTAGGGGCGGTCCTCTTTCTTCTATTTATATATATGGAGGCAAAATGGAGAAGAGTGGGATCCAAAACTATATAAGATCACCACCTAAGGTCATCTAACCACCTAGGGAAGATAGGCAAAGGAGCTAGGAAGGTCAAATAAGGACTGACTAGGGCTAGGAGAGGGAAGGTCGATGCTAGGGTTGAGATCTTGTGAGAGATGGAGGAGGAATCAATCGAATTTTCTCTAGTTGAGAGCGAGAATAGTCGACCAAAACCTACTTAAGATTTGGTCCATCCTGAACATCGGTCGAGTTCTGTGAGATGGAAACTCGACCAAATGGCTTTTTACAAAATCCCTCGGCTACCAATTGGTCGAGTTGGCAACTCGACCGACAGAGGTTCTATCCCAAACTTAGAAATCTTAGTTTCTAACCATTTGAGTGATAATTAAATTTATTTTTCTGGTTCATTTTGCATTTTAAACATATTAGGCACACATCACTCATCATTGGGTACTATTTAGTGATAAAACCATCGTTTGTGAGTAGTATCCAAAACAAGTGAAAAAATAAGGCAAAAAACATGAAATTTTAGCACTTTAGTAGGCAAGGGTGATCAAGACATTAGCATAGCATATACGATAGATAGCAACAAACTAGAAGGCATATCAGATTCATCCAAAGTATTATGAGCAGTTTAGATCTAATAAAATCGAATTGCTCTCTAGCTAGAGGTTTAGTAAAAATGTTCGTCAATTGATTTTCCATGTCCATGTGCAAGATATAAGTATCCTTTTTGGCAATGTGATCAGGAAGAAAACAATGATGAACCTCTATATGCTTGGCTCTACTATGCAATATATGATTGTAAGATAAATTGATTGCACTAGTATGATCACAAAAGATAGGAGAAGCATCAAAATAATTGTTAAAGTCTTGGAGCATTTACTTCATCCATAGAACTTGGGCACAACAACTCCCGACTGCAATATATTCAGTTTCAGTAGTTAATAAAGCCACTGTGCTATATTTCTTGGAAAACCAAGAAACCAACCATGTTCCTAGGAGGAAGCAAGTGCCACTTGTGCACTTTCTATCAATCAAACATCATGCATAATCATCATCACTATAAGTAGTAAGAGTAAAGTTCCTTGACTTGGGATACCATAGTCCAAAATTTTAGGTTTTGGCTAAGTACCTTAAAATCCTCTTAACAACTATAAGCTATGATTTCATGGGATTTGATTGAAACCAAGAACAAAAGCCAACACTAAAAATTATGCCAGGTCTAGAGGCAGTTAAATAAAGTAAACTTCCAATCATACCTCTATAGAGCTTCTCATCCACTTTCTCACCTTCTTCATCCAATCAAGTTTGGCGGTGTTTGACATGTGGGTGTCCATGAGCTTGGTGTTCTCCATCCCAAAGTGCTTGAGTATCTCACTTGTGTACTTTCCCAGGTTGATGAAGTTCCCATCTTTAGTTTGCTTGATTTGAAAGCCAAGGAAGAATGTAAGCTCACCCATCATGCTCATCTCGAACTTGTTCTGCATAAGATCACTAAACTCCTTACAAAGATCAATATTAGTTCTGCCAAAAATGATATCATCAACATAAATTTGAATGATAGGAAAATTGTTAGAAGTGTGTTTGAGAAACAAGGTAGACTCTTATTTGACAATGATATACCCATGATCTATCAAAAAGTTATTTAATTTCTCATACCAAGCTCAAGGTGCTTGTTTGAGGCCATAGAGAGCTTTTTGTAATAGATAAACATGGTTAGATAGTCTATCATGCTCAAAGCCCGTAGGTTGTGCAACATATACTTCCTCCTCAATTATACCAATGAAAAAGACACTTTTAACATCCATTTGATATAGAAGGAAATTCTTATAACTATCAAAGGCAAGAAACATACGAATGGACTCAAGTCTAGCTACATGCACGTATGCTTCATCAAAATCTATACCTTCCTATTGATTGTAGCCCTGAGACACTAACCTTGCTTTGTTTCTTACCACTTTGCCGATTTCATCTAGCTTGTTGCAGTAGACCCACTTTGTGCCAATGATCTTTCTATCACATGTTCTTGGCACTAGAGTGCACACTTTGTTCTTCTCAAATTTCTCCAGTTCTTCCAGCATGGCTATGATCCACTCATCATCCCCAAGAGCTTCTTTGACATTCTTTGGCACGAGTTGTGAGATGAAGGCACTGTTGGCTTGTTCTTTTTTGTAGGCAACATGCATCTTAACTTTTTCAAAGGGGTCACCTATGATTATCTGTTTAGGATGATTCTTTGAAGGGGGATTAGATCCTTCTTTTCTTTATCTATCTCTTCTTCTTGAGTGGCCATCTCTTTTTCCTTTTGGGTGATGTTGAGTTCTTTTAGGATAGGAATTACTTCTTCTACAACATAATCATTAGAAATATCCTTGGAAATAGAGTTAGTCTCAATAAATTTGACATTAATAGATTCTTCTACCTTAGATAAATCAACATTATACACTCTATAAGCCTCTCTAGTAGTGCTATAGCCAAGAAAGAAAACCTTGTACGATTTTAGATCAAACTTGTTAAGAGAATATATTGTGTCCAAAACAAAACAAGGACACCCAAAAATGTGAAAATACTCGATAGAAATCTTCCTACCATGCCATAGCTCATAGGGGTTTTCTTAAAAGAGAGATGTGTGAAAACTCAGTTTTTCATAAAACATGAGGTACAAACGGCTTCGGCCCAAAACTTCTTTGGAGTATCATACTCTAAAAGCATGGTTCTAGCCATTTCCTATAGTGACCTGTTCTTCATGCATACAACGCCATTTTGTTGAGGTGTTTGAGGTGAAGAAAAGTTATGTGCATATCCAAACTCTCCACAAAAATGTTCAAAAAGATCATGTTGAAATTCTCCCCCATGATCACTACAGATGGAAAGAATGCGGCAAGAAGCTTCATTTTCAACTCATTTGTAAAAGCTAGATAAAATATCAAGAGTATCACTCTTAGAAACAAGAAAGAAGGTCCAAGTATATCAAGAGAAATCATCAACAATAACAAGACAATACTTAGAACCATGAAGCGATTGAGTTCTCATAGGTCCATATAGATCAATATGGAGAAGTTGAAGAGCTTTCTTGGTACTAAGGACTCCTTTGGATTTGAAGGAGGACTTGGTTTGGTTTCCTTGGGTAGAAGGTTGGAATTCCTCATCCTTTTCAAAATCCAATTTTTGAAGTCCCTTAACCAAGTCCTTTTTATTCAACTTCTTCAATTGATTCATATTTACATGACCTAGCCAACGATGCCAAAGAGAAATGTCATTCAAATTGACTACAAGCCATCTACCAACAATAGGCTTAATAGAGTCAAGCATAGTCACATAATGATTACCATTCCTAGTTCCCTTATATATGACATTGTAAGTGAGAGAATCTAGGAGCAAGCATTCAAAAGAAGAAAATAGCACAAAGTAACCATTATCACATAATTAACTAACATATTAAATTGTGATGTAGGGCATCAAAAAAGAGAACATTCTTGACACACAAGGATTCACCTATATCACCCTCACATTTTACCTTACCTTTCTTATTGTCTCCGAAAGTAACTAAACCTCCTTTCTTCTTTGTGAAATTGTTGAAATGGCTTATGTCACATGTCATGTGCTTTGGTGCAACCACTATCAACAATCCATTTTCCTTTTTCCTACAAGAAAGGAGAATGTTGGTTCCCAACTCAAACTTTGGGATCTGGAGTTAGCTTGGGGAGCCATTTCATCTTTGGGTTGGTCCCCTTAGGCTTGTAAGGATAATAAGTAGAATAATGATCATCACTTTTGCAATGAGAGAAAATCATAGGGTTCTTAGAGCCAAAAGACTCTCTAATGAAAAGAGGTGTTTCCTTACTCTTTTTCTTACCTTTGCCCTTACTCTTGCCCTTATAATCTCCCCCCTACAAATCCCAAACCACTATTATCACTTTGTTTGGTAGAATGGTCAAGGATTTCATTTAGGGAGTTTTTCCCTTTGAGGAATTTCTATAGAGAGGCTCTAAGTCTATGATTGTCTTCAGTATGAGATATAGCAGTAGAAGACAAGCTAGCAAGATCATCTCTAGCACGAATAGGGTCGGCCTCTAAACAGAGGGATTTAATCAAATAAGAATCCTTTTCAAGAGAAATATAAGCAATATAATTACTAGGAAAATTAGGTATAGAAGATAAATCATTAACTTGACCAAGTAACCTAGCATTTCTAGATTTAAGCAATTAAATTTCTTTAAGATAAACATCCCTCTCATCTCTACGAGCATCACTAATAAGCTTAAGTTCAACATTTTCAGCTTTGAGTAACTCAAGCTCATTAAGGCACTTTTGGTTTTCTGCCTTAAGAGATGTAATATTCTTAAGATAGACACCATTCTCTACTTCAACTCCATTATATTGGAGCTCAAGATCAAGAAATTGGCCTTGCAAGGAATCAATGCTCTCAATGTGAGTTTTCTCATTTTTCTCAAGAATATCAAGTTTAGCATACAAGTCATCAATTATTTTATCCAACCTCTTCTTTTTAGATTTGCATTCAGAATAAGAAGAATGGGTAGTATCAAGAATGTCAACGAGAGTTTCTTCAGTTAACTCATGCAAACTTACCTCACTTACCTCACAAATATCTTCAATTGTGGAGGCCATGAGTGCAAGGTGGCACTTTCCATCTTCATCAAAGCTTGAGCCACTAGAGGATGATCCTTCCCAAGCTGCATGAGTTGCATCTTTGTGCCTCCTCTCCTTCTTTTCCTTCCTCTTGCATTTGCTATCATTCTTGTACTCTTCCTCCTTCTTGGAGCTGCTCTTGTGCTGTTACTTTCTAGCCTTAGTACATTCACTCTTATAGTGTCCTTTTTGACCACACTTGTAGCACCTTGGAGTAGATGAACACGATTTCTTTCCTTTGAAGTGCTTTCCCTTGAAGAAAATGTCTTCATGCTTACTAGGTCCATCATCTTCACTAGCAGAGGAAGGAGAGGTCTGGAAAGCAAGTTGTTGTTGACAAATGAGAGCCTCCACTTGAAATTTGAAGGCACTATCTTTCATCTTCCTTGATTCTCTTTCTTCTTGCTTTGCTTCCTCTTCTTGCTTCTCAAGTCTTGGCTCATGATCTTGTAAATTTCCAATAACCTCCTCGGTTGGAAGATCACCAAGACTTCTTACTTCTTCAACAGAGGTCAACTTTGACTCCCATCTCTTTGGAAGAGACCTCAAGATCTTTGAGTTGATTTCTCCTCTATCCAAAGTATGTCCCAAAGTAGCTAGGCCATTGATGATGATGTTGAGCCTTGAGTACATCTTAAAAACTCCTTTCTTCCCCATCTTGAAGTTCTCTAGGAGGCTGTTCAACATCTAGATCTTTGTCTCCTTCACTTGCTTTGTGCCTTTATAGGTGATGCACAACTTGTCCCATATCTCATAGGTTGTATCCCATGAGGAGATGTGGTTGAACTCGAATGGAGTAAGGGCTGCATAGAGGATGCTAATTGATGTGGCATTGAGTTGTTCATTGTTTACAGTTGCTTCATCCCAAGTTGATACAACTCCAATTGGCTCCTAGTAGGGTGCAATAATCACTTTCCACATATCAAGGTTCATCCCTTGAATGTAGAATTGCATCCACTGCTTCCAATCGAGGAATTTGGTGCCATTGCAGACTAGGGGCCGCATGGAGAATCATCCCTCTAGCTTGAGAGAACCAAGTAGGTTCTCACCCATCTTCTCATCTCATAGTTGATTTGTTGGTGAAGATCCTTGCTCTGATATCACTTGTTGGATCTTGGGCTTTAGAGGGGGTGGTGAATAAAGCTTCAAAATTATCACAAGAATAGTTATACCTTCAAATTATATCAATTGAAACCAAATGCTAAAACTAAATTTGAAGTCCTATCTAAACAAGCATAGCAAGGATGAGAGAGATTAAAGAAAACATTTGGACAAGGTGTTTATAGTGGTTCCAATCTCTAAACTAGGAGACCATCATTCCACTACCTAGAGAGGTCGACCTCTAGGACTTTGCGACCCATTTACACTTATATTCCATTATAAGACATATAAGAAGACCGACTTACATCCAAGGGCTTACCTATCCAAGATCTAGTCTTCTACCTCACAACATGCCTTACCCACTCTTGCAAGCAACTCGATTCCTTCTCCTAGGACATCTCCTCCTTGCAACAAGTCTTTAGCCTTGAGGATTTACCCACCATGCTCCTTGGATGTTCCACCTTGTCCTTCTCCTTTATGTGGAGAAGATCATCAAACCTTCTTCAGCCTTGAAGAAGAACATCAAATCCTCCTTCACTCAGAGAAGATCACTTCAATCATTGCTCTTTGAGAAAGGGGATTGGGAAGATAGAAAGATGGATAAATTTATAAGGTAACAATGAAGTAGCTCTCTTACAACATGCCTAACTCACTCATAATCATGAAATGCTTTGTAAATGTGAGACAAAAAGGGGATCAATGGGTTGTAACACACTCAACTATAGCATGGACCAAGAATAACCTGAATGAGAAACCTTAGAATGAACTCCAAGAGGCCCTATTTATAGCTGGGGGTGTCTGTTTGAGTGTGAGATCACTGAAGAATAGAAAATAGCATTTTTACTACTTGCAAAAAATCTATTTTCATTTCTAACAACTCTCCAATAGTTTGAATAACTTTTTCTGCATTTTCTATATAGTACATTTGGTTGAGTTTCAATAAAGGTAACTCGACCTATCCACTGACCGAAAAAGTCAATTTTCAAACTATCAGTCGAGTTTGTCTTGGGGTAACTTGACCGATCAACTATAAACAACTTTGGTCAATAAGTTGGTCGGTCGAGTCCTATGCTTACAACTCAACCGATGCAACCATTTCCACAAAATCCATCACCAATCGGTCAAACTCGAATGATTAAAGTGCTGTGAAATTTTTTCCAAAATGATTTTAAGGGATCAAACGATGGAATTTAGTGTCCCTTGTTTTTTCACATCTTAGTTACAAGTCATATCATCAATACAAATGATTACAAAAATATCATAAGGTGGTTTGAAGTGTTTTCCCAAATTGTACATTTACATTGTTTTTTACTTGAACTTGGACAAGCTAGGGCTTTTGTAATTTGATCTTTTTCATGTACCTAATGCCTAAAATCAATCTTAAACAAACATATTAGATACATATGAATGGAATGGTTAAGTCATTATCAAAATATGGACAATGTATAACTTTCAAGTCAATAGTCACCACGGTCGTGATGGATGAGGGTCATCCCTGTTGTGATGGATGGATACAGGTGAGGTCGTGAAGGCTAAAATGATACTTAAACATGGGACCTTGGAGGCAAAGTGGCAACACCCATGGTGGGTGGAAGGTGACACAGGCGCGGAGTGGAGCATGATTGTGCTGGAGGGAGGTGACCACAATAATTTTGCTGAGGAGGTCATTGTTGATTCTAAACATCCACGGGTGTGGCAAGCTCCACGACTAAGGTGGTTTTAAAGGGCGATGATTGCGTTGATGGCCACAATTGTGCTAGTTGAAATCCTGGTCTTTATAGAAGCTCATCTCCATGGTTGTGGTGGCCAACACGGGCGAGGTGGCTCTGACTAACCACAGCCGTTTTGAAGGCTACCTCTATGGCGTGTGCATTATTGTAGTTTTCAATTCTAATGTAACTTGAGGAATTTGGTCATGGACGTGGTGAGATACCATGACCCGTTTTGAGGGCCCAACTGCTCAAATTTTCTTTTAACTCCTCCAAATGGTTTCTTTTTGTCTTGGACCAATTTTTTCCTATTCAAGCCATTCTTGGGGAAGATCCGGGTCCAATACCAGGGTATAGAATCCCAATGATCCTATCTGTCACTCTCCTTTACATCCACTGTATGCACATAAACCCTAAAATACACACAAAACTATAAGTGCATTTGATATGAAATTACATATTGGGAAAAATAACTTGCATTTGAACATGTTTAGATGTGATTAAGATACTAATAGATAGAAGATGAAGCCCTAAAATAGGGTTGCATCAATAGTCTGTCCATATGATATGTGTTCAAATGGGATAGAAGTATATTAACTTTTTTGAATGCTTTATCTAACATTTTTAGCAAAAAGAGCAAGGAGACCCGAGATAAATTTTTCCTTCCACACTACATTGTGAAAGTATGGGAATATTGGAAATTGTTTTTAAGAATACATATTTATACCATCTAAAGTACAAGAAAGAAGGAAAACTAATATACATAAGTTGTTCCCTATTTGTTTGAGTTACAATACTAATATATCCCGTGTATTGTTGTAATATGTTACTAATTAGTGTATATATTGAATCAATAATAATTTTATTGTTTTAAATTATAATTTAGTTCCCATTTTCATCCCTTTTAGTAGCATAAAGTATTTCAATTCTTTGAGCTTCCCCGAGGTATTTACACCCCCATCCTTTTATCTACCCAATGAAAGATGAAACGATCATGTCTGCAACTGAATGTTTTGAATTTTTGTAGGCATGACTTGTGCTGACATAGATAAGCATCTGGTTACATGTTTGCATGATCTGATATTCAAATAACCCATCTACATTTCATTCCACAAGGATCTATCCATCATAATGAACTAAAGGAAGGTCAGGAGACTCTTTAAACTATAGGTGACATGGTTGACATGCTATAGGAGTTTTTTTTAGAATACCTCAGTTTGGAGGATCAAATTTGTTGATAGAGGCATATAGGCTATTTTAAAAGGATAGAACGTCTTCAAGAGATATTTCTCTAGGTGCATCCTTGGATGATTCATCTTGGGTTAAGATATTTATATTTTTTTTATTTACATTTAATTGTTGTAACCGATTTGTGATTTTGTTAGTAATATCTTTTAGATTTTTATCAAATCTTATCAGACCTTTCTTACCTAATATAACATCCGTAAGATAGTGGTCATCATAATTATAACTTATAAGACAGTTTCTGAGGTCATCTTTTGTATAAGGAATATTGGATTTAATACCCTTGAGTATGGATTTTATACTATCAGTCTATTTTGTGATTGTTTGAAGGGAAGAAAGTTGCATGATGCTAGCAATTTGTTCTTGTATAGTAGGTTCATGCCTGATTTTTGTAACGAGAATAGGTTTGGTTGGTATCTATTCGTTTAACACCTTTATGGGTTCAAAAGGAGGAATTGTTGATTCTACCTCTCATCTTTAAGACCTAATATCCGTGTTACTCAGGCTTTTGTGATAGCTATAATTTTTAAATTTTTTGGGAATGGTGTGATGTGATTTTCTTTAAACCATTCAAAGAATCAAATGTTTCTCTTAATATCCTTCATGTGGTCATAACATTGTTCTTTAATGAGATTTCTTACATGATCATTTTAATGATCAAAGAACTAGTTGGATTTTGCCTTATTCTCTTTAGAGAGAATCTTTTCTCAACAATTACTTTATTTATTTCAAATTCTTGTTCTATAAGAGCATTTACAATAAATTCCATTTCTGATGGCTCATAGTTAGAACATTTTTTCCATAGATTGATTATGTTAAACCTATAGGGCTAAGTGTGGGATTTACCCTAACTTTTCCTACTTCATCCCTATCTTTATTTCTAGAGATTATAATAGAATGGTACTTAGAGGGAGTTTCCCTAGTAGTCTTGGGAACTTTAGAGGTATATATACCCTTGATGCTATCAAGTTTCTTAGTGTTTCAAAGGTTGAAACCCTTGAGGATAGTGAAGACCTAGGAGTTTCAAAACCCATGGAATAACTAGTGGAAGGTCTAGAGTCAAGAGTAATTCTTCTATTTGATGTAGGAAATTCATTTCCACATCACCATTTGGATGTTCTAATACTTCATCAACACTTTCACTTTCTAATGTTATAGGTTGATTGGATTGGGAAAGAATCCAACACTATGGTAGTTTAATAGCATCCCATTTTAAAGGTTTTGGGGTGACTACATTATTTCTAATGTTTGTGAGAAAGAGTGTTGTTGTGCCTTTTTTATGACATATGAATGATTTGGTGTCATTGTGTACATGACCTCAATGCATAATCCATGACAGATGGAAACATTCTCTAAAGATGATTCCATGTGAAACCCTAAGGTTTGGAGATTCAAGGTTAAAGATTTTAATGAACCTGGATCAAACAAGGATACTGATAAATTTGGAAAGCATCAAAGTAGATAATCCCATTTGACATGCTAGAACTGAAACTGCCCAAAAGAGAGTCAATAAAATTTATATGCCTACAATCTCTCAAGCCTAATAATATGGAGGAATTCATTACTTTCATAGTTATAGATTTGTCTAATACTTGAACCAACCCTAAGTGTAGGTAGTGATACTTTGTATTATTTTAAAGATATTTTGTATCCTTCTTAGAGAGGAGTTCTAGGATTTTTAATGCCAAGTTTACCGATGGTTTTCTGTATTTTTTATATAGTTAGAGATCTGTTTAAGAGTTCCTTTAGTGTATATGTTTTTTAAAAGCCCTTTAGGCAATTCCCAATTTTGGATTGATTGTTCAATATATTCAAAATTTATTTGTTCACTATTTTTAACATACATCTATCTAATGTAAGAATTAGTAGGAAATGCATAAGATTCATAAGATAGGAAATTAAACAACTTCAACATCCTTAACAAAAACTAACTAGTGGCATGTCAATATTGAATACAACTTCAACCTCATTAAACCCCGTAGAGCCAACTACAATAAGGAGGCCTCAAACCTAGTCAACTTGTATCAAAGAGATCTAAGATGAATATACACTTCTCTTGTTATACTTCAAAGGCAGTCTAATGGGTTCTCAATGAGCATTTTAACTTTGGATTTGGAGTTCCTAGTGGCCTATCAATAATATCGACACACCTCAAGACCCTCAAATTCCTATCCATAGAAAACACAGGAAATGACAATACCACTTTGACAAGGAGGCCTCAAACCTGAGAAACCCTTCTCCCCAAGAAATAAGGACACAAGTAGAACTCAAATAAGTGTAGAGAACAAGCACTTCTCAAGACCTACCCCAAGGCCACTAGTTAGTTTTTTTAAGCATGTTGAAGTTGTTTAATTTATTTTCTAACTCAAGAACCTCCTTGTCTTAGTGGTATTGACGGTGCTCGTATTTTCTGGTATTGGTGTTTGCGGGTCTTGACGCATGTCGATACTATTTACAGGACACTAGGAACTCCAAATCCAAAGTTAGAAAGATCATTGAGAACTTTTTAGACTGCCTTTGAAGTATAACAAGAGAGTGCTTAATCATCTTAGATCTCTTTGATGCAAGTTGACTAGGTCTGAGCCCTCTTAGTCATATTGGTCTTCCTGTGACCTATTGAGGTCAAAGTTGTACTCATTATTGACATTCCACTAGTTAGATTTTGTTAAGGATGTCAAAGTTGTTTAATCACTTATATTATGAAGATTTCAGGCTTCCTGCTAATTCTATCATCAGAATGATGTCTGTTAAAAATAGTAAACAAATAGATTTTGAAAATAATGAACAATCAATCCAAAACTGGCAGATGCTTAAAGTACTTGTAAGAGACATATACACTAAAGGAACTTTTAAACTCATCTCTGACTACTATATAAAAACAACAGAGAAAATGATCTCATTAAGAACTCGACATTAGAAAGCCTAGAATTCCTCTCTAAGAAGTAATATAGAAAAACTAAAAAATAATACAAAGTATCACTACCTACACTTATTGTTGGTTCAAGTATCAACCAAAGTTCTAACAAGGAAAGGAATATATTCCTTCATATTATTATGCTTGAGAGATTGTAGTCATATAAAGTTTATTGACTCGTTGTTGGGCTTAGTCGAATCTAGTCTGTCAGATTGGACGGTATACTTTAATCCTAATCCTAATTTCTCAATATTATTAATTGATATAGGACTACAAAAACCTTTAACCTTGAATACTCAAACCTCAAGGTTTCACATTGAAGCATATTTAGAGAATTTTGCCATATGGTATTCATTAAGGCCATGAATTTAGTGACACCACAGTTAGCCATCTGTCCCAAAAATGTCGTAACAACCCTTTTCTCATAGAAATAACATAGTCACCCCAAAACTTTTAAAATGGGATGATATTAAACTGCTAGAGTGTTGGACTCTTACCCAAGTCAATCATCATATACCATCAGAAAATAATTAGGTCACCCAAATGGTGATGTGAAAATCAATTTTCAATCATCAAATAGAAGAATTACTCTTGACTCCAGACCTTTCACCAGTTATTCCAGCGGTTTTGATACTCCTAGTTCTTCACTACCCTCAAGGTTTTCTACATTTGAAACATCTAGAAAGTCAATATCATCAAGGGTATCAACCTATGAAATTCCCAACACTACTAGGGAAACTCCCTCTGAGTACCATTCTATTATACCCCCTAGAAATAAAGATTGGGATGAAGTAGGAAAAGATAGGGTATATCACACACTTAAGCCTACATGTTTAACATATCCAATATATGAAACAACATGTTATATCCATGGGCCATCAGAAGCGGAATTGACCATAAATGCTTATATAGAATAAAAATTTGAAATAGATTAAGAAATATTGAGAAAAGGCTTTCTCTCTAAAGGGAATAAGGAAAAAGTCACTTGGTTCGTTGATCATTACAGTGATCAAGCAATACCACTCATTACAGAACAATGGTATGAACACATGAAGGATGTTAAGAGAAATGTTCTATTCTTGAATGGTTTGAAGAAAATCCCATCACACCCATTCCTAAAAACTTCAAAAAGTATGGCTATCACAAAAACCTCAATAACATGGAAATTAGGTCTTAAAGATGATGGGAGTAGAATAAAAAAAATCCTCTTTTTGAAACCTTAAAGGTGTTAAAGGAAGAGATACTAGACACACCTATTCTAAAATCAGACATCAACCTACTACACAAGAACAAATTGTTGGCATTATGAAATTGAATAATTATACAAATTCTTGCCTTCAAATAATCACAAAACAGATTGATATGATAAAATACATAGTCAAGGATGTATAATCCACCATTCTCTATAAGAAAAACTACCTTATGAAAAATCCTATAATTAATCCCGACCACTCTCTCTGTGGATGTTAGATTAGGTAAGAAAGCTCTGATAAGATATGACAAAACCCTATGATATTAACGAAATCACAAATTGGTTACAAAAATTAAATGTAAATAAAACAAGTAAAAATATATTAACTCAAGATGAACCTAGAGAAATATCTCCCTAAGATACTCTATCCTTTGAAAATAACCTAGCTACCTATATATACAAAATTGGATCCTCCAAATCGAGCTATTCTAAAACAAAAAAGTACTATAGCAAGTCAACACATGTTGACCTATAGTTTGAAGAGACTCAAAACCTTCCTTTAGGTCATTTTGATGGATAGTCCCATATGGAATGGAACATAGATGGGTTATCTTAATATAAAATATGCAAACATGAAACCAAATTCTTGTTTATACTAGTGCATGATGTGCCCACAAAAATTCAAAACATTCAATTGCAAACATGATTGTTTCATCTTTCACTTGGAAGATAAAAGGATGGTGAAGTAACTACCTCAACAAAGCTCAAATACTTGAAATATTATATGCCACTAAAATAGATGAAAATGGGAACCACATAAAAACTACAACAATAATATTATTTTTGATTCAGTATATACAATAATTGTTGACATATTACAACAATTCACATAACATACTAGTATTATAACACAAAAAATTAAACAACTTATGAATCTTAGTTGTCCTTCTCTCTCAGACTTTAGATGGTATAAAACAATATTCTGAAGAAAAGTTCTCATATTCCCATCATGTACCAATTAGTTGGAAGGAAAAGTTTAGCTTGTGTCTCCTTGCTATTTTTTCTAAAAAGATTAGAGAAAACATTAGACAAAGTCACTATAGTTACGTCCCTTTAGAACATATATCATATAGATAAATTATACAAATAATAAATCAATAGGCATGTCTCTCTATAATGATGTAAAACTAAAAGGACACTTGAAGAAACAAAAATGCTAAAAAAAAGGAACTAGGAGATTTTTGTTACTAATTTGGATATCTGTTCAATGCTCTAAGATCATCGTATAAGAAACAATAATTTATAAAAGACAATAATCCAGAGAAGTGATCAACATGAAGTCAAGAGTAATGGAGGCTTGCCGTGCTCCCGTCGGGCGACTGGAGAGGCGATCGGAGGCTCGACGGATCCTCGCTGGCCGTGTTTTTGGTCGAATCTGAGAAGGAGGGAGAGAGAACTGATTGCTAATCTGATCAACGGCGCGGCAGACTCTTCAGATCAAGTGGAAAAGCCTCGTAACTAGGAAAGTATCAAGCTAAGAAGAAGCAGATATGCTACGGATCTGGAGAAAGTGGATGTTATTCTGTTGGATGGGAAGGTAGTTTATCCAAGAAGTGAGGCAGTGGAGAATGCTAGTAAATGGAGAAATTGTCTTCTAGGTTATGTGATTGATTTTCATCCTCATATTCCCTTCTTAACGAACCATTTCAACAATATCTGGGGTGCCAATGGCTACTTTGAAGTGTTCAATAGAGGCGAGGGTTTCTTTCTGATCAGGTTTGAATTGTTAGAGGACCTGGAAAGTGTACTTAACGGTGACTGGTATGTCATGGATAGGCCTGTCGTTCTCAAGAAATGGCAGTTGGGCGAGAAACAAGTGAAGACGCCGCTGTTGAATGTTCCGGTCTGGATTAATCTGAAGGAAGTTCCTATTGATCTATGGGATCAGAAGATGTTCAACAGGATTTTCTCCGTCTTGGGAACACCTATAAGAATGGATGTTTCGACTCTGAATCTTCAGAGGCTTGATGTGGTGCGAATTCAGGTTCTGATGAATAGAAACACGAAGTTTCCAGATGAGGTCATTATGAAAGATGAGTGTGGGAATGAGCATTGCATTGTGATTGAATATGAGTGGGTTCCTTATGTATGTGGCAAGTGTGGGTATCTAGGGCATGATGAATGTTCTGTCCAGAACAATTCGCTTGGACGAGGATACAGAGGACGTCAGATTGAGCAGATCTAAGAAGTTAAGAAGAAGAATGCTGATATTGCATTTGATAAAATGCCAGAGAAGGATACTAGTGTTGCTGATAACTTTATTTTGGAGGAAATTGAAGATATGGAAGAGATAAAAAAGGCATTGCCAGTAGTTATCCCATTGAAATCATAGTTGAAGATGATTTCTTATCTGAACAGGTTAATGAGGGCTTTGTTGGTGAGAATCCTGAAGAAGACCGAGCTGAAAAGAATGATGGTGATGTTATTAGCTGTAATAATAATATCACGTCTGCTGCTAGTGATGGAAATATTCCTGGCACACCATCCTCTGTTATCATTTTTCCTAGTATTTCACCTGTTAGTGAAGGAAGTTCGCAGGCTTCATCGAATTTAGTTAGTTATGATAAAGGAAAAGGTAAGGCGAAGGAGCCTCCCAAATGCCAAGGGAAACTGAATGTCAATGTGAGATTGGGAAATCTTCAATCTGCCCCGACTCCAAGAGAACTGAATTTAATTTCTACAGAAACTGAGGCTGACAGTACAACATCCGATGGTGTCAAATGACTCTTCAGTGTACTATCTCCTCTTGGAACGTTAGAGGAATCAGTAACAAGATCCTAAGCGTTCAAGAGGAGATGAGAAGGGCAAACTGTGATGTGTTTGTCCTGATAGAAACAAAGCTAAGAAGGAATAGATTGGAAAAGTCGATGAGAAAATACTTTGCTGATTATAATTGGATCTCTAATAGTGCGTCTCATGCGCTTGGTCGTATTATTGTGTTTTGGAAGAATGAAAATTGCACAATTACTAAGTTTTTTGAATCCGATCAAACTTTGCATTTCTTGCTTGAGAAAGATGATGTTATCCTGAATATTACTGCCGTCTATGGTCATAATGGGGATTATGATAGAGAAAAACTTTGGTATGATTTGGAGCATTGCAGTAATTCTACTTATGGTCCTTGGGTTATTATCAGAGACTTTAATGCTGTTCGGAGGAATGATGAGAAAATTGGTATTCTTCCTCCCACTAAGAAGTCTATGGAAGACTTTAACAACTTTCTGATGATCAGTGGTCTTTTAGATATGTATCTTACTGGTCCTCGCTATACTTAGAAAAACAACCAAGATGGTGACAATTTTATATCTACAAAAATCGATAGAGTCTTGTATAACTAGGATTTTCAAGCCGGGTTTGATGAATTTCATGGTGAAACCATTTCTAATACTATCAGTGATCACTATAGGATCTCCCTAAAGATTGGTGAACCTATTAAAAGAAAATCCCCCTTTAGGTTTATCAACAGCTAGGTTAATCATAAAGACCTTGGAAAGATTCTTGATAAGAGTTGGAAAATTGAAGTTCATGGTCATGCTATGTTTAGACTTTATAGAAAGATGGAACATTTGAAAATTAAGCTCAAAGAGTGGAACATAACTAGTTTTGGGAATGTGTTTGATAAGGCTGCTGAAAGTAAGTTTAAAGCCCTTGAAGCTCAAAAGAATTCCGATATGAATCCTGAGGATGAAAGCCTAAGGATGCTAGCTAATGTTATGAGGAGAGAATCTCATGATGCATCCATCAGAGAAGAAGCTCTGTATAGACAAAAGTCTAGGGAGATTCGGTTGAAGGAAGGAAATCTAAACTCTAAGTATTTCTATTGTTCTTTGAAAACTAGACGGTGCAGGAACAATATTAAAAGTCTCAATATTGATAGTGATATGATTAGGGATAGCCAAATGATTAAGGATGTTATTGCTGATCATTATGAGAATTTTTTCTACAATTTGAATACTGGAGGAGTGTGGAAAGGGGACTCGAAAGGTGCTAAGATTAATCCAAGTCAGAATGAGCTCCTTACTAAAGTTGTTACTAGGAAGGAGCTGGATTATGTTGTTTCTAATCTGAGCGAGGATAAAAGTCCCGACCCTGATGGTTTTAATGGTTGTTTTTATAAGAATGCTTGGAAAGTTATTGGCGATGATGTTGTTGAAGCCGTTAAGGAGTTTTTTGTGAATGGTTCAGTGCTGAAGGAAGCTAATAGAACTTACATCACTCTTCTGCCCAAAGGAGATGATAAATTGTTGATCACTAATTGGCGGCCTATTGCTCTGTGTAATGTTTTCTATAAACTCATATCTAAGATTCTTGCCAATAGGTTGCAGAGTTGTATCTCTTCCATCACTGATAAAAATAAATGTGCTTTCATTAAAGGGAGGAACATCAAGGAGGCTATTCTTCTCTCAAATGAGATCATGACTGATGTGATTAAGAAAAGTGGTAAGAATATGTGTGTCCAAGTTGACATTTTGAAGGCTTATGATTCTGTGAATTGGAAGTTCTTATTTTCTGTGATGAGAAGAATGGGTTTCTCGTGTAAGTGGATTAGGTGGATTGAAGTTATCTTCAGTACTACCTCTTATCAAATTCTTGTTAATGGAGAGGTAACCAGAAATATTTTTCCTCTGAATGGAGTTAGACAAGGCGATCCTATTGCCCCCTATCTCTTCACCATAGCTATGCAGGGTCTGTCTGAGATGATAAAGAATGATTCTAGCTATGCCCCTATCCAGGTGTCTAAGAATATGAGCTGCTCCCACCTTATTTTTGCAGACGACCTTATGATGTTCTCCAAAACTGGTAAAGATAAGGCTGAATATGAGGTCCTTGCTTGATAACTTTGCCTCCTTGTCTGGTTTATGTATCAATAAAAACAAAAGTATGATTCTTATGAACCCTACCAAAGATGCGGATGATATTTCAAATATCTTGGGTATAAAGATCGGTAAGTTAGAGGATGCTAAATATCTTGGTCTTCCTATTTTCCCCGGCAAACTTAATAAGAATTACTGTGGTAGGTTCATTGATAGAATCAATAGAAGAATGGAAGGTTGGAAATCGAAGACTTTGTCCTAGGCTAGTAGGGTAGAGCTGGTTAAATCTACGTTATCTACTCTACATCTTTACTGGATTTTATCTTTTCCTCTGCCTAGCTCAGTTTTGGATGACATTGATAGAATTTGTCGCAAGTTCATTTGGGGGGATTCTGAGTTAAAATCTAATCTTCACCTTCTTAAGTGGGAGAGTATCACTTTACCTAAAGCTGAAGGTGGGCTTGGTTTAAGGAAGAGCAAAGATATGGTCAAAGCTTGTATCATTCTGAATGCTTGGGATGTGGCACGGAAAAAGGATTCGTTGTGGGTGAAATGGGTGAATGAGAAATATTTAAGGAAGGAAACTTATTGGAGTGTGAATGTATCCACTAATTTCTCGTGGATGTTTAATAATCTCATTCGTATTAAGGATGAGTTGACGAGATTCTTTGAGATAAAAATTGGCAAAGGGGATAGTGTTGATATTTGGAAAGATCCATGGCTTAATGGGAGATTCCTTCATGACCTTGTTGAGCATAATTATTCTGTACGTGCTGGTTTACCAAATGGTGCTAAATAGAACTCTATTATCAAAAATGGCTGCTGGAATATTAAGGATTCGAGGTGCTCTAAGAAGCTGTTGGATGTTCTGGAAAATGTGCATATTGACAAGGAGCAAGATGACAACTACAACATCAAAGGACAGAAAGAGGTTAGGCTGAATGTTATATGGGATCATATCAGAACTAAAGGTGAGAAGAAAGACATTTTCTTGTGGCTTTGGAAGACTAAATCCAGTATGAATTCTAAGTTCCACATGTGGAAAGATATCCATAATAAACTTCCTACTACTAATTACTCTAGAAGAAGGGGAATTCTTGTTACTTCCATCTGTTATCTTTGTATGAATGATTATGAGGACAATTTTCACATATGTTTTAGCTGTAGCTTCATGAAGGAAATGTGGAACAAAGCCCTAGACAAAGAGTTAATTAGTTCTATTCGTATGAATTGGGAGAGTATTATCAAAATGAAGAGCACAAATGCTGGTGTTGCTATTCCTACTATCCTCTATCATACTTGGTTTGAACGAAATAGAAGGGTCCATGATAACATATGCAAGGATGTGATTACTCTTTGGAGGATTATTGAGCATGACGTTCTTCTTATTATTCACTGATTTTTTCTAGTTCCCTGAAGAGGGTGGTTGTCCATTCCATTATTTCTTCTGTTCAGAGGTGTTGGATCGGCTCTGTGATTCTTTGTATCTTTGAGTTGTTGTTCTATGTTCTGCATGATGCTCAAGCAAACTTATTATGTTTTGGGGTTCCTCTGGTTTGTGTTTGGGGCCTTCTCGGTGCCCTTGAGGTTGATGGTCTGTTGTTGGTGGGCGTATGTTTCTGGCGATCCAGCTGGTTCTTCTTAGTCTGTTTTCTAGCTATGGTGGTTGGTTGTTGTTGGCTGGTTAGTTGTGACTTGCTTGGTTGCTGTGATTCTTGCTTTCTCTTTTTTTTCTGGCTCTATCTTTCTCCCCTCTCATTGCTTCCTGCAATGATGGTCGAGTTTCCTTCTGCTGGTTTGTGATGACTATTGACCTGTTGTTCGTTCTTCTGGGTTTGTGCTCCCGTCTCATTGCTTTGGCAATGATGGTCGAGTTCCTCTGGTGATCTGTTTTGGATGTGGATTATTTGGTTCTTCCTGGCTGTGCTGGTGGCTGTTATTCTCGATATGGGAGCTTTCTTCTTTTATATTCTGCTGAAGGTTGGTTGGCTTGCTGATATGTTTTCTTCTTGACAATGGAGTTCTTCTGTTGAGATTTTTTGAAGACTGATTGGTTCGTTGATCTATATTGGCTGCCTTTTGGCTTTCTTCATGACATGATAATATTTCTCTGGCTTTCTGAAGGATATATAACTCTGAAGGGGTTGGCGCATTGTTGATGCTCAAATTTTTTATCCCCTCTTCTCCTCCTTTTTGAGTATAGAACCTTTTTTTGTCCTTCTCTGAAGGGGTTGGCACATTGTTGATGCTCAGATATATAACTCTGAAGGAGTTATACCTTTTTTTGTCCTTCTTTTCCTTTTACCATCTTCAGTTTTGAAGATGGACAACATTGTATATAAACCAAAAGAAAATACAAAAAAAGCAACATGAGTTTTCAACCGACCAAAAAAAATAATCCAGGGAAGACAAGAAAACAAAATTATTATAAAGAGAAGACCTTTAAAACCCCTAATAAGAGAAATGAGAAAGAAGTAAGATCCTATGCTTGTAATCAAAAGTGACACTTTGTTAACAAATGCTTTAAAAGAGTATTCAAGAAGAAGGTAAAAAAATTACTCCTACAATCAAAAATCCTTACACAAGAAGATGTTGACAAGTTCGTTTCAAAACTCAATCTTAACTATTCTTCAAATTCTAATGCTAATGAAGAAGAAGACAAAGCATGTCTCTGTAATTGCTATGATGCATCAGATTCATCTAATAGTACAAACATGATCACCTCAAAACAACTACTTAGCCTAGAAATTATAGATTAATCCCTAATAAGGAAGAAAGAATTAAGAGACTAAAAATTATCTGGAAATGATGAAGTCAAATGAAAAACAAGATATAAGAAATACTGAAGAATACTACTTTTTTGATCATGTACTAAAAAGACTAGAGAAAATAAAATATAAAATCACGTCTCACACAGACAGAGTTGATGACCTTAGAGAAATGTAACCAAATATAAAAGAGTTAAAAAGTAGAGTTGAATCTCTTGAGACACTAAAATATACAGATGAAGAATACATATATAAAATCTTCCCTACAACATTGGAGAAATGTCCAATGGTGTAGTAGAAGAAGAAAGGAAAATAAATTATATTTACTCCATAGAAGAATATGTCAAGAAAAAAACGAAAAGCCCAAATATTTATTAAAATGATGAAAACTTTATCCTAAAAGGAATATAACTATTTGATTCAGAGGCAGACATAAATTGTATAAGAGAAAAATTAATCCCTAAAGAGTATAGAAAAAAACCACTCATCAAGTCAATTGAGCCACTAATGACTATCTACATATTAATTTCAAAATACCAGAAGCATATATATGCATAGAAAATATTGATATAAAATATCGCTTGTTCTAGCAAAAAATATTTCTATCGAAATTATCATTGGAACACCTTTTTTTATTAAATTCTACCAATTACTATTGATAAAGAGGGAATACATGCTATTGTTCAGGAAAAGATAATAAGCTTCAAATGTAGAAAAAGAACTGAAGCTTATCTCATTAATAAGGTATGATTTTTTTTAATAATGAAATTGATATATGATCTTAACATAAATTACCTTTTTGATAGGATCTAGAAGTAAAACTAAAAGAAAAATGATTTTTTTCATAATTTAAAGTTATTCTTCCACTACTTGATACAATTTTGTTCTATAGGAAATGGCAACAACCTCGAGCTCAGGGTCTAATTTGATCCTCCAGGAGCCATTGTCAATTAATATTGAATGGATTGATTCATAGAATCAGAACTGCAAAAGTGAGATCATTTCAACAACGAATAAAAATATGGATATCATGACTCCAAAGGAAAGTGAATATTGGCCAAAAGGCTGTGACACTTGTTTCACACTAGAAAAAAATGACTTTTCTACAGGAACTAATTACATTATTAAAAAATAGTTCCCTAAGGGATATTTATTTATTTAGACTATGGTTGGTAAAAACATAGATTATTATGAGAAAGTGCTCATTAAAATAAAGATTGCAAAAATTGCACACTACTCCAGGGAGATCTCCTCATTTGTTGAGATCAAGTATTCTACTTTAAAGATTAAAAGAATCCTCATTCTTAAAGAGTGGATCAGAGATGGAAATTCCAAAATTCCTAGGTAGTTCAAAAGTGATCTCATTGCACACTATTTTAACTATTGGGACTACCAACAAGTCTGAGAGAATGTCATGTATGTAGGAAGTAAAGATTACAACCACACATGGTTTGTAAAGTTCATCTATCAAGAAAATAATCAGCAATGGTTGATATATAAATTTTGGTAAAAATCGAGCCTAAGAGAGACATATTTGCTGAATCATTACACAAGGTTATACGAAAAGAAATAGATGGTGTTAAAAAATGGGCCAATGTATTAAACCAGTATTTCATTCTACGGAGTGTCATGGATAGTCAGGTGGTCTTGGAAATTTTTTACATGGTACTACCTAATCTCATTGACCAATAAAATAGAATTTTGGTGGTGGGAAAGATATACTATTGACAAATTTAAAAAGAAAATCCCACTACCAAAAATTCTTATTAGTAAAAGCTTTTATGAACACATCTTAGACGACTCAAAAGAAAGGTATAAAAAACCATGCAAAAATATTACTGAAGAGATTAGAGACATGTTTTCAAAACTACTTGAAGAAGAGATATAATTATTAAGATTCCAATAATATACAAAAATAATGGAGAAAGACTAAGAAAAAAACTCTCACCAACACAAAATATTCACTATGGAGAAAGAAAATGAAGTAATAATTACTATTGTAAAGGAAGCATCACTATTCCCGATAAGAAGATGAACTAGCATGGAAATCTCCACTATACAAGGGAATCTCTACTATTTCAGTAAGAAGACCCAACTACAAAGTGCACATTACTATTTACAAAAGGCAAGGGAATCTTCACTATTCTTAAAAGAAAAAAAAAGACTAAAGCAAATGAATCTCAACTATTGAAGACTCAATAATGGATGAAACATGGACACCACTTTAAGAGGCCTCTAATAAGGCCAAAATTCTATAAATAGCCCAGAAAGGGAATCGAGGAAGGAAAACTAGTTCAAGAAATTTTGTGCATACATACTTGTGCCTTGTACTTCTCTTCCACCTCCTCTAGCTCTCCCTTCTTCCTTAGTAGTAACTTGTAGTAGACTACCTCCCTTGTAACTTCTTCTTTCTCAGGTTCTTCCCTTGTGTAGCCTCTCTTCTTCCATATACTATAATCACCATCTATCAATAGAGTTATAATAGTTTATTGTGCCTAGTTCTTTGTGGTTGTGTGCTTGTAATCTGTCGTGCCTCCAATGTGGTGCATAACGAAACAGTGATTGTTGGTGTGATTAATTAATGTATGACTTCTTTGTGCTTCCCCACATGATCTCCACCCTTTGTAATTTTAATTTATTTTCTATTATTTACTTCTAGTACTATATACTAGGCTATGTATCCTAGGTAGGCGTTTTAGGGTCTTGAGAAGTACTTGTTCTTCGTTCTTAGTTGAGTTCCACTCGTGTCCTTCTTTCTTGGGGGGAAGGGTTCTTCAGGTTTGAGGCCTCCTTGTCGTAGTGGTACTATCAGTGCCTATGTTTGTTGTGGATACGCATTTGAGGGTCTTGAGCCATGCTGATACTATTGACAGACCACTAGGAACTCCAAATACGGAGTTAGGAATCTCACTTAGAACTCACTAGACTGCCTTTGAATTATAACAAGGGAAGTTTTTGATCATCTTAGATCCCTTTAATACGAGTTGACTAGGTTTGAGGTCTCTTTGTCGTAGTGGGATGCCTGTGGTTTACTAAGTCAAAGTCGTATTCTCTATTGATAGGCCACCAACCATTTTTTGCTAAGGATGTCAAATTTATTTAATCTGCTAACTTGAGAAGCTTATATACTTCCTGCTAATTATATCGTTAGAGCGATGTATACTAAAAATAGTGAACAAATAAAATTTACAAATATTGAACAATCAATCCAAAATTGGGAGATGCCTAAAGTGCCTATAACAGACTTATACGCTGAAAAACTTTTATACTCATCTCTGACTACTATATAAAAACAATAAAGAAATCCACCTCGGTAAACTCATAATTAGAAAACCTAGAACTCCTATCTAAGAAGGATATAGAAAATCCTAAAAATAATGCAAAGTATCACTACCTACACTTAGGGTTCATTCAAGTATCAACCAAAAGTGCTAACTAGGAAAGTAATACATTTCTCCATATTATTATGCTTGAGAGATTGTAGGCATTTAAAGTTGACTGAATCTCTATTGGGTTTAGTCAAATATAGCTTGTCATATGGTCCGGTCTACTCTAATGCTATTCCAATTTTTTAGTATCTTTAACTAATCCAGGACAATTAAAAGCTTTAACTATGAATATCCAAACCTTAAGGTTTCACATGGTTATAGAGTATTCTTTAAGGCCATGAACACAAAGACACCATAGTCAGTCATCTATCCCAAAAAGGCACAACAACACTTTTTCTCAAAAACATTAGAAATAACATAGTTACCCCAAAACCTTTTGAGATGGGATGGTATACCATTAGAAAATGAAAGTGTTGAAGAAGTCATAAAAAACTTAAAAAGAATACAAAGCATTACTACCTACACTTATGGTTGGTTCAAGTATCAGCCAAAGAACTAACTAGGAAAGGAATACATTCCTTCATGTTATTATTCTTGAGATATTGTTGTCATATAAAGTTTATTGACTCTCCACTGGGCTTAGTCCAATCTAGTATGTCATATTGGACGGTATACTTTAATGTTATTCCAAATTTCTCATTATTCTTAACTGACATAGGACTATTAAAAGCTTTAACCATGAATACCCAAACCTCAAGGCTTCACATTGAAGCATCTTCAGAGAATGTTTCCATGTGTTATAGAGTATTCTTTAAGGCCATGAATTTAGTGACACTACAATTAGCCATCTTCCCCAAAAATGGCGCAACAACACTCTTTCTCATAAACATTAGAAATAACATGGTCACCCCAAAACTTTTAAAATGTGATCATATTAAACTACCAGAGTGATGGAATCTTGCACAAGTCAATCATCCTATACCATTAGAAAAGAAAGATGTTGAAGAACACCCAAATGGTGATGTGAAAATCAATTTCCAATCATCAAATAGAAGAATTACTCTTGACTCTAGACCTTCCACCAGTTATTGATGTGTGCTAATCTAGCACATTTTTTAACAGCCTTTTAAGTCTTGTCATATGGAAATTTTATTTTTATCCACTAAAAAGAAACAAATTGCTATCCGCTCCCTTTTATCACAATTTAACTTGATTTTCACAAAAATCTATGCAATTCTTACAGACTCAGAACACCAGACGATCGACTCACATGCTTCATACGATCGGCTCACCCGTTCCAACCGATCAGCTTACATGCTTCAGATGATCGGCTGACCTATTTTAGACGATGAGTTGACACCATCCCTAAAAAACCGAGCCTCGTTCAAGCACTCAGTCTAGACGACACATCATTTGAATGTCAAACAATCATTTTCGACCTCAAAGCGGGAGTTTTCCTGCCCAGGTGAGCGGGTCAAAGAGCACCTCCACCCGAGACTTAGGATTGCTGACTTCTACCCTGACTCCCACCCTTACCAGACTCCCAACCAATCGGCTCACCTCCCAACCGATTGGTTGGTAGTGCACGACCAGTTAGAAAATGCAGTCGCCAACCTCATTTTCCCGCAACCCTACTTGTAAAAGCCCCCTCATTCTCCTATAAAAGGAGGGGCACTTCCTCCTCACAATCGTCATATTTTGGCATGAATAATCTCTGAGCAATTGTTTCTGATGTTCTTGTTTTCTATTCATCAATAAAGACCAATTATTTGCAAGCTAAGTGCCCCTTTTAATTATTGTTTTTTTACTTTGCTTGTTTTTTTAGATCTAGTCTTCTTCTTCTTCTTCTGTAGACTGGAGCAAGGAATTAAGAGTCAGCCATTTAATAGTCTCTAGCCTAAGGAATTAATCATTTGATAAGTCTAGATTATGGCTAGAACACAGTCTTCCTCCGTCTCCCTTTTCTCTACAAGCATGAGCGAGTAGTTTTCCTATCGAGACAAGGGGAATATCCCCTTTGCCATGGTTTGAATAAACTTTATCATTAAGAATGACGTCTTTTATATGGCTTTTGGTTTTAAGAATGAATGATCTATCTGAGTAATTAATCGATTTGATCATATGTTAATCTGGGTGGAAATGACCCTGGAAATCTGAATTTAGAACAATAAAACCAATCACATAAAGATTTTGAAACAACCGTGGATCTGTCTCTTTTGGGATGATGAACTAAGAAATAAGAGCACCATGACCAATGGGATCATGTGGAGTTCATCTTTTGTGGATTTTAGTCAATTCACATGCCTTCATCAGATTTGTCATTTAAAGGATTTACTTATTTCTCTTCTAGGCTAAGGTGGTGAAAACCCCTAAAAGCCTCGATATTCCATCATCTGATTTAATCGCTGTTGATTTACTCTGTTTACATTCTAGCCTTCTATTCATAATATCTTTTATTGTGCTAACAATCATCTCTTTTCCTTATGACAGGGCAATTTTACTTCTTGTTAGTACAATTTTAATTCTTGCATCTCATTCTTCTTCTAGCAATAATCACCAAACCCCCACTCCATTTTTACTTCTTGTTCACAAAATAAAAATACCAAAAATAAATAAATGTTTAACAAAACAATTGGGTTTAGAGACTACTTTCTTAAGAACATTGTACTATGGGATCGACCCTTCTATACTAGCCTTAATTGGACAGTAAAAAGGGTTAAACTCTAGGATTAAAATCTTAGTGATTGTTGTGTACTTCGACACATTATCAATTTGGCATTGTTGCCATGGACAACCGATTGTTTTCTTGAACCCCAAAAACTTTTGAAAAACTTTTTTTTTCTTTTTTGTACCTTTTGAGTAACATTTTGGAAGTGCTAATCCTCCTTCTGCTGAGTTTCCATTCCAACAGTAAATTTTTTCTACACACGATTAACTATTTATTTGTGCATGCGACGCTCGAACGCTAGATTTACATCATTTGATCATGAAATAGATAGAACTTTTCATCATCTAAACCGTCAAAATTGAATTAGGATTGATGAGGAGGAAGTCGCTCATAGGATCAACTAGGCTCTAGCGGCTCAAAGAGAGAAGATCTTAGCTGATCAAGTGGCTAGAGAGGTTGCTTTTCGAGCAGCCTACATGTCTGAACAAGAAACTCTAGAGGCCATTAGGAGGGAAGCCGAAAGGCAAAAACAATTAAAAAAAATTCTCTTTCCCAAGCCTGCTTATGACAAAGCCCAGTCGTACCTCCTAACACTATTGCCCCCCAATTCGAGATCCAAACTCAATGGATCACCATGATCCAAGCAAACCCATTCTCTGGTAACAATGGAGAAAGTTGTCAAGATCATCTTCAAAGTTTCATTGACCTTTGCTCCTTGAACAAACTCCCAGGCATCTTTGAAGATGCAATCTGCCTTAGACTATTTAAATACTCTCTCACTGGCCAAGCTAGTAATTGGTACAACACCATGGATAGTGAGGAACATGTTACAACTTGGGAGGTTCTCCAAAATAAGTTTCTTGAAAATTTTTACCCTCCTACTCTCACCTATGAAATCAAGGGACAAATCACTCACTTTTCTATGTCCCTGGGAGAATCCATAGGAGAATCTTGGATAAGGTTCAAGGACTTGGTTAGAAAATGCCCTCATCATGATATATCTCAAGTCCAACTTAGAGAAATCTTTTATCATGGTGTTGATGATGATACCAAATTTTTTCTTGATTCCTCATCTGGAGGAAATTTCATGCACCAAAGTCTAACCAGTGAATGGGATGTGGTTAAACGTGCTTCTGAAACAAGGGCTAGAAGGGGAATTGGTGGGATCCTTAAGGTAGCCAAGGCTGAAGTTGATCCTAATATCCAAAGCATAGAAGAAAGTCTTAAATTAATTACTCTAGAACATGATCATTTAGAGTAATCCCTAGGTACCTATAGAGAGTTACCCCAACAAATAAATTCTCTTTGTGCCATCTACCAAGGATATGATCACACCACCTTACACTACCAATATCCTTACAACACTCCCGTGCAACCTAAATTAGGACAACAATTAGAGGACCTAAACTGTATTCACACCATACCTGGCCAGGGTTACTACAACCCCAATCAAACTAGAAACCATCTTAGATTCTAATATGGGAACCTTTCAGGTGTTGAAAACTCTAGAAAAATCCAATCCCAACAAAGGACTCCCTACCCTCAAAACAATAATCAACCACCACCTTGGTTCCCATACAACAATCAAAGGAATTTTGGGAACCAATGGAATTACTAAGGCAATCACCCAAATCGACCACCATAACAAGGACAACAATTTCAAAACTTGAACCTCCCTCCTCAAAATCTCAATCATCCACCTCCTCTACCACCACCAAATGTTCCTATTCCAACTCCCTCATCTGATGAAAGGATAGTTGCCTCGAAATAAATCCTCATTGCCTAACAAGCTCATCAAAAGGCAACTAACATCCAGCTAGATCATTTGTTTTCCCAACAGAAACCCCTTGCCGGCACATTTGCTGGGAATCCTGAAAATAACCCCAAACATCTCGAACAACTCAAGGTGGTCTCTACTCATTCGGGAAAGGTGAAAAACTCCCCTCCTCCTCCAGAAAAACCTTCAACCACACCTTTAGAATTCAAGCATGAAGACATGGTAATTGTTGAACTTGAAACCACACCTGAACCAACCATCCCCGAACCCCCACAGGTAGAAGTTGAAGAACCTATCTAAAAACCACGACCTACCCACCAAGCCTGCCTTAAACAAACAAGGCTCGATGCCCGCTTCATGAAATTTAGGGATGCTATGAAAAAATTACATGTTGACATTCCCTTGCTTGATGCTTTAGCAGACATGCCTGCCTGGTCCAAATATATTAAACACCTCTTGACTAGGAAATATGTTACAAAAGAATACGAGACTATCAAACTTTCTAGGACCACTTCAAACATAATCCAAAGTAAATGCCTAAAAAATAGAAGGACCATGGTTCTTTTGGAATAGGATGCTACTTAGGATACAATGCTTGTAGAAAGGGCCTAGCCCATTTAGGATCCAATATATCCATTATGACCAACAACTTTTGCAAAAGATTAGGATTCAATGACATGTTACCCATGACCATGACCATCCAATTGGTGGACTCATCCATGACCAAACCCATGGAAATCATAGAAGACATTCTGGTTAAGGTTGGGAAAGATGCCTATGTCCCTTGTGACTTTGTGATCATGGACATAAAATAAGATTTGTGTTACCCTCTCATTTTTTGTCATCCCTTCTTAGCCATTTCCCGGGCCTTGATTGATGTTGAGGCCGAGACTATTCTGTTAAAATTAGGGAAGCAAACCATAGAGTTTAGGGTGTTTAAAAGTATGAAAGGGCCTAGTTTCTAGGAAGAGTTCTATCTCCATGACTACATTGATAAATTATCTCAATTGAGGCAAGAATGGGAGTTAGTTGATGACCCCCTACACATCCCTCACTGCCCCCTCTGAGTGTGCCTTTGATAATGAACAATTAAATCAATGTAAGACTCATTTAGATAATTTTGAGGAAATTCCTAATATTGAAATTGAGGACCTTAAAATGTTTTCCATCATGGAAGGAAAACCTAAACCACCTAAGGCCCCAGAAATGAAAACTCTTTGCATAGGATTGAAATATGTTTTTCTTGATGAACAACATTTGTGCCCTGTCATCATAAATTTTGACCTTACCCTTGAAAAAGAAACCAAACTTATGGGAGAACTTAGGAAAAGAGGAACTTCCTTAGGGTACAAAATGATAGATCTAGTTGGGATAGATCAATCCATTTGCATTCACAAAATCCCAATGATAGAAGATAACAAACCCTCCCGAGTTCCACAATGAAAACTCAACTCAAACATGAAGGAAGTTGTCCATCTAGAGGTGATCAAACTTTTGACTGTAGGAATAATCTACCCCATCTCTGACTCCCCATGGGTCAGTCTGGTTCAAGTTGTTCCCAAAAGGGGGGGGGCACTATCATTAGAAATGATAAGAATGAACTTGTTCCCACTCACACTGTTACAGGATGGAGAATGTGCATTGACTATAGGAAGCTCAACAAGGCAACTAGTAAAGACCACTTCCCACTCCCCTTCCAAGATCAAGTTCTTGAACACTTAGCCCATCAATAATACTTTTGTTATCTAGATGGATATTCAAGATTTTATCAGATGCCTATCCATCTTGAAGATCAAGGAAAAACAACCTTCATATGTCCCTTTGGCACTTATGATTTTAGACGAATGCCCTTCGGCTTGTGCAATGCACCATCCACCTTCCAATGGTGTATGTCTACCATCTTTGTAGGATTGACTGAAACTGTCATGGAGGTGTTCGTGGATGAATTCTCCATCTATGGAGACAATTTTGAGTCTTTCCTTAAAAATCTCACCCTTATTCTTGATAGATGTGTTGAGTCACACTTAGTCCTTAATTGGGAAAAGTATCACTTCATGGTTAAGGAGGGCATTGTTCTAGGCCATAGAGTAAGAAACCAAGGCATAGAAGTCGACAAAGCTAAAATTGAAGTTATCACCAAGCTCCCACCTCCAGCCTCAGTCAAACACATTTGAGTCTTCTAAGGACATGCATGTTTCTATCAAGGATTTATCCGTGACTTTTCCAAAATCACAGAATTTCTCACCAACCTTCTTCAAAAAGAGGTGCCTTTCCATTTTGACAAAGCCTACATGGACACCTTTCTATGTCTGAAAAATGCTCTCACAACCACTCCAATCATTCGTGCACCAGACTGGGCCCTACCTTTTCAAATCATGTGCGATGCTAGTGACTTTGTTGTAGGTGCCATCTTAGGACAATGTGTAACATCCTAGGATTTGAGGCCTCAGATAACATGATCTTAAAAGGAATGATTGGACTACCCATATCACCAAGGTGCACCTCCTTTTCTGGGAGCCCATCACTAAAGAACTCCATAGTTAAGTGTGCTCAGCTTGAAGTAGTACTAGGATGGGTGACCAGTCGGGAAGTTGATCCTGGCTTGCGCGTCAGTGAGGACAAAGTGCACAGTTAAGGCTAGTGGTGGTCTGTGGGGCCAGTCATCATTCATGAAACTCTACTAGAGCCTTGGGCAGGGGGCTCGGGCGTTACAAATGGTATCAGAGCCATAACCCCTCCAGTTGTGGGGCCCGCATGGGAATGTGGCATGCCAGTCTTGAGCCGTGCGGTCCAAGCATGTAGGAAAGGGTTGCCCATGGTTGACGTGGCCACCCTTGCGTTGGTATTCCGTGATCAGGAGCTGGTTGTCCATTGGCCATTGTGGGTCTGCACTGAAATGGGGTCAGATTACGAGGCCATATAGTTGAGCCTTGATGAGGATGCCAAGAGTCTAAGTGGGGGAGATTGTAACATACCTAGATTTGAGGCCTCAGATAACATGTTCTTAAAAGGAATGATTGGACTACCCATACCACCAAGGTGCACCTCCTTTTCCGGGAACCAATCACTAAAGAACTCCATAATTAAGCATGCTCAGTTTGGAGTAATACTAGGATGGGTGACCAGTCGAGAAGTTGATCCTGGCTTGCACGTCAGTGAGGACAAAGTGTGCAGTTAAGGCTAGTGGTGGTCTGTGGGTCCAGTCGTCATTCATGAAACTCTACTAGAGCCTTGGGCAGTGGGCCCAGGCATTACACAGCGAGTTGATAAAAAACATCATGTCATATGCTATGCATCCAAGACCTTAGATGAAGCTCAGTGAAATTACACTATGACCGAAAAAGAAATGCTAGCCATTGTCTATGCTTTTGATAAATTTCACTCATAGTTAGTTGGATCCAAAGTCATTGTTTACACCGATCATGCATCCATTCACTACCTCATGACCAAGAAGGATGGCAAACCTAGACTCATAAGATGGATTTTTCTATTGCAGGAGTTTGATCTAGAGATCCTAGACAAAAAAGGTCTGAAAACATCATGGATGACCACCTAAGTCGACTTAGATATAGCCAACCCGATGACACCCCCATAAATGAATCTCTACCTGATGACCAAGTGCTTAAGGTAGACTCCCAATTTCCTTGGTTTACTGATTTTGTAAATTATTTAGCTGCTGGTGTATTGCACCCTGAGTACAAGGGACATTCTAAAGCAAAATTTTTACATGACGTCAAAAACTATTATTGGGATGAACCTTATCTATTTAGACTTTGTGCTGATGGTCTGTATTATCATTATGTTTCCCAAGAACAAAGCTATGTCATTTTGGAACAATGTCATTATGGCCCCTATGGTGGACACATGAGTTCTCAAAAAATAGCCAGAAAAGTCATGTTGTGTGGGTCTATTGGACCACCATCATCAAAGACTCTTATGATTCTGTGATATCATGTGACCAATGTCAAAAGATGGATAACATCTTCAAGCGTGACCAGATGCCCCTAACCTCTTGGCAAGAGTTAGAAGTTTTTGACATCTGGGGAATCGACTACATGGGCCAATTTCCTTCTTCTTATGGGTATGCCTACATACTAGTTTCAGTCTATTATGTGTCAAAGTGGGTTGAAGTTGTACCCACTAAAACTTGTGATTCCAAACCTGTTAAAAAATTCTTTAAAGACATTATTTTCCCTAGATTCAGAGTCCCACGCACTGTCATTTCTAACAGGGGATCCCATATTTTAGAGAAAAAATTTTAGGCCTTATTGAAGAAATACGGGGTCTACCACAAAGTTGCCACTCCCTACCATCCTTAGACTAGTGGGTAGGTCAAAGTATCCAATCGGCAAATCAAATCCATTTTAGAGAAAATTATTGGTCACACTAGGAAAGATTGGGCATTGAAAATCAATGACGCTCTGTGGGAATATAGAACCTCCTACAAGACACCCATAGGAACCACCCCTTTTAGACAGATTTGTGGCAAATCATGCCACCTTCCGATAGAATTAGAACACAAGGCCAGTTGGGCCATCAAAAGCTTGAATTTTGACCTTTCTGCAGTTAGAGAAAAACGTCTTCTCCAAATGAATAAACTAGACGAACTTAGAATGAGCACTTATGAAAATGTGATAATCTACAAGGACCAAACAAAACTATGGCATGACAGTCACATCAAGTGCAAGGACATTAGAGAAGGTGACCAGGTTCTAGTGTTCAATTCCAGACTAAGGCCTTTCCCTAGAAAACTTAAGTCCAGATGGTATTGTCCCTACCTCGCCAAGTGTGCCTATCCACATGGTACCTTTCTTCTTTGGGCTAAATTTTTGGGTGAATTTAAGGTTAATGGGTATCGACTCAAAAGATACATAACCACAGAAGACCATGTCGCTTCAGATACCAATAAATGCTCATCCTTCAAATATCTCCACTTAACCAACCCTCCGACCCCCAGAAGCTCAATAGAATGATCTATCATCTCTCATGCCCTGACGTAAAATAAGGCGCTTGTTGGGAGGCAACCCAACCCTATCTTACTTCTATTGCATTTTCTTTACCTTATTATTTCATTTTATTATATTTTTCCTTTTTTCTGCCAACCAACTGATCGGCTCACTGAGCCAAACAATCAGTTTGGGTATTCCTGAAGAGTGCCCCCTTCTATAGGCCAAATGATCATTTGGAAACTCAAACGATCAACTTGCCTTCCAATCGACCAGCTCAACCCCCCTTCCCCACGCATTGATCCAACCTACTGCTTAAATGCATGCTGCTCCGAAACATTGGATTCGACCTCGGCCTGCGTTGTACAGACAACACGAGCTAATTGGCTCAAGGTGCCAAATGATCGGCTCCCACCTTCGATTGGCTATATAACCCGACTGAGATGAGCAACAAATCCCACATCCTCATTCCCTTTTTTATAACCTAGTCGCCACCTACCTCCAAGCTCTTGACTGAAGTAGATCATTGACTGATCGCCCTATTCGCCAGTCGACCCTTCCACCTTGCCCGACCACCGAGCGCCCCTTTGGGGAGCTGAGCGACTCGCTACAAAAGCTGACCGACCATAAGGTCAGTTGAGCACCTCACTATGCCATCACAAACTCCTCTTAGCATCTGTGCTGACCGGTTCAGCCACCAGCCACCTACTTCAACTCCCCTGCGCACTAAGCGCCTTCGTAGTCCAGTCAACCAGCACACATGCCAGTCAAACTCTTTGCAGCACTCGCCGCTGCCACTTCAACTTCTCCAGTCAAGCGACTAAGCAGGCCAACTTCTCATCCCATCCTATAAGTTCAAGTTACTACACTCACCTTGCCTCCTCCGCCGTCGTACTCGCCACCTTTTTTCCTCTCATTCTCCCAGAAAAAGTTGATCGTCTCGTGGCCCAAACGCCCATTTTTACTTTCTCAACCGATCATTTGACTTCCCAAACCACCCGTTTCATAGACCAGACGATCGTTTCATTTGTCTAGCTGATCGATTCACACCCCACGACTAGCCATGTTCAGTCGGTTCCGCAAAAACAAGGGAAAATGCACCGCCTCATCATCCCACAATCTAACTCACCAATCTAGATCCCAATCCGGTATTCATTTCCACACACCTTCCCCCACCGGTGAATCATCACCTGATCTCATCAAGGATATCTTAATGACATCCACAATGTTGAGGCTCATCTCCGTGAGATGGAGAGCAACCATAAGGCAAGCAATGAACCAAATTCCACCATCCCTCATCCACCTCGCATCGTCCACATTCCATGCAGTTATGTCCAGTTCACCAACACCGAACACCTACAAAGTTTTGAGGACATGTTCTCCATGTGCATTTCCCTTCCCCGATGGGCTTGTGGCACTACCCTTGATGCATTAGGAATCTGAGATGCCACCGATAACATTCTCTATAAAAACCATATCCTCCTTTTCCCTTATTGTGTCACCTCCTCTATAGTAACCTCACCCTTGAGTTCATTACCACATTTCATCACTATCACTACTCCCAGGGAAACTCCAGTTGTAAGATCAAAATGTTTGGGGAAAATCTAGAAATCTCTGCCCAACAGTTCACTTCTTTCATCCTTGATGACATTGATGATTACTGGTTAGATCGTTGCATGGAGTGATATCATGATTCCTACCTTGACCAGTTTGACAGAAGTTTTGGGCTGAGATCACCGGCCTCATGCCCCACCTTCCTAGTGGGCACAAGGCCTCCAGCATTCACAACCCAGTGGTCCGCTACCTCCAGCACATTATTTCTTGTACTATTTTTAGTAGAGAAGGTACTCAAGGAGCCATTACTAATGTTGAACTCTATACCCTCTGGTGCCTCTTGCATGAAGAACCCTTCAACTGGGGGAATGTCATTCTAGAACATCTCAACACCCAAGCCATCCATACCACCTCATCCTCCTTCCGCATTGGCCACTTCGTCACTCATCTTAGCACCATCTTAGCACCCTCTATTAGATACGATAGTAGATGGAACACCATGTAAACACACTATCTCATTAACATAGACTTGAGAAAGATTCTATACTATGAATGTTATCTTCATGGGGAGGAAATGCACTGACTTGGTCAACCTAACAATGATCATCCAAATGGAATCATAACATTTGGCTGTCCTAGGTAGACCAACCACAAAGTATGTGGTCACATGATCTCATTTTTGGGTTTTACGTGGTCAGAGTAGGCAGCGGAACCAAAAATTTTACTTGACCATAAATCCATAATTAGCACATTGCATCAATATCTATGTAATGGAAGGATGGTTTTAGCGAGATATACCTGGTCCTGAGGCATGCTCAATGACTATACCTTGCTGCAAGTGTGGTATTTAACCATGTGTCTTCAACTATGTTTGTGCAGCTCCTAGTCTTGACCCGGACTGCGGTTGATTGTCATCCTCCTAAGCAGTAGAAGTCTCCCACCTCTATAGATAGTCCACATGGACTACTGTGAACTCTAGTCATCCTGAAGGACATACTAGAAGGAGTTGTTCCCTTCTGCCAACATACTAGTCACCGACACACTCTCCCACCACTAGTTGCTTTTCTGCAGTTGTCTCCCTCATTGTTCCTCCTTGGATGGGTAGAACTTGCTTGGGCTCTCTCGATTACCACAACCAGAGAGGACAATAACTTTGTAGAGCAACTGATGTTTCGAGTTGTCTCTGGAGAAGCCCTCTGTACCCCTGCATTTACAGTAGAGGGTAGGTTCAGGGTTCCCAATCTGTGCGGGAGTAGAAGGGTCTAGAATTTCCATGAACAATTTGCACTATGACAGGCGAAATGGTTATTTCATAACTAAAACGATTGTTTGGCAAGGTGAGCTGATCGGTTCACTAGTGAATCGGTCAATTGGGAGTGCGAGAATATCGGTTCACCTAGTGAACTGGTCATTTCACTTCCCAGACCTTCCTGCAATTGACTTTCCTTATTCATTTTTAATTAACGCAAAGATTAATTCTCATCCCAATCGTATTGAACAAGTGAAATAAAAAAAAATTCTCACAAACTGGGACAACTCAACACTGCTCATTTGGACCAGTTGAACCGATGGTTCACCAGAGTGAACCGATCATCTCATTGACCATGAGCAGGTCAGTTCACCCAGTAAATTGGTCGGTTGGTGGTATAGATTGTGCAGAACATAATCAATTCAGTTCTTAATCAATCTGACACTCTAATCAGTTGGTTCAACACTTGAACTTGATGATTCTGAGTCAAGTCTATTGATTGAATGTTTTATTGAGTACCTAAACACTTTAGTAATCAATCCAAACATAATTCATGGATATACTCCTCTTCCAGGTTAATCCTTTGTGTGTGACCCTATAGGTCCCATTTCACACTGGCAGTGAATGTCCTTAACTAGCTTATGACATCAAAAGCAAAGAGTGGTACCTAGTCACACATCAGTGCTATCCAAGTGAAATGGAAAGTTAGAGAACAACTTTCAATCCTACAATCTATGATTGGTGTTCCTGTGAATGTATAATTCTTTTATCTCTGATATCCTGAATGAACTCAAGGCATGGAGTCATCATCCTTCAATGTTCATTCATATTTCTTGAACTAGAGTAGACTGTCTGAGATATGTGTGACATCAATATCATATATTAATTCACATGTGCATGTGCATGTGCATGCCTTTCTCAATCTCACTTATCAAGTGGCCTGGACATCATACTCCCTTAGGAGGGAAAAATCCCATATCTATCACTCACAGTCTATCTCATGCGTCAAAGCCACACAATCATCATTGTTATAACAACCCATTTTTAGGACTTCATTTGATGATGTCAAGGTGTACCCAATTAGATTCGATGAGTGCAGTGATTTTAGGTCTAAGAATCACAATCACCACCATCACTATGAGATATGATTCTAACTACCATGTCATGGTTCCATGTGTCACTCTCATGGTGGGTCTGTCTGATACATTGTTCTCCAACATGTATCTGTGTGCTTGGTTTGATATCATATATCATGACTAATGAGACATTGTCATCAACCAACACACACTCTAGTCTTGATGTGTCATTGTTGTCTATCAACCTTCCACAATGACATCTGACTAGGGACATAACAAGAATCACTACTACATAAATGGCTTATAAATTCACTTTTCAAGGTGTCGGGTGTATACATAAACCGACACCTAAACTCTACAGTGTCGGTTGATAACATAAACTGACATCCAATCTATGAAGGTTGACCAGACATGGGTACCGCTTTTATTAAGTGTCGGTTAATTAATAAAAACCGACACCTAAAATCAACCGCCAAAACCAAAATTCCAGAGAAAAAATTACCTCCAAAATTTTTCATATGGCATCGGTTTATAAATAAATAAACGATGACTAAAGGTTATTCGTGGGACAGGAATAGTTGTCGGTTGTCTTTTAGTTAAAAACCGACAACTATAATCTAGTATAGGTGTCGGTTTTTTGGAAAAGAACTGACATTGTTGGTTTAGTTGTCGGTTATTTTGAATCACCGACGCTTATTGTCAACTTAATAGCTCACCAGCACGAGCGACTCTTCCCCTTTCCCTGTTTCATTCCCGATTTCAGTAAGGTCCGACGATTTCTTACTCGCCCCCGCTGCTCCGCCGTCGCCGCTCCCTGCCGCTGCTCCACCGTCGCCGCTCCCTGCCGCTGCTCCCTGCCGTCCATGCTCCTGTCCTCTCATCGCCACTCGTTGCTGTCGCCGGTCGTTGCTCCTATCCTCTCGCCACCGCCAGCTTCCTCTGCAAGGTAACCCTTTTCTCCTCTGCCTTGCTTTTCCCCGACGGCCACCACCCCACCCCCAACCGCCGCTACCCCACCCCCAACCCCAACCATCGTGCCGTTCTTGCGGTGCCGCCTTCCTCTCTTCTCTTTCCTCCACCCTTCTTCTTCCTCTACCTCACCCTAGCAGTGCCCGACCTATAGAGTAGCGCCGACGGCCAGAAGTAGCAGCTGCAGCTGTAGCGACGCCATCTAGGAGTAGTTGGGCATGACCAACACTACCAAATGCCGCCCTTGACTCTGACGAAGAGCCCTAAACTTGATTCCGCAGCCCCCTCATCCACGAGCAGCACCTAGCTGCGTTTCTAGCTGAGCCCTTTCCACCTGTGCATGAAGCAGGTCTGAACCAGGGGCAGTTCTGCCCGGGAAACACCACGAAAATCGTAGCCTTGAGTTCGGCCTTCAGGCCCAGACCCGAATCTACTTATTTGTATTTTTCATCTACTTATTTGTGCGTCATGCTATTCTGAATTAAGTGTATATTTACTTCATAATTGAATGTTTAAGTAAGTTATAGATATCTTGATGATGAAATGTAATGCACACATGTGACATGCTTGGAATGTAAATGATGAACTGTAATGCACACATGTTTAACCTGTTTCATTGTTGAGTATATTGAGAATCTAATCACCCTTCTTGCTTAATGATGAACTGTAATGCACACATGTGACATGCTTGGAATGTAAATGATGAACTTTTCCCTAAATTGCCAATCATGCTTTTAAAGACAATATCAATAATCACCCTAACTTGAAGAACTAGGGTTTTTTTAATCATGACATCACATGTATTTGTTAACCCTAGACCCTAATCCACATTATACCAATTTGATAGTCCATGATAGAACAAAGCATAATGATGTTGACTGCAACTTTGTGCATCATGCTATTCTGAATTAAGTGTATATTTACTTCATAATTGAATGTTTAAGTAAGTTATAGATATCTTCACCAAACCTCTTTCAGAAACTTGTTTCATTGTGGAGTATATTGAGAATCCTAATCACCCTTCTTGCTTAATGATGAACTGTAATGCACACATGTGATATGCTTTGAATGTAAATGATTAACTTTTCCCTAAATTGCCAATCATGCTTTTAATGACATCAATAATCACCGTAACTTGAAGAACTAGGATTTTAGGTATAAGAATGACAACACATTATTTGTTGGCCTAGAAACCTGTCCAAGATTTACTCATTAGGAGTAAATCTTGGATAGTCCCCAATTTGGGACTGTTCTTGAACACCTAATCTCGCTTAGGATGTAAGTGTATAATGTGTATTGGGTTTTCAAGAAAATTTTGGTAGCATTTCCCCGTTTGTTCTCTAAGTACAAATGTACTTGGAGAACAACGAGGAAATGTTGCCAAAATTTTCTTGAAAACCCAATACACATTATACACTTACTAGTGAGATTAGGTGTTCAAGAATGGGATAGGTGGTACACATTTATTATATATAATAATGACATCACATGTATTTGTTAACCCTAGACCCTAATCTTGTTGTAATATATACTTGTTTTCTCTTTGATCATAGAATGGATAGATCATGGATGTCCATTCGTAATTGTTGCACCCCATAGTTTATTTCTGGTCTTGACCAGTTTATTAGATTTGCCGAGGAACATAGGAAACAACCTGGAGATAGGTTCTACTGTCCATGTAGGCATTGCGGTAACAACTTGAAAGTCAACACTGGTGACGAAATCAAAAGTCATGTCATGTGCAACAGGATTATACAAGACAATACAAAATGGCACTGGCATGGAGAGATTTCAAACCCGAAACCAGTGGATGTCAATACCAGTGCTTGTGTGGAAGAAGAAATTGCCTACGATGACGTAGATGTGAATGAACCAGTTCCATTAGACATCGTTGATGCGATGCTGGATAGTTGTGGGGTAGAGCACACTGATCCACCTCCCATTTTTAGAAACATTGTGCATGATGCTGAGATACCGTTATACACAGGTTGCACTAAGTTTACGAAGCTTAGCGCCGTGTTGAGATTGTATAAGCTGAAAGCTAACAATATATGGAGCGACAAAAGCTTCACGTCATTGTTGTCTTTGTTGAAAGAAATGCTTCCTGAAGGAAACGAGCTGCCAATCTCAACATACCAGGTAAAGAAATTGTTGTGCCCAATGGGAATGGATGCCAAGAAGATACACGCATGCCCGAATGATTGTGTATTATTTCAAAAGGACTATGCGGATTTGAAAGATTGTCCAAAATGTGGTGCGTCACGGTATATCTTGACGACTTCGGGGGAGTCCAAAACTGGTTCTCCTGCCAAGGTGATGTGGTATCTACCTATAATATCACGATTTCAATGCTTGTTTGCCAATCCGATAGATGTGAAGAATTTGAGGTGGCATGCAGATGTTAAGAAAAATAATGATGGGATCCTACGACATGCGTCTGATTCCCCACAATGGAAGAAGATTGATCTATTGTACCCTGAATTTGGTGAAGAAGTCAGGAATCTAAGACTTGGGCTTTGTACAAATGGGATGAATCCGTACGGGACATTGAGCAGCCAACATAGCACTTGGCCAGTCATGCTTGTTATATACAATCTTCCTCCCTGGCTGTGTATGAAAAATAAGTACGTAATGATGTCGTTGTTGATATCGGGCCCTAAACAACTTGGAAATGACATCGATGTTTATCTTGAACCTCTGATTGATGACTTAAAGAAACTCTGGGGTGAAGGTGTGATGACCTATGATGCTTCACGAAGAGAGACATTTCGTTTGCATGCTATGTTGTTTTGCACTATTAATGACTTTCCAGCATATGGGAATTTGTCTGGATATAGTGTCAAAGGAGCTAAAGCGTGTCCTATATGTGAAGAGAACATTGATTCAACAAGACTAAAACATGGCGGTAAGACTGTATATCTCAGTCATCGAAGGGTTCTTCCAAAATTCCATCCGTATCGTAGGAAGCGCAAAGCATTCAATGGATTGAATGAGGAACGGAGTGCACCTAAACCTATACCAGGGGAGGTTGTTTATGAAAGAGTAAAAGACTTTGCCAATGAATTTGGTAAGAGATCACAATGTACTATGGCCACACGGAGTGACAAATCTTTATTCAAGAAGAAGTCAATATTTTGGGATCTTCCTTATTGGAGTTCTTTGACAGTCAGGCATTGTATCGATGTCATGCACGTTGAGAAAAATGTCTATGATAGTGTCATTGGTACTTTGTTGAATATACCAGGTAATACTAAAGATGGGATAAAATCCAGACTGGACCTACGTGAAATGGGAATAAGGTCAGAATTAACAGAATTTCATGAAATGGGAAATCGGAGAACATACTTACCTCCCGCTTGTTACACATTGTCTAGAAAGGATAAGAAAGCTTTTTGTGAATGTTTGGTAAATGTTAAGGTGCCACAGGGTTACTCATCCAACATCCGTAGATTGGTATCAATGAAAGATCTGAAGTTGATAGGTCTTAAATCTCATGATTGTCACACTCTAATGCAACAAATATTGCCTGTGGCAATTAGATCTATATTGTCGAAGCATGTAAGGTTTGCAATCACCAGACTTTGTTTCTTTTTCAACAGTCTGTGCAGCATATTTATTGACCATGATACTCTCAATAAATTGCAAAGAGAAGTGGTTGTTACCCTATGTCAGCTTGAGATGTATTTTCCTCCGTCGTTCTTTGATATCATGGTACATCTTGTTGTCCACTTGACTAGGGAAGTGAAAATGTTGGGACCAGTTTTCTTGCATTGGATGTATCCCTTTGAACGATACATGAGCATTTTTAAAAGTGATGTTCGAAACCGTTATCGGCCTGAAGGGAGTATTATCGAGGGTTATGTGGCGAGAGAGGTTATGGATTTTTGCAATGACTTTCTCAGTGGTAATGACACTCCTGATAATGAAAAGAATATTGACGAGCAATTTGGCAAAGGAATTTTGGGATCACGTGTGAAAGTAATCAGCCGTGAGCAGTTGGAACAAGGTCACTTGTATATTTTACACAACATGGACGAAGTGAACGTTTATATCGAGGAACATACCAATTTCATCATGAGACAATATCCTCGAGCCAATACAATGTGGCTTGCTAGAGAGCATAACAAGACATTTATTAAGTGGTTTGAACATAAACTCTTACATCAACTATCTCAAACACCAGATGATATTACTGAAACTATCAAATGCCTCACCTTTAAACCAAAATTGACTGTTATGTCTTATGAAGGGTATGACATTAATGGATTCACATATTACACAAAGCGCCAAGATGATAAGAGTGTCGTCCAAAATAGTGGGGTCACCCTTCAAGCATCGACTATGTTTTTTACAAGTGCAAAGGATAAGAGTCCACATGAAGCTAAAATATCATATTACGGTGTCATTGAAGACATATGGGAGTTTGACTACATAGATTTCAGAATTCCGCTCTTCAAATGTAATTGGGTTGATAACACCAAAGGAGTTATAGTGGATGAATTGGGTTTCACTTTAGTGAACTTTGAAAAGATTGGCGAGAAGGATGAACTATTCATATTGGCATCACATGCGAAACAAGTATTTTATATCGATGATCCTGCAAATGATAAATGGTCGGTTGTTCTTCATGGTAAAAGACAATTCATTGAAGATCCTATAGATGAAGAACAGTACTATGATAAGTATGATGACTCCAGTCCATTCTCAGTTGGGTTGCCAATACCAGCAAATATTGAAGCTAATGATGACTTGTATGTGTGCGGAGATCACAATGAAGGATTGTTAATTGATAAAAAATCGCAATATTAGAGGCATGTTTATACAATGTTTTTTTATATGTTTTATTTTTCTGAATGTGAACTTTACAATGTGAATGTGAACTTTACAATGTGAATTTTACAATGTAAATTACTTTATAATGTGAACTTTACAATGTGAATGTGAACTTTACAATGTGAATTTTACAATGTGAATTACTTTATAATGTGAACTTTACAATGTGAATGTGAACTTTACAATGTGAATTTTACAATGTGAATTACTTTATAATGTGAACTTTACAATGTGAATTACTTTACAATGTGAATGTGAACTTTACAATGTGAGCTTTACAATTTGAATTACTTCACAATGTAAACTTTACAATGTGAATGTGAATTTTCAGATGGCTGAGCATTCTCCTGATGACCGTGCTGGTGATTACCGTGAGGGTGAGGACATCAATGCGCCGCCTCACAATGTAAGTTTTAAAAATATATCATATATTTATATCTATATGTCCATTTATAGCTATATCTTGTAAATGTGTTTATTTTGTCAAATTTTAGGTTGATGATGCACATGTACCATCTGAAGCACTTGAGGCACTTGATCAGCAACACCAAAAAGTTGACAGGAGAAGGGGCATCACTATGATGAAGAAGTTAATAGCGCAAAAGGGCAATGGACCCAAAATTGTTGTTGATTTTGATGATGCAGGAAATGCATCTGGTTTGAATCGCAATTCATTTGTTTCATATCTTGGGTATGTTACTCGTAGCCATTGCGGTTGTAAGATAGATTCTTGGCATTAAGTTTCTAAGGAGAAGAAAGACATAATATGGAAGGATTTATGCGTGAGTTATTATTAATTTGCAATTATATTTTGTAGATTACTAATTTTTTGGATACCAGTTGATAGCAATTCTAATTTGTAGAGTATATTTGAATTGGATGAAAAGCTGCATCGTAAATGTGTGCTGCAATGCTGTGGGAGAGTCCTAAGGAACTATAGGACAAATCTTACCCGAGAATACATAAATGAAGCTGACAAGAGGAAGAAGACAACCACGGAACAGTGGAACTTCCTGGACAAAGAAGAATGGGACGCGTTTGTTGCTTCAAGACAAACGGATGAATTCAAGGTATTAGGCATCAGTCCCAATCTCATTAATATATGTTGTATTCACCTATTCAAGATTAACATTTGGTGAGGCACTAGGCGGAGTGATAGTGTGGCTAAAAGTGGATGTCATCTTTACTAAACTTGTATGGTAAATTTACATTATGTTAAATTATTAGTGTGTGTATATGATGTCAGTTGATCTGAAATTATTATTATATATATATAGGTTAAAAAGAAGACACCCACAACATCTAGGCCTCCACTTCCACCTCCTACATTACCCAGTTGGGTTCCACATGACCTAACTGTCCCGTTAGGTCCTAACTGTAGGGGTATGGCAATATGGTTAGGTGAACATGATATAAACTGCCCTATAACTGTTTCTATAGATTCAGATGCTGCAGGTCAATCATACGAAAGCAAACTATTTATACAAGATATTTTGGAGTTGTTCCGATATGATTGGCTAAATACATCTGTGATAGAGCTATGGATAAGGTGAGATCTTCTTTATACATCCATATACCTTGTGTAGGATCTGGTGATCTGGTTTCTTATTTATTAATGCATGCATAATTAATACATATTTTGCAGCTACTTAGACAAGATATGTGCAGATTTTGCATTCGAACATGTAGGATTTTTTATTCCATCTTTGATTAGTCTAGTAGTTAAAGACCCTCCGTCAGTTCAACAATACTGCTGTGAGGCTTTTTCAATTTTTGCTCAAAAAAAGAAGACGATGATAATGGCTCCATTCCATGTAGAGTAAGTTTACTTTGCTTATTAAGAAAATTACATTTTTATTGTGGATTTTGAGTTATTAATTTTTAAATTTTTTACCTCTAGTGGTATGCATTGGGAGTTACTGGTTATTGTCCCCGAGATGTTCACTGCCTATTATCTAGATACTAAGGGGAGTAAATTGAATACAAAATATGGACACATAATGAAAATGGCATTATTCCGGTGAGAAATATTTTATTTTCATATCTGTTAACATATGTTATTACATTACTATTTAATTATGCAATGTACTGTGTCACATTAACATGTAGGGGTTTTGATGAGTTCAAAAAGGCTGGAGGAAAGGTCCCCACGAAAAATAACCATCCAATAATTTGGAAGAACGTGAAAGTAAGTTCCCGACTGCAATATATGTATATATTATTTATGTGAACAATGCTTAATTAGTTGTATTTTTTAATATTTTGTATGTTTGAATTTATAGTGTGCCATACAAGACAACAAATGGGCATGTGGATACTACGTGATGCGATTTATGCACATGATTATCAAATATGCCGCAATGGACATCGATTGTATTGCTGAGGTATTATATAGTCTCATTAGATAATATGAAATATATCAATCTTATTTATAGCTCATTAATTATATATATACATCATTCTCTTTACAGGTGTTTACAATTGACCACACTACAGGAAATGCCTTACCAGATGTACATGCTCCCTATACAATGGGAGAATTAAATGAAGTAAGAGAAGAATGGGAAACAACCATACAAGTAGTGGGGGATTTAAGATATAATTGGGATGTTGATAGCGAATAATGACTAAAAATGATATTTTGTAAATGAATTTCTGAATTATAATATATGTGTGAATGTTTCTACATGTCTGGATGTTTCTACATGTGTCTGAGTGAAAATGAATGAAACTGTTGGTTGCTATATGAATGTTTCTACATGTGTGAATGTGAAAATGAATGGAACTACATATTGCTAGCTACATGAATGTTTCTAAATGTGTGAAAATCAAATGGAACTGCAGGTTGCATTGCTAAATGTGTGTATATTTTTGTTGTTAATTTTGTAGGTTTGTGACCTGTTGTTGGCTGATATCAATGGATGTCGTAAAACCTACAGTTCATAACTGAACTGCAGGTTTCTCATCCTGTGACCAGCCATACAGTAGGTCTGTAGACTGATAGAAAAAAAAACAAAAAATAGGCGTCGGTTATTTGTATAAAACCGACGCCACATAGTTACAGTGTCGGTTTTATATAAATAACCGACGCCTATTTTATGTGGCATGAAGGCATATGGTGTCGGTTGCTTATCTAATAACTGACGCTGATAGTGCCCAAGATGGTGCCCTTCTGTGTGGCGTGAAGGCATATGGCGTCAGTTTCTTATCTAATAACTGATGCCTATAAGTGCCCTGCTGGCACGTTTTTGGTGGCGTGAAGGCATATGACGTCAGTTTCTTATCTAATAACCGACACCTATAAGTGCCCTGTTGGCGCATTTTCGATGGCGTGAAGGCATATGGCGTCAGTTTCTTATCTAATAACTGACGCCTATAGTGCCCTGCTGGCGTGTTTTCAGTGGCGCGCGAAGACATATGGCGTCGGTTTTGGAACCGACGCGTAACGGATGTGCTTTTAGCGTCACCCACATAGGTGTCGCTTAGAAACCGACACTAAAGGCCTTAAATAACTGACACTAAAGGTTGGTTATGTACTAGTGAATGTAGATACTTTTAGCATCTATATGATCTCATTATTTAGGTCCTTAACCTGAAGACATACGTCATTGAGTATTTTCATTGTTTAGACATTCATTCTGCTCCATCATTTATCTCATAATCGATTGAGATAGAATAAATTGGAAGCTTGCCTTTGATATTTATCAAATCAATCAGAACATATGCCAATCCAATATCATTGGCTCTCTAGGCATACATACCAACACCCATTTCCACTGAGGTATAGGAAACGATTGCAATGTTCTTGTAGGCTTCTGATGCTCATCTTTGACTTGCTGACACACAACACATCATGCAACGAACTCAGCTACATCTTTCTTCAATTCTGGCCACCAATACATATCCTTCAGGTTGTGGTACATCTTGGTACTACCTGGGTGCATAGCATACATAGATGTATGAGCTTCTTCCAACACCTTCTTTCTTAGACCATCGACATCAGGAACCACTATGCTATGATGATAACACATTATCCCATCTTTGGTCTTGTGAAAACCATCATGCTTCTCACTACCGAATACTAATCTAATCTGCTATTGCATAGTATTTGTCTATTGAGCTTCATTGATCTATTCTCTCAGCGTAGGCTTCACTTGTAGTTGTGCCAACAAACCAGCTAACAAAGGGACTTCAAACTTGACATTCATATGACACAAGGAGACCAATATGTCTCTCTTGTGACACACCAAATAACTCAAGTGACCTCTATCCATAGATGCATATTTCCTACTCAAGGCATCTTCCATGACATTCACCCTTCTCAGATGATAATTAGTTGTGCAATTGTAATCTTTAATCAACTCCATCCAATGACGCTACCTCATATTCAAGTCCTATTATGAAAGGAAATACTTCAAGTTCTTGTGATCTATGAAGATATGACACTTCTCCCCATATAGGTAGTACCTCCAAATTTTCAAAGCATGTACTACTGCGGATAACTCCAAGTCATGGGTTGGATAATTCTCCTCGTGTTTCTTAAGCTGTCAAGAAGAAAAAGAAACCACTTTCTTGTCTTGCTTCAACACACATCCCAAACTATGCCTGGATGCATCACAAAAGATGATGTATCCTTTTCCTTGCTTGGGCAAAACCAAAACTAGTGCACTTGTCAGCTTCTCCTTCAATTTCTAAAAGGCTCATTCACATCTATCATCCCAAACTAATGGCACATCCTTCCTTGCCAACTTAGTTAGGGGTAGGGAGATAGAGATGAAGTCCTTAATGAACCTCATGTATTAGCCCATCAAACCTAGGAATCTGCATACTTATGTTGGCATCTTTGGCTGCTTCCATTCAATAACAGACTCTACCTTCTTAGGGTCTACTTGCACACCTTTTTTAGATATAACATGCCCCAAGAAAGCTTCCTCCCTCAACCAGAATTCACACTTGCTGAACCTAGCATAGAGCTGGTGTTGTCTCAACACTATCAACGACTGACGCATGTGTTGTTCATGTTGTTGACTGTCCCGACTATATAGCAAGATGTCATCTATGAAGACAGCCACAAACTGATCAAGGAACGGTTAGAACACCATGTTCATCAAATCCATGAATGATGTTGGTGCAATGGTTATCCCAAACGACATAACTACAAACTCATAGTGACCATACCTCATCCTAAAAGCTGACTTTGGTATGTCATTCTCCTTGATCCTCAAATGATGATAGCCTGACCACAGATATACCTTTGAGAACATTGTCACACCACACAACTGATCAAATAAGTCATCTATCATCGGCAAATGATACTTATTCTTTATCGTGACTTTTTTCAACTGCATGTAATCTATGCACAACCTCATAGATCCATCCTTTTTCTTCACAAACAGCACTAGAGCACCCCATGGTGATGTACTCATCCTGATGAAACCATTATCAAGCAGTTCTTTCAACTATCTCTTCAACTCTTCTATCTCTGTCGGTGCCATCCTATGCAGTGTTTGAGCTATGGGTTGCATACCAGGAACTAGATTGATCTCAAAATCAATCTCATGAGGTGGGGGAACACCTGGAAACTCTTCAGGGAACACGTCCTCAAACTCCCTAACCATCGACACTTCTTGGAAGACACCTCACCTCGGTACCCACCACATGTACCAAAAATGCCTTGCAACCTTGTCTCAGAAGTTTCCTTGCCATAATAGCTGACACGAGACACATCAGGAGAATCTTCCTATCTCCTTGGAAGATCCATGTCTCACTGCCATCTACACACGTCGCTTGCATGGAACTACAATCCCAGACCACTATATACTTCTCCAAGGTATCCATCCCAAGGATCACATTGAATCCATGCATGTCAAGTGGTATAAGATCCACTTGAATGATGTGTCTCGTAAAAGAGAGAACACAGGAAGGACACACATCTTGCAACACTGTAGAACCAACCAACGAGGTGTCTAGAAACAAGCTATTCTTTCTACGACTAATAGACAAAGAGCAACTACTAAGAACTTCTCATGCAATAAAAGAGTGTGTATCACCCGACTCAACCAAAATAGACATAAAGCAAGAAGAAGACAAATCAAAATGAAGTAACTCCATCTGACCTATCACCACTCATGGGTTGACCACCGCCTCTGGCTGAATCATGGTGTAGAATCTAGTCATTGCCTATTTTCACCCACGTCCTCTACTTCCTTGAGCAGACGATCCAGCTTGGGACACTTGGACACATTCTTATCCTCCTACACCATTGTTTCTCTACTATCTCTGTGAACTCTACTGGCTCTACTTCAGTTGTCGAGTCACTTCTTCACCTCTCATCAAACATTCTCACCTCAGATGTCCTATCTGCCCACACTTGTGGCATGCCCAGTTCCCATACTATGACCTAGATGGTCCTATCACTGATGTTGATGCAACACTTTGGGCTCCTAAGGGAGGAAAACTACAACCTCTGCCCTTGCTTGGGGACCACTGAGTTGAAACACCAAACCTCTGTGATGTTGGTTGTGCAGAAAACCTCAGCTTCTTAAAGCTACCTGAGGACTGCCCTTGAAACTGTAAAAACCACTTCTTAGTACTTGCCTCTTTCTTCTCCTTCATAGATCGTTCTATCCTACAAATGGACTCCACAAATGCAAAAAACCTCTCTAAATTCTCCAAAGCAATAGTTGGGGTAGATAGCTCAACATCAACCCTTTCTCAAAATGATGAATCCTCTCATCTTCAGTTGCAGCCATGTGAAGACAGAACCTCAAAAACTCCATAAAACTTGTCTCATACTCATTGATCACCATGGATCCCTATCGAATCCTCTTGAACTGACTGATCTTATCATCCAAATACATTCATTGGAAGTATCGACTAACAAACTCTCATCAGAACTCCTCCCAACCAACCACCACACCAGGTCTCTTCTCCTCCTCCATGGCCCACCAATGGCCAGCATTCCCTCTCATGAGGTATACCACATGCTTCACCTCATCCTATTCAGGGATACTCAAGATCTTAAAGGCCTTCTCAAGCTCAGTCAGCTACAGATCCACGTATGCTGGGTCAGTTGTTCCAGCATACTCAACCGCGCCAACATGATGAAGCTACTCGAAAGTTTTCCTAGTACCCAAAGTTTCAGTATGGGTAATAGGTGCCCTAGGCTGAGGTGTAGGCATCATGTCCTCCATATGAGTCATTGTTGCCATAAAATGCCCAAAACGTGATTGAAAGGCAGGGTTTTCTATCATGTCTAGGTCAAATTGTGGGACTTCAGGCACCCGATCTTCATGTGCCTGGTTCTTTGCACCACCACCTCATGCAGCAGCACTGCTCTCGGTAACATGTTTTTCATGTTCTCTAGACATATTTTCAGATTCCTCTTCTTCTTATGCATAAGAAGAAGTGACTATAAGATAGACTGGATGATACTAGAACATACACAAATCCTAGTCCTACGTCCTTGTAGACTCAGCGAACCTAAATCTCTAATACCAAGCTAAATTATGATGCCCTATTCCACAATGAAATGATATAACTCAAAACAAAACCGTGGAAAAGAGATTAACAAACTTATTAGTAGAAAACACTAAAAATTAAAACCTTTTTTACATTAAATGACCATATAGCAAGAACATTTACACATGAGTACTTTCATGCCTCAAATTATCCACAAGGCATACTGTCAACCTATAACAAAAGTATTGTTCCAAAGTATATATAAATGATTCCATCATATCTGATATACAAAACACATACAGATAACACGTTTGCAAAACATATACAAAATGCTCCCAAAGACCCGAGTGTACAAGGATGACTCTAGGACTCTATCAATAAGACAACCAGCAACACTTCCAACCTTATCAACTTTTGCTACTCTTGCTACTGCTCAACCTCCTTTACACGATCTCTACCTCCTCATTCTCCTCCACCTAAAAAGGTTGTTAACCAATGAAGTGAGACACATAGTCCTAAGAAGAGATATAACTCTTCACCAACTCTATTATTATCACAGATAAGATAAACTGAGCATCACTATGAATAACAGGAAGGACAACTACTGATGAAATTAGGAAACATCTTATTTATTAAAAAGGAATATGAATAACATGTATATTCTCTATCAAAAACATTATATAAAGAACAAGCAAGGCCTCAACCAATGTTTTCATATTTGACCTTATACAATTATACTACACAACCATTTACATATTCATTATGCCCTAAGGATTTGAATCGTGCCATCCAAATCCCACCGACCACTATATGAATATGTAGTCGAGTCAGTTCCATACAAGATCTAATGGAAGAGCCAGAATCCATGACCTCACCTTCCTCGGTCAGCATGAGTAAACATGTAGTAACATCATGAGTCATCTACTTCCCGGGACATTTTAGTCCAACTGTGCATATTTAGCCCACCTTGGTACAGTTCACGACGCTAGAGAAATTGAGATATAGATTATAGAAGTGCTCTTCCAGGTATGACTTACTATCAATCCTGTGATACAATTCTAGGTATGACTTACAGTTAATCATGTGATACAATTCTAGGTATGACTTACAGTCAATCCTGTGATACATTTATTTTTAGGATACAAGGTGGTGTTCCAACTTGCATCCTACATATTCAACAATATGTGCTCCGAGTTAAACTCATTTCACCATTCTAAAAATGTGACACTGAATGGATCTATGGCATAGGTCAAATACACTATTAGATTTCTCTTGACTAATTAGATCAATTTCAACATCTTTAAGCATCAATTATGTTACTAAGTAAAACCTCTAAACAAGATCTCCATAAATAGGGTATGACTCATCACCAGTACATATTGAATCACATCATCACTTTATGCTTGCTATCACTTATATGTCCATCTCAAGGACCATTGTCCATCATGAGGACCACATGTCCATCACAAGGACCAATTTCCATCACATCATTACCGCCATAGCTCATACCTGGCTATGTACATCAATCATTAACACTTGCATGGTTAGAAATCGATAACAAGAAGGGAAAGCATCATCATCTCATAGAACTCATGTCATACATTCACATCTTACACTTTACATTATAACAATTAGGGTTTCAATTTACCTGATTAGGGTTTACAAGGTTGGATCATCAACCATCTTTAGACTATCACTTCCTTCATCATTATGATATGTGTTATAAGACATAGAAGCATGTTTCTCATTATTATTATAAAACATGTTATGTGGTTTAGAAACATAACATTCACAACATATGTACAACTTCTCCATATGATATCACATCATCACCATGAAACACCAACATAAACATGCTATGTCTCAAACATTACCATACAGTATCACATCACACCATGTAACCCTAGCATCAACAAGATGCATCACTACACCACATAGGGGTATTGGTTACGGTTAGGGTATCGACCACCACACTAAAGTAGGGTATCAGCCACTACACTAAGGTAGGGTATCAGTTAACCCTAGATATCGAGCAACAAACCTAGGTGAGGTATCTGCCTACCAGCTCAAAAATGAGTATCAATTTATCACCAAAGATATCGGTTCATCATCACTTGTATTAGGAACAACACCTCAATGAGGGAGTATGGATGAAGGCACAACAAACGATATCAGCCAAGAGGTACATGAAGAAGGTGTATCAATTATACCATCTCGTAAGGTATCTGTCACGCCCCAATCTCACATTAACCACAAACCATGAGATTAGGACGCGACAGGATGGATTTACACACAACCAACCATTCGTCACTTTTTAAAACAATTCAAGGCATTTAAATGATAACCAAGTTTAAACTGTAAACAGAAAACTGAGCAAACTGCAGGAACTTTTCTATTTAACTGATTAAAGATACAAGCAAGGTCTACAGCATAATACATTGATTAACATGAAGAAAGCATAACATTAATTTACATCTTTGTACACATTCTCTCTTTTACTCACACCTTGTCCCGAAGATCGAGGGGAAAGGACTAAGAGACCTCTAACTAGACTAACTACAAACCTTCTACCAACTAAGCGTTAGGATGAAATGATCCTTCTGATCCTTGATGTTGTTGTTGACCTGAAAATGTTTGAGTAGAGGGATGAGCCTACTCGCCCAGTGAATAAAATTTCACTTAGATATCACTAAACAACTCGTCAGGTTTATAACTGAAATAAATAAATATACAGTTCAAACAGGGCAGTTCTATTGACATAGCAGATATACAGGTAATAATCACATTTCTATGCATCAACAGGTATCTCAGATAAATAAACAGATTTATAAATTTACTGTGATCCTAAATGATTACTTATTCATTTTATTATTTTCCCTAATTATATGCAGTGTACTCTGCATATAAAGATCTGCAACAAGTTCATGCTACGGTCCCACCGTACAAGACTTAGCGACACACCCGGGAAATGCTAAGTCTGACTACTGTCCTGGTCTGCACAGGACTCTCAGGCACTCAAGGGCCTCAGGCACTCAAGGGCCTCACTGTACTCTCAGGCGCTCAAGGGCCTCACCGCAGGTCCTAGGCACTCAAGGGCCTCTCTGCAGTATTCTAGTACTCTAGACTCCTCCTCTAACCTGAGTACCCAGGCGGAGAGCCTCACTGGGTTACCTTCGTCACACAAGCACGAATGGTGTTGGATAACCCTTATTTCTTTTCCCCAGTGCCATCGTGACACAAGCACGATTGTTGTTGGACACTGTTTCTCTTTCCTCGTTTGTCCGTGACACAAGCACGGATGATGTTGCAACACGAGTTTCACCCCTAAGTTGCAGATACCTCTTAGGGGTTCTACGGTGTTAGGGCATCTAAGTCTAATAATTAGATAGCAGATAAACAATTTAACAGGGATATCACATTACAACTGTAAAACATAGAATTTCCTCTTTTTCATCATTCATATCACGCATTTCAAGTTCCAATGAACTTATCATACTTAAATGTACATGCTACACTGTTTAAGATTCATATCAACTGATATTGAAGCAAATAAGCATTTAAAATGAGTTTAATAATGATTTCTAAATGAACTGCCACTCACCACTTGAAACTCGTCCGATCACTATGGAACTCGGCCAAACACTTCCCAGGTTCTGTAACTCGGCCGACCAACCTCGGCCGACCAACTGGCAACTCGACCGATCCTCTGGGGAACTCGGCCGATCAGGACACCACTTATACACCTACAAGGAAACTCGGCCGATCAGGACCAACTCGGCCGACAAAAACGCTGTTCGGTTACCCAAATAAGAAACTCGGCCGATTCAAAACCCAAACTCGGCTGACCAAAAACTCTGTACGATTGCCCTAATATGGAACTCGGCCGACCGAATAGGAACTCGGCCGACCGAATAGGAACTCGGCCGAACCGCGCACAGGCAGAAAACAAAACCGGGCTGCAGATGTCGATTTCTCTCGAATCGTCGGGCAAATCGCAAACAAACACCACAAAACTTTCGCAATTGATACACTCCACTAATCCGAACCTGAAGGAGAGGAAGAAACGAGCTAGGGCTGCTCCTTGCACCCCAATCTCTTGGCTGTTTCCCCTGCAAACGCAGCTCCTACTGCAAATCCGGATTGAATTGATGGAGAAGATGATCAACGGAGGGAAGAGGACGAGCCACAGCTACTGGCCGGAGCAAAACGAAGCTCCAACGTCTCTCCCTTCTCAGCTCCCTCTCTCTCTCTCTCACGCAAGGAAGAAGAACGCTTCGTGCATTCTCTCGTTTCTGAGAAATGAAACGAGATAAGGGAGAAAGAGTAGATAAGGAAGAAAACCTAGGGGCCAAATCGCAAAGTTCAAAAACTACAAACGGGTCCCTATAAGCCCAAAAACATGCAACTTTTGACTCGAAGGTCGGATTCGAACGATTTCCCTGGCAACGCTTCAAGCGTAAGATCCTACACACTTTAGAAGCTAGAAAACACACTAAGCACATGTCTTATCCATTTTAAACATTATTAACAAAAATAGGCTTAAACTTAGCTCATCAGCTAATCACATGCTTAACAGCATACTTACGGGATAAGCTCGACGCGGGTCGTAACAATCTCCCTCCCTTATAAGAATTTTGTCCCGAAATTCCTAGAAGAGAAAAGGAAACTTGCCACGCATCTCAGACTCTAGCTCCCACGTAGCTTCCTCAAGATTATGGTTTCTCCATAAAACCTTCACTAAAGGAATCTCGCGGTTCTTAAGCTTTTTGATCCGGTGATCAACTATCTGCACTGGTCCTTCAACATAGGACACATATGTTCTAAGCTGCGCCGGTTCTGGATCTAGAATCCTTTCTGTACCAGGATGACACTTTTTCATCATAGACACATGGAAGACATCATGAAGATTTGCCAACTCAGACGGCAAATCCAACCTGTAAGCTACATGTCCAATCATCTCAACAATAGGATATGGACCCATATACCTAGGGGTCAACTTACCCCTCTTGCCAAACCTCAGCACTCCTTTCCACGGCGAAACCTTCAAATAAACCTCGTCACCAACCTCGAACTCAATAGGTCGACGCCGTCTCTCTATATAACTTTTCTGTCTATCCTGAGCAGCTTTCAACTGATCCCTGATCACAGATATCTTCTCTGTAGTTACATCAATTAGCTCAGGTCCAAGAATTTCTTTTTCACCAACTTCATACCAACAAACTGGCAATCTACACTTCTTGCCATAAAGAGCTTCATACGGGGCCATCCCAAGACTAGAATGGTAACTGTTATTATATGCAAACTCCATTAGGCTTAAGTGTTCTTCCCAGTTGCCTCTAAACTGTAGCACGCATGCTCTCAGCATGTCTTCAAGGGTCTGAATGGTCCTCTCAGATTGACCATTTGTCTGTGGGTGAAACGCTGTACTGAACTTCAGCCTTGTGCCCAACGCACGATGTAACTGATTCCAGAATCTAGATGTAAACTTTGGATCTCTGTCAGAAATAATGGAAACTGGAATCCCATGCAACCTGATTACTTCCTTCACATAGACTTTAGCCAACTTTGAAACGTCAAAGGTTGACTTGACAGGAAGAAAGTGAGCAGACTTAGTTAGTCTATCCACAATTACCCATATCGAGTCCGAACCCTTAGGCGTCCTGGGTAATCCTACCACAAAGTCCATCGTGATGTGTTCCCATTTCCATTCTGGTATAGGAAGCGACTGCAAAGTACCAGCAGGTTTCTGATGCTCAGCCTTAACCTGCTGACACACCCCGCACCTAGCCACGTATTCAGCCACATCCTTTTTCATGCCAGACCACCAGTACATCTCCTTGAGGTTCCTGTACATCTTTGTGTTACCTGGATGCATAGCATACATAGAAGTATGCGCTTCCTCAAGAATCTGCTCTTTCAGCTCACTGTTTCCAGGTACACATAACCTATCATGAAGATACAACATGCCTTCATCAGAAAGCCTGAACTCTGTTCTCTTACCTTCTGACATTTCCTGCATGATTTGCCACAACTCTTCATCACTCTGCTGTAATTCCTTAATCTGATTATAAAAAGTGGGTCTGACTTGCATCTGAGCAATCAACCCAGTATGTCCTGTCACATCCAAGTCCAAGTTCAACCTTCGCATATCTACAAGCCTCTCTTGAAACATGCCATAGAAAATGCATTGGCTGTTGAACTTGACTTTCTACTCAAGGCATCAGCTACAACATTCGCCTTACCAGGATGGTAATCGATTGTCACATCATAGTCTTTGATCAGCTCAAGCCATCTGCGCTGCCTCAAATTCAAATCTTTCTGAGTGAAGATATATTTCAGGCTCTTATGGTCTGTAAACACCTGACATGACTCACCATACAGGTAGTGACGCCATATCTTAAGAGCATGAACTATAGCAGCTAACTCGAGATCATGAGTAGGGCAGTTCTCTTCGTTCTTCTTAAGCTGTCTAGATGCATAGGCCACAACCTTGCCTTCTTGCATCAACACACAGCCTAAACCCCTCCTGGAAGCATCGCAGAACACTGTATAACCTTTTTCTGCTTCAGGAAAAACCAACACTGGTGCTGAAGTCAACCTTTTCTTCAAAATCTGAAAACTTCTCTCACAGTTATCAGACCAAACAAACGGTACATCCTTCCTCGTCAAGCGCGTCAAAGGTGATGCTAACACACTGAAGTTCTGTATGAACCTTCTGTAATAACCTGCCAAACCCAAGAAACTTCTGATCTCAGTAGAAGTCTTAGGCTGTTCCCACTGAAGCACAGATTCAACTTTCTTAGGATCCATGTTGACTCCATCTCTCGAGATAACATGTCCAAGAAATGCTACCTCGGCCAACTAGAACTCGCACTTGCTGAATTTAGCAAACAACTGGTGTTGTCTCAACAACTGCAACACTACTCTCAAGTGTTGCTCATGCTGTTCATCGTCTCTGGAATAGATCAGAATATCATCTATAAAGACTACAATAAATTGATCTAGGAATGGTTTGAAAATCCGATTCATCATATCCATAAAGGCTGCTGGGGCATTGGTCAGCCCAAACGACATGACCAAAAACTCATAATGCCCATACTTGGTTCTGAAAGCTGTTTTAGGAATATCAGAAGCCTTTATTATGAGCTGATGATATCCAGATCTTAAATCAATCTTAGAAAAGATCGTCGCTCCACGCAACTGATCAAACAGATCATCTATTCTCGGCAATGGATACTTGTTCTTTATAGTGATCTTGTTCAGTTGCCTGTAATCTATACAGAGACGCATGGTACCATCCTTTTTCTTAACAAACAGGACTGGAGCACCCCACGGTGAAGAACTGGGTCTAATGAAACCCTTATCTAGAAACTCCTGCAACTGCACCTTGAGTTTCTTTAACTCTGCAGGTGCCATTCTATAGGCTGGCAGTGCTACTGGATGACTACCTGGATATATCTGAATTTCAAAATCAATGTCTCTAACAGGAGGTAAGCCTGGTAACTCCTCTGGAAAAACATCAGAGAACTCACGAACCACAGGCACATCATAAACACTGGCGGTGCTCTTCTCTGCTCTGGTGTCAACCACATGAGCAAGGAACGCTTCACATCCTTTCTGTAGCATCTTATCAGCTACAACAGCTGATATTATGCACGTAGGCAGGACTTTCCTGTCTCCAGTAAAGACACAAGAAAATTCCCCAAGTTGAAAGGTAGCTTCCTTCTTCCAACAATCGAGTTGCACTCGATATGTTTCAAGACAATCCATACCCAAGATGACTTGAAAAGTATTTACATCCAAGGGTATGAGATTAGCAGCAAAGGTGAAACCTCCAAAAGATAACAAGCATCCGGGACAGGACTCAGATAAAACTGTTGGTCCACCTAGTGGAACCCTCAACACTAACTCATCTGCCAACTCTTGAGTTAACAGATTAAGTTCACCAACTAAAGAACGTCGTATAAAAGAATGAGTAGCTCCCGGATCTATCAAAACTGAAACTGGTATACTATTAAACAAAAGCATCTCTCCTGTAACAACTTGTGATGAGATTATACCTTCCTGAGGTGTCAAAGAAAAGAAACGTGATGCCTCTCTCCCTCTGCCACACTGTCCTCTTTGACCACTTCTGCCACTGGATACTCCACCACCTCTGGAACCAGAATCCATAGAAGAACTCAGTCCTTCAGCTGGAGGTTGTCTCTGAACATCATAAAACTGAGACTGAGAAGCTTGCGATGCTGCTGGTTGAAGCTGAGGACAAAACTTCTATATATGTCCTATCTGCCCACAATGAAAACACTCTACATAGTTTGAACCCTCACATTGCCCATGGTGGAACCTTCCACAAGCATTACATACTCGCATCTCCTGCCTCTGTGGACCAGTCACAGAAGTAGATGATCCAGATGGCTGCTCTCTAGACGCGCTACTCCATCTCCTTGGGTTGTATCCCCCTCTGCCTCTAGAAGTAGTGACATCCTCAGATCTCTGCCTGTCGAAACAACCCAGGCCACACCCAAGTTTAGAAAAGAAACCTCTACCTCCACCTCTGTATCCACTACTGGATTGCCCTCTACTGAAGTCTGCAGATCTCTTCTTAGACTCAGGCACCTTGTCAGCATTCACAGATTCTTCAACCTATCTGGCAGCCTCAACAAACTCGCCAAAGTTCTCTCTGTTCCTCCTGCTAGTAGCAGAAACTGTATGCCGAATTTCTGGCCTTAGCCCTTCCTGAAACCTTCTGCATCTTTCTATGTTGTCGGGAACAAGCTGCGGACAGAAATTCGCTAACCGTGTGAAAAGCGCTTCATACTCTGTAACTGTCATGTTCCCCTGCTTGATATTCTGTAACTGCCTGATTTTCTCATTAAGAAAAGTGGGTGGATAGAATTTGAGATGAAACTCCTCAGAGAAATCCTGCCAGGAAAGCTTTGTACCTCTCCTCTTTTCTTCCACACCACGCCACCACAACTCTGCATCGCCTGTTAAAAGGTAGACCACATGATTGATCTTCTTATCTTCTGGAAGCTCCATCAGACGAAAGACCTTTTCTATCTGTCTAAACCACTCATCAGCTTCGGCGGGATCTGTAGTGCCACTAAACTCTGTGCCACCAAGCTTCTTCACAAGCTCATAAGATCGCATCAGATCTTTACTGCTGGTAGAAGAATCTCGCCTATCAGCCTTGTACTTTTCTTTGGTCTCCAGGAACATCCTGTACATCCGGGATGCTTCATCCACGTGGTCACCACCACCTGGACCCAATTACCGAGGATCAGGGCCAACATGGCTCTCGGCCTGATCATCACGATCAAAGCCTCTTCCTGCCATCTGCAATAATATAATAGAATATTTCCTATTAGAAAACTACACATAGAAGAAAGACACTTAAACCTTAATCCTATTGGTCTCTTATCGTCCCCTGACCTTGACTAACTAAGTACTCAAACCTAAGCTCTGATACCAAAAATTGTCACGCCCCAATCTCACATTAACCACAAACCACGAGATTAGGACGCGACATGATGGATTTACACACAACCAACCATTCGTCACTTTTTAAAACAATTCAAGGCATTTAAATGATAACCAAGTTTAAACTGTAAACAGAAAACTGAGCAAACTGCAGGAACTTTTCTATTTAACTGATTAAAGATACAAGCAAGGTCTACAGCATAATACATTGATTAACATGAAGAAAGCATAACATTAATTTACATCTTTGTACACATTCTCTCTTTCACTCACACCTTGTCCCGAAGATCGAGGGGAAAGGACTAAGAGACCTCTAACTAGACTAACTACAAACCTTCTATCAACTAAGCGTTAGGATGAAACGATCCTTCTGATCCTTGATGCTGTTGCTGACCTGAAAATGTTTGAGTAGAGGGATGAGCCTACTCGCTCAGTGAATAACATTTCACTTAGCTATCACTAAACAACTCGTCAGGTTTATAACTGAAATAAATAAATATACAGTTCAAACAGGGCAGTTCTATTGACATAGCAGATATACAGGTAATAATCACATTTCTATGCATCAACAGGTATCTCAGATAAATAAACAGATTTATAAATTTACTGTGATCCTAAATGATTACTTATTCATTTTATTATTTTTCCCTAATTATATGCAGTGTACTCTGCATATAAAGATCCGCAGCAAGTTCATGCTACGGTCCCACCGTACAAGACTTAGCGACACACCCGGGAAATGCTAAGTCTGACTGCTGTCCTGGTCTGCACAGGACTCTCAGGCACTCAAGGGCCTCACTGTACTCTCAGGCGCTCAAGGGCCTCACCGCAGGTCCTAGGCACTCAAGGGCCTCTCTGCAGTATTCTAGTACTCTAGACTCCTCCTCTAACCTGAGTACACAGGCGGAGGGCCTCACTGGGTTACCTTCGTGACACAAGCACGAATGGTGTTGGATAACCCTTATTTCTTTTCCCCAGTGCCATCGTGACACAAGCACGATTGTTGTTGGACACTATTTCTCTTTCCTCATTTGTCCGTGACACAAGCACGGATGATGTTGCAACACGAGTTTCACCCCTAAGTTGCAGATACCTCTTAGGGGTTCTACGGTGTTAGGGCATCTAAGTCTAATAATTAGATAGCAGATAAACAATTTAACAGGGATATCACATTACAACTGTAAAACATAGAATTTCCTCTTTTTCATCATTCATATCACGCATTTCAAGTTCCAATGAACTTATCATACTTAAATGTACATGCTACACTATTTAAGATTCATATCAACTGATATTGAAGCAAATAAGCATTTAAAATGAGTTTAATAAAGATTTCTAAATGAACTGCCACTCACCACTTGAAACTCGGCCGATCACTATGGAACTCGACCGAACACTTCCCAGGTTCTGTAACTCGGCCGACCAACTAGCAACTCGAACGATCCTCTGGGGAACTCGGCCGATCAGGACACCGCTTATACACCTACAAGGAAACTCGGCCGATCAGGACCAACTCGGCCGACAAAAACGCTGTTCGGTTACCCAAATAAGAAACTCGGCCGATTCAAAACCCAAACTCGGCCGACCAAAAACTCTGTACGATTGCCCTAATATGGAACTCGGCCGACCGAATAGGAACTCGGCCGAACCGCGCACAGGCAGAAAACAAAACCGGGTTGCAGATGTCGATTTCTCTCGAATCGTCGGGCAAATCGCAAACAAACACCACAAAACTTTCGCAATAGATACACTCCACTAATCCGAACCTAAAGGAGAGGAAGAAACGAGCTAGGGCTGCTCCTTGCGCCCCAATCTCTTGGCTGTTTCCCCTGCAAACGCAGCTTCTGCTGCAAATCCGGATTGAATTGATGGAGAAGACGATTAACAGAGGGAAGAGGACGAGCCGCAGCTACTGGTCGGAGCAAAACGAAGCTCCAACGTCTCTCCCTTCTCAGCTCCCTCTCTCTCTCTCTCTCACGCAAGGAAGAAGAACGCTTCGTGCGTTCTCTCATTTCTGAGAAATGAAACGAGATAAGGGAGAAAGAGTAGATAAGGAAGAAAACCTAGGGGCCAAATCGCAAAGTTCAAAAACTACAAACGGGTCCCTATAAGCCCAAAAACATGCAACTTTTGACGCGAAGGTCGGATTCGAACAATTTCCCTGGCAACGCTTCAAGCGTAAGATCCTACACGCTTTAGAAGCTAGAAAACACACTAAGCACATGTCTTATCCATTTTAAACATTATTAACAAAAACAGGCTTAAACTTAGCTCATCAGCTAATCACATGTTTAACAGCATACTTACGGGATAAGCTCGACGCGGGTCGTAACAGTATCGACCTATCCACTCAACTAGGGTATCAGCCTCACCATCCCTTAGGGTATCGGCCTCACCCACTCAACTAGGGTATCATCCTACCCACTCACTAGGGTATCGGCCTATGTACCACATTGTGTATCAGGCACATAGACCTCCATAGGATATAGACCATTATGGTTGGGTTGCATCGGTTGAGCCGCAAAGAAGCTTCTTCGCACCTCTGATCAATATGTGTCAGATAAAGAGTATCAGCTAGCAAGGTGTATCGGGTTGCACATGCATATCGGATTAGGGTTACCCATGTTGACTTCCATACTCAACTAGAAGGATGGAGACTCAACACTCTTGTTCACTATCCATCAGGAGATCATGACAAACCACATCATAATAAGCATATCGATTTAGAAAAGGCATGTCGGGTTGCAAGCATATCAGTTAGCATAGCATATCAGTTTGCAAGTAGGAACTCATATCGGTTTAATCATCTTCTACCTCAAGATGACAATACTACCAAGGCAAAGAAAGGAATGTTTCATGGCAGCAACTTAACAAGGTTCTATTCTCAAAAAATAGAATGTAAAGCTACCAAGAGAACTATTAGCTTGCAAGCAAAGACAAGCTAATAGCAACTAGAAAGATAACAAGTAGAAAGGTGATAATAACACAATAGGGAGAGAGTTATATAACCTGCCTCAAGAACAACCACCAAGCTTTAAGGTCCGAGGTCAAGCTCCAAGCTTCCCAAGCTCAAGGTAGAATAAGGTCCTCCTATTTCGATCTATACCACACCTCCAACAAGGAATATAGGACCATGATCAAGAAAGCAAAAGAGAGAAAAGAAGGTGCCAAGGTCCATAGATGAGAAGAAGAAAGAAGATGACGAGGAAAGCTAAAAACCCATGGCTTACCAAGAAAGAAGATGAAAGAGAGCATCACAAGCTTCTAGCTCACCCACCAAGCTTCAAGGGAGAGGGTTCTTAAAGCATAAGGTCCTTCACCAAGGAGAGAAAGCAAGGATTGCTAAAAGGGTTCACTTGCATGAGAAGGAAGAGGTATATATACATAGCCAAAGAGAGAGAGAGAGAGAGCAAGTGGAAGGTGTCACCACCTGAGAACCCTAGAATACACATGTCTAAGAAGAAGGGACACATGCCACACCATGCAACAAGGTGATAAGACCTAAGTCTCGCCAAATTGGTTACTAAGGAAGGTCAAGGTTGACACACCCATCCAAACTGAAAGGGATGAAACCTTAGGTCACAAGCCGATATGACATTCCTCCTATAGTCACCACAACCCAATGTGGTGATCCTCAAGGTGCCACAAACCAATAGGATGTTCCTCAAGACACCCTCAACTGATACCATGCCTTCTCAAGGAAACCTCAAACTGATACAAGGTATCACCAAGGATCTCAGCCTGAGATAACACTCAAAAGAGAAAAGCACACTTCAAACATGTGCCCAAAACATCAACAAGGATGCCACCACTCAACCAAGGATAAAAATGTTGGGTTTTATGTGGTCAGGGTAGGCAATGGAAACAAAAAATTTACTTGACCATAAACCCATAACCAGTAGATCCCATCAACATTTATGCAATGGGAAGGATGGTTTTAGTGAGTTATACCTAGTCCTGAGGCTTGCTCAATGACTATACCTCACAGCAAGTGTGGTCTTCAAACACCTATCTTCGACGGTGTCTGTGTAGCAACTGGTCTTGACTCAGACTGTGGTTGATAGTCGTCCTCCTGAGTGGCAAAAGTCTCCTGCCTCTATAGATAGTCCACACAGACTACCGGGAACTCTAGTCGCCTTGAAGAATGAACTAGAAGGAGTTGTCCCCTTCTGTTGGTGTACTAGTCACCAACACACTCTCCCATAACTAGTTACATTTCTGTAGTTGTTTTTCCCTCGTTGTTCCTCCCTAGATGGGTAGAACTTGCTTGGGCTCTCTTGGTTACCAAAACCAGAGAAGACAACAATTGTCAGAACAAGTGATTCTTAGAAGATCTAAGTTGTCTCTTTGTAGAAGCCCCATGTACCCCTCTATTTATAGTAGAGGGTAGGGTCAGGGTTCCCAGTCTGTGCCGGAGTAGAAGGGTTTGGATTTTTCATGAATAATTTACACTACGGTAGGCGAACCGATTGGTTCACTAGTGAACCGGTCGGTTGGCATAGTGAACCGGTGGGTTCACTTAGTGAACCAAGTGATTCATAAGCTACACCTGCTTGCAATTGTCTTTCCTAATTCATTTCTAATTGATGCAAAGATTAATTCTTATCCCAATTGAATTGAACAAGTGAAAGAGGAATCTTTTCTTTTGAAGTGGGAAACCCAACACATGCTCATTTGGTCCAAGTGAACTGATCAGTTCACTAGAGTAAATCGGTCGTCCCATTGACAATGAGATGATCAGTTCACCCAGTGAACTGGCCGGTTGGTGGTCCAGATTGTGTATAACTCAGTCAACTCAGTTCTCAATCAATCTAGCACTCTAATCAGTTGGTTCAACACTTGAACTTGATGATTCTGAGTCAAGTATATTGATGTTTGATTGAGAACCTAAAAACTTTAGCACTCAATCCAAACATCATTCATGGATAAAATCCTATTCCAGGTGAATCCTATGTGTATGACCCTATAGGTCCCATATCACATTGGCAATGAATGTCCATAACTAGCTTATGACATCATAAGAAAAGATGGGTTCCTAGTTGCACGTCAGTGCTACCCAAGTGAATGGACAATTGGAAAACAACTTTCAATCATACAATCTGTGATTGGTGTTCCAATGAATGTATAATTCCTTTGTCTATGATATCCTGAATGAACTCAAGGCATGGAGTTGTCATCCTTTCAACGTTCATTCATGTTTCTTGAACTGGAGCAGATTGTCTGAGATATATGTGAACTCAATATCATATATTGATTCACATGTGCATGCACATGCTATTCTTAGTCTCTCTTAACAAGTGGCTTGGACATCATACTCCATTAGGAGGGACAAATCCCATTTATATCACTCACAGTCTATCTCATGTGTCAAAGCCACCTAATCATCACCTTTATAACAACCCATGTTTCAGGATTGCGTTGGATGATGTCAAAGTGTACCCAATCACATTCGATGAGTGTAATGATTTCAGGTCTAAGAATCATAATCACCACCATTACTACGAGTGATGATTCTGACTACCATGTCATGGTTCCATGTGTCACTCTCATGGTGGGTCTGTCTGATACACTATTCTCCAACATGTATTTGTGTGCTTGGTTTAATATCATATATCATGATTAGTGAGACACTGTCATCAACCAACACACACTCTAGTCTTGATGTGTCACTGTTGTCTATCAACCTTCCATGATGACATCCGACTAGGGACATAACAAGAATGTACATATTCTTAGCATATGTATGATCTCATTGTTCAAGTCATGTACTTGAAGACATATGTCATTGAGTATTGTCATACTTTAGACATTCATTTTGCTTCATCATTATCTCATAATGGATTGAACCAGAATAAATTGGAAGCATGCATTTGATATTTATCAAATCAATCATGACTTATGCCAATCCAATCATCATATGATTGGTTCTTAGGGCATACATACCAATAGTCTCCCACTTAAACTTAGAGCCAATCACCTTTGAATCATATTCTTAGTGATCTCTAAACATGTCCAACATGTTTCTGCTGCACTAATGCTAATCCAATGAGTTAGCAACATTTTTCTTTAGTCGGTATATTGCTTGGTTCACATCTCCTCACTGTACGACATTTCGTATGAGATGGAGTTGTCGTAATATGCTATCTGATATTCCTTTACTAACAATTAGCTCCATAGTTTGACTTAGTATTTCTATTTTGTCATCAATGGTTGGAATATCTATAAGTTCGTCTATAAGAACTTCTAGATCCATATAGTATCCTCTGGTGTTCAAAACACAAGGATACTCAGCATTACTTTGAGAATTAAATGTCTTTTAATTTTACTCAAAATGTTTCCATTTATCAACACTTATTCACTTTTGTATTTTGCGATCAATTTCTGTCATTTCAGAAGCTTGCATCAGTGTAACTAATTTTCACTCAACTCTTCCTTTTGTTACCATAGAACTAATCCTTTAATACTTCATAAGTACTTAAATAAGTTCTTTATGGCATTCCAATGACTCTTATTGGAATTAGACATACATCCACTCATCATGTCCATTACATACGAGATAACTAGATGAGCATATCATATTGTCATGTCCAATACATATAAGATGATGTCATGTCCAATACATATAAGATGATGTCATGTCCAATACATACAAGATAATGGGATGATTACATACATGATAGATCCAATTGTAAATGCGTAAGGCATCTATCTATGTGTTCCTATTCTTCATAAGAATTTGGGACACTAGGCATCTGAGAGGCTAACTCCATGTAATATGGACAAGTTTTCTTCAACTGAATCTTTGCATACTAAACCCTTCAGCATAGACTACCAATGTATGCCCTCTCTTTATCAGGTCAAGAGACTTTAGAGAACTATTTTTATAGGTCTCTATTCCAATCACATAGGAAATTTCTCTTTATCCCCTTAAAGAAGGTATTTACACACTAGTTTCTATTCTTAGAACGTTTCATTCCTCATCATCATGTGGAATATGAATACACTCCCACTAAATCTTTGTAATCAAAGATCCCTTCTTTGTTTTGATATATCAGTCAAACCTTTTGACTATATATTCAAAGTAAGGACTCCAGTTCTAAGGTGCTTTTATTTAATCAATCATATTGATTAATCTCTTGAAACTTGTAGACTGCTTTTGCATTAACGGAATTATAAAACCCTTCTGGTTGTGTCTCGTACACATCCTCATGTTATTCCTTCTAGGAATGTGGTTTTAATATCCATATGCCAAATTTCATAGTCTTCAAGTTCTAATATAAAGCATGATCCTTTATGGCCTATAGCCACCGCAATTGGTTAAATAAATTCATCAGGTTCAACACCTTGAACTCACTTGAATTCATCTCAACCAATCAACTCTTCAAATGTCATCCATGTCAGTCTTAACTCTTAGGACCCAATTGTACTTATGGGTTTTATCCCTATAAGTGCTACCATTAAGGTCATACCTTATTTGGTTCACGTGGAAGTTATTTTGGATCTTATGGCTTCAAGCCATAACTCAAAATCTGGTTCCTCAACATCATCTAGATAGATTATTGGCTCATCATCATATGACCAATTCATCACCTTTGAGTTTGCAGGATATCATTATCCATCAAGCTCAAGGTGTTTTCTACTAGATATATGAGGTGTATCTGTTACATAATGAATTTGAGATTCCATAACACTTGTGATTCTTAATCTCCTTTTATACCTTATCAGGTTTCAATGTTATTATGTCGATCTTGAACATTTTGAGTTCTACTTCTCTCCCACTGATTCTTTTGGAATTCAAATATCCTTATAACAAACACTTTGTTATTGGATTGACATCATTGTAACATTATGTGATTTGTGAATGAAGCTCTTTCTAAGAAACTAGTTTTCTTATATGAGCATTCAATAACTAAAAGATATATTGGAACATTTCCAATACCATATCTCATATGGTGTCTTTTATACCTTTTGAATGGTACATTTATTTAGTGTAAAGCATGTTCTTTAGAAGAATTCTTAGAAGATTAGTTATTTGTTTGATGATCATGCTCTTACTATTTAGAGTATGATTTCTTCTTTGATTTATATATTATTATGCCTTAATGATGATTTCTCTATGATACATGCATCGTTACTTATAAGGTCCTCAAACATTTGGTTTAAGTATCTCGTACATTGATCATATCAAAGAATTAATACTTTTACCAAGTTTGTTCTTCATTTATGATATTGTTGAACACTTCAAGATATTCATATTTGTATTTCATTAAATACCATTACTGAAGTATTAGAATTTATTCCAATAGGTATGTATATACATCAATATGTATTATAACTAATAGAATAGTCATTCTCCCACTAAATCTAGTGAAGATTGACTTGTCATCATGCCCAATAAATTAGACATTCATATCTCTTAATGGTTCATTAACCAAGAGAGTCTAGTTTATCCATCAACTTGGAACCTAGAGATGAATTTCTCATTCATTTGTTTAGGTGATAATGCCAATTTATTGTTTTAGTCATCAATAATTTTAGGTATTATAATTTTATCTCATGCATACCAAGTACCACAAGATAAATAAGGCATCGCCATACGTCATATATTTGAAATTTAAACATGAACTTTATTGATAGACATCCTTGTCATTACAAGATGCAGAAATAAAATGTTTTTATTTATTGGAAAAATGAAATAACAGTTCATAACTCTATTACATGCCCTTTAGGCTGAAATAAACTAAAAGGTACTTCTATCTATGACAACAACACTTGCTCCAATGTTGATGAGTGTTCCTTCTTGGTCCTTTCATAAAGGACATCACTTCTTTTCAGATCATGCATATCATATATGTCAGATCTATATCTTGGTATCATATACCTAAGATGAAGTAGCATTTTAATTTTAATTCATGATACTTGAGGTGTACACTTTCATCCCCTGCTTCTTCTTAGTTCTTCTATGTCGAGCAATTTCTCTTCAAATGTCCTGGCTCATGACAATGGTGATAATTGCTTGTTCACCCCTCCCTTTGCTTTGAGTGTTGAAGGTGACTTGGGCTGCTGGCTAGCATTAGAACCTTTATTTTCTTTTCCCTTGCACTACTAAAAAAATGGTCTTTAACTACAAAAAAAAAATTGTAGTGAAAACCCCATATTTTTTAGCTAAAGGCTTTAACTACATATTTCTTTACACATACAAATTGTAGTATATGCTCGTATAGCTAAAGCCTTTGACTATATTTTTCAAATATGTAGTTACATTATCCATTGGCTACAAATTCATATGTATCCGAAAGCATAGTTAGATATTGTCCTTACATATTTAAATATAAGTATAAGTATAGCTAAATGTATGACTACAATTGCATATATAGTCAGCATGTAGAAAAAACCTAAAGTTTATACATTTTAAATGTATTTAATGTGTAGGGAAAGGCAGCCGTTACTATATACATATATATATAGTTGATTATGCATCTAGCTACATATGTAGTCATTTAATACACATACATATATGCTTATTTTGACTATATATATATATATACATATATATAGTGTAATTTGTTAGTACACAAGCTCTTTTAGTAACAATTTTGTAGCATTTAGAGAAAGTTATGCTCATTATGCCAACAATCTTACTTTCATTTATAATGAAGCGTTGAATGTACATGGGGAGGACGTATACCTTGCCCCTATTACACAATGTGTACAAAAAAAGTATATACATATACTTTTGAAGTAGTGAAGATCCGGGTTATTGTATGCACTAAAAGCTCCTTCTTTATTTAGTGATTGTGTTGTCCAAACTGTGATGTTGGACACACAGTTGAAATGGTAATTTCAAACTGCAATGAAAACACATCCAATGATAGAAATACATATGTGTCAGGGTGCAGAAAGTCTACTTTAAATGCAGAACTTTGTGAGCATGTGAGTGAAGACAAAGACATTTCTTATTATGTAGTCTACAAAACAAAAATATAGGAAAGCTCTATAGTCTCACTTGATTTTATAAACGATGAGTTGCATCCTTCAAGTCCAATAATAGACAGGAATGACCTAGCACTAAACGATCAGCAATCATATGGAACTACTACGTTTACATCTGAAGTAAATTTGAGTCCAGAGTTAGTTACACCTGCAAGTCAAAAACACCTTGTTGGTCATGATTAACACTGCACAGGAAACTCCGAGCATTGTGGAGAATTGACTTACCTTGAAAAAGGGGCTCTTATGAATGTGGGTGATCCTAACCCATGTCTCTCATGTATCTCAGAAACATCTCATCCATGACCTTCATGATACATAATATTTTGGTCTAACAAAATGTCAAGTTAATGTATATACATAAAAGGAGGCAACAAGAGTAGTGAATCAAGTACTTGATTGTGTTTTCTATCTAAACCTCAAATATTACAGTAGAAACCCCATTGGATTCCATCTCCTACTTACTCAAAGTGCAATACAACTCTACCAATCTTTCCTCCATCAACCTTAGCTAAGTGTCAACATCCAACATGAAAGATAAAACATAATTTTCCACCTAGGAATAATACAATCTAGTAGGTAGTCCAAGACAATTAATGAAAAGAATCCAGTGCACAATACCTACTAAGAAGTGCATCATAGTCATGGACATCTGATCCAATAACCCCTTGAAGGTTTTAATGTAGAAGACATCCCAAAACGAGCATATGGTGATAATATGCCAACCAGATCAATATTTACAACAAAGCTAATCAAAAGATCAACAACATAAGGGTCGAAATCTGACCAGAAATCTTTTTCACTTTATTTTTATACTCTGCAATTGTTGTGCAAATAGAATTAGTAACTATCTATCTACAAATTTGAGTAAAGAAGACATAAGAATGTGGTCACATTCAGTTTAGTCAACTATTAAACATCAAACATAACAAATTCAGCACCTTAACTTCTTTTAAAGATAACTTTGATCAACAACAATGAAGTAACAAAGAGCATGATTTTATTGCATGTCCTACAGGCCATCTCATATTCTTGAAATAACAAGAATGACCTATAAGATTACATCAGTTTTAGTAACTAAAAATAAATTAGAAGGTATGATATAAATCAGATTAAGGAAACACATAAGGAGGATGGTATTCCATTATATATATATCCACAACTTGAAGTAATTTTCAAGGAACACGTCATGGAATCAATGTTTGACATGGGAGTTGTCTTTTACAAAGATGATAATGGTGTAGGACGAACATAAGATAACCTCATTCATCTATAGTAGTAATTAGACTTCCTATTACCTAATGGAAAAAATGAGAGGCCTCTTATAACATTTTATTGTTCTATCACTGCACTCCAGGGCTAGTAACCTTATTGATGGATTAGGTTATATTGTAAACATAATTGAATATGAATCACAACATTTAAAAGAACATGTAGAGACAATGCATAAGTCTACACCGAGTTTTTGGAAGGTGTGGCAACAACATGAGAGAAAGTACTTATTAAATGCAAAGTTGATGCTACTATTTCAGGAAAAATGTAGTAGTTGCAACAATCATGAGAGATAATAGTAGTAGTAAGCTAGTAGAATATAATATAAAGTTGAATGTGCATTCTATTATGGAGATTGAGCTGGCCCCAATAGACATGGCATAGGATATAATGAAAAATGGATAAATGAAAGTCAACGTGACAAATAATAGCTAGATGATTGGTATTATAAGTGGCATTAGTTGACATACATGAAACAAGATTGGTGGTTTACTAAAGTAGAACTGGGAGGTTGGGTGAGGCACATTAGCATATAATTTAATGCCCAAGGTGATGCTCGTGCAAAATCACATATGTGAAGGAACATGGATGCTATCTATGATGATGACGACCCCCCTAGTATAGGTAGTGATAAACTATTTTGGTTTCGATTTATAATCCCAAGAAAATGCATATTTAGCTCAAAAGTATTTCATACTACCTTGAATAGAGGCACATCAAATTATGATTCTCAGCCATCTTCAAGAACAGTGAAAATCAGCTTCAGATGTCTTGATCTTGATATTTGAGCAAGAATTGGATTTTGGCAGTTCTTGATATTTATTAAGAATCGAAAGTAGCTTCAAATCAAATGTGGTATCATAAGGGCTTCTTAGCTAATCACTTTAAAAGAGACTATAGCAGCTTGAAATGTTTTCTTCATAAATATTAACTACTACAAAATCCCCATCATCATAAGAAGAATGGAAAATCTCAGCTCCATGACATTCATTGCTCCAAAGCACTCAAATCTAATGTTAGTAGAACTACTTCTACCATGACAAATATTCTTAATAATAAAAAACCTAGCATATGGTATCCATGACTGAGAGAGACTAAAGGTAAAGTTATTCTGGTCGCAGCTGATCACTTGTATATATCTGGACACTGCCTCATGAAGTATCTATCTGACTCAAATGCACACAAGGTATTATGGTATGCTTATATATAATACATTTATGCATGTATTATATCCAATATATAAAATACTAGTCTATGCTAGACTAAAAATAAATAAACTAACAGACCTAGCATCAAATGTCCCTTATTGAACTTATACCAATATGTTTACAAATCAACTGAACCAACTCATTCTGGCATAAGCTCTAATTGTAGGAATTATATGCCAAAAGGAGTTCACAGGAAGAAAATATGGTTTCACTTTCTCAGAACAACTCGCAACTTCCCCATCAATTCACACAAGCAAAAAAAATACGGATAGATAAAAAACAAGGATAGCTATCAAATCAAAATGGGCGCACACTCTAGACCCAAGAACCAGCAAAAATGGTCAAACGATGTCATTTCAAGGGAAAAGACAATGAAAATATGAAGAGGCAAGCCAATGATTTCATATAAAGGAAGATAGGAAAGCCAATGATTTCATAAAAAGGAAGATAAGCAATGAAAATGGCAGTATTCCCTACATTCTGCCCAGTCACCAGGTACACCAGAATTGAACAAAACCTATGAGATGGAGGAAATGTGATGCTTATAACCAGAGAAGATGTGTCACATTTGTGTACCAACCCCCATTAAGGAAAGAACCACTAAAATATCCATAGTAATCTGTTTGAGGCTTTAGAATGATACCCAGCGTGATGTAAGCATCTTATGCCATGAATGATCATCTATAATTTGTGTCTTGTCAAATTGCAACAAAGTCTCTAAGTCCTAAAGTAAACTAATACTCAATAGTTGCACTCAATGGAAAGACCATCGAATAAAATGACTCAACTATAGCAACATAATCTATAGTTAAATTTAGGTTATTCCCATAAAGTAAAAAACCAATAATCAAAATGAAACCATAAGATGGAGACATGTTTACAATTACTTGTTTGGGACATACGAAAAATAGGGAAACAAAAAGAATGATCCAATTAAGATAATTAGATAATCTCGTAGTCTAAGACTTCAAAAATCCTGAATTCTTTTTAGAGGACAGAAAACAGAGTTCAAAAGAAGTATTTGGGTGTGTAGTTCTCAACAATCAACACCATATTTAATAAATCAAGCAAGGTTAGATGTTGGCATAATTTTGCAAATAGAAAATATGCAAAATTATGTTCACTTGTTGGTTTTACCAAATGCACACAGAGTATTATGGTATACTTATATATAATATGTTTATGCATGTATGATATCCACTATGTAAAATACTAGTCTATGCTAGACTGAAAACAAACAACCTAACAGACCTATCATCAAATGTCCCTTATTGAACTTATACCAATATGTTCGAATGTGGTATTAAATATGCATTGTATTTGAGTTAACTTAATAACAACCTGTTCTTGAACGCCTTCTTGTATGCCTGAAATACCTTGCTAATTTGTGACACCTAGTAAGGAAAAATGGATATGGAACATACCTATTGAACAGATGTGGTGGGTCTGGTATGCAGATTTATCAAAGATACATGTACAAAAACCCAAATATTGAATCTTAATTACTGTTTAGTCCCCTAAACATGTAACTCAATTCTTGTACCATTGGTTTCATATTGAATCTGTATGCTAATGATGAGCATGTGAAGTAACTTGTCCTGGATATGGAAATAATAACTGGAAATGGGTGTAGGGAGATAACTTACAATAAAGCTAGTCTTGAATCAAGCTCCCATCATCAATGAATCCTTCTCCATACAAGGTGGAACTAGAATTAGACACCATCAAAACTTCTTGGCATTGGTAAGGTAATGCTTTAAGGATCATGGTAGTGCCATCGAGGTATTTCCTTCAGGAGGTGCACAAGATTGGAAAATTAAAGATCATTAGTAGTACACACACTTATGTAAGAATAGGCATACAATTGAAAATAGCATACATATGATCTGTAGAAAGGTAGTTTCTTCCATATTCTGGAGAATAACACCTTACTACATCATTTCTCCTAAGACGTGTAATTAGAATCAGTATGCATATATACATGGAGGTTTTACATTTACAACTCATCAAGTAATCAAGGGGGGGATAAAACATTTGGCATAGTGTGTTCATTGATAGTTCTACCACTGGCTTCCTACATGTTTAGTAAAACACATGCACCCATTAGTGAAAGAGAGAAATGTATTAAATATAGAAAACACTACTCTCAAATTATTATTTGCATTGAATGGTACATCATTTTTGGACATCCTTTGTATTTTCATCTCATGGGCAAGCATACCCAAAATTTAAAGTAAATGATTGCCATTTGTGATTCACATATTTGAAGATAAGTTGATCTTTTTCTAGATCACATCTACCCAACCTCTGTAAGGAAAAAAATGGTTAAAAATCACAACATATGGCTCAATGAGAAGTTAGATGATAATGAAATCGAATCATCAAAGGCATAATAGCCATGTTGAATCTGAATTGGAAACAACATATAACCTTACAAGAGCTAGAGATTTCAAGACATTAGAGACATGTTATGGTAATCCTTGAGGTACATAGTGAAAATCAGGTGTGATGTAGCATATTACTGGCCACCTTCAGGCTGCGCCTTCAGGCTGCGCTTGAGGGAGGCTCAGGATGCGTGGGGGGTTCTCCCCGTTTCTCCGTCCAATGCCTGCGGGCAGTCCTGTTGCTCCGATTCCCTGAGGTCTATGGGGGTGAACCGAGGGAAGGATGCTGATTTTGGCGATGCGGCTGGCGTCAGACGGCTTCTGGGAGGCTCGGGTGATGGTCTGGATGTTTGTGGAGTGCTCCCTCGTGGCGATTCAGGAACGAGATCGCAGATGGCAGCGGCGGATGCTGGTGGAAGTTTGGACATGGATAGTGCTCCACAGGTGTTCGACCTTCTTCCTGGTGTTGAGACAGACCAGTGTGGGGTTGTGGACAGTGTTGCGGCTGACCTAGGCTCTTTCTTCTCGGTCGGCGACCTTCGAGTCCCCATGACGTTTGCTGCTGGGTCTAGTTCTTGGCGACAGGAAGAGGACGGTGGAGTGGCAGGGGGCAGGCTGTAACATCCCTGACCTGGGTTATGAGCTAACCCTAGGTGTTTTGCCTAAATATGTAATTAAATCTTTGTGATTAACTCTGAGCATGTAATTAAGCTTCTCAGAAATGTATATTTCAGTTTTTGCTCCTTTTTATATAAAGTTGTAGCACTGTTTTGTAATACAGGGACCTATGTGCAATTTACCCATTTAGAAGGGTTAACCTGCAATTTGCACATGATGAGGTGTTCCTCTGATGTTGAGACATCATGAGAAACATTTTGGTAAAGTTTGAGGGATTTCCCAAGCTTGAGCACCAAGGTGCAGCTGTGGAAGCAATCCCGGTACTTGAAACCCTAATTTGGGGTAAAATGCAATTTACCCAAATAATGGGAAGCAATTTGTAAAGAATGTTATCTAAAGTATCTTGTTAGACTCTTGCCATCATTTAGAGAAGAAATGATGAGGAATTCACCTCAATTGAGTTATCAAGTTAAGAAATAGGCTCTGTGATTGAATAATCAGGGTATATGTGCAATATCCCTTTAAGTATGAACTTTATTATTAGATTGTCCTTCCTTGCCTTCTTTTCTATAACTTAAGATAAGGTTTGTCCTTAGAATAAAGAGGAAGGGACGAGCAAGTAATGAAGGAAGGACTTAGTTGGAATTAAGGGAAACTTATGAGCTAATGTTGAAAATCCTACCCCAAGTATATAAGCCCTCCTTTCCTTAGTTGCAAGGGAACTTAACCTTCGTTCCCTTACTGTTTCATTTCACCAAAGACGACCAAGGACTGCCTTGGAGCTAAGGAGGACGAACAAGGGGTGCAAGGTAGGTTTAAACCCCTCTTCTTGCCTAATTCCATGGTTAGAATTCGAATTCAAGGTCATCTTCATGGCTAATTCTCGAAACCCTATCTTTCTAGCCGTCTCTTTTCATCCTTCCTTGGAGTTTTCACCTTGGCCAACCTGTGGGAACTCAAGGACGCCATTAGAGCTTGGAGCTTGAAAGCTTGGAGCTCAAGAAACAAGCTTTAGGCGGGTTTTATAACTCTAAACCTATGCTTTACTATGTTCATCTTTATATGCGAGTTAATGATAGCTCCTAGTATTTCCCTACTTTTCCCTGCTATTTTGCAAACAAACCCGTGGGATATCTGTACTGTTCTTGAGCTAGATGATGAAGGCGTGTTTTCCAAGAAAAACCCACCGCTTTTCTTTTCCCTAAACGGTCCTAACAGTTTGCTCTCACGACCTCAAGACCGTGAGAGAGCCTCGCGGTCTCGAGACCGTGAGAGGGCTCGCGGTCTCAAGACCGATTGGCCCTGTTGACCGAGCGTGGACCATATAAGAAACTTGTTCCTAATTATATAGGCTAAATACCCTCAAAATTTGGGAGACTAACTCCAAAGGAATCGGGAGATATGACCTTTTTAAGTCACAACTTTAAATGAATTAATTGCTGATTTTCAAACGGTCTAAAATTGCCTTTTTGGGCAAACGGTCTCAAGACCGTGAAAGGTCGTTGACTAAGCGTTGACCCCATGAGATTACTGTTCAAAATTATGTTAATTAACAACTCACCAAGTTTGATGGTCTAATTCCAAACGGGCTAAGAGTTGAAGGGTGAATACTAGGGCTAACCCTAGATAAAATCAGTACTGAAATTATGGTGATCTAATTAGGGTTTTTAGGGTTGATTGACCTAAACGGTCTCAAGACCATGTGGGGTCCACCCACATGACCTCAAGACCGTGAGGACAATCACCCAAGACCATTTGAAGGTCTAGGGTTGAGTAATTTGACCAATTGAACACCAATTGCAAATAAGTTATCAATTTAATCAAAATTCTGATTTTGTGACCAATCAGGGTTCAACCTCTATCAAATCACCTTAGATTTTTATGAAATCTTGGGCAAACGATCTCAAGACCATATGGGGTCCACCCACATGACCTAAAGACCGTTTGAGCCAAGTTTGGGCCCAATTGGAGCTCAATTGAAGGGTTCAACCTTGTGTTGATACACATTGTTGAGTGTTGATGGGTGAACATTGATAGACCTTAATTGAATCGATTTCAATCCTAATTGGTCAACAATTGAGGGTCAATTGAATGACCATTTGGTTAAGCATAACCTTAATTAACTCAATCCATAGGTGGTCAACAGTTATTGGACCTTTTGAAGGCTTCAACATCGGTTGACCTCATCGTTTGATTTGTTGAACCTTTGTTGAAGGACCTTGCGGTTGAGACCATGAGAGGCTCACGACCTCAAGACCGTGAGGGGGCTCACGACCTCAAGACCGTGAGGTGGCTCACGACCTCAAGACCGTGAGGTGGCTCACGACCTCAAGACCGTGAGGTGGCTCACGACCTCAAGACCGTGAGGTGGCTCACGACCTCAAGACCGTGAGGTGGCTCACGACCTCAAGACCGTGAGGTAGCTCACGACCTCAAGACCATGAGGTGGCTCACGACCTCAAGACCGTGAGGTGGCTCACGACCTCAAGACCGTGAGGTGGCTCACGACCTCATGATCGTGAGGGGGCTCACGATCTCAAGCCCATGAGGAGGCTCACGGTCTTGGAGCTAGAAAGGGGCTCATGGACTTGAAAGGTCAAAGTGAGCAATCGGTCAACACTTTCAACCGAATTCAATCATGTGATGGTTCAATGTTGCTCAAATCAAACACTAATGATAATCTAAGATAGTAAGGAGTTATTTGATTAAGGTTTTTGACTATGATGACGATCAATGGGGTGAATTACCAAGATACCCCTGAAGGGTCAATTGAGTTATACTTTACTCAATTCAAACCCTAATTACATGAGAATGATGTTTTTAGTTATAATGACTCTATCTAACCTGATCTAGTCTAATGTTATCATCAACCATTAGTATGATGAAAGAGAGAGTACTCTAGAGAGAGAAAGTACCCTAGAGAGAGAAAGTAACTCTAATCACTTAATGGTGATGTTTTTGGCTATGATAGCCTATGATGACTCAACCCAACCTGTTTTAGAGTGATGTTGATATCACCTAACCTTATGATGAGAGAGAAAGTACTTCTAGAGAGAGAAAGTACTTCTAGAGAGAGAAAGTACCTCTTTTAAATGGAAACTCAATTGAAGCATCCCCAATACACAGAAATGAGCATAATTAGGGTATGATCCACCTGTGTGAGATCATAGAAACCCTAATTATGATAAATGATGAACCTTTAACTAATCCAAGAGCATCAATGAAGGTGTTACTCATACATGATGATGTTATGAGTTTAATTCACCTGTAATGTGAATAAGTAAACCCTAATTCAAGGGTGATGACATGTAATATGAATAGTAAACCCTAATTCAAGGGTAATGGCATGCTTTTGAGCAATAAACTCTATTTGATTTAAATTAAAGATTTAACTCTTATGACAAGAGTAGGAAGTACATTCCTTATTGTTATATTACCTTTATCAGATGTATTAATCATGCAGGTTCTGATATGAAGGTAATTATATCCAGGTATGGATGTTGATGTTATATTCATTGAAGGCATGTTGTAGCCTTATGAATAAGTAATGTAATCTGATGCCTTGCTAGTGGCATCCTATGCTGATAATGGGCTATGAGAGCCATGAATACCATCAAGGTCATGCTTTAGAGATGACTTGTGATGAGGATAATGAGAAATGATGATTGATATGAGTTAGGCCTGTTACATTTAGTATTCTTCTTTTATAGCTGCTATGCTACTGTTATTGTTTGAAGAACAATGTATGCTGTTAAAGAATACTGAATGTACCTAACTAATCAAGTATAATGTAGAGCCCTGATCATAGATCCATCATTGTCAGAAATTAAGTGATGGTGAAACAGGTTTTCCATAGGGAACTCCTGGAGCACATACTTTTGAGTATGTGGGGTACATGGATGTGTAGAACCTTACATCCTAGTGTAGGAAAGTGATGTAGATGTGGAATCCATCCATCCTTCACTATAGTTCCATACCGTATCAGTGGTAGGTAAACATGAAACCTCCTGATGACGAAGAAAGCACAGATATCCGTATCAGTGGTAGGTAAATATGAAACCTCCTGATGACGAAGAGAGTACAGAACGCCACTGTGACTCTAGAATAGCGAAGGACCAGTTTACCCTGGTGAGCTATAGTAGTAGAGACACAAGATGTCCTACAAGTGATCCTCTTACTGACTGAGGAAGATGAAGGTCATGAGAATCCGGCTCTCTTAATGACCTATGTATGATACTGATGCGGCTTCTCAGCGATCAGTTGGAGTATGAGTGGTAAGCCTCATCTCCACAGGGCATAATGTTGTTTGTAAAACATAATCAACCATGTAGTATAACTTGTTAGAGATGACTCCAAGTTAGTTGATTGATGTTACATTGCAATAATGTTGATATTCTCCATATCTCCTAATTTGTAGAGATCTTGTTATATCTGCAACTGTTATAGAATGCTTTGAAGGCTTTACTGTTTAAAATAATCTTTGATGTTATAATAAAGCTTCTGGCGAAGAGTTATAACTCTCGCTGGGACAATTATGTATAATTGTCTCACCCCGTAGACTTCAACTTTTTAGGTGGACGTCGGAGACGAAGAAACCAGCCTACAAGTGATCAATCTCAGCAGCAGCACCAGGGGCAGCAGTAATCTCAGGTGGAGATTTGTCCTGCCATGTGGTGTAGTTAGAGTCAGTCCTATGTGTCCTCTGTACTCTCAGGTCTTGGAGTCTTGTGTTATGCGATCTTGAGATTTTGTATCTTGAATGTATATAATTACTCAAGAAGTAATTATCCTGAGATGTAAACAGTTACCTCTCTTTATGAAAGGAGTTTTTATGGATACAAGTTCTTATCTCGAAAAGTTTTAATTTTCCGTGATTTTTGTCTTCCGCTGATTACCGATTCGCTTCCGCTAAGTTTTAATCGTGTTTATGTCATGGTTTGGAGATCAGAGCCCACAATTAGTGGTATCAGAGCTCCAGGTTCAGTTGAGTCTACAGAGGCATAGGACTTAGGATGTCGAGTCTACCTTTAGTACTCCTTCCTTATCTAATAGAATCTTCTGCTCCTCAGGAGAAGAAGATACATAAGAATGTCAGAACATCGTGATGAGCACGTGGCAGAGAGTAGTGCTAGTGCACCTCGAGGCGGTGCAAGAGTTCCGAGAATAGAACAACCTGCACCTGAGTCGCCAAGAGAGCCACCCCAGTTCGACCCAGCTGACATGAGTGACCCAGCTGTACAGACGATGTTCGGGCAGTTCATGACTGCCATGACACATATAACCGATAGGATGCCCATTCCTGCACCTAGGGCACCTGTCCAGCCTAAAGTACAAGGTATTGGTAAGACATTCGAACGACTTCGTCGTGTCGGAGCTACCGAGTACTTCGGAACTGCCGACCCAGCAGATGCTGACTTATGGTTGACAGAGTTGGAGAAGGCTTTCAGGATTCTTATGATTCCGGAAGCTGAGAAGGTTAGACATGCTGTCTATCTTCTCAAAGGCAGTGCTGGTCACTGGTGGAACATGGAAGAGCAGAAGAGACCTGGAGTAGAGTTCTCATGGGAAGAGTTTCGTCGGGAATTTATCAATAGATATTTTCCAAAGACCTTCCTAGATGAGAAGATTTCTCAGTTTGAGAAACTAAGGCAGGGTATGATGAACATTAGCGAGTATGAAGCTAAGTTCATGGAGCTGTTGCGGTTTTGTCCGCATATGGCTGCTACAAATGAGGAAAGAATCAGAAGATTTGAAAAGGGTTTGAATTCCGATATGTCAACCCCTGTGTCTGCCTTAGAAAACAGAGAGAGATTCTCTACCTTCGTTGAGTCAGTCCGAAGGATAGAGAGATCTGTGGTTGAGAAAAGACAAACCCATAAAAGATATCCACAGTTCCAGGGTTCTTCATCTAGGGATTCCAAGAAACCTAGATTCTCTGCACCTAACCCTCCACCACCCAGATCGAGTTTTCAAACTCAATGGACACCAAGTAGAGGTAGAGGACGGAGTCAACCGCTTCAAGGGACACACAGTTCTGCATCAGTGTCAGTTACTGGACCACCCAGACCACAACAACAGGAGAAGAGTTGCTACAACTGTGGTAAGGTGGGACACTTGATGAAGGATTGCCGTTCTAGGCCTGTCGGTGTGACACAACAACCTCCGAGACAGAATCAACAGGGATCTCAGAATAGACAACATCAAGGAGCAGCTCGAGGACGTGGACAAGCGTCTCAAGCTGGATCATCAGCACCACTTCAACACCAGGCGACTGCGAGGTTCTATGCTATGAACCCACCTGAGGCAGTTGTCAATCCACGGGTAGTGGCAGGTCAGATGAAACTTTTATATTCTGATATGTCTATATCCTGTAATATATCTGTTCTGATTGATCCGGGTGCTACGCACTCTTTCATCACTCGTGAAGTGATTCGTAACTGCAATATGACTGTTAGTCATAGAGCAGATAGTTTGTTGTTAGAGACTCCGTTGAGTGGGTCTGCCGTTTTGCAGGAGGTGTGTTCTCCCTGCATCCTTTTCTTTTCTGACCATCGCATTCAAGTGGACCTTATACCACTTGATATGCAGGGGTTTGATATAATCCTTGGGATGGATACCTTAGAAAGGTATAGAGTTGTCTTGGATTGTGAGTCCAAGTTGGCTGTGTTTGCTGATGAAAGCAACACATGGATCTTTCAAGGTGAAAGAAAGATTCTGCCCACCTGTCTTGTGTCAGCTATGGTTGCTGATAAGCTGTTGAGGCAAGGATGTTATGCATTCTTAGCCCATGTGGTAGATGTTACCAAGGAAAGTTCCAACCCTGCTGAAGTTCCCATAGTCAGGGAATTCGAGGATGTGTTTCCTGAAGAACTTCCTGGTATACCACCACCTCGGGAGATTGACTTTGAAATCAATCTGATTCCAGATACGAAACCCATAGCTCAAACTCCGTATAGAATGGCTCCTGCCGAGATGGCAGAACTCAAGAAACAGCTTCAAGAGTTACTTGAGAGAGGTTTTATCCGACCGAGTACTTCACCTTGGGGTGCTCCGGTCTTGTTTGTTAAAAAGAAAGATGGGTCAATGCGGTTATGCATCGACTATAGACAACTCAATAAAGTGACAATAAAGAATAGGTATCCTCTGCCGAGGATTGATGATCTCTTTGACCAGTTGCGTGGTGCAACAGTCTTTTCAAAGATAGACTTGAGGTCTGGATATCACCAACTTCGTATTAAGGATAGTGACATATCCAAGTCTGCCTTTAGGACAAGATATGGTCACTATGAGTTCACGGTTATGTCGTTTGGACTAACCAATGCACCAGCTGCATTTATGGAACTCATGAATAGAGTTTTTTGACCTTTCCTTGATCAGTGTGTTGTCGTCTTCATAGATGACATACTGATTTATAGTAAAGATGCTCAGCAGCATGAGCAGCATCTTCGCCAAGCTTTGACCTTGCTAAGAGAACATAAGTTGTATGCTAAGTTTAGCAAGTGTGAGTTCTGGCTGCCGGAGGTATCTTTTCTTGGACATATAATATCCGCCTCGGGAATTCGTGTTGACCCTACAAAGGTAGAATCTGTTCTACAATGGGAACAACCGAAAACACCGACGGAGATTCGAAGTTTCTTGGGGTTAGCTGGCTATTATCGAAGGTTCATTAAGAACTTTAGTTCCATAGCTTTACCCTTGACCAAGTTAACCCGGAAGGATGTTCCTTTTTCTTGGAGTGATAAGTGTCAGCAATCTTTCCAGTTACTGAAGGAGAGGTTGACAAGTGCACCTGTATTAGTGCTACCTGAACAAGGAAAAGGTTATATAGTTTTCTGTGACGCTTCCAAGAATGGACTAGGATGTGTGTTGATGCAGGATAAACAAGTGATTTCTTTTGCTTCCCGACAGCTTAAGAAACACGAGGAGAATTATCCAACACACGATCTGGAGTTAGCAGCTGTGGTTCATGCTTTGAAGATCTGGAGACATTATCTCTACGGAGAGACATTCCAGATTTTCACAGACCACAAAAACCTTAAGTATATCTTCTCTCAGCATGAGCTCAACATGAGGCAACGTCGCTGGATGGAGTTAATCAAGGACTACGACTGTACAATTGATTACCATCCAGGTAAGGCCAATGTTGTTGCAGATGCCTTGAGTAGGAAATCAGCAACATCAACCATGAATAGAGCACAACTAAACTCTTTAGTATGCTCTAGAAGAGATATGCTTATCTCTTTAAGGCAAGACAATGTACAGTTGAAGGTATCATTGCTAGCCGGTTTGTTAGCTGAGATGCATATTAAACCTACCCTAAGAGAGCAGATTAAAGAAGCACAGCTAGATGATGCTGCAGTTCAACATATAAGATCTGAGTATGGAAATGAGAAGCAAGATGGGTTTCATGACTCAAAAGATCAAGTAGCTTGTTATAATGGAAAAATGATAGTGCCGGATGTGGACAACTTAAGGAAGTTAGTCCTGGAAGAAGCCCATTCTTCCATGTATGCTATGCATCCAGGGAGCACCAAGATGTATCGGAATTTGAAGGATCTATATTGGTGGCCTGGGATGAAGAAGGACGTTGCAGAGTTTGTTCTGAGGTGCCCTGTGTGTCAGCAAGTTAAAGCTGAACACCAGAAGCCTGCAGGGACAATGCAACCTTTACCCATATCACAGTGGAAGTGGGACCATGTGACCATGGACTTTGTTGTTGGCCTACCCAGGACAAGCAAAGGACATGATTCCATTTGGGTAATTGTTGATAGGTTGACTAAGACAGCACATTTCTTACCTGTTAAAACAACCTATTCTGCTGAAAGGTTATCAGAGTTATATGTGCAAGAGATAGTGCGTTTGCACGGAGTTCCTGTCACAATAGTTTCGGACAGAGGTCCTCAATTTACAAGTCGTTTTTGGGAACAGTTGCACAGTGCCTTAGGCACTAAGATGAGGTTTAGTACGGCCTTTCATCCACAGACTGATGGACAGTCAGAAAGGACCATACAAACCTTAGAAGACCTGTTGCGAGCATGTGTTCTCCAGTTCACCGGAAGTTGGGATCTACACCTAAGCTTGATAGAGTTTGCCTATAACAATAGCTATCAGCATAGTATTGATATGGCACCTTATGAAGCCTTATATGGTAGACGTTGTAGATCACCCTTGTGTTGGTTTGAGACTGGTGAGCACCAGTTGTTAGGTCCTGACCTGGTGCAGCAAACCACGGAAAAGATTAAAGTAATACAACATAAGATTAAGACCGCTCAAGATAGGCAGAAATCTTATGCTGACAAACGTCGTAGACCTTTAGAGTTCCAGATTGGAGACAAAGTGTATCTTAAGGTCTCACCTTGGAAAGGGGTCCTTCGTTTTGGAAGGAAGGGGAAGTTAGCTCCTAGATATATGGGGCCTTATCCAATCATTGAACGGATTGGAAAGGTAGCATATAAACTAGAGTTGCCCCCAGAGTTACAAAGGTTACATCCTGTGTTTCACATTTCTATGTTGAAGAAATGTCACCCAGACACCGAGTCAGTTCTACAACCTATGGAAGTAGAATTGAATGATGACATATCCTATGAAGAGGGACCAGTGTCAATCCTTGATAAACGAATTAAAAAGTTAAAGAAGAAAGATATAAGTCTTGTGAAAGTCCTCTGGAATCATCGTGGTATTGAAGAAGCCACTTGGGAGTTAGAGGATGAGATGAGAAGGAAGTATCCTACCCTTTTCTCGTAATATGTTTTATCGATTTCGGGGACGAAATCCTTGTAAGGGGTGGATAATTTGTAACATCCCTGACCTGGGTTATGAGCTAACCCTAGGTGTTTTGCCTAAATATGTAATTAAATCTTTGTGATTAACTCTGAGCATGTAATTAAGCTTCTCAGAAATGTATATTTCAGTTTTTGCTCCTTTTTATATAAAGTTGTAGCACTGTTTTGTAATACAGGGACCTATGTGCAATTTACCCATTTAGAAGGGTTAACCTGCAATTTGCACATGATGAGGTGTTCCTCTGATGTTGAGACATCATGAGAAACATTTTGGTAAAGTTTGAGGGATTTCCCAAGCTTGAGCACCAAGGTGCAGCTGTGGAAGCAATCCCGGTACTTGAAACCCTAATTTGGGGTAAAATGCAATTTACCCAAATAATGGGAAGCAATTTGTAAAGAATGTTATCTAAAGTATCTTGTTAGACTCTTGCCATCATTTAGAGAAGAAATGATGAGGAATTCACCTCAATTGAGTTATCAAGTTAAGAAATAGGCTCTGTGATTGAATAATCAGGGTATATGTGCAATATCCCTTTAAGTATGAACTTTATTATTAGATTGTCCTTCCTTGCCTTCTTTTCTATAACTTAAGATAAGGTTTGTCCTTAGAATAAATAGGAAGGGACGAGCAAGTAATGAAGGAAGGACTTAGTTGGAATTAAGGGAAACTTATGAGCTAATGTTGAAAATCCTACCCCAAGTATATAAGCCCTCCTTTCCTTAGTTGCAAGGGAACTTAACCTTCGTTCCCTTACTGTTTCATTTCACCAAAGACGACCAAGGACTGCCTTGGAGCTAAGGAGGACGAACAAGGGGTGCAAGGTAGGTTTAAACCCCTCTTCTTGCCTAATTCCATGGTTAGAATTCGAATTCAAGGTCATCTTCATGGCTAATTCTCGAAACCCTATCTTTCTAGCCGTCTCTTTTCATCCTTCCTTGGAGTTTTCACCTTGTCCAACCTGTGGGAACTCAAGGACGCCATTAGAGCTTGGAGCTTGAAAGCTTGGAGCTCAAGAAACAAGCTTTAGGCGGGTTTTATAACTCTAAACCTATGCTTTACTATGTTCATCTTTATATGCGAGTTAATGATAGCTCCTAGTATTTCCCTACTTTTCCCTGCTATTTTGCAAACAAACCCGTGGGATATCTGTACTGTTCTTGAGCTAGATGATGAAGGCGTGTTTTCCAAGAAAAACCCACCGCTTTTCTTTTCCCTAAACGGTCCTAACAGTTTGCTCTCACGACCTCAAGACCGTGAGAGAGCCTCGCGGTCTCGAGACCGTGAGAGGGCTCGCGGTCTCAAGACCGATTGGCCCTGTTGACCGAGCGTGGACCATATAAGAAACTTGTTCCTAATTATATAGGCTAAATACCCTCAAAATTTGGGAGACTAACTCCAAAGGAATCGGGAGATATGACCTTTTTAAGTCACAACTTTAAATGAATTAATTGCTGATTTTCAAACGGTCTAAAATTGCCTTTTTGGGCAAACGGTCTCAAGACCGTGAAAGGTCGTTGACTAAGCGTTGACCCCATGAGATTACTGTTCAAAATTATGTTAATTAACAACTCACCAAGTTTGATGGTCTAATTCCAAATGGGCTAAGAGTTGAAGGGTGAATACTAGGGCTAACCCTAGATAAAATCAGTACTGAAATTATGGTGATCTAATTAGGGTTTTTAGGGTTGATTGACCTAAACGGTCTCAAGACCATGTGGGGTCCACCCACATGACCTCAAGACCGTGAGGACAATCACCCAAGACCATTTGAAGGTCTAGGGTTGAGTAATTTGACCAATTGAACACCAATTGCAAATAAGTTATCAATTTAATCAAAATTCTGATTTTGTGACCAATCAGGGTTCAACCTCTATCAAATCACCTTAGATTTTTATGAAATCTTGGGCAAACGATCTCAAGACCATGTGGGGTCCACCCACATGACCTCAAGACCGTTTGAGCCAAGTTTGGGCCCAATTGGAGCTCAATTGAAGGGTTCAACCTTGTGTTGATACACATTGTTGAGTGTTGATGGGTGAACATTGATAGACCTTAATTGAATCGATTTCAATCCTAATTGGTCAACAATTGAGGGTCAATTGAATGTCCATTTGGTTAAGCATAACCTTAATTAACTCAATCCATAGGTGGTCAACAGTTATTGGACCTTTTGAAGGCTTCAACATCGGTTGACATCATCATTTGATTTGTTGAACCTTTGTTGAAGGACCTTGCGGTTGAGACCATGAGAGGCTCACGACCTCAAGACCGTGAGGGGGCTCACGACCTCAAGACCGTGAGGTGGCTCACGACCTCAAGACCGTGAGGTAGCTCACGACCTCAAGACCGTGAGGTGGCTCATGACCTCAAGACCGTGAGGTGGCTCACGACCTCAAGACCGTGAGGTGGCTCACGACCTCAAGACCGTGAGGTAGCTCACGACCTCAAGACCATGAGGTGGCTCACGACCTCAAGACCGTGAGGTGGCTCACGACCTCAAGACCGTGAGGTGGCTCACGACCTCATGATCGTGAGGGGGCTCACGATCTCAAGCCCATGAGGAGGCTCACGGTCTTGGAGCTAGAAAGGGGCTCATGGACTTGAAAGGTCAAAGTGAGCAATCGGTCAACACTTTCAACCGAATTCAATCATGTGATGGTTCAATGTTGCTCAAATCAAACACTAATGATAATCTAAGATAGTAAGGAGTTATTTGATTAAGGTTTTTGACTATGATGACGATCAATGGGGTGAATTACCAAGATACCCCTGAAGGGTCAATTGAGTTATACTTTACTCAATTCAAACCCTAATTACATGAGAATGATGTTTTTAGTTATAATGACTCTATCTAACCTGATCTAGTCTAATGTTATCATCAACCATTAGTATGATGAAAGAGAGAGTACTCTAGAGAGAGAAAGTACCCTAGAGAGAGAAAGTAACTCTAATCACTTAATGGTGATGTTTTTGGCTATGATAGCCTATGATGACTCAACCCAACCTGTTTTAGAGTGATGTTGATATCACCTAACCTTATGATGAGAGAGAAAGTACTTCTAGAGAGAGAAAGTACTTCTAGAGAGAGAAAGTACCTCTTTTAAATGGAAACTCAATTGAAGCATCCCCAATACACAGAAATGAGCATAATTAGGGTATGATCCACCTGTGTGAGATCATAGAAACCCTAATTATGATAAATGATGAACCTTTAACTAATCCAAGAGCATCAATGAAGGTGTTACTCATACATGATGATGTTATGAGTTTAATTCACCTGTAATGTGAATAAGTAAACCCTAATTCAAGGGTGATGACATGTAATATGAATAGTAAACCCTAATTCAAGGGTAATGGCATGCTTTTGATCAATAAACTCTATTTGATTTAAATTAAAGATTTAACTCTTATGACAAGAGTAGGAAGTACATTCCTTATTGTTATATTACCTTTATCAGATGTATTAATCATGCAGGTTCTGATATGAAGGTAATTATATCCAGGTATGGATGTTGATGTTATATTCATTGAAGGCATGTTGTAGCCTTATGAATAAGTAATGTAATCTGATGCCTTGCTAGTGGCATCCTATGCTGATAATGGGCTATGAGAGCCATGAATACCATCAAGGTCATGCTTTAGAGATGACTTGTGATGAGGATAATGAGAAATGATGATTGATATGAGTTAGGCCTGTTACATTTAGTATTCTTCTTTTATAGCTGCTATGCTACTGTTATTGTTTGAAGAACAATGTATGCTGTTAAAGAATACTGAATGTACCTAACTAATCAAGTATAATGTAGAGCCCTGATCATAGATCCATCATTGTCAGAAATTAAGTGATGGTGAAACAGGTTTTCCATAGGGAACTCCTGGAGCACATACTTTTGAGTATGTGGGGTACATGGATGTGTAGAACCTTACATCCTAGTGTAGGAAAGTGATGTAGATGTGGAATCCATCCATCCTTCACTATAGTTCCATACCGTATCAGTGGTAGGTAAACATGAAACCTCCTGATGACGAAGAAAGCACAGATATCCGTATCAGTGGTAGGTAAATATGAAACCTCCTGATGACGAAGAGAGTACAGAACGCCACTGTGACTCTAGAATAGCGAAGGACCAGTTTACCCTGGTGAGCTATAGTAGTAGAGACACAAGATGTCCTACAAGTGATCCTCTTACTGACTGAGGAAGATGAAGGTCATGAGAATCCGGCTCTCTTAATGACCTATGTATGATACTGATGCGGCTTCTCAGCGATCAGTTGGAGTATGAGTGGTAAGCCTCATCTCCACAGGGCATAATGTTGTTTGTAAAACATAATCAACCATGTAGTATAACTTGTTAGAGATGACTCCAAGTTAGTTGATTGATGTTACATTGCAATAATGTTGATATTCTCCATATCTCCTAATTTGTAGAGATCTTGTTATATCTGCAACTGTTATAGAATGCTTTGAAGGCTTTACTGTTTAAAATAATCTTTGATGTTATAATAAAGCTTCTGGCGAAGAGTTATAACTCTCGCTGGGACAATTATGTATAATTGTCTCACCCCGTAGACTTCAACTTTTTAGGTGGACGTCGAAGACGAAGAAACCAGCCTACAAGTGATCAATCTCAGCAGCAGCACCAGGGGCAGCAGTAATCTCAGGTGGAGATTTGTCCTGCCATGTGGTGTAGTTAGAGTCAGTCCTATGTGTCCTCTGTACTCTCAGGTCTTGGAGTCTTGTGTTATGCGATCTTGAGATTTTGTATCTTGAATGTATATAATTACTCAAGAAGTAATTATCCTGAGATGTAAACAGTTACCTCTCTTTATGAAAGGAGTTTTTATGGATACAAGTTCTTATCTCGAAAAGTTTTAATTTTCCGTGATTTTTGTCTTCCGCTGATTACCGATTCGCTTCCGCTAAGTTTTAATCATGTTTATGTCATGGTTTGGAGATCAGAGCCCACACAGGCGGTGACATCTCAGCGGGTTACAGTTTCTCCCCTTCCTGAGTCTACTCAGGTGGTGTCTTCCAAACATGGATGGCGGGGCTTCCATGTCCCGAGGGACACTTTCTTGCACTGCTTACAAAGAGGGCATTGGCAACATCAATGTTCTTCCCTACGACTGTGTTTTCTCTGTAGATCCCCAAAGCATTTGGCGCGTGATTGCAAGACGAGGAAGGAGGGGAGGCGGCGAGGCCCCCGTGCTTACAGAGATAGGAGTAGATGCTTCAATTGTCTACAGTGTGGGCATTGGAGGAGCCAATGCTCCTCTTTGACGGTATGCTTCCGCTGTAAGACCCCAGGACACTTGGCTCGCGCCTGCGATACTAGGCAACTTTCCGTGATGGGCTTATAGAAGGCAGGTGAGTCACAGGATGTTGATTCTTCTATGGAAGACCGAGACACGGGGAAGCCTAGTGGAAAGCTGGATGCCAAGGCTGGACAGGGTACTCGACGGATCCGCGATTCGAACGGAGCCAGGAAACGTCTATCACGAAGACGCCTGAAGGATTTCTTCTAGTTTCGGCTTGAGGATGGTGCCCCAAGTACCTTGCTTGGGGTTGATGACTGGAGATCAGCTTCGTCGTCCTACAACTCCAATTAAGATACCTCTACGGATGTGTTTGAGTTTGATGATGATCAGGATAGTTGTTGTGCCATCTTTGGAGCCAGGTAGAGGGGAGCATGGTTTCTTTTGAGGAGGTTGGTTAGAGACTTTTAGGCTTTGAGGGATCTAGATGAAAAGGTTGAGTATGATGATGAGTTGGCGATTCTCTTTGTTTTTGGGCTTGCTTGTGAGGATGATATGATGTAATCTTTGCTGATGATAGCTTTAGCCTGCGTGAGGTGCAGGATGAATAAGATTAACCTCAATTGTAGAAAAAACAATACTGGCCACTTAGCTCCTACAAATGTTCTATCAATTATCAACACAGATGTTGGAGGTACAAGTGAAGAGTTCATCATGTACATGAATTGGCTAAGCAAATATCTCACATATTTTACCAAAAATAGCATGGGTCCTACCAAGCATACATGCAAATAGTCAATTAATTTCACATATTGATCTCTGTAACCATAGAAAGCGTTGGGCCCTCCCACGTAGTTCACAAACCTTTACATTCATGAACTCATCCAAGCATACAATCCACCATTTTCTGGATAGTCCCAATATCATTACAGGTAGACGATTAATGCATAGCTATAACCATGCACTTAAACTTATATGGTGGATGGAACAAGTAATAAAAAATGAGAGAGGTCATTTTTCATATATGAGGTACCTCAATTAAAGTTCATGGAGAATCACAACTGTGGTATAAAGCTCAAAATAGAATAAAGCTGAAACAAAAAGTCAGAATAGCCTACCAAGCCACATTATATGGAAAATGAAACATATGATGGAAACCCAAAAGTGTATAAGACAAGAGGTACAGAGTATAATATATATAATTATAACAAATACAATAGGTATTTTTTATATTTTTAGTAGAGCAAAAGAATAGGCATGTAATTTTAATTAGTGCCAACTAATAAGTCCATATGCATCAACCAAGTCAACATAGAAGGTACCCTATAGAATGTGGAAAATAAGGTATACCTCCTGACACCTTCCTATAAGATAATATTGCTAGAAAACGTACATCAAAGGTAAAACAACATGAGCGAGATTATCTCTGCACACAACCACCTACATAATTGGCATTGGTGTCTTATAACAACATGAACTATAAACACTCTAAAAAAATCAAGAAGACTGAATCAAGTTTTAAAATGAGGCCTCCACTCACTGGAAATGAATCCCAAACTTGTAGCAGAGTCTTCCATCCAAGACTAATAACACCTCAGAAACAAGCTAAAGAAGGAAACAACTAAAAGTGAGTCAAAATAATTGCCACAAACTAGCAAGTTACAACAGACTTGCTAAGAGGATATCATCTTCCAAAAACTTGCAAATTTTAAGAGAATTTGAACCTAAGTGCTCTTTCTCTAGCAACTCACTCCCATGTGAAGACACCCTTCAGCCTGGAGAAGCCAAAATGGTGGCAGGGGGTTTAAATTTTCATGTTCCATAGTTTGAGCTAAAGTGGAATTCACGAAAATGCAGAATTAAAAAGCCATATGAAGACTGCCTATCAGGGGTAGGGGTATCAATCATGGTGATCTCAAAAACCTGCATTGGATGATAAGGTTGTGCAAAATAGAGATGTGAAAATGATCACTCAACTTTTGTTTCAATTCCTAAGCATGCATTCCCACCTAAGAGATTAAATGAAAGTAGTTGGAGGTTGTCAAACCACCCCTAACCAACAAATAAAACCCCCTATAGACAGACATCAACAAGACTCCATATGCACTAAAAAGTAAACACACATTCAACAAGAATGCGAATTACTAACCCAAATGAAATAGATACAGGGAGGAAAGGATTCAGCACTCATAAGGACTCTCTAGTCTAAAACCAAAAGGCAACAACAAACCATCTTTAAACTTTAATAGAAACTCACAGAGTCAACAAAAAAGTATGAATATACCTTACTCCATGATAGTACCAAGAATTCATTTCAAACTAATGCAACGTCCTCATTCAACCTGTAAGAATAGATCCTTAACATCAAGACAGTTGGAAGATGACAAAAAGCCATGAACACCATTTTCCTTCATTGATAGGTTTTCTCAAATAGTAACATTCGGTGCAAAGAAATCAAAGCTGCATTATGAAGCAGCATCACCAAGCACATTTAAACCCCCCTTATGCTCGATGGAAGCAACTCCAACTTAATTTCAAACTCATCTTGGAGCTCCATCAAGAGGTCAATCCTCCTCAAACTCCAATTAGATGGTAGCTTCAGAAGACATGTTCAACAATAGGGGAACTAGAAAAGATCATATGAAAATACGTTCAACCTGATGTCAGTTTCCAATGAAATGTCACAAAATGTTCAACATGGGGACTATAAATGTATTGAATTCATTGAATCATATACAAGGAATCTCGTTTCTTATTTTATGGATCAGAGGGTTTTTTAAATGCATAGGGTTGTTGTAGATGCTTCCCTAAGTTTGCTTTCTTTTAAGAAGCTGCTCTGTTTCTAGTTTATTTATGGATTGGCTGAAGCTTCTGCAAATTTCCCATGCTTCATGTCTCTCAAAAGTCAATTGATGAGAACAGTTTAAAACCATATAAGCTGCTAGATTCCCTAATTTTGTTTCTGAAATTCTTGATGTTGGCAAGGGAAACTAATTCAATTTATCACTGAGTAGGTGCACATGCAAGCTCTTTTGGTCCAGTTAAAATTCAGAATTCGTTTTCCCTACCTAACTATTAGAAATATAGAATTCAAAATTCAAAATTCAGAATTTAGAACTCAGAATTCAAAATTTCAACTGGACAAAGAGAGTATATATCCAACTTTGTACTACTAATTCAAGGCATCAATCAACATGTCATTGTACCTATTCACACCAATACACCATTAGCATGCTCATATCAAGACATTGACACCCCTAGTTGGATCAATTATTGAGGGTATTACAGTAGAAATTATTGATTTGTGTGTAAGATTTAGCCAATTTCAACATTGAGTTGGTTCTAAGTTGCAATATGTAATTGAGGTTTTGTTTTTCCATTCACATTTAAATTTGACTGTTCTATTAGCTACAAATTCCAATTATCTATTAGATTTTATGGGAATATATTACATAAGGAGTAGTTTTATGCTTTGTTGGAAGTACATATATATTACCTAGTAGGCTTAGGAACTTTTTTAGATGAATTTTGGGTATCAAACATATAGAAAAAATGCAAATATATCAATGAAGTCTAGGAGTGTGTGTATGCATAAAGCTTTAAAATAAAGCAAATCACTATGGGTGAGCATGAATGCACATATCTAAAGTAAACTTAGATGCATCCAATGACCGGAATGATATTAAAAAAATAGCCCCATGTTATCTATACTATGTAACCAAAACATTTTTAAGCATCTACCAATGCTCAAAAGTCATAGCCGCTATAATAGGTTAAACAATACAGCCCCATATTAGCTATACAACCTAACAATGAATGAGAACATGTGAACATGAGCATAATTTCTCCAATAATAGAAAATCAATCAAGGGCTGGAATCCAATGGGAAATGGAGTTATGTGATACATGAGAGGAGGTGGGACATTACACAATTTGCATTTCATTCCATTTTTTGTGATGTTGGACTAGGTCAGATCAACATCAATTAATTGGCGAGTCAGTGTGGATCTTTTCGAAGCTCATAGATAAATTTAGATCAGTGGTAGAAACATATCAGTTGAAGGGTGAAACTTGATGATTTCTTTAAAAGAAAATATCGATTGCAACTTCAACTTGAATGGTGAAGGCAAGGTACATCTAATAGGTTGTCATTGCCATTATTCCCCAATGCTAATTCAAGTATCAGTTTGGGAGCCTTTATTCCTATGTAGTCCTGAAATAACCCCTGGGAGTAAGAAATAAACTCCCATGATATTGTCTCAAAGGAAATGTCATTGCATTAAGAACATAAAGAATATATGAGACCATTGACATTCATACAGAGAAAATACATTGTCAATTAATAACTAGAAATATTGCCATTAGTAGTCTATAGGAGAAATATAATCATAAAGTTCTCTTTAGAAATCATTGATAGAGGTACAAAAGAAGAACCATTCAAAATTGCATAAATTCAAATAAAATTAACAATTGCCATCATATATTCATATGTTACTAAATAGAAAGTCAAAGCAAAAAAAGTGCCTGTAGAACTACACTGAATTATACATGTTCCTCACCATATCAAAAACCAGAGTGGAATGTGGTCATGCAAATTTAAGAGAGAATCAGAGAGGCCTCAAATATATAGGGAGTGTCACTCAAAACCAAAAACATTAAAGGTCCTCATAGTTGAGTTCCATTGCATGGAAATGTAGTTACAAATAGACCATCCTTAATCTACTATAAAAAACATCCATGCTCCTTTCAAATGTGATTATGCCTAAATGATTTATCACCAAGGCACTCATATAATACCTAATCTATAGGGGTATTTAAGTTCTAGAAAAGTATTGAAACTTATTTTCAAGAAACAAATTATTCAAATTTTACATGAGAGTTCATTATAGAATTGAAAGCTTTCTTAATAGTAGGGCCATATTATTTTAGAGAACCTTAGAAGAGATTGTGTCTTTGATGGAAAAAGTAGGGTCACATAGTTTAGTTTCTCTATATACCTAAAATGGGATCAACACTCAAGCATGGTCATAAGCTCTACATGGGAAGCCAGCCTTTTTTTTGAATGTATTGACTTATTATAATTACTTATTAAATCATGTAGAGCCATAATAAATAGATAATATTTTATAGTTGAGACATTTTTTCATGTTCTTTTCAGAAAACCATATGTAATCATGTATCTTATTACAATGCAACTTGAATGTCATAGAGTGCCAACTTGTGCAAGGCTAAAAATTAACCAATTTTTCTTTTGAGGATTTTAAAATGAAATATGAAATATACTACATGAAAAAGTAGGAAAAACCTTGTCAAGTGAGAGAATCTTAGGTAGATCAACCTCTAAAACCACCTTCTTTGCTCAAAAGAGAAGCTTAATCTGGTTTAGATTTCACAACCTCAGTCAGACAATTAGCTTTGCATACAAGTTTTTTTCAAACCCTAGTATCAACATAACTAGAACACCAACGACATAACCTATACTTGCATGATTTTTCACATATACTAACTACTTTATAAAGCCTTTATTTTATAGTTGAAACTACAAAGGAAGTTGATGGTGAACTAATGGGTTCTCAAGAATTTCCTTAAGATTGTTGTGTTGAACTCCCATTACTATCTGAAAAGCATCACCACCAATGATGGTGGAACTGAGAAGCCATTTATAATAGTTGGAAAATGACAATAAATTGATGAAGAATAACAATAGTCCTTTTAAACTTCTAATAGGTAACCTTGATTTATTCATGTTGCACCTACTCTAAGAATTTTTTATTGTTTTGAGTTGAAGTTGTACTTATGACATACAATATCTCCAACACATTTTCAAGACATGCTATGAAAATAATGAATGTCCAGTACTCGATCATAAACACTAATTTGGAAACTTACAAGCTGTACATGTTTGTGTAGATCCTTAATTTGTAGTTGGGTATTGGGGAAGTCAACATAACCAAAAGTCATGATGTAGAAAAGCAATAAAATGACTTGTCAAGTAGTAAGAATATTATAAGGTACATATCATCATTACAACAGCCATCTGAAGCAGGTTGTTCCTCCTAGAAAAGTGCTTACTGTTAAGAGAGCACAACATACTGTCATGTCAGACTAAAATTAGCCTTTTGAAATTCCAATATACAACATTGACAATGAGTCTATAAGAGTTTCAACTTATACTGAAATCCAATAGTGGAAGGACCTAGGAGACCATGATTATTTTATTTTAGAGCAATACTCTATGAACCCCATAGAAATAAATGAAGAGAATATACTATGAGAATGAAAGACAATGTTATACATATACCTAATTATCAAGCAGTTGCTTTGTATGAAATCCACTATTCCAACGCCAAAATCATGACTTGCTATAACAAATATAGGCTTCTGCAGTACTTTGCAATTGATTCGTGGATGTAAAATGCAGTAGATGGACAATTTCTTAGCTAAGCCTCTTTACAAGAGAGTAGTCTAAGACACCAAACATAACAAACCATATCAATGCAATCTTGGGTGTTTCCAAAATATCTCAAAAACAAAATCAGATGCAAGGTTTAAACAACTGGGCCTAATGGTACTTCAATCTATAAATATGCTTCAATTTACGATATTGAAAATGTTCAACATAGGTATCAATTAGGTAAAAATGATATACGTAAAATAGGGTTATGAAATAGGATCATTGCGAGTGTAGAAGAAGATGTGAAAATTAGTGAACCCTAATTGCGTGCTTGAGTGGATGTGCTTCAAGATTCCAATGTTGCTCCTCTCCTATCCTCTTTTCTATTTTGTCACAACACTTTGTCCTTCAGAACCTCCTCCAGGGTGATCTATGAGGTCAATCATTAGTGGAGGGGAGGAAATGGAAGTGTGGGTAAGCATATGAATGCAGAAGGGGGCTATTAGGGAAGCGGAGTCGGGTGCAGAGTAGATAGAGTACTCGATGTTGCGGCATTGCGGCTGGCCAGGGATAATATACCACACATGATTGGGGGAGGATGGGTAGTTTGTCCACTGCGTGTGATTTGAGAAGAGAGGAATTAGCGGGTGCTAATAGGGGAAAAGAGGGAGTTTGGTGGGGAAAAGTTGAATTTTCAAAGGTGCTAGTTATTTGAGAGGGACAAGACTGGGGAGGATGATTACTATGTATTGAATTGGGAATTGTAGTCCATTTGAAGCTATTAGAATCAGGTACATTTATTTTATTTACATATTAAAAATTTGTAAAAAAAAAGTAAATTTTCACTACAAATATGATATACGTTGTTAGAATAATTGTAGCTAAATCATACTTTTTTTGTAGTGTTGCCTTTAGACTTTCCCTTCTTTCAGCTAATCATCATCACAGATTTGGGTTTGTCTTTCATCATGTGTGCCTTGATTGTCCTCAACATGCCCAACAACTTTGCTAGTGACATGTCAAAGTTGTTCATGTTGTAGTTCATCACAAACTGACTGTAGGATTCTGGAAACGATTACAGTATCACATCAGTAGCCAACTCTTGGCTTAGAGGGAATCCCAGTTGAGTTAGGTTCTCCACATACCCAATCATCTTGAGTGTGTGAGGGCCTATTGGGTATCCTTCTATCATGATGAACTTGAATAGTGCCTTAGAGACATCATATCTCTCTTGTCGTGCCTAGTCCTGATACATGTTCTTGAGATGTTGAACCATCTCAATGACGTCCATGTTCTCATGTTGTCTCTATAATTCATAGTTCATTAAGAACAACATCAAGCACTTCACATCAATGACATCCTCAATATGCTTCCTGTAAGCATCGCTTTCAGCCTTTGGTGCGATGGGAGTGGATTCTTCTGTCTCTAGTGTATCTAGGACATAGAGCTTTCTCTCTTGAGTGAGAACAATTCTCAATGTCCTAAACCATTCATGGAAGTTGTTCCCATTTATCTTGTCCTTCTCAAGGACTGGTCGCAATGAAAAGTGATTACTGTTGGTAGCCATTTATTACACAAAAAGGAAATTTACAATTTTAGTCCAAAACTCTTTTGATTTGAAATTTGACAATGTTTAATTAGGTCTTTAATTAATGTTTTCTTCTCACTATTTTATCTCAAATTGATAACCCTCATTATCAATTCAGAAGATTGTAGCGTACAACCTTCTAGTGAACAAGATCATGATTTCATCTTAGCCAAGGACCAGCTAGAGCTGTCATCCACAACTAGAGTTTTTCAGGTAGGCAACCTTTGCCAATTGCATCATATGCAACTCTTGATAGATGTCATGTGCAACTCCTTTCAATGTTCATCTTTATGCCTCAAGGTGCTTGATTCGATCAAGGTCACCTTGTTAAGTCCAACCCCAAAGCCAACACAATGAATATTCACCCTGCAAAGGCAAACCCACATATTCACCATCACACTTCCACAAGATAGATAGTGACCCATGACCAGCCTAAATCGCGCGTCCAAAATTGGAGGTAGATTTGAGGTAGTCGAGCTTTTACATTTATAAACCCGAATCCTTCTAAGCCCCTGCAACTTTGCTCACGGGGTCGAAGTAGTCATACGGGGTCGAACACAGGGACAAGGGGGTAGTGTTGAGAACCATAAATCGACACGCTACACTCCGGTAGGTATAAAGAGATATAAATTCCCGAAAGGGAACGGTAAGATGTCACGAAATAAACAAGAAAACTATCTCCAAATGGAGCTACAAGAGAGATTTAAGGTTTTAGTCATTTAGCAGTTTTTAGGGGTTTTCATGCAACAGAAGCAGAAAGATAAAGACTAGAGCTCAGGCAAGGTTCAGAGGATAAGACTGTAGTAAAACAAGCGGTAGCGGTAACACCCTGCACCCCTCCTCTCAGAGCGGGTACCTCTAACCTCTACATCAACACCCCTCTCGAGGTTGCTGGGCTTTAGTTAGAGTGGAATGTTATAGAAAAAAGCTCCGTTCCAGGCACTCTCGTACTCCAGAATCGGACCAAACACTAGAGCCGCAACACAACTCTCGAAGTTGTTGCGACGAGAAAACGGTTCGGTAGCTAATCGAAACGCGATCCAAATCATGCAAGATAGGGTTCGGATATTAAACAGAGCAGTCATCCAACATTTTACACCAAGCATAGAGCAACAAGTAATTGAATCTTTCCATTTCCATAAACATTTAAAGGTCTTAATACATTCCATAAACAAAGAATTAAATAACAGAATTAAAAGATAGGTGTCGCCTCCTTGATGTAGAAGGGCGACATGGTGTTGTAGCTCTCCTGCCCGATATCGGTCAGAGGCCTAGCCCGATACAGAGGTGTCGAGCGACACACCCTCTCGGGTGGCACGCACCGACTGGCGACTGCATCGGTCAAGGGCTCTGGCCGATACGCTCATGTCAGACGACACACCCTCTCGGGCGGCACGTTCAATAGACTAAGCGTATCGGGTTGATATCGTGTCGGGCTTATATCATGTCGGGCTAAGAGCTAAGCATTATTGATGTCGGTCACTTGTGTCGGGCAGTGATGTCGGCCGATATCAGCCCGCAGTGTCACCCGGGACGGTCCTAAGTGAACTGTCCCCTCCCTCTCGGGATGAGGAGAAGCTCACCTAGTGTTGCCCGAGACGAACACTGGGGCAAGATACGGGTGCTCTCGGAGTTTCCTCACTCAAGCTCACAACTGTCTAACTGTCAGTTGTCCGAATGCGAACTGTTCCGGCCGTGCGAGTCCTGCGAGCCCTACGAGCCGTGCGAGCCGTCTTTTCGGTTCCATGTAGCTGCTATTTATAGTCAGCTGGTTGGTGGGAAGACATGGTGCTCGATGCGCCACGTAGCTCCCTTGTACGCCGGTCAATGGAGATGGACGGCCGATACAAGAATTTCTCGGCGCAAGGTGCTGGCTATTGGTCACGTGGCGGGCGGCACGCCTGCCGGTGGGTGGCTGTGTCGCCTGACGAGCTGGGTCGTCGAGGCGGCTTTGGCTCCCTGTCGGGTAGAAGGTGTGTCAGCCGACACATTCCTGTCGCGCAGCATCTCCTCGTCGAGCATCTTTGTGTCGCCCATCCCGTGTCGGGCGGAGGTTGTATCGGGCGTCAAGGAGGCCGAGACGGGTCTGGACTTATTCATGGGCCGGAATCGGCCTTATTGCACAAAAGCGAGGAAAATTCTGTAAAAGATAGAAAAATCAGAGTAAGAGCATTGTTTGGCCAATTATTGCGAAAATGCTAATAAAATAGAGGAAATTAGCAGAAAAAGGGCAGTTTTGATAACAAAATAAAGGGCAAAAATGTCACAAAAACTGATGTTATCAACTCCCCCAAACTTAGCATTTTGATTGTCCTCAATCAATATTTAAACTATATTTTTTTGATGCTTCTTTTTGCTCGGATAACTTTCAGGCCAAGAGGTAAAACAAGTGTAGTAATGCCTTTAGAGATAATGCTGCTTCACTCAAACAAAAGACTGCGTGTTTCCTAGCCTTATTATTTCAATAAAAATTTTCTCTACAGCTTTAGCGAGACTTTGTTGTATGATTCTGAAGTTAGCTTACGCACCAAACAGCTTTATTTTCGGGGCAGAAAGTTGTGTATAGGGTAGGCTAAGGCTTTTTGGGTTTTTCATTCTTGTTTCCCATCAGTCCATCCAGGTAAGGGTCCGTTAACGGGCAAGTGGTCCCTGCAGTCAAAGACAGTTGGCTTTAGAGCAGTGATATCACATCCTACGTACCACTGCCCCGGATCTACCATGCCTAAAGATGGGTACTTTTGGAAAACAAAGGGTGTATATATATATATATATATTTTTCTTTTCTTCTATTGGGCACAACTCTCATACTTTTATTCACACTCATAAGGCTTCTCTCTCTTTTTGGGATTTTCATTGGGTAAAGGGGAAACAAAGAGATTTCCACTGTTTGGGCAGCTTTTTCCTTCTCCATACTTATCTCTTAGCTGTTCGCGAGATTATTATATTTTTAAAATTTTTGACATGGCAAAGTATACTCTTTTGTTCATTTGGAGCAGCATTATCAAAAAGATATAACAGGACTTGCATCACATTTAGCACAAAGAAAATAAACTTTGCAAAAAGTAACAACAGATTTTCATTATTATTATGACAACAACTTTGTACATATGCATAGGGGTGATATAGACAAAAGAATTTTTCAAAATTTTCAAAATATTGGTATGAAAACGTATATGTACAAAACTGAAAGTGTATATGTACGTAAAAGAATAACGAATATGGGACAAAAAGAATGAAAGAACAAAGTGGAAGAGGAAGGAAATTTATACCTCCCTCACTGGAACATGGTACCCCCCCAAACTTACTCCACACTCTGTCCCCAGAGTTGTGAAGTAGATAAGGTGAGGTGATGTTTATTCCAGTGAGGTCGTTCCAGCGTTAGAGAGGAGCTCCCACACATATTCTCCTCATTTGCTGTGGTATCCTATGTGTTGGAGCTAGTCAGGCGTCGCTTCATTTGCCATCCACTCCAAGACGAAGATGCCGCAGTTGTTGGATAAGGCAACTTGCTACAGACTGCGGTGGCAGAACTGGAGTCCGTGCCATGTGCCTCCCTGTAGGTTCAGGAATGGATCGATCATCTTTGACACTTCGTCGTAATATTTTCGAACTATGCGTTCGACGGGTGTCAAAGGTTCCGATGTACACGGCACCAGATGATTCTTGTTGTTGTCCGAGCTGTTGTAGAAAATGCCAGCTCGTTGCCGAGTGTACATCGCCAGGAGCGTCCAGTGATTGTAATGCACGATAGGCAGAAAGATAGTGCCTGCAACGCCTTTCTTCAAATCTTGCAGGAAGATCTGCTTCGCTCCAGTTTCGTCGGTGAGGCAGATATCGTTGAAGAGCAAAGGGTGGGCTATGTATGTATGTTTTAGCTTTGGCTGTATATATTGGATGTAAGGTGCTGCAACTGATACAGTCAAGCACCCCCTTTCTTTACCATGTCCCTTAGCTCATCTGCTAGGACTAAGACATCTCCTGCCTGAAAAGCAACGTCTGATGGGGTTGAATCAGCAAGCTTCTTCTGGATGATGTCGACTTGCTCCTGTGTGAGAGTCGCACACGAAAAACGGTCAAAATTTTTGATCAGCTCTTCAGAAGCCTCGGGCAAAGCAGTGTCTTCCCTCCCGTGCACTTTCTTCAGGATTGCTAGCTGCTTGCCCGCCCTATGAATCTCAGGAGCTATATCTTCTTCTTTTCCTTCTTGGCTGTTGGATCGTGAAAAATAATCTTCTTCTGCATCACTATACAGCAGCTCCTCCAGCACACCTGCATCCCGGAAATAGCGCTTGTCCTTGATCAGGAGCATGGCGTAGATGCCCCTGCGTTGATAGTAGCACATGTTCCTGAGGATTCCCAAATTCCTGATACCATTGAGCGCTTCAATGGCCCCCAAGATGGTGATGACGTTGTTTCCGCTCCCCTTTTCAGCTGGTTGGGGAAGGTTTCTGATAACGTAGTTGTTCCAAGGCCCTTGAAGACGTTGGATTCCTTCCTTTAAAGCTCGTAGCAGGCGTATTGGCAGACGTCTCAGCACTCTGTCCTCTGGGCGGCTGAAATTACCCCCGGAGCGTGGTACTTCATCATCGCTGCAGCACAGCAGCTGAACGTCGCAGTTTCTGATGTCCGCCATGCAGAGAAATCACACGTTGTGATACTTGTACGGGGCCAACACCAGATTTGGCTTATGTTCTTCAACGTATTGCAGCATGTCGACCACCGCACAGGAGCCTAAATCTCCCTTCATCATCCTTCTCACCAAGGTCAGGGTGGCTGTGTATATCTGTCTCCGACCTGTCCTGCTGTCGATGTTCTCAATCATTACGTTCTCCAGGACCCTGAACACTCACTTGCCGACCACAGCCGGCGTGCGGAACATCTTCCGAAGATCTCCCCGTCGTAGGGAGAGGTAGCAGTCGCTCCAGACGACTTCTTCTTCATTACCCTGTGACCTCAAGACCGAATTCAGCAGCTTCTGGTCTCTGATCGTCAGGTTCCCAATGGCTCTTCTATCAAAATTAGCCATCTTGAATGATGGTATCTCGAACGGCTCACGGAATCTATCCGCAAATGAGCACTTTCCTCAGGGTGGATGTCTGTTATTTACAGTGTAGACATCCCCCACTTCTCTTTCGGACTCATCCGATGAGTCTCCCCCGATGTTGGTATCTGCGTTATTATCTTCCACTTCATTTAGGGGGATGTAGAAGTTGGCGTCTCCCAATCCCAAAGAGCTCTCCCGTTTTCTAGGAGACCCTTCGGCAGATCCTTGATGCGTCCCCTCTCCGTGCGTTGATGATTGTCTGCTGGAGGAGGATTGGGAGGAGGACGTTGTTCCTTAAGAGGAACCTGAAGAAGATGGACTATGGTTCCCACTGGGAGGGGACGGAGACCGTCTCGGCTGCCTTTGGCATGGATGATCGTCGCTCCTATTCATCCTCTCCTCGATCCTGTCGAGTCATTGGAGGACTTGCTGCATCACTGCATTCAAGGCCTCCAGTCCACCGGGTATGACCGCAAGAGTCAGCAGCTCGCTCTCTTGCTTATTCAGCCTGACCTCGTGGTTGTCCTGCTTATCTTGAAAAGATGCAAGTTTGTGTGTTAGGGAAGCACAAGTAGAAGATTTGGTGGTTGTTACCTCCCACATATTGTCGATTTCGTCTCCGAGCATCTTTCCAAGCAACGGAGGGGGTCCGGTGGGTCTCCCTTCCGTCCTTGCGATATCTAGTCCGCGTGAAGGTCCACCTGGAGAGGTGGAATCTATGAAGATCGTTCGCGATCCAGATGACTTCAGGCGGGGTGTCGGCACTGTTTCAGGTGTCGCCGCCTTGCCTTCTCTTCTGACTGGGGACGGCCGTGGTGAGGGAGGACTTTGCTCCACCTCTGCACTGTCGGCGGTCTCCTCGACCGTTGCAGGCGGGGACTTCGGCGGCAGCGAGGGTGTCCTTTTGAGCTCCCTTCTGATCTCCTCAGACATTCCAATGCTGTTTCTCCACTGAGGCTCCTCTCGCGCCTCTGCAGCTTTAGAAATAGGTCTGGGAAATGCGGCCGTCTCTTGCGTGGCAGATCCCAAAGTTTCTATTCCGGCGACCTCGACGATCACCGGTACCTTCTCAATCGCTACCGTTGTTGCTGGTGCGGTGGCTGGTATAGTAGGGGTGACGACAACTCGATCAGCAGTTGTCGTCGGAAGTTCTGGAGTGGGCCTCTCTGTGGTCCTGGTCGTGGTGACTGCGGCCGTGCCATCTGCTATGGCTTTGATCTCGGTGGCGGTGAAGACCAACTTCTCGATGTCATAGTCGGCACAGCGAGGAAGGGGAAGGAGTATGTCCGTCCTTGAAAACTTGTAGAAATACCTCCCCCTCTCCTTCCTGATGATGTTGGTTCTCATAATATATTTGGTATCGAACACCTCTTCGCCCGGCGTTCTTATATGGCTGTGAGGCTCGAATGGATACCCGAGCCCCACTGCGATGAGGTTGATGATGCCGCCCATGCAGTATTCCTTGGTAGCGTCCTTCATCAGGTGGAACCTATTCATTAAGAACCTACCGAGGTTGATTGTTCGGCCCTCCATAATGTGCCACATGACGTGGAGCTCCTCCGTGTAGATGCTGCTGGATTCGTTCTTGCTGAATAGCAAGCAGGCCACTAGTTTGTGCACGATCCTCCAGAAACAGGAGTGCACCGCCACGACCTTCGCTCCCGGCTTGAATGAAGATTCGCCGGTGAGCTTCCCCCAGAACTCCATGGGGTTGAACCCATCACCCTCGGTGATCCTTTCACCGTTGTTCATCCTATTCATCTCCTCATCACTGGAAGAGAAGATTTTGTTTAAGTCCTTCTCGGAGATGGTATGCTCCGAGTTGTACAACCTAGCCTAAAATCTATCTGGCCCGCCAAACTTTTCTCTCTCTGCCACTGAATTCTTCACTCGGCAGAGGGAGGACATGAATTCCATGGTCAGTTTAGTATACGAGGCCGTCCATTTGAAGCAGATCTTCTTCAGTCCTGCCGCCGCAAGGATGCTCTTCAGCCTCTTCTCGATCTCAAGCTCATCAAATGAGACCCTATGGCAGAACCTGCTCGGCTTGTACTTCTTGGGCACCAACTCAGCATAGCGACGAGCATGCTCGTCGTCTCTTGGCTTGAAACTCTCCCGAAAGGTTTCCGAGATTTCTGCTAGTGGTGTTGGTGCGGCTGTGGGTTGTGCCGGTGTTGGTGCAGGAGTTGCAGCTTGTCCAATCCTCGCCTTCTTCTTTGCCCCCGACGTCCCAGCATGTCCTGGGTTCGGGCTCTTAGGTCGGGCCACCTGCCCTTCAGTAGCAGTTTCAGGATAGATCCTCCTGCCCTGCTCATCAACTGATACAACGGTAATCTTAGTGTGGGCCATTTCTGTAAGTCAACAAAAGATAACACCCTGATTAATTAAGCTGGCTTTTGAAAATATAATAAAGAGTAAACGTTTGGCCCGGTATAGTCTATACAAAACTGCCCGACACTCCTGTATCGGACGACACATTGGTTTCAAAGGTGAAGCCCTGTGCCCGACACAGGAGATGGGTATCGCCCGATACGTTTTCATGAAAGAAGAGCAGCGTGTCGGTCGATAAGCAAAATCAGGTGATGCGATGCAACATCAGGCGACACTGTTATCGCCCGACATGGGGTATCGGTCAACATGAATCAAAGATACTTTGCACGATACCCATATCGGTCGATACACCTGCTTAGCGAGGAAAACTTGAGACCGATAAACTTTTAATAAGAAAGAAATCGCATCGGCTGACACGGTCTGTCGGGCGGCAAGCCTGTCGGGCTATACCTTGTTGTGATCGGAGCTTGTCGGGCGACACAAGAGGTTCATCAGTCTCACGCGACACGGGAGCTAAAGCACATGATTCTCTCGCTCGACACAGGAAAGTAAAAGCAACAAAGCAAGGAACCCGACACGGTAAATCTCGTTTTCCTTTTATAGTAAGTAAATAGTGAAACCCGGGACGCGTGTCGACCGATTGCTTCAAAACATAGGTCGGCAGCCCAACCGTCGGCAGGACTATTGCACTTCACAAAGCCCACCGCCCGATAAGCGTGCACTCAAGGTGCCGATTGAGTTGCCTCCTACGATATCGTGAAGACAAAACTGTTTAAGCTGCGGCTGATGAGTAAAACATCATTGGCCTAGGACTAAGCTCCTGGCCTCAGATGGTATTACCCATCCCAGAAAGTAAAACTAAGGCGGTGGCCCATAAAACAAAAGAGTCAGTGCATGTGGCACATATACTGTCTCGGGCCTTATTACATACCAAATGTTTGTAGTGTTTGTCTTGTAGGAAAGTAAAATGTAGTCCTATTCTAAGAAAGAAAAGAAAGCTCGGGTTGCCTCCCGAGAAGCGCTTCGTTTTTCGTCTTCAGCTGGATGTCTTTGGCCTTCTCTTCACCTTCTGCCTCTTCGGTCACTGCCATGTTCTCTTTGTTGGTTCGGTATTTGATGGAATCTTTCCTGATGGGTTCTTCACAACTTCGGCAGGTTGAGCCAGCTGCTGGTCAATCTGGCGTTGATGCATCTGCATGTCTGCCAGCTGAGCCTGCAATGAGTTCAAAACATCGGAATTTGATAGAGCGCTCTGGGCTAGCTGATTGTTGATCGTATCTTGTTTCTTTACAAAATCGAACATCTGCCCTACTACATTTGCTTGGCTAGCAGCCTGGTTCTGACCTTCTTCCTTGGAAGTTCCCTGGTTTTTACCCTGTCCTTGGAAGTTACCTTTATTCTGTAGGAAAGGGGCATTCCTGGCATATTGACCTGCTCCTCCCCTCTTTTCAAAAGCTTGGGTAGGCTTAGTCGAGTTATGCAGCTAATGAGAGTTCTCCGCCGCATCCTTGTTTCCATAGTTGAAGCCTGGGTGGTCGGGTCTTCTAAAGTTTACAAAAGAAACATTTTCAGTCTCTTCTGTCTCGGACTCTGTATCGCTGGTTGCCTCTGGCCGGGTGTAGACGCAATTATCCACCCCGTGACCGCCTTCTCCGCAGGTTATACATTTCATCACCTTTTCTACATGTTTCTTTCCTTTACCTCCAGTCTCTCTCAATTGTTTCACATCTATGGCAATCCTTTGAATCTGTGAGGTGATTGCCTCCAGCGCCTTTGATTCAATCGAGGACCCTTCTCCCACCTTCTTTATCGGCCCTCTATCAGACCGATCAAAATCAGCGTCGGCCATCAACTCCGCCATATTCTTGATGATCAGCTCTGACTTCTTGGCCTTTTTCCCCAGGAAATCACTGCATGTTGCTGCGTTCAGTGATACCCTATTTTCGGGGGTCAAGCCATTGTAGAAGGTGGTTATGAGGAAACCCCTCTTGTAGTTGTGATGGGGGCAATCCCGAAGGTACTCCTGGAATCGCTCCCAGGCATCATGCAAGCTTTCACTCGGTTTTTTCATGAAAGAAGTTATCTTCTGCCGATTCCAGACTGTCCTTTCTGTGGGGTAGAACTTGTTCACAAAGGCATCGGCTAACGCCCTCCACCCGTTCAAGGATTGGTGGGTTACCCCAAGGTACCAGGACACTGCCTTGTCTTCTAGTGAAAAGATGAACCCCTTACAGTATATCACTTCTTGGGGGACCCCTCTCATCTTGATGGTATCACAAATATTCTTAAATGCATCAAGATGATGATACAGATTATCATACTTGGAGTTCCCTCTAAAACTTTTATTCTGAATCATGGATATCACGGATGGCTTGAGCTCGAAATTGGTTGCATTGAAACGTGGGACTATGACCGGGCATCTGGAGTGGTTGGCCTTCGAGGATGCCAACTCCCTGAGCGTCTTCTCCTCTTCCTCAGAGTCTTCACTGTCACTATCCTCCTGGTGTCGTTCTTGCTCGTGGTTTCTTCTATTTCGCCGGTGGCGACGTCCGTTACGACGGTGATCTGTCTCAGATTGATCCCTTTCTGGATCTTCCGGCTGGTCGTTTCCGTCGTATCGACCATCGTCGTCAGGAGGAGGCGAGTTTTCCCTAGCCCGCCCTGGGCGTTCGCCTTCGGACAGGGGTGGCTCAACTCGGGGAGGCATGACAGCTGGAGTAGATGCTCAGACGAATTGGGTATCCTCTCCTTGAGGTACCTACATAATTATTCACAAAGAAAATCAAGTTTAGAAAAATAAATTTTTATTTTAAAGCAAAGTATAATGCTATGAAAAGAAAAAGGAAAAAGAGTGTTGTCAAGCTTATCTCTAAGCTTGAGGCACAGGAGTGTAGTTAGTGGATTCAGGTTCGTCTTACAGTACCGCTATTGCCTTGTCCCCGGCAACGGCGCCAAAAAGTTGACCGACCTAAATCGCGCGTCCAAAATTGGAGGCAGATTTGAGGTAGTCGAGCTTTTACATTTATAAACCTGAATCCTTCTAGGCCCCCGCAACTTTGCTCACGGGGTCGAAGTAGTCATACGGGGTCGAACACAGGGACAAGGGGGTAGTGTTGAGAACCATAAATCGACACGCTACACTCCGGTAGGTATAAAGAGATATAAATTCCCAAAAGGGAATGGTAAGATGTCACGAAATAAACAAGAAAACTATCTCCAAATGGAGCTACAAGAGAGATTTAAGGTTTTAGTCATTTAGTAGTTTTTAGGGGTTTTCATGCAATAGAAGTGGAAAGATAAAGACTAGAGCTCAGGCAAGGTTCGGAGGATAAGACTGTAGTAAAACAAGCGGTAGCGGTAACACCCTGCACCCCTCCTCTCAGAGTGGGTACCTCTAACCTCTACATCAACACCCCTCTCGAGGTTGCTGGGCTTCAGTTAGAGTGGAATGTTATAGAAAATAGCTCCGTTCCAGGCACTCTCGTACTTCAGAATCGGACCAAACGCTAGAGTCGCAACACAACTCTCGAAGTTGTTGCGAAGGGAAAATGGTTCGGTAGCTAATCGAAACGCGATCCAAATCATGCAAGCTAGGGTTCGGATATTAAACAGAGCAGTCATCCAACATTGTACACCAAGCATAGAGCAACAAGTAATTGAATCTTTCCATTTCCATAAACATTTAAAGGTCTTAATACATTGCATAAACAAAGAATTAAATAACATAATTAAAATATAGGTGTCGCCTCCTTGATGTAGAAGGGCGACATGGTGTTGTAGCTCTCCTGCCCTATATCGGTCAGAGGCCTAGCCTGATACAGAGGTGTCGGGCGACACACCCTCTCGGGCGGCACGCGCCGACTGGCGACTGCATCGGTCAAGGGCTCTGGCCAATACGCTCATGTCGGACGACACACCCTCTCGGGCGGCACGTTCGATAGACTAAGCGTATCAGGTTGATATCGTGTCGGGCTAAGAGCTAAGCATTATTGATGTCGGTCACTTGTGTCGGGCAGTGATGTCGGCCGATATCGGCCCGCAGTGTCTCCCGAGACGGTCCTAAGTGAACTGTCCCCTCCCTCTCGTGATGAGGAGAAGCTCACCTAGTGTCGCCCGAGACGAACACTGGGGCACGATACGGGTGCTCTCGGAGTTTCCTCGCTCAAGCTCACAATTGTCTAACTGTCAGTTGTCTGAATGTGAACTATTCCGGCCGTGCGAGCTGTCTTTTCGGCTCCCTGTAGCTGCTATTTATAGTCAGCTGGTTGGTGGGAAGACATGGTGCTCGAAGCACCACGTAGCTCCCTTGTACGCCGGTCGATGGAGATGGACGGCCGATACAAGCATTTCTCGGTGCAAGGTGCTGGCTATTGGTCACGTGGCGGGCGGCATGCCTGCCGGTGGGTGGTTGTGTCGCCCGACGAGCTGGGTCGTCGAGGCAGCTTTGGCTCTTTGTCGGGTAGAAGGTGTGTCGGCCGGCACGTTCCTGTCGCGCGGCATCTCCTCGTCGAGCATCTTTGTGTCGCCCAACCCGTGTCAGGCGGAGGCTGTATCGGGCGTCAGGGAGGCCGAGACGGGTCTGGACTTATTCATGGGCCGGAATCGGCCTTATTGCACAAAAGTGAGGAAAATTTTGTAAAAGATAGGAAAATAGGAGTAAGAGCATTGCTTGGCCAATTATTGTGAAAATGCTAATAAAATAGAGGAAAATAGTAGAAAAAGGGCAGTTTTGATAACAAAATAAAGGGCAAAATTGTCACAAAAACTGATGTTATCAACCCATGCGAAGACATGCCCACAGTTAATCGATCAATCCTTTCATGTGTCCTGGCCCATATTTTATGTCGTCAGAGTAGGCAGTGGAAACAAAAAATTTACTTGACTATAAACCCATAACCAGCATATCGCATCAACATCTATTTAATAGGAAGGATAGTTTTAGCGAGTTATACCTAGTCCTGAGGTTTGCTCAACGACTATACCTAATAGCAAGTGTGGTCTTCAACCACCTATCTTTGACAGTGTCTGTGTAGCTCCTGATCTTGACCCAGACTGCAGTTGGCTATCGTCCTCCAGAGTGGAAGAAGTCTCCCACCTCTATAGATAGTCCACACGGACTACTAGGAACTCTAGTCATCCTGAAGAATGGACTTGAAGGAGTTGTCCCCTTCCATTGGCGTACTAGTCACCAACACACTCTCCTACAACCAGTTACTTTTCTATAATTGTCTTTCCCTCACCGTTCCTCCCTAGATGGGTAGAACTTGCTTGGGCTCTCTTGGTTATCAAAACAGAGAAGACAACAACTATCAGAGAAACTGATTCTTAGAAGATCTGAGTTGTCTCTCTTGAGAAGCCCCTTGTACGCCTCTATTTATAGTAGAGGATAGGTTCAGGGTTCGCAGTCTGTGCGAGAATAGAAGGGTCTGGATTTTCTATAAATAATTTGCACTGTGGCAGGCAAACCGATCAGTTCACTAGCGAACCGGTTGGTTGGCATAGTGAACCAGTCGGTTCACTTAGTGTACCAGGCAGTTCACAAGCCAGACCTTCTTGCAATTGACTTTCCTAATTCATTTCTAATTAATGCAAAGATTAATTCTTGTCCCAATCAAATTGAACAAGTGAAATGGGTAACTTTTCTAACGAATTGGGAAACCCAACACATGCTTGTTTGGTCCAAGTGAACCGATTGGTTCACTAGAGTGAATCGGTCGTCCCATTGACCATGAGCCAATCGGTGCACCCAGTGAATGGGTCGATTGGTGGTCCAAATTGTGTAGAACTCGGTCAATTCAGTTCTCAATCAATCTGACACTCTAATCAGTTGGTTCAACACTTGAACTTGATGATTCTAAGTCAAGTCTATTGATTGAATGTTTAATTGATTACCTAAACACTTTAGCAATCAATCCAAATAGCATTCATGGATAAACTACTATTCCATGTGAATCCTATGTGTGTGACCCTATAGTCGCACGTCAGTGCTACCCAAGTGAATGGAAAGTTGGAGAACAACCTTCAACCTACAGTCTGTGATTGATGTTCTAGTAAATGTATAATTCCTTTATCTCTGATATCCTGAATGTAAAAAACCACTAGAGGGGTGGTGAATAGGGTTTTATGATTATTTTAATATAATTTAACTCAAACAACCACAATTGAAATATTAAGAAGGAGACAAGGTGTTTAGAGTGGTTCCAACCTTAGCAAATACTAAGGCAGTCAATCCACTACCCGGTTGCTTACCCAACCGGGATTTTGAAAGAATTAAATTTTATTACCTCACAAGGATATTACATAAAATTACAATTCTTTCACCAAACCCTTCAGACAACCTTCACCTAGAAGTAGTTGCACCAACCTTGAAGCAGCCTTCTTGAAGTAACTTCAAGCTCCCCCTTGAAGTAGCTTTCCTCTTGAAGTAGCTTCCCATTGCAACAACCTTCTTGAAGTAGTCTGAAGTCTACCTTCTCCACCGAGAAGAACCTTCTCCAATCTATAGCCTCCAACCCTAGGAGTAGCAAGGAGAATACATAAGATAAAAGGAATAAGAAGGAAAAATAGAAATTACAATACCACTTGTAGCTGAAGGCTTGATTTGCCTATATCAAGCGTATAGATCTCCTAACCAATGAATATTGAAGTGTAGGTTTAGTGGATAGGAGATGCTAGCCTATAGGACACGAATTTAGAGTAAGGGAATGAGTAGCCAATGCTAGTGTTGCTCAATTGCTCAAAACAGATTGCCAATTGCAAGTGTAAGCTCAAGTATAGCACAAGTGTATATAAGTGAGTTTAGGTGTCCTAAGGCATGTCCTATTTATAGGAATGACCTACAAGTACTTAAGGACGTTCTAGATACTTTCTAGGGGGTTCCAAGTGCTTAACTAGCTATTAGGTACACTTTAGTTGCTTTAGCAACAACTAGTTAATTAATTCTGAAAAGTGCAGACAGAGACATTCTCGGTCGAGAAATTGTCGATCGAGATCCCAGTCGGTCAAAGTTTTGTCGACTGAGGGACTGTCTGGAGTTAAGTGTATATAACGTTCTGATTCAACTCCCAACTACTTTGTCTGCTGTGTCTAATGGCTACCTGGGTCATTCTCGGTCGAAGAGTTTGTCGACCGAGAGTGTCTCAGTCGAGAAGTTTGTCGACCGAGAATGACCCTGTTTTAACATTTTAAACTAAGTACTAAGTGTGTGTATGAGTGTGCAGATGTGACACTATTTTAGGGGATGACCTATCTAAGTGTTGTGATTGACTAGGGAAGATCTAACGCTTGATTTACATGATGTCTAAGTACTTGTACATTATATACTTGTACATGTTTTACAATTGATTACAATCATGAAATAACAACAATTCAAGCATATAGATTTCCCAAATCTTTGTCATCCACCTTATTCCTACAACACTCAAGTAGCATGTTAGATCGACAAGAATGAAATGTTTGTCATCATCAAAATAAAGAGATTATAATAACGTCAAATTTAGCCAACAATCTCCCCCTTTTTGAAGATGACAAACATTTCCTAAGTATAAAATAAGTAAATATAAATCATATGAGTTTCATGCCTGAAATTTACCTTTTGTAGCCATTCTTGTTTTTCAAGTGATTGCTGGCCGAGATATTATGAAACTCATTTTAATTTTATGTTTTTGATTTTATGTTATTTCTCCCCCTTTGTCATTTCAAAAAGATATCCAAGATAATCATTTAGAGTGACTTTTTATTTTTCCCTTTTAATTTTATGCTATGCTCCCCCTTAAAGAGATATTCAAGTAAAATCAAGGGATTAATGCACACCAATTAATGGTAAATTTAGCCATATTTTAACTCTCAAAAAAAAATTTACCCGTTGTGATTCATTGCATATTTTACTCCCCCTTATTTGTATGCTCTATAATATTCTTATATAACATGTATATGTTCAAATGAAGCCATTTAAACACACTTTTATTGATAACACCTTGTTGCTCATACATTCTATAAGAAGACCCATAAAGCATGACATTTTTTCTTATAAAAAATATCCATTACAATCATTATAAAGATAGCCATTCCATTACAACCATTACAAAGATATCTCATAATCTCACTGGAAAGACCAAAGGATTACATCAATGTCTGGGTCTTTTCCAAGAAAGGGCTCAACTCCATAATATTTGACAAGTGTCTGCCATTCTAAGGCACCTGTCTTGGTTAAGGCATAAGCCTCCAAGAAGGTGGGAACACGATCAAAGCGGAAGTGGGCAGCAATGTCTTGAAGTTGTATTGGGGAAAACTGAGTATGTGTGAGATCAGGAGATGGTGGAGGTGGAATTTGATAGTAGTTATAGGAAGGATTGTATGGATTTATCATGCCAGGATTAAGGGAATATGGATATTCATCAGGTTGATCAGGAGAGAGGGCTTGCATTCTTTGGTTTAAATAAGTCATGGCATGGTGATTATAATCTAATTGCCTACTCAGGTGATATTGGGATCCAGCTATGTAAGTCAAAGTGTCTGTAATAGGATCATGGGGTAGGTTGGTGGGAGGGGGTGGTGGAGGTATGTCTTGGGTGGATGTCTCCCCTGCAGTCCTAGCCCTTTTGTGGCCAAAGTCGATTCCCATCTTCTCCACCGTATTTTTACTTATCTTTTGAGGTTTTCTATCCCATGTGTAACCTAGGTCCTCAATATTCTTCTTAATAAAATGTTAAGTGATTTGGCACACAAAGTCAGCATAAGGTGGATTGCCAGAAAACTCAAGCATATTCTTAAGGATGATACGAATAAAATTTATGGGAATACCTTTTAGAATGGCATAGATAAGGTACATACAAAAAGTGGGTACTTCAGATTTGTTTGCTCTAGGATGGATATTGGTGGCAACAATGAGATTTATGATCCTAGCTTCAAATTTTAAGTTTATGGCATAATATGTACCCCTATCTTCATGACAGGTCATATTGGATTGAAAGATGGCTCATTTGATGTCACTAAGGCTAGTGGTAGTGTCATCTTGGGAGAGTTTATTTAGTGGATTTCCTGTGGTGAGGTCAAGAAAATCTTTATAGTCTTCTATGTCTATGTTAAGCATATTAAGAATGCCCTCCTCAATAAAATGGAATCCATACCCATTAACCATAGAAGAGAAGGAATCACGGTCAGGATGTGGGGTTAAATTGGCATAGAATTCATTAACTACTTTGGAGGAGTAGGAATGGAAGGAAGTTTCAGAAAATCAGTCAAAAGTTGCACCTCAAAGAGTTCCTCTAGATCAACGATGGTGTGGAAGTCCATGAAGTCGACTGGCTATCGTGGAAGAGGAGTTCTTGAGGAGAGCCTGAGGTAGCGATCGCCTGCAGTTGCGCTGTTGAATGGAATGTCGTTGATGAATGACAGCGCTGGAGAGATCGTCCTTCCTTTCCTAGCTACAACTTGCTTCTTTCCACACGTTGATGAGGAAGCCATTTCATTGCTTTGAAGTGGAGAAGTAGCAAGCAAGACTTGGATGTAGAGAAGCTAAAGATTTATACAAGAATGCACTAGAGAGGGGCTAGAGAAGTGAAAATGTGAAGGTGTGAAGAAATGGGTCGTTTTGGGCGCTATTTATAGCAAAACAGAACCTATTTCGGTCGACAATTTGTCGACCGATGACCGCAATGGTCATTTCTTCAGACGCTCCTCTCGGTCGTCCAACGGTCGATCGAAAACTAGCCGTTATGATTTTTTTTTAATTTAAATATTTTAATCAGGATATTGCCTTTTAATTCAAGCAAATGAGGGTTCACAAGGTCGACTTCGGTCGAGCATTTTGTCGACCGACGTGGGTTCGGTCGAACAATTTGTCGACCGAAATCATGTCTGAGTTCGCCTATACAGCATATACTTGATGAGTATCGGTCGAGAAGGATAGCCAACCGAGATGTTTTCGGTCGACGAATTCGTCGACCGAGTTTGTCTCGGTTGAAAATTTTTGCGGACCGACAAGGTTGTTGTAACATACCAGAGCTTGGACCCTACCCTAGAACTGTGACCTTTTGGGTTTGACCAAACAAGGTTGAGATTAGGCTTAAGAGAATGTTCCTAATAATCTAATGCACGAATAATGTAATCTAATATGTCACATAATTCTTTTGGTGAAAATAAGATGATAAAGAACTTAATTGAAAGAGTAATATAGTTTATGAACTCTAATGGGCTAGATGATATAACCCATGTAAGAAAACCTCAAATTAAATAATAGACTTCAAATTCATAATCTACACATCAAAATAAGCCTACATGTCAATTTTCATTCAATTTGGACCACTTGAAATAATATGGTAAGTTAAGAGAGAGAAATTGCCTAAAAAGTGTAATTAATATATAAAAATAAAAATTGACTCCAAAAGAGGAAAATAATGTTATATTCGTGATCTACATAATAAATATAGCCTTTGGGTGAATTTTCATCCAATTTGGAGAAAGTTTGCTAAAAATGAAAAATCAGGAGAGAGAAAGTGTGTAGAACCTTCAAAATATTAATTAAATACTCAAACAATTCCAATATGTAAAATTGATGGCAAATTCGTATTTAACACATTAAATATGACTTGTGGGTCAAGTTTTATAATATTTGGATAATCTTAATATCATTATTGAAGGAGGAAAGAGAATATAGTAATCGATTTATTTAACACATTAAAAGTTTCCAAAAGGAAAAACTAAGTGCATAATCGGAATCTACATGCCTTAATTGGCCTTTGTGCAAAATTTGGCTAAATTTGGATAATGTATGAACCCTTAATTGATGAGAGAGAAAAAGAGTATTGATTATATGCATCACTTTCAAATCCGATTATGGTTTCCGCATTTATATGAGTCACACGCTGAGATTTATTTGCCTTTTCTGTCGCATGTGATCTTGACCGCTCGCTTTTGATTTGACGGCCAAGTGAGTCGTCTCCTACATTGAGTAGGAGACTGACTCACGAGATACAGTAACCACGATTTTCCCCAACACCTTTCTCCCTCTGTACTTGGTCTTTTTACAAACTTTCTTCGCCATCAGTTTCCTGAAATGATTCTGCATAATATAACCTTTATATATTAGTGGTTTTGTTGGATGATCTCTACTTGGTTAGGCGCCGCCCAACTCTCCCTGTTCTTCCCCTGTTTTCTGCTTTCTTCTCTCTTACACACCTCCACAGGCCATCGGAACTCAATGAGTCTGTCATGTTGCCTTCGTGGCGACCTGAAGTGTCTCCGTATAGTGATGGTCTGGCATGTTTGGATCCCTGGAAACCATCCTTGGATCCCTTTCTGGGTGGCGGCCACACCGGTACCAAGTCAGGGATTCCGGACTTCGCATCAGCAAGAGAATACGTAGAATATTTCCTCTTCCCCTAGCAAACCTACAGACGTTGTCAATTGGTGCTCAAGGCAAGTAACTTGGATTCCCCTCTTTTTGTTTCGTGCTCCTGAGATGTGAATCTGTACGTTCTGTCCTTGGTTTCCGCTTAGGTTTCCCTGTAACTCACATCTCTCGAGATCGGTAGGCTGGGGCAAAGCCAGTGTTTGCACCTGGGGGTTCCTTTGATTCCATGCTCGAAGTTTTGAGCTTGAGGGTGGAGTTCTAGTGTTCCTGTGTTTCCTTCGCATGAACGAGAGACAAACAAAGAAGATGATCCTTGCTGAGTTTCCGAGAAAGCCCTCTCTCGTTTCTTTAACCTTTTGTTTTCCTATCAGGGGTATTTCGGTCATTTCACCATGTTTTCTTTTGTTTGGGGGTGACTCAACTAAGTTACTGACCAGTGACTTGGCCACTTCTGATTGGCCCAAGTTAGTGGGTTACTCTCTCGCAAATTCTTTTTCACTTATATCGTGATTTTCTGATTGGTCAGATTTGTAAAATCCATAACTAATTAGTTACTTATCAGAAAAATACAAATAAATACTCGTTGGATTTATTAAAATAAGAGATTTCTATTGGTGTTGGTTTTGTCTCCTGAACGTGATGTTTTAAAGAGGTGATTTTAATGGATCTAATTAATAAGACAATAACTTGTAAAATCATAACTAAATATTTGTAAGTCAGAAAAATATAATAAAATATGTTTTGGACTCATAAAAGTATAACCTAATATATGGTGTGATTTTTATAACTTAATTCATATAATAATAAAAAGGTGGTTTTTAGGGTTTTGAATAATTAATGGAAACCTAACCCTAATTCCACATATATGCTTAATAGATTCTTTGGATGCCTAGTCTTAGACCTAGAAGTGACTTTGGACATTTGGATGTGAGGTTGAGGTATGATTGCATCCCACATTAATTCTATATTGAGCCATTTCTTATGTATGTTGCATCTCTGATTATTCATATTGGGAAATTCTTCTTCCTTACGTATGTTTGCATCCCTGATTATTCTTCTTGAGCAATTATCCTATTGTTGTCTTACTTTTGGTCCTATGGACATTAGCCTGCACATTGTCTTGTTCTTTTGAAATCATGCTTCATGTGAAGTATACTAATTGTTATTGATCTTGTGATCATAGATATTCTCTTGACTCTATTTCTTATGCCTTGGTGCAAGTTGGACTTTTGATGATATATACCCACTATGATGTGGATTTTACTTGTTGATATATGCCCACTATGATGTGGATGTTTATATGTTTGTGTTTTCCATTGTGTGATGGAAACCTTGATAATTCTGACTATACTTTCTACTTGCCTCTACATTATACATGCTATGTGATTCAGTAGCACTAGAGTAGTGTAATTGCATTGGTTTTGGGGTTATGTGCCCTGTATGCTTTTGGGATGGAGGTTATGTGCCCCATACCTGGGTTTCAACTTTATGGGGGTTGGCCCAATTTCATATATATATATATATATATATATATATATATATATATATATATATATATATATATATATATATATATATATATATATATATATATATATTGGGAGTTTGGTTATGTGCCATTCTCTATCAGGCTTCAGCTTTATGGGGGTTGGCCGCCATTGTATTTATATTGTTCTAGGACTATGCTTATCTCACATGCATGCACGTTGATGATTATATGTGCTTTGTTTCCCACCATGGTAGTGGATGTTTATATTGATATCACATTCTTATTATTTGATGGTTATGGCAGGTATCCCTTTTGTTGTGATATTTTCTCTTGATACACATTTGGGTGGTACTTATCTCTTATACGGGAAGCCTTTTATTTGTTGTCCCTTATTTTCTTATAAATTGCTCAAATTGCTTTTTAGTATGCACATACCAGCCTTTGCTGATGTTTCCTTTTCTTTTCTTTTGCTGGGGTATGCTTCCAACCCTAGGTGGAGGACTTGGATGACAAGGTTTGATGACCTGGACTTAGAATATGAAGTTAAAGCTTGGAGACAATATTGAGGTGGTTTAGATTTCCTCTACATGGATCCTAGTGATGTAAGTTTGTAACCCTTTGTTTTATAATTGAATATAGTCATGTTTTTAGTCCGCTGCTATACCTTGGTCTTTTGATTACCATTATATAAAGATTTAAAAATTTTACACCCACTCCATCATGCCTTATGAGTATGTTTGGACTGGATGTTTTGTTATTCAAATTTTTAGTAAGAAAGTGATTTTGCTTCTTTACATCATGGTATCAGAGCCCATGGTAGTCGGAATCGACTATTTCAATTTTGTCTCCCTTTAGAACCCTTGACTTAGTTAGTTACCTTTAAGAGAGATGTTGACCCTAGATTTGATCTATGATGATCTTTTATGCAATAAGTTTTGGTTTGAGGTCAGGACTAGGTTATGAGGAAATAATTCATATGGAAATATTGTGACTTGGTTCTCGTATTGATTTTTAGTGCACATGTTGGATTTACACCACAAAATATTTCATCAACAAAAATTATTTTCATTATACTACTATATGTACAAAAATTTTCTTTGGTTTTTCGATGTTTTCTCGAACTAAGTCACAATGAATAGAGACTCTAGTTGAGTAGAATCTAACCCTAGTTTTTATGACTAGGACTGATAAAAAGGTGTAGTTGCCTTCCCCTATGACTTTTGGATGTCCACGTAGGGTTGATAGGTTAGAGACACGAGGACCTATAACACAACGCTAGATGGTGACTTGATAGTTGGATACATGAGAAACATAAATCTCTAAAACTTTTACAAACTAAGAGATGTGGGTAGCTCTAAAAAGATGTTTAGTTTGACTTATTAGGTTGATCCTTTTTAAGGGATGGAGAATAGTTGGTTGTTGATGTTTGGATCTATAGATTTCGAGGACGAAATCCTTTTTAAGGGGTGGAGTGTTGTAACAAACCAGATCTTGGACCCTACCCTAGAACTGTGACCTTTTGGGTTTGACCAAACAAGGTTGAGATTAGGCTTAAGAGAATGTTCCTAATAATCTAATGCACGAATAATGTAATCAAATATGTCACATAATTCTTTTAGTGAAAATAAGATGATAAAGAACTTAATTGAAAGAGTAATATATTTTATGGGCCTCCAATGGGCTAGATGACATAACCCATGTAAGAAATCCTCAAATTAAATAATAGACTTCAAATTCGTAATCTACACATTAAAGTAAGCCTACATGTCAATTTTCATTGAATTTAGACCACTTGAAATAATATGGTAAGTTAAGAGAGAGAAATTGCCTAAAAAGTGTAATTAATATATAAATACAATAATTGACTCCAAAAGAGGAAAATAATGTTATATTCATGATCTACATAACAAATATTGCCATTGGGTGAATTTTCATCCAATTTGGAGAAAGTTTGCTTAAAAGGAAAAATCAGGAGAGAGAAGGTGTGTAGAACCTTCAAAATATTAATTAAATACTAAAACAACTCCAATATGTAAAATTGATGGCACATTCCTATTTAACACATTAAATATGACTTGTGGGTCAAGTTTTATAATTTTTTGATAATCTTAATATCATTATTGAAGGAGGAAAGAGAATATAGTAATTGATTTATTTAACACATTAAAAGTTTCCAAAAGGAAACACTAAGTGCATAATTAGAATCTACATGCCTTAATTGGCCTCTGTGCAAAATTTGGCTTAATTTGGATAATGTATGAACCCTTAATTGATGAGAGAGAAAATGAGTATTGATTATATGCATCACTTTCAAATCCGATTATGGTTTCCACATTTATATGTGTCACACGCTGAGATTTATTTGCCTTTTCTGTCGCATGTGATCTTGACCGCTCGCTTTTGATCTGACGACCAAGTGAGTCATCTCCTATCTTGAGTAGGAGAATGACTCGCGTAATACGGTAACTTCAATTTTCCCCAACACCTTTCTCCCTCTGTACTTGGTCTTTTTACAAACTTTCTTCGCCATCAGTTTCCTGGAATGATTCCGCATAATATAACCTATATATATTAGTGGTTTTGTTGGATGATCTCTACTTGGTTAGGCGCCGCCCAACTCTCCCTGTTCTTCCCATGTTTTCTGTTTTCTTCTCTCTTACACACCTCCAAAGGCAATCGGAACTCAATGAGTCTGTCCCGTTGCATTAGTGGTGACCTGTAGTGTCTTCGTATAGTGATGGTCTGGCATGTTTGGATCCCTGGCAACCATCCTTGGATCCCTTTCTGGGCGGCGGCCACATTGATATCAGGTCAGGGATTCTGGACTTCGCATTAGCAAGGGAATACATAGAATATTTCCTCTTCCCCTCGCAAACCTACAGACGTTGTCAATTGGTGCTCAAGGAAAGTAACTTGGATACCCCTCTTTTTGTTTCGTGCTCCTGAGATGTGAATCTGTACGTTCTGTCCTTGGTTTCTGCTTAGGTTTCCCTGTAACTCGCAGCTCTCGAGATCGGTAGGCTAGGGCAAAGGCAGTGTTTGCACCTAGGGGTTCCTTTGATTCCATGCTCAAAGTTTTGAGCTTGAGGGTGGAGTTCCAGTGTTCCTGTGTTTCCTTCGCACGAACGAGAGACAAACGAAGAAGATGATCCTTGCTGAGTTTCTGAGAAAGCCCTCTCTCATTTCTTTAACTCTTTGTTTTCCTATCAGGGGTATTTCGATCATTTCACCATGTTTTTCTTTTGTTTGGGTGAGACTCAACTAAGTTACTGACCAGTGACTTGTCCACTTCTGATTGACCCAAGTGAGTGGGTTGGCCCACTCTGTCACAAATTCTTTTTCACTTATATCGTGATTTTCTGATTGGTCATATTTGTAAAATCCATAACTAATTAGTTACTTATCAGAAAAATACAAATAAATACTCGTTGGATTTATAAAAATTAGAGCTTTCTATTGGTGTTGGTTTTGTCTCCTGAACGTGATGTTTTAAAGAGGTGATTTTAATGGATCTAATTAATAAGACAATAACTTGTAAAATCATAACTAAATATCTGTAAGTCAGAAAAATATAATAAAATATGTTTTAGACTCATAAAAGTATAACCTAATATATGGTGTGGTTTTTATAACTTAATTCATATAATAAGAAAAAGGTGGTTTTTAGGGTTTTGAATAATTAATGGAAACCTAACCCTAATTCCACATATATGATTAATAGGTTCTTTGAATGCCTAGTCATGGACCTAAAAGTGACTTTGGATGTTTGGATGTGAAGTTGAGGTATGATTATATCCCACATTAATTTTTTATTGAGCCATTTCTTATGTATGTTGCATCTCTGATTATTCATATTGGGCAATTCTTCTTTCTTACGTATGTTTGCATCCCCGATTATTCTTCTTGAGCAATTATCCTATTCTTGTCTTACTTTTGGTCCTATGGACATTAGCCTGCACATTGTCTTGTTCTTTTGAAATCATGCTTCATGTGAAGTATCCTAATTGTTATTGATCTTGTGATCATAGATATTCTCTTGACTCTGTTTCTTATGCCTTGGTGCAAGTTGGACTTTTGATGATATATACCCACTGTGATGTGGATTTTACTTGTTGATATATGCCCACTATGATGTGGATGTTTATATGTTTGTGTTGTCCATTGTGTGATGGCAACCTTGATAATTATGACTATACTTTCTACTTGCCTCTACATTATACATGCTATGTGATTCAGTAGCACTAAAGTAGTATAATTGCATTGGTTTTGGGGTTATGTGCCCTGTATGCTTTTGGGATGGAGGTTATGTGCCCCATACCTGAGTTTTAGCTTTATGGGGGTTGGCCCAATTTCATATATATATATATATATATATATTGGGAGTTTGGTTATGTGCCATTCTCTATCAGGCTTCAGCTTTATGGGGGTTGGCCGCCATTGTATTTATATTGTTCTAGGGCTATGCTTATCTCACATGCATGCAGTTTGATGATTATATGTGCTTTGTTTCCCACCATGGTAGTGGATGTTTATATTGATAGCACATTCTTATTATTTGTTGGTTATGGCAAGTATCCCTTTTGTTGTGATATTTTCTCTTGATACACATTTGGGTGGTACTTATCTCTTGTTCGGGAAGCCTTTTATTTGTTGTCCCTTATTTTCTTATAAATTGCTCAAATTGCTTTTTAGTATGCACATACCAGCCTTTGCTGATGTTTCCTTTTCTTCTCTTTTGCTGGGGTATGCTTCCAACCCTAGGTGGAGGACTTGGATGACAAGGTTTGATGACCTGGACTTAGAATATGAAGTTAAAGCTTGGAGACAATATTGAGGTGGTTTAGATTTCCTCTACATGGATTCTAGTGATGTAAGTTTGTAACCCTTTGTTTTATAATTGAATATAGTCATGTTTTTATTCCGCTGCTATACCTTGGTCTTTTGATTACCATTATATACATATTTGAAAATTTTACACCCACTCTATCATGCCTTCTGAGTATGTTTGGACTGGATGCTTTGTTATTCAATTTTTTAGTAAGGAAGTGATTTTGCTTCTTTACAGCATGGTATCAGAGCCCATGGTAGTCGGAATTGACTATTTCAATTTTGTCTCCCTTTAGAACCCTTAACTTAGTTAGTTACCTTTAAGTGAGATGTTGACCCTAGATTTGATCTATGATGATCTTGTATGCAATAAGGTTTGGTTTGAGGTCAGGATTAGGTTATGAGGAAATAATTCATATGGAAATATTGTGACTTGGTTCTCGTATTGATTTTTAGTGCACATGTTGGATTTACAGTGCAAAATATTTCATCAACAAAAATTATTTTCATTATACTACTATATGTACAAAAATTTTCTCTGGTTTTTCGATGTTTTCTCGAACTAAGTCACAATAAAGAGAGACTCTAGTTGAGTAGAATCTAACCCTAGTTTTTACGACTAGGACTGATAAAAAGGTGTAGTTGCCTTCCCCTATGACTTTTGCATGCCCACGTAGGGTTGATAGGTTAGAGACACGAGGACCTATAACACAACCCTAGAAGGTGACTTGATAGTTGGATACATGAGAAACATAAATATCTAAAACTTTTACAAACTAAGAGATGTGGGTAGCTCTAAAAAGATGTTTAGTTTGACTTGTTTGGTTGATCCTTTTTAAGGGATGGAGAATAGTTGGTTGTTGATGTTTGGATCTATAGATTTTGAGGACGAAATACTTTTTAAGGGGTGGAGTGATGTAACATACCAGATCTTGGACCCTACTAAAGAACTGTGACCTTTTGAGTTTCACCAAATCAGGTTGAGATTAGGCTTAAGAGAATGTTCCTAATAATCTAATGCACGAATAATGTAATCTAATATGTCACATAATTCTTTTGGTGAAAATTAGATGATAAAGAACTTAATTGAAAGAGTAATATAGTTTATGGGCCTCCAATGAGCTAGATGATATAACCCATGTAAGAAATCCTCAAATTAAATAATAGACTTCAAATTCGTAATCTACACATCAAAATAATCCTACATGTCAATTTTCATTGAATTTGGACCACTTGAAATAATATGGTAAGTTCAGAGAGAGAAATTGCCTAAAAAGTGTAATTAATATATAAATATAATAATTGATTCCAAAAGAGGAAAATAATGTTGTATTCATGATCTACATAATAAATATAGCCTTTGTGTGAATTTTCATCCAATTTGGATAAAGTTTGCTTAAAAGGAAAAATTAGGAGAGAGAAAGTGTGTAGAACCTTCAAAATATTAATTAAATACTCAAACAACTCCAATATGTAAAATTGATGGCAAATTCGTATTTAACACGTTAAATATGACTTGTGGGTCAAGTTTTATAATTTTAGGATAATCATAATATCATTATTGAAGGAGGAAAGAGAATATAGTAATTGATTTATTTAACACATTAAAAGTTTCCAAAAGGAAAAACTAAGTGCATAATCCGAATCTACATGCCTTAATTGGCCTCTGTTAAAAATTTGGCTTAATTTGGATAATGTATGAACCCTTAATTGATGAGAGAGAAAAAGAGTATTGATTATATGCATCACTTTCAAATCCGATTATGGTTTCCACATTTATATGTGTCACACGCTGAGATTTATTTGCCTTTTCTATCGCATGTGATCTTTACCGCTCACTTTTGATCTGACGGCCAAGTGATTCGTCTCCTACCTTGAGTAGGAGACTGACTTGCGAGATACAGTAACCGCGATTTTCCCCAACACCTTTCTCCCTTTGTACTTGGTCTTTTTACAAACTTTCTTCGCCATCAGTTTCCTGGGATGATTCTGCATAATATAACCTATATATATTAGTGGTTTTATTGGATGATCTCTACTTGGTTAGGCGCCGCCCAACTCTCCCTGTTCTTCCCCTATTTTCTGCTTTCTTCTCTCTTAGACACCTCCACATGCCATCGGAACTCAACGAGTCCGTCCCGTTGCCTTCATGGTGACCTGTAGTGTCTTTGTATAGTGATGGTTTGGCATGTTTGGATCCCTGGGAACCATCCTTGGATCCCTTTCTGGGCGGCAGACACACCAGTACCAGGTCAGGGATTCTGGACTTCGCATCAGCAAGAGAATACGTAGAATATTTCCTCTTCCCCTCGCAAACCTATAGACGTTGTCAATTGGTGCTCAAGGCAAGTAACTTGGATTCCCCTCTTTTTGTTTCGTGCTCCTGAGATGTGAATCTGTACATTCTGTCCTTGGTTTCCGCTTAGGTTTCCCTGTAACTCGCAGCTCTCGAGATTCGTAGGCTGGGGCAAAGCCAGTGTTTGCACCTGGGGGTTCCTTTGATTCCATGCTCGAAGTTTTGAGCTTGAGGGTGGAGTTCCAGTGTTCCTATGTTTCCTTCGCACGAACGAGAGACAAACGAAGAAGATGATCCTAGCTGAGTTTCCAAGAAAGCCCTCTCTTGTTTCTTTAACTCTTTGTTTTCCTATCAGGGGTATTTCGGTCATTTCACCATGTTTTTCTTTTGTTTGGGTGTGAATCAACTAAGTTACTGACCAGTGACTTGGCCAATTCTGATTGGCCCAAGTCAGTGGGTTGGCCCACTCTCTCGCAATTTCTTTTTCGCTTATATCATGATTATGATTGGTCAGATTTGTAAAATCCATAACTAATTAGTTACTTATCAGAAAAATTCAAATAAATACTCATTGGATTTATAAAAATAAGATCTTTCTATTGGTTTTGTCTCCTGAACGTGATGTTTTAAAGAGGTGATTTTAATGGATCTAATTAATAAGATAATAACTTGTAAAATCATAACTAAATATATGTTAGTCAGAAAAATATAATAAAATATGTTTTGGACTCATAAAAGTATAACCTAATATATGGTGTGGTTTTGATAACTTAATTCATATAATAATAAAAAGGTGGTTTTTAGGGTTTTGAATAATTAATGGAAACCTAACCCTAATTCCACATATATGCTTAATAGGTTCTTTGGATGCCTAGTATTGAACCTAGAAGTGACTTTGGACGTTTGGATGTGAAGTTGAGGTATGATTGCATCCCACATTAATTCTGTATTGAGCCATTTCTTATGTATGTTGCATCTCTGATTATTCATATTAGGCAATTCTTATTTCTTACGTATGTTTGCATCCCCGATTATTCTTCTTGAGCAATTATCCTATTGTTGTCTTACTTTTGGTCCTATGGACATTAGCCTGCACATTGTCTTGTTCTTTTGAAATCATGCTTCATGTGAAGTATCCTAATTGTTATTGATCTTGTGATCATAGATATTCTCTTGAGTCTATTTCTTATTCCTTGGTGCAAGTTGGACTTTTGATGATATATACCCACTGTGATGTGGATTTTACTTGTTGATATATGCCCACTATGATGTGGATGTTTATATGTTTGTGTTGTCCATTGTGTGATGGCAACCTTGATAATTCTGACTATACTTTCTACTTGCCTCTACATTATACATGCTATGTGATTCAGTAGCACTAGAGTAGTGTAATTTCATTGGTTTTGGGGTTATGTGCCCTGTATGCTTTTGGGATGGAGGTTATGTGCCCCATACCCAGGTTTCAGCTTTATGGGGGTTGGCCCAATTATATATATATATATAAATTGGGAGTTTGGTTATGTGCCATTCTCTATCAGGCTTCAGCTTTATGGGAGTTGGCCGCCATTGTCTTTATATTGTTCTAGGGCTATGCTTATCTCACATGCATGCAGGTTAATGATTATATGTGCTTTGTTTCCCACCATGGTAGTGGATGTTTATATTGATAGCACATTCTTATTATTTTTTGGTTATGGCAAGTATCCCTTTTGTTGTGATATTTTCTCTTGATACACATTTGGGTGGTACTTATTTCTTGTACAGGAAGCCTTTTATTTGTTGTCCCTTATTTTCTTATTAATTGCTCAAATTGCTTTTTAGTATGCACATACCAACCTTTGCTGATGTTTCCTTTTCTTCTCTTCTGTTGGGGTATGCTTCCAACCCTAGGTGGAGGACTTGGATGACAAGGTTTGATGACCTGGACTTAGAATATGAAGTTAAAGCTTGGAGACAATATTGAGGTGGTTTAGATTTCCTCTACATGGATCCTAGTGATGTAAGTTTGTAACCCTTTGTTTTATAATTGAATATAGTCATGTTTATATTCCGCTGCTATACCTTGGTCTTTTGATTACCATTATATAAAGATTTGAAAATTTTACACCCACTCCATCATTCCTTCTGAGTATGTTTGGACTGGATGTTTTTTATTCAAAATTTTAGTAAGGAAGTGATTTCACTTCTTTACAGCATGGTATCAGAGCCCATGGTAGTCGGAATCGACTATTTCAATTTTGTCTCCCTTTATAACCCTTGACTTAGTTAGTTACCTTTAAGTGAGATGTTGACCCTAGATTTGATCTATGATGATCTTTTATGCAATAAGGTTTGGTTTGAGGTCAAGATTAGGTTATGAGGAAATAATTCATATGGAAATATTGTGACTTGGTTCTCGTATTGATTTTTAGTGCACATGTTGGATTTACACTGCAAAATATTTCATCAAAAAAAATTATTTTCATTATACTACTATATGTACAAAAAATTTCTCTGGTTTTTTGATGTTTTCTCGAACTAAGTCACAATGAAGAGAGTCTCTAGTTGAGTAGAATCTAACCCTAGTTTTTACGACTATGACTGATAAAAAGGTGTAGTTCCCTTCCCCTATGACTTTTGGATGTCCACGTAGGGTTGATAGGTTAGAGACATGAAGACCTATCACACAACCCTAGATGGTGACTTGATAGTTGGATACATGAGAAACATAAATCTCTAAAACTTTTACAAACTAAGAGATGTGGGTAGCTCTAAAAAGATGTTTAGTTTGACTTGTTAGGTTGATCCTTTTTATGGGATGGAGAATAGTTGGTTGTTGATGTTTGGATCTATAGATTTCGAGGACGAAATCCTTTTTAAGGGGTGGAGTACTGTAACATACCAGATCTTGGACCCTACCCTAGAACAGTGACCTTTTGGGTTTGACCAAATAAAGTTGAGATTAGGCTTAAGAGAATGTTCCTAATAATCTAATGCACGAATAATGTAATCTAATATGTCACATAATTCTTTTGGTGAAAATAAGATGATAAAGAACTTAATTGAAAGAGTAATATAGTTTATGAGCCTCCAATGGGCTAGATGATATAACCTATATAAGAAATCCTCAAATTAAATAATAGAATTCAAATTCGTAATCTAAACATCAAAATAAGCCTACATGTCAATTTTGATTGAATTTGGACCACTTGAAATAATATGGTAAGTTAAGAGAGAGAAATTGCCTAAAAAGTGTAATTAATATATAAATATAATAATTGACCTCGAAAGAGGAAAATAATGTTATATTCGTGATCTACATAATAAATATAGCCTTTGGGTGAATTTTCATCCAATTTGGAGAAAGTTTGCTTAAAAGGAAAAATCAGGAGAGAGAAAGTGTGTAGAACCTTCAAAATATTAATTAAATACTCAAACAACTTCAATATGTAAAATTGATGGCACATTCGTATTTAACACATTAAATATGACTTGTGGGTCAAGTTTTATAATTTTTGGATAATCTTAATATCATTATAGAAGGAGGAAAGAGAATATAGTAATTGATTTATTTAACACATTAAAAGTTTCCAAAGGAAAAACTAAGTGCATAATCGGAATCTACATGCCTTAATTGGCCTCTGTGCAAAATTTGGCTTAATTTGGATAATGTATGAACCCTTAATTGATGAGAGAGAAAAAGAGTATTGATTATATGCATGACTTTCAAATTTGATTATGGTTTCCGCATTTATATGTGTCACACGCTGAGATTTATTTGTGTTTTCTGTCGCATGCGATCTTGAACGCTCGCTTTTGATCTGACGGCCAAGTGAGTCGTCTCCTACATTGAGTAGGAGACTGACTCGCGAGATACAGTAACCATGATTTTCCCCAACACCTTTCTCCCTCTGTACTTGGTCTTTTTACAAACTTTCTTCGCCATCAGTTTCCTGGAATGATTCCGCATAATATAACCTATATATATTAGTGGTTTTGTTGGATGATCTCTACTTGGTTAGGCGCTGCCCAACTCTCCCTGTTCTTCCCCTGTTTTCTGCTTTCTTCTCTCTTACACACCTCCACAGGCCATCGGAACTCAACGAGTCTGTCTCGTTGTCTTCGTGGCGACCTATAGTGTCTTCGTATTGCGATGGTCTGGCATGTTTGGATCCCTGGAAACCATCCTTGGATCCCGTTCTGGGCGGCGGCCACACCGGTACCAGGTCAGGGATTCCGGACTTCGTATCAGCAAGAGAATACGTAGAATATTTCCTCTTCCCCTCGCAAACCTACAGACGTTGTCAATTGGTGCTCAAGTCAAGTAACTTGGATTCCCCTCTTTTTGTTTCGTGCTCCTGAGATGTGAATCTGTACGTTCTGTCCTTGGTTTCTGCTTAGGTTTCCCTGTAACTCGTAGCTCTCGAGATCGGTAGGTTGAGGCAAAGCCAGTGTTTGCACCAGGGGGTTCCTTTGATTCCATGCTCGAAGTTTTGAGGTTGAGGGTGGAGTTCTAGTGTTCCTGTGTTTCCTTCGCACGAACGAGAGACAAACGAAGAAGATGATCCTTGCTGAGTTTCCGAGAAAGCCCTCTCTCGTTTCTTTAACTCTTTGTTTTCCTATCAGGGGTATTTCGATCATTTCACCATGTTTTTCTTTTGTTTGGGTGCGACTCAACTAAGTTACTGACCAGTGACTTGGCCACTTCTGATTGGCCAAAGTCAGTGGGTTGGCCCACTCTCTCGCAAATTCTTTTTCACGTATATCGTAATTTTCTGATTGGTCAGATTTGTAAAATCCATAACTAATTAGTTACTTATCAGAAAAATACAAATAAATACTCGTTGGATTTATAAAAATAAGAGCTTTATATTGATGTTAGTTTTGTCTCCTAAACGTGATGTTTTAAAGAGGTGATTTTAATGGATCTAATTAATAAGACAATAACTTGTAAAATCATAACTAAATATTTGTAAGTCAGAAAAATATAATAAAATATGTTTTAGACTCATAAAAGTATAACCTAATATATTGTGTGGTTTTGATAACTTAATTCATATAATAATAAAAAGGTGGTTTTTAGGGTTTTGAATAATTAATGGAAACCTAACCCTAATTCCACATATATGCTTAATAGGTTCTTTGGATGCCTAGTCTTGGACCTAGAAGTGACTTTGGACGTTTGGATGTGAAGTTGAGGTATGATTGCATCCCACATTAATTCTGTATTGAGCCATTTCTTATGTATGTTGCATCTCTTATGTATGTTTGCATCCCCGATTATTCTTCTTGAGCAATTATCCTATTGTTGTCTTACTTTTGGTCCTATGGACATTAGCCTGCACATTGTCTTTTTCTTTTGAAATCATGCTTCATGTGAAGTATCCTAATTGTTATTGATCTTGTGATCATAGATATTCTCTTGACTCTATTTCTTATGCCTTGGTGCAAGTTGGACTTTTGATGATATATACCCACTGTGATGTGGATTTTACTTGTTGATATATGCCCACTATGATGTGGATGTTTATATGTTTGTGTTGTCCATTGTGTGATGGTAACCTTGATAATTCTAGCTATAATTTCTACTTGCGTCTCCATTATACATGCTATGTGATTCAGTAGCACTAGAGTAGTGTAATTGCATTGGTTTTGGGGTTATGTGCCATGTATGCTTTTGGGATGGATGTTATGTGCCCCATAACCGGGTTTCAACTTTATGGGGGTTGGCCCAATTTCATATATATATATTGGGAGTTTGGTTATGTGCCATTCTCTATCAGGCTTCAGCTTTATGGGGGTTGGCCGCCATTGTCTTTATATTGTTCTAGGGCTATGCTTATCTCACATGCATGCAGGTTGATGATTATATGTGCTTTGTTTCCCACTATGGTAGTGGATGTTTATATTGATAGCACATTCTTATTATTTGTTGGCTATGGCAAGTATCCCTTTAGTTGTGATATTTTCTCTTGATACACATTTGGGTGGTACTTATCTCTTGTACGGGAAGCCTTTTATTTGTTGTCCCTTATTTTCTTATTAATTGCTCAAATTGCTTTTTAGTATGCACATACCAGCCTTTGCTGATGTTTCCTTTTCTTTTCTTTTGCTGGGGTATGCTTCCAACCCTAGGTGGAGGACTTGGATGACAAGGTTTGATGACCTGGACTTAGAATATGAAGTTAAAGCTTGGAGACAATATTGAGGTGGTTTAAATTTCCTCTACATGGATCCTAGTGATGTAAGTTTGTAACCCTTTATTTTATAATTGAATATAGTCATGTTTTTATTCCACTGCTATACCTTGGTCTTTTGATTACCATTATATAAAGATTTGAAAATTTTACACCCACTCTATCATGCCTTCTGAGTATGTTTGGACTGGATGTTTTGTTATTCAAATTTTTAGTAAGGAAGTGATTTCGCTTCTTTAGAGTTGCTGTGAATAAAACTTTGAGCTGGTTTTTAATGCTAGTGAGAGACTGGATTTGTAGAGAATATCACTACTACAAAAAATGGTTTTTACAACTTGTCATTTTTTCATTTTACAATGGGTGTCAATTGTTGTATTAGATCGCGTGGTCTTATGGGGGGGTTCTTTATACAATAGGTGTTGCACATGTTGTAATATATGTATTTTATACAACGATTAATACATGTTGTAGTTCATTGAACACACATGTTGTAATCGGGGTGTTGTATATAACATGTTGAGACAAAAGGAAAATACATCTAGACACAAGGTTTCAAACTTGAGACCAATTGAAAGTAAGGCACATCTCAAATCGCTGAACCAATTTCATTTTATGTTGTACATATATTCTTTGTTGTACATATACAACAAATGACGTGCAAACCTGTTGTGTGTTTGTGGTCTATTACAACGGGTAACTATTACAATAGGTGAAAGCCTGTTGTGTAATTATAGTATACTACAATGGGTTATAGTATGTTGTGTAATGATGGTCTACTACAACGGGTTAACATATGTGACTATTACAACGGGTAGAGCATGTTGTATAATTATGATCTTTTACAATGGGTTAGAGTATGTTGTGTAATGATGGGCTATTACAAAGGGTTAACATACATGACTATTACAATGGGTTAGAGCATGTTGTGTAATTATGATCTTTTACAACGGTTTATAGTATGTTGTGTAATGATGATCTATTACAAAAAGTTAGCATATGTGACTATTACAACAGGTTAGAGCATGTTGTGTAATTATGGTCTTTTACAATGGGTTTGAGTATGTTGTGATATTACAGTCTATTACAACAATTTAGCACATGTTGTAGTATCACATATATTACAACGAGTTTGGCCCATTGTATATAACTTATGTTTTATAAAATATATAACTCACAACACACAAATAGACTTGTTGTAAAAGATATGCTAACTACAACACAACCAATAGAACTGTTGTGTTTTTCCCGTTGTAAAAAGCATTTTCTGTAGTAGTGTATGTATGTCTTCTAGGGGAGTAATAATGTAATCATTTGAGCATTGTTTGAGTATATAATGTAATAATGAAGAGCATGTAATATAATCATTGTCTAGGATATTTGAGCAATTTTAAGGTCAAAACTAGTTTTTAATATTTGATTTTGACCTTTTATCAAAAGCACATTTTGAAAAATGATACTAAGATCAAGTACAGTAAAATGATGTTCAAATAAGCATTTTGTCAAGCTTATTTAAGGTTGACCTTGACTATGACCATAGCGCCCCTTGGTCAAACTTGATTTCAACCAAGAGGCAATTTCTGCAGATTTCCAATTTGAACACTTATTTCTGCATATTTTGAATTTAAAATGCATTTGTGCCATGAAGTTTTACTGTTTATGCAAAATGGCATCTTCTCATGAGCTGAATCACAATGATCAAAAACACTATCCATTCATGGTTTGTATATATGGGTCAAAGATTATTGTAGACAAACCAATGAAGACATAATGATTATGGCACAATAATTAGGATAGAACCGTAGAAGTATATCCACAATACAATGATCAAGATGGAAGCTTGTAACTTCATGAAATACAATGATTATGACCATTTAAATTTTAATACACATGGTTCCTACATAGATAGACCAAGAAATACTTAGGATAAACCATGTGGACTATGATAAAACAGTAATTTCCATGATTATACCAATCATGATGCATAATTTTCAATTTTAAACCATGTAAACCAAAATAATCTCATTCATGATTCATGGATTTTCAATTTTAAGACAAATCATGAACATGCTTAATAAACTTTTTCAATCAATGAATAAGGTTTGTTCAAAAATCAGTCTTCATATAATACTTTTGCAATATGTTTAAGGATTTCATATTCATAATGTTATATCTTAAATCATGATGCAAAAAGATCAATATGTCTTGTTTCAAATATGGTCTCCAAGATTGATTTTGCATATTAAATCAAGCATTAATAACAAATTAGTAGCAAACTAAATTAATTGAAAATAGGTTCAGCAGAACTTGATTCGGTCGAACTGTTTGTCAACCGAGTTTATCCCGGTCGACTATTTCTCGACCGATAATGTTGTTGTTTGTACAAGTTTTATCAGATTTATTGTAAACTTGAAAATAGTAACCTGCTCGGTCGACTATTTCTCGACTGATAATGTTCTCGGTCAAAATGTTTCTCGACCGAGAATGTTTCTGTACTGTTTCAGAACTGTTTTCAGTAATTGTTTCCAAGTAAAACAAGAATATGAAAGTTAAAGCTCAATTTAGTTGAGATATTTAAATATCAAGGCAGCATTTAGGTTAAATCTCAACTAATCATATACATTTTGAGAATCCAAACTAAAACAAGTAGTTTAAGATGTATATTTGGAAACTTGGTATCCTATTATGTTAAGTTGAGATAGACATAGAGATATACAACTTAGAGTCTTTGGTCATATCTCAACTTAATTTTATCCATTTAGTTTGGGGGTTTTGAAACCCATACTAACTCAACATCCTTTTTCTTGTAGGGACATGAGAAAGAGTAATGTCCAAGACGCAAACAATAATGACAACATATGGAATCAACCTCATATCTCTTTCTATGATTTTGTTCTAGGTTGTTCTTGGGTACATATGTATGTTTGCCTTTAGGTACATACATAGATTGATTTTCTAGTGCTTGTGTCTTTCTCCAACTAGGTTTTTGATAAGATTTTCCTTTAGGATTATAACCTAGTCCTCTCCTTCAAATTTGATGATAAGAATTATTTAAAATTTTATCAAGGGTATCATTGTTATTCAAACTACTAATCTTTTGTTGCAACTTGACAATCTCATCCATTCTCTTATTGATGTCTAGCTTTGCTTGATCTAGATTAGATAATAAGGAATCTCTTTCTTTGACAATAGTATCATAATCTAGATGTGTACACAAAACAGGTTGTTTTTGAAGATCATTTAACTGTGCAAGTAATCCAACCTTTTCTTGAGATAGAAGATCATAATTTGTTTCTAAAGTAAAAATCTTCACATTACAATCACTTAGAGATGATTTCAAAGTATGATTTTAAGAAATAATTCTATCTTTTTCAAATCCAAGATCATTTAATTTAGCATACAAATCTTCATTTTCAGATGTGAGAGCAAGAAGTTTAGCATGTAACTCATCATTTGCTTTATTAGACTTTTAATTTCTTCTTGCACTCAATATACTTATTATGTGTTTCTTCAAGACTAGCAATTATCTCTTCTTTTGATAAATCAAGGAGGCTTACCTCTTCTTCTTCTTCATTGGTTGTAGCAATGCGGCAATTTTTGTGCACCTCTTCCTTCTTTTCTTTCCATGAACAACTAAGTGTTGTGTGGCTTGTTCCTAAGCACCAACTGCAACTTGTTGAAGATTGGTCCATACTTTTCTTTTGCTTGCGGTTGTAGACACCACCACCCTTCATTCTTCAAGACTCGATTAGAGCTCCTTGAAGCCTGCTCTAATACAAATTGAAAACCCACTCGAGGGGGGTGAATAGGGTTTTATGATTATTTTAATATAATTTAACTCAAACAACCACAATTGAAATTATAAGAAGGAGACAAGGTGTTTAGAGTGGTTCCAACCTTAGCAAATACTAAGGCAGTCAATCCACTACCCGGTTGCTTACCCAACCAGGATTTTGAAAGAATTAAATTTTATTACCTCACAAGGATATTACATAAAATTACAATTCTTTCACCAAACCCTTCAGACAGCCTTCACCTAGAAGTAGTTACACCAACCTTGAAGCAGCCTTCTTGAAGTAACTTCAAGCTCCCCCTTGAAGTAGCTTTCCTCTTAAAGTAGCTTCCCATTGCAACAACCTTCTTGAAGTAGTCTGAAGTCCACCTTCTCCACCGAGAAGAACCTTCTCCAATCCGTAGCCTCCAACCCTAGGAGTAGCAAGGAGAATGCAGAAGATAAAAGGAATAAGAAGGAAAAATAGAAATTACAATACCACTTGTAGCTCAAGGCTTGATTTGCCTATATCAAGTGTATAGATCTCCTAACCAATGGATATTGAAGTGTAGGTTTAGTGGATAGGAATTGCTAGCCTATAGGACACGAATTTAGAGCAAGGGAATGAGTAGCCAATGCTAGTGTTGCTTAATTGGTCAAAACAGATTGCCAATTGCAAGTGTAAGCTCAAGTATAGCACAAGTGTATATAAGTGAGTTTAGGTGTCCTAAGGCATGTCTTATTTATAGGAATGACCTACAAGTACTTAAGGATGTTATATATACTTTCTAGGGGGTTCCAAGTGCTTAACTAGATGTTAGGTACACTTTAGTTCCTTTAGCAATGGCTAGTTAATTAATTCTAAAAAGCGCAGACAGAGACATTCTCGGTCGAGAAATTGTCGACCGAGATCCCATTTGGTCGAAGTTTTGTCGACCGAGGGACTGTCTAGAGTTAAGTGTATATAACGTTCTGATTCAACTCCCAACTACTTTGTCTGCTGTGTCTAACGTCTACCTGGGTCATTCTCGGTCGAAGAGTTTGTCGACCGAGAGTGTCTCGGTCGAGAAGTTTGTCGACCGAGAATGACCATGTTTCAACATTTTAAACTAAGTACTAAGTGTGTGTATGAGTGTGCAGATGTGACACTATTTTAGGGGATGACCTATCTAAGTGTTGTGATTGGCTACGGAAGATCTAACGCTTGATTTACATGATGTCTAAGTACGTGTACATTATATACTTGTACAAGTTTTACAATTGATTACAATCATGAAATAACAACAATTCAAGCATATAGAGTTCCCAAATCTTTGTCATCCACCTTATTCCTGCAACACTCAAGTATCACGTTAGATCGACAAGAATGAAATGTTTGTCATCATCAAAACAAAGAGATTATAATAATGTCCAATTTAGCCAACGTAATGAACTCAAGGCATGGAGTTGTTATCCTTTCAATATTCATTCATGTTTCTTGAACTAGAGCAGACTGTCTAAGATATATGTGAACTCAATATCATATATTGATTCACATGTGCATGCACATGCTATTCTCAGTCTCACTTATCAAGTAGCCTGGACGTCATATTCCCTTAGGGGGGACAAATCCCATTTCTATCACTCACAGTATATCTCATGAATCCCATTTCTATCACTCACAATATATCTCATGTGTCAAAGCTACCCAATCATCACCTTTATAACAACAAATGTTTCAAGACTGCGTTTGATGATGTCAAAGTGTACCCAATCACATTTGATGATTGTAGTGATTTCAAGTCTAAGAATCACAATCACCACCCTCATTATGAGAGATGATTCTGACTACCAAGTCATGGTTCCATGTGTCACTCTCATGGTGGGTCTGTCTGATACACTGTTCTCCAACATGTATCTATGTGCTTGGTTTGATATCATATATCATGATTAATGAGACATTGTCATCAAACTACACACACTCTAGTCTTGATGTTTCATTGTTGTCTATCAACCTTCCACAATGACATCCGAATGGGGACATAACAAGAATGTACATACTCTTAGCATCCATATGATCTCATTGTTCAAGTCACGTACTTGGAGACATATGTCATTGAGTATTGTCATTCTTTAGACATTCATTCTACTTCATCATTACCTCATAATGGATTGAACCAGAATAAATTGGAAGCTTGCCTTTGATATTTATCAAATAAATCATGATGTATGCCAATCCAATCATCATATGATTGGCTCTCAGGGCATACATACCAACAAAAACAAGGCGCTCAATACTTTGTCTCTCCTCTAGATGATGTCAAGAGAGAGAAGGGACACTCTAGAGGTGGAAAACTTGCATATCAACCCTACTCTGGGTTAATTGGAAGTTGCACTGAAACCTCACCACAAAGCACAAACATAAAGCAACAAGCTCAAATAAGGAACACCAGCCTCCAATATGCCCCAATTACATCTTAGATGATTAGAGTAAGGAGCTAAGAAACTCACTTAAGCATAACAAATAGGATTAGCCCAAAACATGGGTCAGGGTCCTTACAACTACCTTTTATATTATGCCTCTATTAGTCTTAATACAAAGTCAATACCTACCATGTTTTTCTTAAGAGACTAAAAATTGGGAGGCAACTTTACAAATATGGACTTAATTATAATAGGAAATTATTTACATATACATTTGATTCTAAGCAACTCAGAGAGAAAGTTGATTCTAAGTAACCCCGAGAGAAATCATGTGCATACTTTCTTTTGCAACTATGACTTCACTAACATGCATGCATATGCCAAGATGTTTGTTCACCAAAGAGATACTCTAGACACATTAGGTTCCACAAAAGCACAGTCTAGAGATAGTGACATCAAAAGTAGAGTGATTCAGTTCTTTTAGATTTCTATTGTGTAAAAGAGGTCTTTTATTATCTTAATTTAATGTTCTCTTATGTTTTTTAATTGTGTTACTTTTCTAATTCTAAAGCGATGTTGATCTATGGACAATTTCATGAATTTCTCAATTTTTCATGGTGATTGAAAATTTATATTTATTTTGTATCTCTGGTCTGTTCTTGATTTTCTACAGAATGACTTGAATTTTAAACTAAAAATTGGGTTTTTTGTTCCTCAAGTAACATATTTTTACTGATTTGCAAATAATCAATTACTATATATGAGGTTGAATATGTGAGGATCGCTCTTAGTTTTGAGCATGTAGTTTTTTTATTTGTTCCCTTGATATCCTACCAATAATAAGAAGTTTTACATATCACTTTCCCAGTAGAGGTAGTGCATTAAAGATGGATCAAGTCACCATACCATTTCATTTGGTATGTTATTTGAATCCAAAACAACACTGCGAGACTATATTCACACATAAACAACACCAATAGTGTTACAACCCCAATTTTTGGGTTCATTTGAGGAGAAATGTGATTTCTCATATTAAAGATATTTGAATAAATGGATTTCATTTACACTAGCCTTGATGATTGTTTTGTGGGCTTTATTGTTTATTGGGCCCAATAACGAGGAAGAGTCAAAAGGAACTCCATTATTAATAAGAAATGGTGAAAATAAAGATGTAGAAACCTCTAGAAGGCAAAAGTATAAAATTCAAAGTTGGATTTCATGCCTCTTGGGTTCCTTGGGTCCCAAGGAGTCCAAAGTGGCAAAGATAATGCAAAAATAAAAGAAAATATCTATTAAGTATTTCTTTATTAAGAAAGAAATTGAAAACAATGATAAAATGTGGAAAATAAGTGAAAAGAGGTATAATTGAGTTATCTTTGATGGATTTTAGTATCCATGAGGTTTCTTATGTTAATAGGAATTCCAATGAGGAAAATAAAAAGAAAGAAAAAGAGAAATCCTCAAAAAGAGATATTTTAATAAGAAATAAACAAGATAATGTGAAATAATGGGTATTGATGCATCTAGAAGGATAATAAGTATCCTTATGAAGGAATTTCGAAATCTTGGAGTTTCATGGAGTCCAAGGAGACCCAATGAAAAAAGAGGAAAGAGAAAATACCAATAATGTCAAATAAGAAGATAATATGATGCATAATGAATGTTTTTGGGGTATTGTTAAAAAGGAAGTGTTTTCTATTAAAAGAAAATGGGAATTCATGCCAATGGATTAAAAAGCAAGAACAAAGAGAATAAGAGGGATGATTTTCAAAATCCTAATATCACAAGAAGAAGATATATTAAAGAAATAAGAGAGAGAGAGAAACTAGCTTTTTAATGAAGGAATCACATTCCTATTAGAAAAGGGACTTGTTTCCCTTTGTATGAACATCTTGGGGCGTGGATAACCTCCCCTATATAAGGATTAGAGCCCAGGGTCGAATTCAAAGGAGTTCCACATATCCCTCTCTTCTTCTTCTCCTTCTTTGTAAGCAAAACCTAACCAAAAAGCATGGGGCTACCCCGGGGGAAACTAGCAGCCGTAGGAGGTTCTCTGGGGAGGCACAAAGTTGATACAAGGTTCTAGGGTGGTCGGTCATCTTTTCCTGACCTGCCACCGTCGCGCAACACCTATAGTACGGCTGCCAGGTCGGTCGTGGGTTGCAGGTCAGCCAACGTGGTAAAACTGCCCTGGTTGCGAGTGGAGAACACCAACGGCTATGTCGAGGATCACCAGAAGGAGAGGAAACGTCCCTGGTAGCTGCCGAGGTGAGGGATGGGGCAAGGAAGCCACGCCTAGGGCTACATGTCGATGACGGGCCGCTATTCATGAGGTTGAAGAAGCCCCAACGACTTTGGATGATTCTACCCTCCTAAGCGTGAAGAAGCAGATAGCCACGTCGAGGGTATTTTAGTAATTCAGTTATAAACTCAAAAGCGGGCTGTGTTGCATGCATGAGGTGACTTGGCGGCTTCTGATTGGTCCAAAAAGGTAACTTTTGTAAAAATCATATCTCTTTAATGGTAGCTCAGATGGACACTCATAAAATATGAAAGTTGCTCAGAAAATCGAGGGGAATCCATTAAAAATATAATTGAAGCCTGATTCTAATTGCAGTTAGAAAAGTAATGGAAGTTATCAACTTTAATACTTTAATGATTAAGAAACCTTATTTTGAGATGATTAAAGTGATTAGTAGGATTTAATGGATGATTAAAGTTGGTATGAACCTGTTAATAATAAAAAGGTACATTAAGAACAAAAAGGATGAACTTTGCACATAATTAGTTTAATTTAGAGTTTCTTGTGCATAAATATGCTTTAATGGGCCTTGAAACCCTAATATTGGTGAATGTGACTCTTAATGACTTTAATTATTCAAAATAGTGAATAAAGTTAAGAGATGATGATTTTAAGATATTTTGAGTATAGATGTTCTTAATTGTGGATAAATATCCTTAATACGGTAATTAGGGTTTTTCTAATGGATAAAGGTAGACTTAATGACAAATAATGTTCATATGTGAATTAGACCATAATGAACTATGAATTGATGATAAATGAGCATAATGACTTTGTCATAGATTAAAAGAATAAAAATAGTAGCTTTAATGTAAATGAGGCTTAATGGACTTAATTGATGATTAATTGTGTTGTTGCTGAAATTAAGGTTATATGTTGTTAAAAGGTAACCTTAATGACTTTCATGAAGGATAGATGAGAAATTAGGTTTTAAAAGAGTAAAATGAAGTAAAAACCCTAATTGCAAAGTAAACCCTAAAAGAGGTAGAAATCCTACAAAGGAATAGAAACCTTAAGTAGCAAGATGGTTTGAATAGATTTTGATAAAAAGGAATTGGATGTAATTTCAGGACTCTTATACTTGATTGATTGGATGTCTTGATTGATTAGACTAATCTATCTCAATTCATCCTAATAGGTATGTGGTTAATTATGATTAATCGCATTAGTTTTCCTGAAGGTTTCTTAGACGGTTAATCACATTGATTGAAACTAAACAGTTTGGATGTTCATACTGCAACTATAAAGTCACTATGGTTATCACAATTATAAATACATGTGTATTCTCGCACCTACATACCACCCTGATGGAAGATGCCATAAAGGTCAGGCCCAAGAGGGTAGACCAATGGGCACCATGAGAGGTGACCCCAGACACCAAGCTCGGGAATGAGAAGGTGGTCTATATTGCATGACTATGGGGCACCATGAGAGGTGACCCCCAGGCACCAAGCTCGAGATTGAGAAGTTGGCCTTAAGTCAATGGCAAATGAGAAACCCTAGAGGGGTATTCCAGGGTTAGGGCAAAAGTGGTGGAGAATGACACATTGAAAATGTAAATTGGTTTTCTAATTACCCTAATTGTGATAATTAGATTGTTAGCCATATTTGTGAAATTTTGGTTGATCCCACATACAAGCATATTCCTATATGCTGACTGACGTTTTGTTTGTCGACATTTTAGGTACAACAATTGAAAGAACAAACAGTAAAGTGACACATTGTGGAAATAAGAAATAAAGTGCAAGGAGGATTAAATTGAATGAATCCAGGTTGTGGATAGAGTAGCTTACCAAAGTTTTAAAAAGGTATGCAAGGTTTTATTTTTATACTAGTTTTCAGTTTAGTTGGTAAAATTTGATAATTGTTATTGATTATTAGTCGAACCTTTGATCCTGTTAATTGGGATAATGTCTCTGACCTCTTGGTCTCCCTTAATTGGGGGTTATCGAGAGGCGGGGTCGTTACATTTGGTATCAGAGCATAGGTTCCTCATTTAATCTTTAATAATTATTAAATTTTACAAACTCTATAGAACCCAAGGGAGTTATTAGAGGAATTTTTGAAAGACAGAGGTGTCCACAAAAGGATCACATCTTGGGGATGGCAAGATTTTCCTCCGTACCGCTAGTCAGAATATGAGGACTCCTGGATTAGTGTGACTGCCTGGCCGAAGTCTCAGGATTTGACTCGAAATAAGATACATTTAGGACTCTCTCATCTTGTTCATCCCTTCTCTACTCAAATTCTGTTAAGGTGCTTAAGGATTAGGGTTTTCTCTCTTTTCCTCACCCTATTGAGGTATGGGTAAATTTGATAAGGTTTAAGGAATCCTCCACCAAATTAATGAAAAGCATGTAAATAAGATGTCATGGACATAAGCTTAATAGATTAAGCACAAACTAAAGAATAGATGCATGCTTAGGTCGTATGACATAAGTTGTCATGCCCTTAGAAGAGACCTGAGGCTAGACCTTCTTGTTAGGAGGATAAGTAAAGAGAGAGTTAGTCTTAGAGGTAGAGATCTCCATTAAAGGTAGAGACCTGGCACATCCTTTGAGGATGATGTTTACCCTAACCCTAAGTGAAGGTTAGAGAGAGAGATGACATGATGAGTTAGATGTCACGGTTGATCGAGTGTTTGGGATGGACACGCCTTGGGATGCCATACGAGCCATGAGAGGTTAGATAACCTAGTACCTTTGGTGACCCAACCTTGGAAAGGGCGTGTTAGAGGGAAGGATAGCTCCTTCATTGATGAGGTTAGTGAAGAACCTATAGAAACCCTATAGGCCTATGCAAGTAGGGGATAACATGCACCTAGAGTATGTCAGTGGTGCGGTAGTAGGTTGAAACCTTGGCTAGTAAGCATGATGGATAGCTTATGAGATAAGCATAATTAAAGATCTATGAATAACCTCAAGCAAACATAAGTTTGAACATAGGCTTCACCCACGAAGAGGTGTGCTTGTGAGCTTGATCCTTCATGGAGAAAGGACCTCTAATAGTGAGGATGGTTGTAGGGTTAGCTCTAGAGAGAGAGCATGACCCCGAGTAGGAAGGTTAGAAGCCTAGACTCTGAGATATGAGGAAAAGTGGGGAGTTGAGGATGATGCGACCTAAGTGAATGTTGGTGGTTGCCTCATGACTTGATCCCTGGAGGCTGACGATTTCTTGGTGGCCTTTAGAGGAACCAAACCCTAAAGAGAGGGTGATGCTTCTGGAACCTATGTGCCTATGGTATAGGAGTTTACCTGTTGAGATGAGACAAAGAGTGCCTTAGATCGTGACGAGGTTTAAGTAGCAAGATGTGAGGCCTTGTACCTTGTTGGTTGCTCTTGAGGAAGACTCAACTCTAAGGTGTGGCTCGAACAAAAGGATCATGGGAGTACATGAAATACCTTGGACATGCTGGATTCATGGTTAAGAGATTGAGCATGCAGTTGAATACCCAAAGGTGAACCTAGGGTTCCTAGGCCTAAGAGGGGAAGTGGTGTACCTGATGCTCATGACGAGGTTTTAGTTTCAATAGATTCGAGTATGGTACTTCTCATGTTTAAAGTAAAGAGAAACCCCTTAAGTTTAAGGCAGGTTTGATGAACCCCCCCCCCCAAAGCTAAGTTGATGACATGGGAAGGTATGATCTTGATCCAATGTTGAGGATGAGAACAAGTATGACCTAGCATGGTTTAGTAGGTGGTCTGCTTGTGCCTTAGGGGCTGCTGGGTTAAGCATGCTCATGTGAATATAAACCCTAGGGATGGTTGTGACCTTGATGTCAAGAGTTGTGGTTTCCTCCCATCCTGGGAGAGGAATCCTTTGGTAGGGTGTGTACCAGTTTGTGGGTTTTGTGGAAACCTAAAGAGGTCTCATAGGATCGTGAGAAGCTAAGTGAAAAGTACATGGTATGAGAATGAACCTGTAGACCCATAGATAATCATCTCTAAGTGCATGTGGATGTGTTACCATGGAGGTAACCAGTATGGGGGCTGACCAAGGTAGGTAGGTTGCCATAACCCTATGAGAGGATGGAAGTCAACCCATGAATGTAGAGAGAGAGATGATGAAGGCTTGGGTGAGGTTCTAAGGTGGACATATACTATAATAGAATCCTAAGTCTATCCTAGGGTCAGGTAGGGATAAGACTGATGGAAGTAAGAGTTTCCTAATTCCCTACTTGCACATGACCATAGGGTCGGGAGGTAACAACCATCATTGTCTGAGGGCCATGGGTTAGGAGATTAATCACCTTCATGAACTCATGGGACCCAAAGGTCAGGTGAGTAGGGAACTCTATGGATGCATGAGGGAAAAGGGATGACCCCAAAAGTGTCGACACCCTATAGACCCAGAGGAGATGACCAAGGATTGTGTGTAAACCCCAGTAGGTTCGAGACTAGTTTTCCATGGAAGTAATTTTTTTTGATATCATGATGTTTGCGATGTAGAGACATAAGTTGCACGTTTCAACTTAGATTTGAAGGTGTACTGGCAAGGTGGGATGTACCATCTCTACTCTTGGAACAGGAAGAACTCTATATTTGGACGGCCGCCAAATGCTTATTTCCTCTTGTTATGGGAGTGAGAGATATGACATTACGCATGCCTTACACCAAGGATAAAGATGACGTGAGTTGGAATGTTGCTATGAGGTATGAGGAGAGAGATGATAACATACCCTTGCGAAGTGAAACATAGGTACAAATGATAAGAATATTAAGGTAATCATCTTGTGAGAATGATTTGTCATGAGCTATGTGGAATTTGCAAGTGATACAAGGTTGAGTTTGATAACCAAAAGGATGAGCTCAGAGTGTTCTGATGAAGATAGACTTAGAGTTTGAGACGAGATGATAAGTGGAATACATGGAAGTGTATTTCTTCAACACTACCTAATACCTAAGGATGTGAAGTGATAATGGATGCTCTGGTTTAGATATAGCTTCCTAGTTTGGCTAGAGACTAGAAGAGGTTGTTAGGCTAACCCTAAGTTTGGAAAGAAGATAGGATACTGATTGATCAAGTTAATGGTTGTTTGGTTAGCCAGCCCAGTCTTTGATGCAATGAAAGGATGGTGGTAGAACCTTAGATACACTTCTTTGGATAGGAAGGTAATAAAACCATAATGAGAGTGGTTTAGGGATTTTGAGGAATTGATCTCGAGGAATCATGACTTATAGGAGATCATGATTTTAAGATCACCATACACCGTGGCACTACAAAAATAGTAAGTGATGGTAGTACTTTGGATGCTTAAGATGAAGTTGCATGTGGTATGTGGCCATGCAAGCCAAGAGGTGAAGGATGAACACCAGTTAACCAGTGCATTGATATAAAGGATAAAGAGTCATTGAGGGGGAATGGGAATTCATGACTATGAATGTTGTGGTAAGTCTCCCCTAGACCAAGGAAGGTCAAGATGTAATATGGGTTATGGTAGATCGCCTTACCTAGATGACATTAGAGAGAAAGAGTATTGTCAAGGGACAGATCGGGTTGAACTACTTACAAGATAGAGAGAGATGGTTCAACTACACCATGATGCGAACTCAAAAGTTTGTGAGTATAACCTAAAGGCTCACTTCCATAAGGTGTAAGTGGATACATGAAGAACTCGATGTCAGTACAATTTACCACCCCATACTAATGGTCAGTATGATACAGACTAGAGGGTCTGATGAGAGCATGTGTGCTCATTCAGGGTGATACATAGAGACAGTTCTTAAAATGTGATGTTAACTACCATAGCCTTTAACGGGATGCAAGAAGTTCTATAAGGAGGTTGTGTTGGTCACCACTTCATTACGATGTTGTTGGTGAAGGAGGCCTCGTGAAGGTCGGAAAAGAACCACAATGTGTGCAGATGAAGTCGCTTTGATTGTGCAATGGCTGAGAGAGAGAGCCCAGAGGTGACATGAGTCATGAGCTGCTACAAAGCAGACTGACATGCAGTTCACTGTGGGAGAGTATGTGATGTGAAAATCTGACCCCTCTACGCTACAACTGAGAAAGCTGAGTCCCCAATATACGGGTCCATTTGAGATGGATTGGTGGAGATGGTTGTGTTTAAGCCTTACCCCTCAGGATAACATGATGTATAATGTGTTCCATGAGTCCGGTCTAGAGCACCATGTGAGGTACCCAAGCCATGTGCAGAGCCCTGAACCTATTCAGCTTTTGAGGAGTTGAAATGTCCTGAGTCACCTATGAGGGTACAATCTACCAAGGTAAGAAAGAACTCAGATGGAAGAATATGAGATGATGAAGGTTCTTGGGAAGCACCATGGAAAGGGTGAAGCCACATGAGAGCCCTGATGGACATAAGAAAGTCTTATCCTATATGTTTGTGTGCCTGGTGGAATTTTGAGGACAAAATTCCTATAAGAGGGGAAGGATGTTACAACCCCAATTTTTGGGTTCATTTGGAGAGAAATGTGATTTCTCATATTAAAGATATTTGAATAAATGGATTTCGTTTACAATAGCCTTGATGATTGTTTTGTGGGCTTTATTGGCTATTGGACCCAATAATGAGGAAGAGTAAAAAAGAACTCCATTATTAATAAGAAATGGAGAAAATGAAGATGTAGAAACCTCTAGAAGGCAAAAGTATGAAATCCAAAGTTGGATTTCGTGCCTCTTGGGTTCCTTGGGTCCCAAGGAGTCCTAAGTGGCAAAGATAATGCAAAAAGAAAAGAAAAGATCAATTAAGTATTTCTTTATTAAGAAAGAAATTGAAAATAATGATAAAATGTGGAAAATAAGTGAAAAGAGGTATAATTGAGTTGTCTTTGATGGATTTTCATATCCATGAGGTTTCTTATGTTAAAAGGAATTCCAATGAGGAAAATAAAAAGAAAGAAAAATAGAAATCCTCAAAAATAGATATTTTAATAAGAAATAAACAAGATAATGTGAAATAATGGGTATTGATGCATCTAGAAGGATAATAAGTATCCTTATGAAGGAATTTCGAAATCTTGGAGTTTCATGGAGTCCAAGGAGACCCAATGAAATAAGAGGAAAAATAAAATACCAATAATGTCAAATAAGAAGATAATATGATGCATAATGAATGTTTTTGTGGTATTGTTAAAAAGGAAGTGTTTTCTATTAAAAGAAAATGGAAATTCGTACCAATGCATTAAAAAGCAAGAACAAAGAGAATAAGAGGGATGATTTTCGAAATCCTAATATCACAAGAAGAAGGTATATTGAAGAAATAAGAGAGAGAGAGAAACTAGCTTTTTAATGAAGGAATCAAATTCCTATTAGAAAAGGGACTTGTTTCCCTTTGTATGAACATCTTGGGGTGTGGATACCCTCCCCTATATAAGGGGTAGAGCCTAGGGTCGAGGTCAAAGGAGTTCCACATATCCCTCTCTTCTTCTTCTCCTTCTTTGTAATCAAACCCTAACCAAAAAGTATGGGGTTACCCCGGGGGCAACTAGCAGCCGTAGGAGGTTCTCTGGGGAGGCACGAAGTTGATACAAGGTTCTAGGGTGGTCGATCATCTTTTCCTGACCTTCCACCGTCGCACAACACCTACAACACGGCTGCCAGGCCGGCCACGGGTTGCATGTCAGCCAACGCGGTCCAGCCACCCTAGGTCGGAGTGAAGAACACCAATGGCTGCGTGGAGGATCACCAGAGGGAGAGGAAATATCCCTGGTGGCCGCCGAGGTGAGGGATGGTGCAAGGAAGCCATGCCTATGGCTATAGGTCGACGGCGGGCCGCTTTTCATGAGGTTGAAGAAGCCCTAGCAGCTTTGGATGATTCCACCCTCCTAAGCATGAAGAAGCAGATAGCCGCATCGAGGGTATTTTAGTAATTCGGTTATAAACTCAAAAGTGGGCCATGTTGCATGCATGAGGCGTCGTGGCGGCTTCCGATTGGTCCAAAAAGGTAACTTTTGCAAAAATCATATCTCTTTAATGGTAGCTCGGATGGACACGCATACAATATGAAAGTTGCTCAACAAAATGAGGGAAATCCATTAAAAATATAATTGAAGCCTGATTCAAATTGTAATTCGAAAAGTAATGGAATTTATCAACTTTAATATTTTAATGATTAAGAAACCCTATTTTGAGATGATTAAAGTGATTAGTAGGATTTAATGGATGATTAAAGTTGGTATGAACCTGTTAATAATAAAAAGGTACATTAAGAACAAAAAGGATGAACTTTGCACATAATTAGTTTAATTTAGAGTTTCTTGTGCATAAATATGCTTTAATGGGCCTTGAAACCCTAATATTGGTGAATGCGACTCTTAATGGCTTTAATTATTCAAAATCATGAATAAAGTTAAGAGATGATGATTTTAAGCTATTTCGAGTATAGAAGTTCTTAATTGTGGATAAATATCCTTAATATGATAATTAGGGTTTTTCTAATGGATAAAGGTAGAGTTAATGATAAATAAAGTTCATATATGAATTAGACCATAATGAACTATGAATTGATGATAAATGAGCAAAATGACTTTGTCATAGATTAAAAGAATAAAAATAGTAGCTTTAATGTAAAAGAGGCTTAATGGACTTAATTGATCATTAATTGTGTTGTTGCTGAAATTAAGGTTATATGTTGTTAAAAGGTAACTTTAATAACTTTCATGAAGGATAGATGAGAAATTAGGGTTTAAAAGAGTAAAATGAAGTAGAAACCCTAATTGCAAAGTAAACCCTAAAAGAGGTAGAAATCCTAAAAAGGAATAGAAACCTTAAGTAGCAAGATGGTTTGAATAGATTTTGATAAAAAAGGAATTGGATGTAATTTCAGGACTCTTGTACTTACTTGATTGGATGTCTTGATTGATTGGACTATTCTATCTCAATTCAGCCTAACATGTATGTGGTTAATTATGATTAATCGCATTAGTTTTCCCAAAGGTTTCCCGGATGGTTAATCACATTGATTGAAACTAAACAGTTTGGATGTTCATACTGCAATTATAAAGTCACTATGATTATCACAATTATAAATACATGTGTATTCTCGCACCTACATGCCACCCTAATGGAAGAGGCCATAAAGGTCAGGCCCAAGAGGGTAGACCAATGGGCACCATGAGAGGTGACCCCAGACACCAAGTTCGGGAATGAGAAGGTGGTCTATGTTGCATGGATATGGGGCACCATGAGAGGTGACCCCCAGGAACCAAGCTCGGAATTGAGAAGGTGGCCTTAAGTCAATGGCAAATGATAAACCCTAGAGGGGTATTCCAGGGTTTGGGAAAAAGCAATGGAGAATGACACATTGAAAATGTAAATTGGTTTGCTAATTACCCTGATTGTGATAATTAGATTGTTAGCCATATTTGTCAAATTTTGGTTGGTCTCACATACCAGCATATTCCTATATGCTGACCGACATTTTGTTTATCGGCATTTTAGGTACAACAATTGAAAGAACAAACAGTAAAGTGACACATTGTGGAAATAAGAAATAAAGTGCAAGGAGGATTAGATAGAATGAATCCAGGTTGTGGATAGAGTAGCTTACCAAAGTTTTAAAAAGGTATGCAAGGTTTTATTTTTATACCAATTTTCAGTTTAGTTGGTAAATTTGATAATTGTTATTGATTATTTGTCGAACCTTTGATTCTGTTAATTGGGATAATGGCTCTGACCTCTTGGTCTCCCTTAATTGGGGGTTATCAGGAGGCAGGGTCGTTACATATAGTAGATACAATTATTTTATTTGGATGATTTTATTGACCTCTAGTTTTATAAACAACTTGCATACATTCTAGAAATTTTTGTGCATTTCCTCGAGCTTCTTAACCTTTTCCTTTAAGAGCACCATCATCAATAAAAATTGTTGTAATTTATCTCCCCACTACACATCCAATTTCAATTGCATGTCTACATGCTATAACAATCAAATCTTAATGGAAAATCATCATCATTCTTCCTCTAATACCTTCTAAATTAGTTTACAACCCGTTCTTAGATTTGTTGGTAATCCTAGAGTTTTAAGATAATCTTAATGCTTGGCATACTTTCATTAGTAATATTATATGTTGTGCTTTGTATTAACTTTGGTAACATTAAATACCTTTTTGGGCAACTCATAATCATTACTTAAGCATACTATAAAGATCCGAGTTGGAGTTAATATAGCATTAACCCACACATGTGTGCAAGAAAAGAGTTAATGACATTGGAGGAAATAATAAATAAATTATTTTTTTATTTGAGAAGATTATCAAAATGATATTGTAGTATTGTAGAGAATTTAATTATGAATTAAAAAAAAAGAATGAACCAAATCAGAGTTAAAATGAGGGAGTTATGCCCTTTTTAGTAAACATGTATTGAGTATCGCGACCACGACCAACGCTGCATCGACACCGTGACCGTGACCACGACCGACGCTGCGTCGCCACCGCGACCACGACCAATGTTGTGTCGATACCGCAACCACGATCGACGTCGTCCAGAACAGCCAATCATAAAACAATCATATCTCGAGCAATACTTATCCATTTTCAACGAAACAAAGTGCACTAGAACCGCAATTTGATCCTCTATCATCTCAAATACCTTTCTCTATGAGAGGGAGACTTAGAAGGTGATTTATGGGACGATATTTGGAGAAAAATGTGAACAACGGCAGAAATCCAAAAGGGTTTCTATAGACTCGAATGGGTAAGTAGTTTTAACCATCGATTCTTCCTCCTCCTCATTTCCCCTTGCTCAGAACCCTTGATCCAGTGATTTTGAGGTGGGATCAACCTCTGACCTTCATCTTCTACCTACAACAGACCTCGTTTAGGGTTGAAAAGAAGAAGAAATTGCGGATTTTTTTAGAGTTTTGATATGGATTCGAGAGTTTCAGAGTTGTGCTGCATTTTAAGGTGTTTTCACACCTTAGGGTGAGTGGTTATTTCCTTTAAACAGTAAAGTGCACAAAAATGAATTGAATCATCAAAAATCTTCAATTTCTTGGTATGCGAGTATAAACCCTAAATTTCCTTTTTGATCTATCTTTTGCAAGTTATATGAAATGGATTACTTTTCTGTTGTGATAAATTTTAGATGATGAAATCTTATTAGAAATGGGTACAATCCATCTGAATGATAATTCTTAAAGTATTTGCAGAGATTATAAGAGTAAACTAAAATCTAAGATTTTCAACTGTGACTAAAATTGTTGTATAATTGAATAAAGAAGTTTGCCTAGTTGAATCTCCTTAGTTACGAATGATTGTTTTATTTGTATGTGTATTACATATATGTCAGATAACATGTTGGATTTCATTCGATGATATCAATGTTTGCTTGATATATCAGTAAGGAGGGTGAAACCCTAAATGAATGGAAAGTTGGAGGTTTGCAATTAGACATCTTGATTCAATGTTATTCTTGATGTGTGAGGCTTTAGTAAATGGTGTGGAAACCTTAGTTCAATTCATTACAGGGTTTCATATATATATATTCGATTATATGTGAACTACTTGAGAGAAATTCTTATTGAATGATGTTGTGATGTATTCAATCCTTATGTGAGTTATGTGATAAGTGAATGTGGTAAATGAACCCTTAATGATAGGGTGTTTAGTGAAATAAGTATTTTGATATCAATATTTCTCAGTTTGAGATGTGGTGATGCTTAACAATTCAGTTGTAGTAAATGTTATCAGATGGTTTATGAAATGAACAGTTTACTAAGCTGAACAAAGATATGTTGATGTGATGATTAAATTGTGAATTTAAAGACTGAATTAGACATGTAGATGCCCTGAACACTGTAGAATCCTCACAAGATGAGGCCTGCGTTGTGAGGAGGAAACGATTTCCCGACTGGAGGTAGTCCAGGTTGAGGTAAGCCGGAGCGCATCAGTAAGGTGTGGGGGTCTTGACCAGTAGGGCATACTCCTTACAATTGTGTGGTACCCAACACCAACCGGGGATGTTGGTGGTACCTACGTTACATGTTGAGTGATCAGTGGTCAGTAGGTCCACTGATGCATAATAAGCATGAGGGCTTTGAATCACCGCCTGAGTACCCAGGTTGAGAGGTGGAGTCTGAGATATCCAGCCGCTCTCATTAGCTGCTGAGAGGCAGACGTGCTGAGGCTCACTGCGGACGGGGTCTTACTCAAGAGATAGGCTTAGGAACCAGGCATGCTTCTAAGACTTATACAGTGAGATCGTAGCTTGCTGCAATTCTTTCACATGTTGTGGTACATCTCATGTGGGTTCATGGCATAATAAGATGAATGAGAGGTTAAACAAGTGTGCACAATTATTCAATTATTCTTTGTATGTTTCTGAGAAATTAGTTTTCTTTATGATCAATCAAGCATGTTCCTATATTGATTCACTCTTGTAGATATCTGGAGTATCCTTCCATATTTATGATTGTCAATGATTAGACTCTTTAAAGCTTACTTCTATTATAATTGATATCAGTTGCTCAACAATATATTTGAAATTATATCAGTGCTTTAGACTGTTTTTTTTACGTACTCATTAACTGAGCGAGTAGGCTCACCCCTCTAGTAACAATTTTTAGGGAAATCACGTGGACTTGAAGAAGGTCAATGCATCAGAGTAGATCTACCACATGAGTTAAGTATTAGATCAGTTAAGTTTAGTCTGTCCCTGTCACTCTAAGTCCTTGTATAGATGTGAGAGAGTTGTAAATGATGTTTTGTATCTTTATTTACTTAATAAGAGAGAATTTATCTAATTGTCATGTCGTATGTACATGGAAGTATGAGTAACAGAATGAATGTATGGATATGTATCATTAATGTTGAGATCATATTAGAGTAATATAAGTTTAATTATCTGGTAAAGTTTACTTATGTGATTGGATGCGAGAAAATAGAGAGTTTGAAATGAAATAAAGGAAATAAAAAGTAAGGGAGTGAACTTTGTATTACGTATAATCCTCAAACTTATGCCCTAATTTCATGATTAGTGGTAATCGTGGGATGCAGGTGTAACAACTTTGGTATCAGAGCTTAGGTTGAGTTGTCAGGGACCATTAGGATAGAAAGTTAGAGTTATAGGTATGGTAGATAGGAGGTGATGTGTCTATAGCTCTGGGAGGTCTGAGTATTTTGATACCCTGGCCCGGTATCTGAGTACTTAAGTTGACCGGTATCAAGCTACTCTATCTATTCTTCTTTGTATGCCCTGACCAAGTATGTAGAGGAAGGATGGGCTAGAGAGAAACCCTAGAAATCTTAGGGTTAGGAAACCAGAAAGTAATGCAGGAGTAAGAGATCAAACATAGAATGTGATACAACTCTTGCTTTATATTGCTTATTTGATTGGAGATCAATAGAAATGCTCTTATATGTATGAATTCAAATTATCAGTTTGTAGAATATATATGGTTATTTTATATTGTTGGGTATCATGAAGTAATTCAGTTATTGTTTATATTTTTTATATTAAGTAGACCAGAAGTTATGTTTAAATGAGCTTTCTGTAAGTGGATATTCTTTCCACATGTTTGAGATTAATAAGAGTTGGCTAATCTTGAGTAGCTCTTGGCTTCAGGACTGTAGGTTTGGCCTGGTCCAGCTGGCAGGATGTGTTACTGGGATCTAATGACTCCTATTAAAAATATAATAAGATTAGACTCTAGATAAATTAGACCCACATCATAGTGAGAATGTCCATACACTAAGATGTTGAAACATATGGCAAAGATTAGAATAGCTAAGAATCAGTTGGAACTGATATATGAGATCCAACTTTGGGGCCTCATATGAGAAACCCTTAATTGGGAATAAATGAACACGACATAAGGTTCAGATTAAGTTTAAGGATTAGTATTATATGAACTCTAAATATGAAATATGGAAAAGATACGAGAAAAGTATGTAAGGGCCAAGATAGTAAGAATCAATCATGAGTAATGGATCATATAGTTGAGTACAATGTTTTTATGTACTCCAAAGCAAAGGCAAAATAGAAGAAAAGAGTTGAGTATATAATAAGTACATAGAAGTGAAGAGTCTTCATAAGAGTTAAAGTAAAGAGAATCAGATGAACATGTAAATCATAAGACTAGAATAACAAACTTAGTTGAAACAAAGATAAATGTTAGAAATGATGAGCTTGATTAAGGAATGAGGGTTATGATATAATTGAGAGCATGGAATGTATACCTTTATTATGAAGTTTAATACATTCATCCTTACTACCTTTGGACTCTAAGTCTCTATCAAACAACAAACTAGTTTCTAAAAGAAGAACAAAAGTATAGCTTAATAAATGAATAACTCATACAAAGGTAGACTATATTCAGGAAGGAAAAACTTGATTGAAAGAGAAACTAAGTTTGACCCATGCATGAGTCGTTTGATTTAAAATGAAGGATATGTAATGTATTAAACATGGGGTGAAACTAGTAGAGAGATTATTGATTTAGAATTTCAAATTAACATTAGTAGAAGGATAAAAAGAAATATGTGCAACAAGGTATGCATGATCATACACATGAATAAGCAACATGATCATATGCATGCTAATTAGTCAAGTGTCCTTGTTGATAACTAATTAAACCTACATACGAGAAATGTATTAAGGGAATGTTTGAAAATTAGAATTCTAAGTCTAAGAATCATCTTCTCTTTCATATCTTCCTTAATGAGAGCAATGTGGGAATGAAGTGATAAGAAAATGAAACATGTATGATGCATAAACACCATGGTAGAGACATCTAGTGAATGTAATAATGACACACAATATGATGATGAAACCCAAGCAGGAGGGTAAATTGAGAATGTAATCTATCTAAATGGCCAAGTAAGAGAAAGGAAATTCAATTGATAAGATAAGGAAGACATTAGTAAAATTCAAAGTTTGAATTTCAAATTAAGGGAGCAAAGTCACATCACAATAAAGTCATGCTACTGATAAGGACCAAACCCTAAAATGTTTAGAGTTGTAGTGGTTCAAGGGATGTCACTAGTGATATGACCTTGAATACTAGAATCTCTATAAAAAAGATCATGAGATTTGCACTATGAGAAGTAAACTAGCACTGATAGTAATCCAGGGATTAAAGGTAGCTAATATGAAAGGTTGATAAACAATATGGAAATGATTCAGAACAAAGGGTAAGAAATAAATTTGAAATGTAACAAGTGTGTTTTAAACAAAAGGAGAAATACAACCTGAGTAAAATGTGATATGAAATAAATTCTTGTAGTGATATCAAGAATGATGAATAATCTATTCTTACCTTGTATGTTTCAATTTTAGGGATGTTTATTCTACATGATCAAAATGAGAAGGATAAGTAGCAAAAAGTAAGTAGTAATGAATGAGGAGACAAATAAGAGAAAATAATGGCTTTCAGTAATACATGAATTTGTTTTTAGAAGTGTAATTTGTTGAAGGTATATTAGTGGATGTAAATTGGTTCTATGTATGATTTTAGTGTACACATGCAAGAAATATGTTAATTAAAGGTGTCTGATGGTTGTAGTCAATCATACTAGTAATCCATCTTAGTATTGTACAATTTTGGTATGGTGATATGGGTTGAATGATGATGGAAAAATGGAGGGTTACCCTGAATAAGGTAGACTTACCTATTCACTCATATGAATAGAAGGGATGATAACCATATTGTATTGATATGTAACCCTAATGAGGTATAGCTTGTTATACCTAGCTTTAATATAACTAAGTGATGGTAATTTGGCATGAATAGTCCTTTAATGACTAATACAATCATGGAGTACTCTGTTACTATTGATGAAACCCTAGTATGCTATAACTCGATGGTTACACCTTGATTTGTGTGTGGGTTCATACTTGAGAATAGTATGGAATGTGATGGTGATGCTTCACATTATGCATCCATGATCCAATGGGGATGTCGTGAGTAAGGGTTTGGGTATAAGTGTTGATTAGTAACATTAATATAATTTAACTTTTTGAACCTAACTCTAATACAAATAGATAAAGATGAGTATTCATGTTTAACATTCTTATATGATGGAATGATGGTGGAATAACCTCCTTAATATGATCATAACCTTAATATGTTAATTGGTGGTTATCATAGCCACATGGTTGATACTTTCTTATGCTTAAACATGTGCATTATGAATATGATGAGGGTTAATCATATCTAGATTCCTTGCATGTGATGTAATAAAGGAATATTCTTAATGTTAATATAACCCTGCTGTGATTTTTTATGAATATCTTCTAGCGCATTAATGCAATGTTGTGTTGATCTCGTGTATTATATGCCAGTGATGTTGTTGAGCCTTGTTATAAGGCATGCAAAGATAACGATGATCTTGCAGGGAATATAATGGTCTTAATGACCTTTGGGCATGGTTGAGCCTTGGATGAGGTGTAATCCTCTTATGTTGATAAGGGTTGATACCCTGTGATATTGTGAAAATGATTTATATCTTGTGATAGTATGATGACTAGTGTGGTCTCATGAATCGAAAGTGAATAGTACCATGTGATGATGAGATGAGAAATTATGTTTCACACATTTTATATCTTTTAAAAGTTGTGATTTAAAGAGGAACAAATGACTCAATGTTGAAAATAAAATTCTAGACCGTAGTATTTGAAAGTTTAAAAGGAGAGAGATACCCCTAGTAAAAGTTTTTTGGAGTAATCATGTATAGAAGAAGTTACTTGGAAATTAGAATCGGAGATGTTTAACAAGTATATTTTCCTCTTTTAGAAATTTCAAGACGAAATTTTTATTAGAGGAGGAGAATTGTTACAACCCATTCCTAGCTTTTCTGGTAATCTTAGAGTTTTAAGATAATCTTAATGCTTGTCATACTTTTGTTAGTAATATTTTATGTTGTGTTTTGTCTTAACTTTGGTAACATTAAATACTTGTTTGGACAACTCATAATCATGACTTAAGCATACTATATAGATCCGAGTTAGAGTTAATATAGGATTAACCCACATATGTGTGTAAGAAGAGAGTTAATGAAATTGGAGGAAATAATAAATACATAATTTTTTATTTGAGAATATTATTAAAATGATATTGTAGGATTGTAGATAATTTATTTATGAATCTAAAAAAAGAATGGACCAAATTGGAGTTAAAATGAGAGAGTTATTCCCTTTTTAGTAAACATGTATTGAGTACCGCGACCAACGTTGTGTCGGCACCGCGACGCGACTGACGTTGCGTCGGCACCGCGACGCGACTGACGTTGCGTCGACACCGCGACCGTGACCGACGCTGCCCAGAACAGTCAATCATAAAACGATCATATCTTGAGCAATACTTATCCATTTTCAACGAAACGAAGTGTGTTAGAACCGCAATTTGATCCTCTATCATCTCAGACACCTTTCACTATGAGAGGGTGACCTAGAGAGCGATTTTTGGGGCAATTTTTGGGAAAGAACGTGAACAATGAAGGAAATCCAAAAGGGTTGTTATAGATTCAACTTGGTAAGTAGTTTTAACCATCGATTCTTACTACTCATTTCTCCTTACTCAGAACCCTTGATACAGTGATTTTAAGGTTGGATTAACCTATGACCTTCATCTTCTACCTACAACAGACCTCATTTAGGGTTGAAAGGTAGAAGAAACCGTAGATTTTGCTAGAGTTTTGATACGGATTTGAGAGTTTCAAAGATGTGTTGCGTTTTTAAGGTGTTTTCACACCTTAGGGCGAGTGGGTACTTCCTTTAAACAGTAAATTGCACGAAAATGAATTAAATCATCAAAAATCTTAAATTGCTTGGTATGCGAGTATAAACCCTAAGTTGCCTTTTTGATCTGGATATTGCAAGTTATATGAAATGGATTATTTATGTATTGTGATGAATTTTAGATGATAAAATCTTATTAGAAATGGGTACAATCCATCTAAATGATAATTCTTGAAGTATTTGTAGATATTATAAGAGTAAACTAAAATCTAAGATTTTTAGCTATGACTGAAATTGTTGTATAATTGAATAGAGAAGTTTTCCTAGTTGAATCTCCTTGGTTACGAATGATTGTTTTATTTGTGTGCGTATTACATATATGTTAGATTACATCTTAGATTTCATTCGATGATATCAATGTTTGCTTGATGTATCAGTAAGGAGGGTGAAACCCTAAATGAATGGAAAGTTGGAGGTTTGCAATTAGACATCTTGATTCAATGTTATTCTTGATGTGTGATGTTTTAGTAAATGGTGTGGAAACCCTAGTTCAGTTCATTATAGGGTTTCATATATATATTCAATTATATGTGAACTGCTGAGAGAACTTCTTATTGAATGATGTTGTGATGTATTCAATCCTTATGTGAGTTATGTGATAAGTGAATGAGGTAAATGAAACCCTAATGATAGGGTGTTTAGTTAAACAAGTATTGTGATATAAATGTTTCTCAGTTTGAGATGTGGTGATGCTTAAAAATTCAATTGTGGTAAATGTTATCATATGGTTTATGAAATGAACAATTTACTAAGATGAACAAAGATATGTTGATTTGATGATTGAATTGTGAATTTAAAGAGTGAATTAGACATGTAGATGCCCTGGACACTATAGAATCCTCATAGGATGAGGCTTGCGCTGTGAGGAGGAAACAGTTTCCTGACTGGAGGTAGTCCAGATCAAGGTAAGCTGGAGCACACCAATATGGTGTGGGGGTCTTGACTAGTAGGGTAGACTCCTTACAATTTGGTGGTACCCAACACCAACCGGGGATGCTGGTCGTACCTCTGTTATATATTGAGTGATCAGTGGTCAGTAGGTCCAATGATGCACAATAAGCCTGAGGGATTTGACTCATCGCCTGTGTACCCAGGTTGAGAGGTGGAGTCTGAGATATCCGGCCACTCCCATTAGCCGTCGAGAGGCAGACGTGCTGAGTCCCACTACAGACGGGGTCTTACTCAAGATATAGACTTAGGATCTTGGGCATGCTTCTAATCCTTATACAGTGAAACCGTACCTTGCTACAATTCTTTCACATATTGTGGTACACCTCATGTGGGTTTAGGGCATAATAAGATGAATGAGAGGTTAAACAAGTGTGCACAGTTATTCAATTATTCTTTGTATATTTCTAAGTTATTAGTTTTCTTTATGATCAATCAAGTATGTTCATATATTGATTCACTCTTGTAGATATCTAGAGTATCCTGCCATATTTATGATTGTCAATGATTAGACTCTTTAAAGCTTACTGTTGTTATAATTGATATCAGTTGCTCAATAATATATTTTTAATTATATCAGTGCTTTAGATTGTTTCTTTGATGCACTCATTCACTGAGCGAGTAGGCTCACCCCTCTACTCACAATTTTTAGGAAAATCATGTGGACTTGAAGAAGGTCAATGCATTAGAGTAGATCTACCACATGAGTTAAGTATGGGACCAGTTAAGTTTAGTCGATCTCTGTCACTCTAGGTCCTTGTATAGATGTGAGAGAGTTGTAAATGATGTTTTATATATTTATTTCCTTAATAAGAGAGAATGTATCTGATTGTCATGTCATATGTACATGGAAGTGTGAGAAACAAAATGAATGTATGGATGTGTAACATTAATGTTGAGATGAAATTAGAGTAATAAAAGTTTCATTCTCTTGTAAAGTTTATTTATGTGATTGGATGTGAGAAAACAAAGAGTTTGAAATGAAATAAATGAAATAAAAAGTAAGGGAGTGAACTTTGTATTAAGCATAATCCTCAAATGTATGCTCTAATCTCATGATTAGTGGTAATCATGGGATGCAGATGTAACAATTAGCGTCTTGATTTTGGTATTTCATAACTAGTCCATTTATAGTACGTAAAATATATTATCATCTCCTATTGATTTTATAGTTCTAATTGGATTGTAACCAAATATATCTGTCAAAAAACCATGTAAATCGGCAAGAACGAATGGATTAAAATGCAGTGAGAACTTTGAAAGGTTAAAAGTTATTATATAACTCGTATAACTAATATTGAATCTTTAAGAAATGTTGTATCATCTATATCAAATAATTTATTTGATCTTTCAGCTCTGAGAACAAGTGGCTGGCATACAATACACATCAAGCTACAGAGTGAGGCATGAGAATTATATCATATTTTTTGGCAGGCTCATTTAAATAACCAAGACCATATATATAAGGATCATAACATGGTGCTTTGAATATCTTCATATAATTTTTTATTGCTATTGCATCTTGTTTGTATGGGGTTCATGAGATGCCTTGTTGTTCTGATTTAGGTGGTGGGACGGTAATTGAGACTCTTAACATACGAGTTTCTTTGTGAGGGATGGTTTCTAGGCATATATAGCTTTGTTTTTTGTTCTCTTGCTTTGTGGAAACATGGCATGCACCATTTTCTTCTCTAAACCCCTTTCTTTCCTAGAAAATATATGATAGAGCAACTATGCAGGGAACTCTAGGTTGGTCTCATATAATCCTAGATGAGTGAAAGTAATGGTAGTTTTGTGGTTATTATTAGTGACATATCAAGTGTCTGTAGAGAGTAGGAAGGTGTTGTTGCGAGTCACTGGTATATACTTTGATGTTGTCATACTCTGTAAGCACCCTCTAATTTTTAATCATGTTCTTGTTGCACAAGGCCATGATGACACTCATTTTCTTGCATCTTTCACATCATGACAAGAGTTAAGGGAGTGCTTCAGAACATTTTTTAGCTTTTAGCTTTTGTAATTTTATTTTGGCCTTTGGCTTTGGTAAACTATTCTATTGACTTACATTTTTCCTTTTTGTTTTTACAAATATCAATGGGCCATGCTTATCTGAATTTTTATTTCTGATGAAACTCAGATCTGATGACTCTCATATGATGGTAGTGCCAAATCGCTATACTTATGGTTTAAGTTTCCACTAATTTCATTAACTCGTCTCTACTTCCATTCTCCTCTTTCATTTTTTCTAATTAACAATACCTGATTGGTTCTATTCTTCTATCATCTCGTGTGTTGATTATTTTTTAATATGAATTAATAAATGAAAAAAATATTTAAAAAATTGTAGTAGACTATTTATTGTTAAAAGAATGTGGACTTTGGAGTAAAGTGGGAGGCATATAAGGCATTACACGGGAGGCCCTTTCTCATACATGTCTGGAACACCAACTGCTCCTAAACAATGGTAGGTAGCAACACTAGTCTAGCATGCATTTCTAAACTTGCTATTAAATCCTCCGTCCTTGGATTCACCTTGGCAGCAACATTCTCCATCTCCATAAATGTAAGGCACGACATGTTCCCAATATAATTCCAGATTAGTGAGCTCTTATTGTATTTGACTATAGGACCTAGCTCTTGTGTAAGTAAATTTGTTGTCCTTGCGGTCCCGTTTGGATGTCGCATTCAAGATTACAACTGTATTCCTAAGTTTTAGGAGTCTAAATGTGACAAAGCAGACTGTTACAATTCAGAAATCTTTTGTTTGGGCTGGGTTTGCTTGCCTCCCACGTCGGGTTGATCTGGGAACAGTGGACTGCTCCTTCTGCCAGGTTGTTCGCAGCAGACGAGTAGGCGTCCGTCCTCCAAGCTGTTTGCACTTCGCAGTTGACAATGACTATAGAGAAGCATGGTCAGATTGGCATGCTTATGGCAGGACCAAGCAGGAGTATGGGGGATGTCAGGAGAAGCAGCGACCAAAAGGTATTGCTGTTGAAAATAGGAATGGTTAACAGGAGGAACAGAGGAGGGATCTTGTAACATCCCTAACCTGGGTTATGCCTTAACCCTGAGAGTTTTGCTTAAGTAAGTCATTTATATTCTTGTCTTTATCCTTTGAAAAGTAATTAAGACTAAAGGAGAGCTTATGTTTCAATCTTGGACCTATTTGAATAATGTTGAAATAATATTTTACCTATTTTGGACTAAAGTGCAATTTACCCAATTTAAGGGGTTACCTTGCAAAAGTTACATGATAAATGTTCCTCAAAGTGTTATAGCTTCATAAGAATGAGAATGATGTGGAGGTATGGCTTCCACAAGCCTAAGTTCCAAGAAGGAGCTTGTTTGAATAATGTTTGTGTATTTAATGCTAGATTTGGTGTAATTTGCAAATTACCCAAAAACTAGGGTTGGATATGTAAAATACCACCTCTATTATGTCCGTATTGTTTCTTGGTATCATTTATAGAAAATAAAAAGAAAGGGGCATTTTGTTGGAACCACATTTGAGGAGAGATAATCTTGATAATAAAATAATCAAGAAATAAGCATAATTGAAAACCCGAATTTATTTTGTAGCAAAAATAAACATATTAATTGAAGTGCCCATCACCTAAAAAGGATGTGGTTGAAATCCTATAGTGGCAGGATGTCCAAATGCTTTGAGTGGTACCGAAATATCCTAATTAGGTGAAGAAATCCACTCACATTTGTTAATTAAAAAGTAATGCCCACTAAAAATGGATAATAATATTATAATGATTTAGGTGCTTAAGTGGTTGCTTTTAATTCAAGGATAATTGAGAGGATATTGAGGGCAAGGAAGATGGATTCGAAGGCAAGGAAGGGAGGGGGGCATGTGGAAAGAAAGTGGATGAATTTTCTCCTACTTTCTCTCACTTAAAAATTCATATACATATACTCCATTTTTCACTTACTTGAAAGACTGTTTTTGCAAACCACTTTCTTCCCTTGCTTTGGCCGACGACCAAAGAGCTTAGGACTAGGAGGAAAATGTTACCCAACTGAAGGTAAGCTCCATGATCATCTTTAACCTTGAATTGATGGTTGAAATAGGATTTCAACACTCATTTTCTTCTCTCTTCCATCCAATGCTCAACCTTGGCTATCTTTTGCATCCAAAGAGTTAGAAACGAACCTTGGATAGTTGAAAGAGCTTATTTCACCATTAGAGATGAGAAGCTTGAAGCTTTGAAGCTACTTTGAAGGCGGGTTATATAACTTGAACCCATCAATGTTGTTATTGATTTCAATTCCTCATCATATGTTGATCTTTTATTTTCTTCTTGAATAATTGATGAATTCATCATATATATGACAATAGAATTCAGAGGTCTGAAGCTTGATGATGATGACATCATCTTAGCACACACCTCAAGAATATAAAAAATAAATGGTTTCATTTTGTTGGTCAAACAGTTTCAAACCGTTAGAGATCAAACAGTTTCAATGGATTCAAAAATCAATTGGTCTCATGACCTAATAACTTCAAACAATCAAACTCAATTGATTTCAGAACCCGAGCTAAATTGGTTTCAAAGCCCTAGATCAATTGATGTCAAAACCATAATTTAGGTTTAAACGGTTTCAACTTTGATTTGACTAAACGGTCTCAAACCGTTTGAAGGTTTAAACCAAGACCGTTTGAAGGTCTAAACGGTCTCAAACCGTTTGTAGATAAGATCAAGACCATTTGAAGGTCTAAACGGTATCAAACCGTTTGAAGATAAAGACCAAGACCGTTTGAAGGTCTAAACGGTCTCAAACCATTTTAAGGGTTAGACCAAGACTGTTTGAAGGTCTAAACGGTCTCAAACTGTTTGAAGGGTTAGACCAAGACCGTTTGAAGGTCTAAACGGTCTCAAACCGTTTGAAGGGTTAGAACAAGACCGTTTGAAGGTCTAAATGGTCTCAAACCATTTGAAGGTTTAGACCAAGACCGTTTGAAGGTCTAAACGGTCCCAAACCATTTGAAGGTTTAGGATCAGACCGTTTGAAGGTCTAAACAGTCTCAAACCGTTTGAAGCTTTAGGGCCAAACCGTTTGAAGGTTCAATTGGTCCAAACCGTTTGAAGGTCCAATTGATTCAAACCATGTAAGTACTAATAACCCCATAAGTGGTTGAAGAGTATCTCAAAATTGATTTCAATGGAAGTACATCTAAAGTATTTAGGTGATTAATACATTTAGAGTGATTATCCCTTGATGCCTATGAAAGTAATAATAAATGCAATACACTATGATAAGCATAGGTGCATGTACTAAGTGAAAGGTTAAATCAATTGAATAAGGTATGATGCTGATGTGTGTTCCTAAGTACATGGAACAATGATAAGTATGATTTAATACTTAAATAATGTTATGTGCTCCAAGATATGTGGAAGCACTGACTTAGGGTTTGGATTAATGAGGTAATCATAAAACCCTAATCAATAAGGAAAATTACAATAAATAAGTTTAATTGAATACTTATGAAGGTATTATGTAATTCTAGACATGTGGAGCAATGAGTTAGGTTTTGGATATTAATTGTAATATCAATGCATTCTCCAAGATGCATGGAGTTTTGAATCAAGGTTTGATCTTTGATAATGTGATCATGAAACCCTAAAATAGGGTGATGTTATGTAAAACCCTAATATAGGGTGATGTTATGTGAAACCCTAATATAGGGTGATGTTATGTGAAACCCTAATATAGGATGATGTTATGAGAAACTCTAATTGATAAATATGGGAAACACTAACCCTAATGAGGGAATAGTGATGTTATCTTTGTATTGCATAATGTTGATATGTAATTGATATGGTTGTTATCAAGTATACTAACCATGCAGGTATCATGAGATTATGAGCATAACCAGGTATGAGTTATGATGTTAATGGGCCTTGTGAGCCATTATTTTATTTGTTTCCTAGTGAGAGGTGACAAGAAGTTGAATATGCCTGGTGAACTATGTGAGATGCTAGTGTAACAAGTATCATGAATACCTTGGTTAGATGACCTAGAGGTAATAGTTACCTGATAGTGGTAACCATGTTCAGTGATGAACTAAGGGTTTGAATAACCAGATCCAGTAAACATGATGATGGTATTTTTGAGGGATGTGAATTCCCAATAATGAGATAAGGGATTGAGATCCCAATGTTTTATAAAGTTTTGAAAAGTACTTGATAGAAGTATTAAATGTTTCTTTATAGCATTTGTCATAATAATTCTTGTTTGAAAACTTGACTGATGCTAAAAGAATATGGTAATGTACTTAAATAATCAAGTGGAATCTTATCATGTAGAGCCCTAGCCATAGATCCATCATCGTCAGTAGTTGGTGATGGTGAAACAGGTTTTCCTATGGGAACTCCTAGAATGCATATTTTTGAATATGTGGGGATAATGGGTGAATATATCCTTATGCCTCATAGGAATGACTGTGGGCCATATCCTATGCACATGAATGGTTATGGACAATATCCCAATAAGAGTATGGCTATAGGCCATGACTCCATAATACCAGGCATTAGCTACGGGCCATATCATGAACACAGTATATGTTATGGGCTATAACTCTATAGAGAAGTTGCCAGTATACCTTGGAAAGCTATTTTAGCAAGAGACACGAGATGTCATGCATGTGGTCTCACACTGATTGAGATAGATGAGGTGATGGAGTCCAGCTCTTCCATTGACCTTGTGTGGTATCGATGCTTACGTAATCGTGGTCAGTTGGAGCATGAACGGTATACTTCATCTCCTCAGGGTATAAGTGTGATTGTAAGATATAATTAGCCGTGTAGCATATTTGCTTAAGGATGAAATACGGAAATCAATGGTTGATGTTACATTGCTTATTGTATCCTAAATGGATAGATGTTATACATGTTCTTTATATTCTTTAGTAAATAGATGATTTACTGTTTTATCATACATAGTTGTAATGCTTTAAAAGATGATATTGCTCTATTCTGCTTAAATAGTTATTTATCATGCTTATTAATAATAAAGAATCATCTTCTCAGTTTATCACTATTTGTCTACAATAATAATATTTCTGGCGGAGAGTTATATCTCTCGCTGGGACAATTTCAATTGTCTTACCCCTGTGGGATCAAACCTTTTTAGGTGAATGAGGACGAGGAGGTAGAAACCATACTGTAGGGGAAGGACGACAGCATCATGGACAACAGTAACATCTCCCAGGTGGAGATACTGACTGTCGTGTCTTGTAGATATGAGTCCTATGTGTCGTCTCTGTACTCTTAGGTCCTTGGAGTCAGTAGTTAGTGCTTTTATGATCAATCTGAGATTTTGGCATTGAATGCCTCAAGGTTTTATGTTGCTTATGTGTAGATTTAATAGAGAAGTTGTTGTATGTAATCCTCGAGAAAAGAAGGTACATGGTATGTACTTTGTGGACTAGAATGTATATATAATATTTTGGTTCTTGTTATAAGAGTTTCCTGGAAATGGATCTCTTTGCAAATGGTTTTAATTTTTTGTGATTTTTTTAATCTGTTGTTTATGTTTAATTCTGCAATTAATTACACAATGACAGTCTGATTTGTGGTCGGTTTGTCACAAATTAGTGGTATCAGAGCTTAAGGTTCGCTGAGTCTATAGAGACATAGGATTAATGTCATTGAGTCTGTTCTAGTGTCTTTCAATTTATCTGATAGTGACTTCTACTCTCAGGAGAAGAAGTAAAGCTTGAAGATGGCTAGATCACATGAAGAACATGCTGCTGAAAGTAGTGTTGCTACACCGGGAGGAGGTGCAAGGGACCAGGCTAGAGAAGAACTAGTACCTGAACATCCCCATCTTGACCAAGCTACACTAGAAAACTCAGCCTTCCATGCTCTATTTGGTAAGTTCATGGTGACTATGACACATATGGTGGTTAGGATGCCACCACCTGCACCTAGGGCACCAGCTCACAATGAGGGACATGGAGCTGGAAAGACTTTTGAATGGCTTCGACGGGTAGGAGCCACTGAATATGCTGGTACAGCTAACCCAGCAGATGCAAACTTGTGGCTGACTGAGCTGGAAAAGGCCTTCAGAATTCTTAATATCCCTGAAGCTGTGAAGGTTAGGCATGCGGTGTACCTGTTGAAGGGGAGTGTTGGCCATTGGTGGGCTATAGAAGAAGGCAAAAGGCTAGGTGTTGAAGTCGAATGGGAAGAGTTCCGATGAGAGTTTGTTAGTTGATATTTTCCCAAGACTAACCTTGATGAGAAAATCTATCAGTTTGAGCAGATAAGGCAAGGACCAATGAAAATTAGTGAGTATGAAGCTAAGTTTATGGAGCTTCTATGGTTCTGTCCGCACATGGGTGCTACAGATGAGGAAAGGATTCAGCATTTTGAGAAGGGTTTGAACGATGATTTACTAGACCAGTATTTGCTCTAGAGAATAGAGAGAGGTTTGCCACATTTGTGGAGTCAGTTAGGCAAATAGAAAGGTCCATGATTGAGAAGAGTCAAGTCAACAATAAGAAAGTATATACACAGTTCCAAGGACAGAGGTCCGAAAGTTTTAAGAAACCAAGGTTTTCTGCACCAACAACACCACCAAGGTTCAATACCTAGACACAATGGACGTCAAGTAGGGGTAGGGGTCGTAATTTTCCTCAAAATAGAGCCCCCAATACAACATCAACGTTAGTGACTGGACCTTTTAGACCATATCAAGAGAATAGAATATGTCACTAGTGTAGACAGGTAGGACATCTAGTAAGGGATTGTCCAATTGGAAACACAATGGTAACCCAACCACCGAGGCAGAGTCAACAAGGTCATCAGAGGAAATAGTTTTCTAGTGGCACTCGAGGACATGGATAGACATCCCAGACAGGATCAACTACATCAAATAAGAGAGCACAAAGTCAACATCAGGCAACGACAAGATTCTATGTAATGAATCGGCCCGAGGCAGTGGTCAACCCACGAGTTGTGACAGGTCAGATGGAATTATTTCATTCTGATATGTCTTCATGCTGCTTTGTATCTATTTTGATTGATCTGGGTGCTACACATTCCTTTATCACTCGAGAAGTGATTCATGACTGCAATATGACTGTCAGTTATAGAGTAGATAACTTGTTATTAGAAACTCCATTAGTTGGATCTGTAGTGTTGCGGGAGGTATATTCCCCCTATGTTCTTTCTTTTTCAGAACATAGCATCCAGGTGGATCTTATACCACTTGAGATGCATGGGTTCGACATAATTCTTGGGATGGACACCCTAGAAAAGTATAAGGTTGTCTTGGATTGTGGTTCTAAGAAGGCTATGTTCATAGACAGTGGTGTTACATGGATCTTTCAGGGGGACAAAAAGATTCTTCCAACCTGTCTAGTGTCAAAAATGGTAGCTGAGAAGTTGATGAGACAAGGATGCTTCACATTCTTGGCACATGTGGTAGATACCAGAGCAGAGATTCCTAGTTGATAACCTCCCATTTTGGACGATTATCTTAGTCCTTTTCTTTAGTTTTCCATACTCTTTCTAAGTTAAAACTATACATAATCCTAAATTTACCCTTTTTTTGTAAATATACTATCAGACTAACTTTTCCTTTCTATATATGCAGAAAAAGCACAAAAAAATCATAAAAGAATAACTCAACCTCAAGACCGCATGGAGTCACACGGTCTCAAGACCGCATGAAGCCAACCGGTCCCGAGACCGCATGGAGTCACACGGTCTCAAGACCGCATGAATCCAACCGGTCTCGAGACCGCATGGAGTTCAAACAGTCTCAAGATCGCATGAAGCCAACCGGTCCTAAGACCGCATGGAGTTCAAACGGTCTCAAGACCGCATGAAGCCAAATGGTCTCAAGATCCAAACGGTCTTGAGGTCCAAACGGTCTTGAGGTACAAACGGTCTCCAAACCATTTGGATTTCACTTAAGGCCTATAAATAAGACCCCAAGGGTCCATCACGAGACATCAAGTTTTCAGACGTCCAAAGGCTACCTCAATCATTCCAGAGCTCTTGCTACTTCCATCCTCCGCCCTGGGGCTGCCGGTCTGAGACCCACACTCCATCTTGAAGCTACTTTCTCTCTCTCCGCCAAAGAAGGTGGGAAGAGGGAGATCTCGACATCAAGCAACCTGTGAAGCTGGTGGATCGTTTCTCTATCTCCAAGGGGTTGACTTTCCTCCCTCCTTTGTGGGGACAATGCTCTCTCTCTCTCTCTTCTTGCCTCCTTCTTTGTCCTAGTTATGAGCGAGTAGACTCTCTCACTAGGGTGCGAGGAGTAGCCCCGCTACCCATGCTTTCATATCATGTAAATGTAATCCTTATGTTGTAATAAAGAGTTCTTATCTTTGTCAGTTCGACATCAAACGATTAATGAATGCATGTTGCTTGATCTCCAACTTGTGTTATCTTTTATCTTTTAGTATGAATTGTCTATGTTTGTACTATTAGACTCGAAACTCATTTGTATGTTGGTTCTTGGTGCATGTATCCACCATGCATCTGTTTCGGTATCTAGAAGTGTATCTCAAGAAGTGGAGTAAACTCACTATCATCCGTTGCACTTTCATACTATGAAATGGAATCAATTGATGTATGGAAGTGCAACCTTGATAAGTCGAGGAACACACTTTGCGAGGGGAATGATGCAAAGTAATGTGACCATTTGTTCGGGAATGGCTAGCGTTGCAACATTCCCGCACTTCTCATAGTTAGATTCTCCGAAAGGAGGCTAAGTCTACAAGGATACTAACTGACTGGACTCTTTTTGCAGGTTAAGTTTTGCTTTGCATGTGTTGATCGATGTGTAGTGGCGGTGAAAAACCGATCACACCCTAGTGATCTTTTATCATAGTTTAACTCATTAGATTTACCTGCTTTCTTTACCTTTTTTGCACTTAGCTTAAAAACAACCAAATCAACCTTTTGATCTAAATACCAACTTGTGACGTACACCCGCCATCATTTAAGAGAACAAGCGTCGTCAGCTGTAACAAAACATTACGGAAGCGAATCATTTGCAGCGGATTAGCAAAAATCACTAAAAATTAAAACCATTTGCAAAGAGATCCATTCACAGGAAAACTCTTTCATTCAGAACCAAAGTAAAACTTTACATCCTGGTTCATATATACATCTCATGTACTATTACTTCTCGAGGAATAAAAACATCAACTACTCTGTCTTAACTGTACACAGGTAGTATAAAACCCTCGAGGCTTAAATCCAAAATCTCAGATCGAATCTTCAAAACATTACTCCTAGGACCCGAGAGTACAGAGACGACTCATAGGACTATCTATATACAACTTGACAGCTCATATCCCCACCTGGGATTTACTGCTGTCTCTGCTACTGCTGCTGCTGCTCTTCCTATGTAATAGGTTTTTTGCCTTTTCGTCGGCGGTTACCTAAAAATGTTGATCCCACGGGGGTGAGACAATATGTAAATTGCCCCAGCGAGAGATATAACTCTCCGCCAAAAACATTGTTATTGCAGTTTAATGAAAATAAACTGAACAGTGGAATCATATGTAATCAATAGCAAATAACTCAATATCTATGCAGTTTAGAGCAACATTCGTATGCAAGTATATCAGTTATAACTTGATTAATCAGCATGTCACTATTCAATAAAGAGTTGAATAATACAAATAACATTTATGCATCTAGAACATGCTAAGTAGGATAACATCAATCGGTGATTCTCATATTTCAAACTTATGAAAATACACTACTCGGCTGATTACGTTTTACAAACATAACTTAAGCTCTGAGGAGATGAGGTATACCGCTCATACTCCAACCGACCACTGCTAGGAGTCGAAATCGGTACCATACAAGATCATTGGAAGAGCCAGCTTCCATGACCTCTCACGTCCCGGTCAGTGCGAGACCACATGCAGGACATCTCCTGTCTCTGCTAAAATAGCTTTCCAGGGTATACTGACAACTTCGCTATAGAGTTACAGCCGCAACTGTACTCTCGTCGGCAGCCGAGAGATTTCATGTTTATCTCCGTCGACCCGACATAATTTGGGGGAATAGTGAAACATCCAACCCAACGTCAGGAGACTCATGATACATCCAACCTGACAACGTGAGTAATTGAGAGGTTTGTTATTAACCTTTCCTCAATTCCCTCACACGGACGTAAGGATATTTTCGCCTATTTACCCCCGTATATTCAAAAATATACGAATTACAGGAGATCCCTTAGGAAAACCTGTTTCACCATCACCTGCTTCTGACGATGATGGATCTATGGTCAGAGCACTACATGAATAGATTTCACTTGATTAATTAAGTACATTATCATATTCTTTTAGCATCAGTCAAGTTTTCAAACATAACTTATTAACACAATGCTATAAAGAAACATGTACTTATTTTTAGCAATATACTTCTTAATCTCTGTAAGACATTGGGATCTTAATCCGTCATTTCAATACAATAACCATCTAATCCTGGGTATTCAAACCCTTAGCTCATTACCTGAGCACTGTTACCATTTTCTCAGGTAACTAACACCTTTAGGTCATCTGACCAAGGTAAGTATGATACTTGCTACACAAGCATCCATCATGGCACTTGAGGCCCATTAACTCTCTTGCTACCTCTTACCAGGCAACAATGTATATTATGGAACACAAGGCCCAATAAACAATTCAATTTAATAACACTTCATAGCCCATACCTGGCTATGCCCATCATCTCATGATACCTGCATGGTTTGCACATATGATAGCAGTACATCAATTATCTATCAACACCATGCAAAACAAATGTATCATTATTTCAAGGGTATCACCCTTATTCTTTTACCAGGATTAGGGTTTCCTATCACATATCTCATGTATCCTTCATCCAATTATATTGGACTTATAACACATCAAGGTATACGACCATATTAGGTCACTTTCAAATCATCTCTAAGTCAATTATAGAGCACCACGGCCTTGCTACATTAAATCACCTCATGAATCATATTCAAGTATGAATTCTATTCTTTCATTAGGGATTAGGGTTTCACATACCATCTCCCTTCTTTAGAATAGGGATTGCATATAACATCACCCTTCATTAGGGTTTCATATCACATTGCCCATAACTAGGGTTTACTAATCATTCCCAATTAGGGTTTCTCATAGAATCACCCTCAATTAGAGCTTCACTTGGATACATCTTCAATTAGGGTTTCATATAGATACACCCTCAACTAGGGTTTCACATGGATACACCCTCAATTAGGGTTTACTATTCATCCTAATTAGTGATTTCACATGTAGACAACCTCTTATTAGGGTTATACATGGAATCAGCCTCAATTAGGGTCTACATCATGTATTGGATCCATGCATTTGCTATGCATTAATGACTAGTACCATTAAAGGTATCTCCCAACTAATCACATTAGGTTTTCAAAAAGGTTTGATCAATTAGACCTTCAATATCATGAGGTATCCAAATAGATTGACCAATGGAACGTTCAATTGCACTACGTATCCATTTGAATTAGTCAATTGAGTCTTTAATTTCATTGGGTACCCAATTGGATTAACCCATAGTTCCTTCAACTACATTTGGTACTCAATTGGATTAACTAATTGATCCTTCAATTGTATTAGGCATCCAATTGAATTAACCAAATTGAACCACAAACGGTTTGAAACCGTTTAAGCAAAAAGCTTTGAAACCGCATGGACTTGAAACCACATGGTTCTCAAATGGTTTGAGACCATTTGGTCTCAAACGGTCTTGAGACCGTTTTGTCCCAAACGGTCTTGAGACTGTTTGGTCCAAACCTCTCAAAACTGCATGGACCAAAAAGTCAATCAAGACATCAAAAACACTCAATTATAATCAATGGAACTTCAACCAATTGGATCATCAACTCAATCATCATTTGAATCATGGCTCACCCCTCAATTGGGACTTCAATTATGGTCTGATCTCAATGGGATTAGGGTTTATAAACACCAATTAGAGCTTTGAAGTTGATCATCAATCATGCTACTAATTGTGTTTCAATTGATTGCATTGGACCTTCAACCATTGAATTCATGGAACCAATCATCAATTGGACCTATGCTCATACTTCAATTGAGTTTAATATGTCAACCTTTAACTAATTTGACCCTCAATTGACCCTCAATTGGTCATCAATTAGGGCTTGATTCAATTGAATTAGGGTTTAGAATTGATGATCCTTCAATACTAATCAATGTAAGACTAGTTACTTTGAAACTTTTGAACCATCATAAATATTGTGTATGACCTGACCCCAAACGGTCTTGAGGTCGTTTGTATAACCTCCAAACAATCTTGAGACCGTTTGCCCATCATATCACTCAAATCCAATCCATCCAATTAAGGTTTGGATCATTGGATTGATCACCAAATCAGCATTGCATTGTATATCAGCTTGGTACCTTTAGACCTTCAAACACCTAACCATACTCAACCCTAGACCTCCAAACGGTCTTGGGTGACCACCAAATGGTCTTGAGACCGTTTGGATGAGCTCCAAACGGTCTTGAGACCGTTTGGCTCATCCAACCTTTGGATTCTAGTGAAATTTCATCAAGGTTTGGTCTATTGAGTTGATCAACAAATCAGCACTTAATTGCAATATGATTTGGTACCTTTGGACCTTCACTTGGTCAACTATACTTGACCCCAGACCTCCAAACGGTCTTGGGATGACCCCCAAACAGTCTTGAAACCGTTTGGGCTAATCAACCCAAAATCTCAAATTAACTCATTGGAATTTCAGCACTGATTTCAATTAGGGTTTGCCCAATTGAATAGCCTTCAACTCACAATTACTTTGGAACTAATCCATCAAATTTTGTGAGTCATTAACCAACATCATTAGGAACATTAATCTCAAACGGTCAACCCTTGGTCAATGCACTCAAACGGTTTTGAAACCGTTTTCCCAAAAAGTTCAATTAAATCAGATTGAAAATCAGCACTTAATCCAATTAGGTTTCCCTTATTGATTAGGCTTCAACTCACGATTCCTTTGGAGTTAATCCCTCAAATTTGTAGGTTCATTAACCAACATCATTATGAACAGGAATCCCAAACGGTCAACGCTTGTTCAACTCACTCAAACGGTTTTGAAACCGTTTTCTCAACTAGGTCAAATAAATCAGGTTGAAAATCAGCACTTAATTCAATTAGATTTCCCTAATTGATTAGCCTTCAACATATGATTACTTTCAAGTTAACCCCTCAAATTTGGAGGGTTATCATCCTACATAACTATGAACAGGAATCTCAAACGGTCAACGCTTGGTCAACCATATCAAACGGTTTGGAAACCATTTTTTCCCAAACGGTTTCAAACCGTTTGCCTTTAAACGGTTTGCTGAAACCGCATAGCCAATCAAATTAAAACGATTTGGAATAGCTATCAAAACCGTTTGTCTTGGTACTTTTCTTTGAATAAGCATCTAGGATGATGTCATCATCCCCTTCCTTCGAACAACCAAGAACAGCAACCGTTCTTGATGGAAATTACAGCAAAGAAACAAGAGTGTATCAAATTGAAGAAATCAATCAACAAAGCATAGAGAATTGATGCAATAGCAATGTTTAAGGGTTTAAGTTATAAAACCCGCCTCCAATTGAGCTCCAAGCTCACGCCATTAATGGTGGATGAAGCTCTTGCAGCTCCCCCTAGGCTCGTCCTCAAGCTTTTGATTGTAAAAGTTGGCTAGGGTTGAAGAGGAGATCGAAATAAGAAGGAATCCATAATTTATTTTCGATTTCCACCATGAAATCATGAAGAACAAGGGTCAAGAAGCTTACCAACAGGTTGGGGCTCGTCCTCCTGTTTCTCCTAAGTCCCCTTGAGCTCACCCAAAGCAAAGGAAGAAGAAAGGGCCGAAAAATCCTTTCAATTGATTTGGAAAAGGCACTTTTATAAGGAAATTGATGAGAGAGAAAATGCCTTATAAAAATCCAATTAATCCAAACATTATGGCCGCCTCTCCCCCCTCAACTCCATGGATACGAGGCATATCCCTTTGCCTTTTATTCCCCTTCATTATCCTCAATTTAAAGAAAAGCAAATTAAGCACCTTAATAATATTATATTAATATCCCATATGTGAGTGGAATTACTTTCCTTTTTAATAAGGTGAGTGGAGTTTCACCTCCTTTAGATATTTTCGTTCCTTATCTTGGAAAAAGAACGTCCATCCTTATTCAAAATCAACCAATAATATTTTGGTTGAAGGCCCTTTAATTAATACATTCATTTTTGCTCTAAATTGAATTAAGGTTTCAATTAGGATTAAATTTTGATTATTTTAATATCAAGATTCTCTCTCCTCCAACTTAATTCAAATGAGGCACCCCTCTCATTTTATTAGCTCTACATGATGTCAAGAAACATTAATGACCTAATTGAAGTGGTAAATTGCATATTGAACCCTTGGTTTTGGGTAAATTGCACATTACACCAAAACTAGGTTTTAATGCACAAGGATTGCTTTACAAGCTTAATCTTGGTGTCCAAGCTTGTGGAAACCATACTACTACATCATATTCATTCTTATGATGTCTCAACATCATAGGAACATCTTATCATGCAAAATTTGCAAGTTGACCCCTCAACTTGGGTAATTTGCACTTTAGTCCAAAACAAGCAATAATTGCTTTAACATTATTCAAACATGACCAAAATTGAAACATAAGTTTCTCATGAGCCCTAATTACTTTTCAAAAGATAAGATTAAGCATATAATCATCTTTCTTAATCAAAACACCTAGGGTTAAAGCATAACCCAAGTCAGGGATGTTACACAACTACTAAAGAGATTAAGTGAAATTATTACGTTTTCCATCTTGTTGGCAACAACAAGACCGTTGTCTCAAGGATTCGGCCCTTAACTATACTATGATAAGACTTCCACGTGTCTTAGCATACGTGGGTGGAGTTCTCTATCTAGTATAAGCAAGGCTAAACCTAAAGACTTACCATCTTTAGGATTTTTAGTTGGTGCACGCAATTCCACGTAAGTGGAAGCTCCATCAAAAATTGGCACCGTTGCCGGGGACAACGGAACGTTGTAATTTCACTTAGTACCTTTCTAGCTGGTTAGGATTTTACACTTTCTTTTTAATCATAACTCTATATCTTCTTGAAACTATCATATCTTTGTCATTTTCTAAAGGTGTTTTCTTCTCTCTACTCAGGTAGAAATCGTGTATGCAACCTGTGCATAACCTCAAATTCTCCCCTGATCCAGAGTTTGACTCTGAGGTAGAGAGAAGCTTCCACCGCTGCATTCGACTCAATCACCAAAGGGCCAGGAAAATGGCTGAAGATCAATGCCAGGCTGCTTTGGTGATGGAGAGGGTCAACGCTGCCATCGCCGCTCAAAGGGCACAACTCATCACTGAAACTCGTGCTCAGATTCAAGCCGAGATTTGTGTGGAAGAACGGGCCCGCATTAGAGCTGAAAATGATGCAGCAATCCAAGCTGCCCAGTTGGAATTAAGGAACAAACAACTGAGGGACTACGCTATCCCGAAGAACTATGAGGATAACCACCCGGTCCGACCTCCGATTATCAATATCCCCAACTTCGAGATTCGGACCCAGTGGATCCAGATCATGCAAGGCATCTCTTTCTCCGGAGGTTCTGGAGATGATTGCATGGATCATCTGAAAAGGTTTAAGGCGATGTGCCGCCTGGTTCCACAAGCCAGAGTCGCTTTTGATGCTATAATGCTTCATCTATTTCATTTCACTCTATCTGGGAGATCCCTGAGTTGGTATAACTCTCTCGACCGGGAACCTATAATAACTACCTGGGCTCCCCTTGAGGAAAAATTCTTAGAGAAGTTCTTTCCCCCCTCACTGACTTATGAGATCAGAGGGAAAATCAATCATTTCTCTCAGTTACCTGGAGAATCCCTTGCTGAAGCATGGGAAAGGTTTAAAGAACTCTTGTGCAAATGCCCCCATCATGGAATCTCCCAGAATCAACTGATAGAAACCTTCTACTGGGGAGTAAGCGATGATATTAAACAATTTTTAGATTCCTCATCTAGAGGAAACTTCATGAGGAAGAATTACGAGGACGCATGGAAGATTGTTACTCTCGGAGCTGAAAACCAGTCCAACTGGGGACGGTCAGCCAGTAAAGGTGTCCTCAAAGTTTTCAAAGCTGAAGAATCTATAGAAATGAAGGCAATAGCTGAAGCCTTGAAAACTATTGTTCATAAATAGCAAGCTCTCCAGACTTCTCTCGGACAGATTGATAAGAAGAAAACTCCGCTAGTTCAACAAGTCAAAGCCGTCACGGGATCTTGTGAGGCTTGTCATGCTTTTGATCATCTGAACCTTTCCTGCGGTATGCTATATAATGTGATGATGGATCTGCATCCACCACCACAACCATATGAACCTATCATTGATCAGTCGTAAGAGCAACTACCGGAACAAGTTAACTCTATCCACTCTATCCCTGGGCAAGTCTACTACAACCCTAATCAGCCAAGGAATCATCCAGGGTTTCAGTATGGAGACCCTGCTGGGACTGCCAATCCTCAACATCAAACACAGGGGGGATCTGCTAGTAGGCTACCACCTGGATTCCCAAACAATTTCAACCAAAATCAAGGGAATTCCAGGAGCAACTTCCCTAGGGCTAACTACCCCAGGAACCAATCAGCCTACTACTAGTACACTCATCCTCCGCTCCATCCATAGCTGCATACTCAGCAACCTCAGCTGGCGTTACCACCCCAACAATCTCAACAAACCCAGCAACCAATCCCTCCGAAAAATGCTCCTGCCCAACCGGAAGATGAAATATCCTTGATCAGGCAGATGTTACAATCGCAGCAAACTATGCTTGCTAACCAGCAAGCTCAGCAGAAAGCAGTTGAAGCTCAGCTTGCTCAGATCGCTGCACAATTAAAGCCCCCAACAGGTATGTTTGCTGGGCAGCCTGAATCAAATCCTAAGCATGGACAAAACAGACATGAGCAGTTGAATGTCGTCACCACCAGATATGGACACATTTTTCATGAGACTACCAAGATCAATCTTGATAATGATGACACATCGGTTCTTATGATGAGTGAAAGTCCGCAACAAGGAATGGAAAAACCCACAGAAGGCACAAATGGCAAAAATAAAGAACAAGTGTCCGCAGAACCCGAAGTCTCACAATTTAAACCTAGAATCCCGTATCCAGGTAGATTGCGTGAAACGAAGATGGACACCAGGTTTCAAAAGTTCAAGGAGGCGATGAAGAAACTGTACATTGACATCCCGCTCCTTGATGCTCTTTCTGTGGTGCCAGCCTGAGCAAAATACCTCAAGACCTTATTATCAAGAAAGTACATCACCGAGGAGAAAGAAACTGTTAAGCTTGCTCAGACCACCTCTGACATCATCTTAAACAAAATGCCAAAAAAGAAGAAGGACCTAGGTTCCTTCGGAATCCAATGTTGCATTGGCAACGCATCTGCTAAAAAAGGATTAGCTGACCTTGGGGCCAACATATCTATTATGCCTTACTCTATGTGAAAACGTATGGGTTTCACTGAATTGCTGCCTACATCAATGACTATCCAATTAGCTGATTCCACTATAACCGCACCTTTGGGGATCATTGAAGATATCCCAGTAAGGATAGGCAAGGATGCTTACGTACCATGTGACTTCGTTGTCATGGATATTAAAGAAGACCTGAGGTATCCAATCATTTTTGGCATACCATTCCTCGCTACTTCCAGAGCGCTGATTGACGTTGAAGCTGGTACCATCATTCTTAGGCTCGGAAAAGAAGCAATTCAATTCTGAGTCCTTAATAGTATGAAAGGCCCTAGCATCCAAGAGGAGGTTTTCCTCCTTGATGCTATTCAACAAATGTCACAGTTGGAAATCTCCGAGCCAGTTGACGAACTTGAAAATGTTCTAATCAATCTGGAGGTTGAATTCTCCGCGAATGAATTAGTTCAACAGTGCCTCCAACATCTAGAAAAGGCCGAAGAAGCGCCAAAGGCCACTTTTGAAGAACTTAAAGCTGTTACTGTTATAGAAGCAACTGAGCCACCGAAAGCCCCTGAATTGAAGACTTTACCTACAGGGCTCAAACATGTTTTCTTAGATGAAGAAAAACTATGCCCAGTCATCATCAGCTCCACCCTTATAAGAGATCAAGAAGAAAAGCTTCTGAATGAGCTGAGGAAGCATAAAAAGGTCATAGGATATAAAATAACTGACCTACCGGGCATAAATCCCGCCCTGTGTATGCATAGACTTCCTATGGTTGACGAATTCAAGCCCTCTCGAGAACATTAAAGAAAACTGAATCCTAATCTAAAGGAGGTAGTTCGTCTGGAGGTCCTTAAATTACTCAAAGTCGGCATGATCTATCCTATTTATGACTCCCAGTGGGTCAGCCCCATTCAGGTTGTTCCAAAAAAAGGGGGCACTAGTGTTGTGCTCAATGACAAAAATGAGCTAGTGCCTACCAGGACTGTAACTGGATGGCGAATGTGTATTGATTATAGAAAGTTGAACAAAGCCACAAGGAAAGACCACTACCCTCTACCCTTCCTTGATGAAGTCCTGGAACGCCTAGCTAATCAAAAATATTTTTGTTACCTCGACGGTTACTCTGGGTTTTACCAAATACCCATACACCCGGAGGACCAGGAAAAAACCACCTTCACGTGTCCTTTTGGGACATATGCATTTAGAAGAATGTCGTTCGGGTTATGTAACGCACCCGCCACTTTCCAACGATGTATGTCTGCTATCTTCACTGGTTTAACAGAATCCGTCATGGAAGTGTTTATGGACGATTTCTCTGTGTACGGAGATTCTTTTGACAACTATTTAACAAATCTTAGACAAGTTCTGCAACGCTGTGAGGAAACAAACCTTATCTTGAATTGGGAGAAATGCCATTTCATGGTAACAGAAGGTGTCGTCCTCGGACACATGGTAAGTGATAGGGGAATAGAGGTTGATAAAGCAAAGATCGATGTTATCTCAAAGTTGTCACCTCCAAAGGACATAAGAGGAGTTCGAGCTTTCCTGGGTCATGCAGGATTCTATAGGAGATTCATCAAAGATTTCTCAAAGATTGCCAAACCCATGACCCAACTCCTAACCAAAGATGTTGAGTTCATATTCAATCAGGAGTGTATGAAAAGTTTCTCTACCCTTAAGGATGTGTTAATCTCCGCACCTATTCTAAGAGCTCCAGATTGGTCGCAGCCCTTCGAAATCATGTGCGACACAAGTAATTATGCCATAGGGGTCGTTCTAGGACAGCGGATTGATAAGAAACCCTATGTTATCTACTACGCATCTAAAATGCTAGATGAAGCGCAGAAAAAATACACCACCACGGAGAAAGAGTTTCTAGCTATCATCTACGTGTTTGAAAAATTCCGCTCTTATCTGATTGGCTCTAAAGTTATCGTCTATACCGACCATTCTACCATCTGATACCTGATTCAAAAATAGGATGCCAAACCCAGGCTTATCCGCTGGGTGTTAATGCTTCAGGAATTCGACTTGGAGATCAAAGATAAAAGTGGCGTGGAGAATGTTGTGGCCGATCACCTCAGCAAGATCGAGGTTGAAGAAAAAGATAAAATCCCTATCCGGGATTCTCTTCCTGATGATCAGCTTATGAAGGCCACTCATGGTTTCTCTTAGTATGCTGATATCATTAATTATCTAGCCACATGGATTATCCACCCATCTGCTTCATACCAGGATAAAAGGAAGTTTCTTCATGACATAAAACATTATTACTGGGATGAACCCTACTTGTTCCACCTTTGCACCGATGGACTTTTCTGTCGTTGCCTGCCAGAAGAAGAAATAACCCCGGTCCTAGAACATTGCCATTCCAGACCCACGGGGGGGCATATGAGTGCCAAGAAAACTGCCATAAAAGTTTTACAATCTGGGTTCTTCTGGCCCACCATGTCAAAGGATTCTTACGATTTCGTGAAAGCCTATAACAAATGCCAGTTTTCTGGCAATATATCAAAAAGAGACAAAATGCCACTCACCATGTGGCAGGAAATTGAGATTTTTGATGTATGGGGGTAGATTACATGGGCCCTTTCCCCTCATCCTATGGTTTCTCTTACATCTTGGTCGCGGTGGACTACGTCTCTAAGTGGGTCAAAGTTGTACCCACAGTGTCCAGCGATTCCAAGCCTATTATCAAATTGTTCAAAGATATTATTTTCCCAAGATTTGGAGTTCCGAGAACTGTCATATCGGATGGCGGGACCCATTTCTTGGAACGAAGTTTTGAGTCCTTACTGAAAAGATATGGAGTCAATCACAATATCGCCATGCCTTACCATCCACAAACTAGTGGTCAGATGGAGGTATGTAATAGACAATTAAAGGTGATCCTTAAAAAAACGGTGAACAAAAACCGCACTGATTGGTCCACCAAACTTCCTGATGCCCTTTGGGCATACCGAACTGCATATAAAACACCAATCGGGACAACCCCGTTCTGTTTGGTGTACGAGAAGTCTTGTCATCTTCCAGTAGAGCTGGAACACAAAGCCTGGTGGGCCATCAAACAGCTAAACTTTGATCTTAAAAGTGTGGGAGAAAATAGACAACTTCAGCTACAGGAGCTAGAAGAGCTCCGTATGACCGCCTATCAGAGTGCCCGAATTTATAAAGAGCAGACAAAATGTGGCATGATGGTCATCTCAAGAGAAAAGATATCGCCGTTGGCAACAAAGTACTCCTTTTCAACTCCAAGCTCAAGTTATTTCCCAGAAAACTTTGAACAAAATGGTCCGGACCCTTCACTATAAAACATATTTACCCAACTGGAGCTGCCATTATTATAGACAACAACGGAGGAGAAAGGACGGTAAACAGTCACCGTTTAAAAAGATACTACACTCCAGAAGACAAAATACCAAGACAAACCATAGAAATTAAAGACGCCGCGCCGTCAGCATAACAACCTCAGCTTCGTCGAGCCATCGACGTAAAACCCAGTAGCTACTTGGGAGGCAACCCAAGATTTTAGTTCTTTCTTTATTTCCCATTCTATTATTTACCTTAGGTTCATCTTATGAAAATACAAAAAAATCATATAACTAAAACAAACATAAAATTTTAAAAATCCATTCGACCTTAACCCTCCCAAACGGTCCTGAAACCGTTTGGAGCCAAATAGTCTTCAAAGCGTTTGGAACCAAATGGTCCTGAAACCGTTTGGAACCAAACGGTCCTGAAACCGTTTGGAGCCAAACGGTCTTCAAACCTTTTGGAACCAAACGGTCCTGAAACCGTTTGGGAGCCAAACGGTCTCGAAACTGTTTGGAGCCAAACGGTCCTAAAACCGTTTGGAGCCAAACGGTCTCAAAACCGTTTGGAGTCCAAACAGTCGCTAAACCTTTTGACTTAGGGTTTTTGTCCGGTCAACCCCCCGTTCCCTATAAATATAAACCATACCCCCTCATCTTTCTTTCCTTCGACTCCCGAGCCTTCTGAAGTTCTCGCGCAGTGTCGTTCCATTGCTTTCGCCTCCCAGTTCCCGCACGACTCGCCGACGAACTCTGCTTCCTCTGTTCCACGCAACCTCCGTCTCCAACGCTCTCTTCACCGTCGACGCTACCTGCTGCTGCAAGGTAGTCCAGCAATGCTACCATCCTTCACTTCTGCAGCCCTCCGCACCGCCATTTTTTGCTCTCGACGCCACCACAGCGTTCCCTCCATCACCGCCAGTGCCACCTTCGTTTCCATCACCACCGGTTCCGCTTCTATCATTTTCATCTTCGTTTGTATAACCGGCAGCTCCACTTTCATGATCAGAGTCTTCGCCGTTTTCACCAACGGCCCTGCCCACCGTCGTCGTCTTCCCCGCTGTCTCCATCACCATAGCCACCGCCATTTTCATCGCTGTCTTCGTCGCCGTTTTCACCACCGGATTCACCGTCATTTTTATCATCATTTTCACCATCGCCCTTATCGTTGATGATCACCGCCGCCTTCACCGTCATCGCCAACGCATCCGCCGTCGCTATGCCGTTTTACCTTCATCTTCGCCTTCGCCGATGGCCACGCGACGCTTCGTTCTCCAAACGGTCCTTGAAACCGTTTGGGACCAAACGGTCTTGAAACTGTTTGGGACCAAACGGTCTTGAAACCGTTTGACCTTGCACATTCATCTAATTTCTATAAAAATACAAAAATACATAAATATTAATAAAATCAAATCTTTCTAAACATGTTATTCTAATGCTTGACTTCTCATTCTACAGCTATGGCATCACCAGCAAAGAACGTCATCGGGTTCGAAGACCCTGAAATCTGGAACTGAAAGGAACTACTGGAAAACCAAGCTCGGCTCCAGAAGACAAGAGTTGACTTCAACAGGACCGGGAAGGCACCTCCAAATATCAAAATAATGGACGTCATGTGCGAGCTTGATCACCTCGAGAAGTGCCTAGCTGAGGCACCTGAAGAAGAAGTTGAGATCTCTTCTTCTGATGATGAAGGCTCGGAGTACAATCCTAACTCCGAGGAGGAATCCCCTGCTAAAGAACAACAGGGGAAACGCAAGGTCCTAGAGACTGCATCTGGGCAGCCCTCCAAGAAACGGGCAAGGAAACAAGTTCGACATGCCTCTGCCATGGATCAACCCTTTGCAAAACCTACCACCACCATCCCTGCCACTACCACCACTACCACCACCATCCCTGCTACTACCACCACTACCACCACCATTCCTGCTACTATCACCACCATTCCTGCTACTACCACCACCATCCCTGTTACCACCCCCACTTTCATTCCCATCACCACCACTACACCACCACCATAAAACCTCTTCATCCAAACCAACCTCCCCATTGACAAAACCCTAAAACCCACCAAGTATATGTGCTCCAGCATACTGCTTAGGATGGGGATATACGACTGCACCTTCGACGTGCTAGACAAAGCCAACCTCGCCAAGTTGTATCTAGTACCTGAAGTATCCTACTCCGAACCCACTACAGAATTCTTCACTTTTCTAACCAAAGAGCCCGTCGACATCATGGATAGGTCATGGGACGGGGGTGACAGAAAGCTCGTCACCCAAATCTTCGGTAGCAAGGTTGTCATAATGGAAAATATGTTGAACACAATCTTCATTGACAACCAGGACCAGCTGCGGAGAGCCATAGAGGTGGGGACCGAACATTCAGAGTTCAACAGACACAAATTCTGGAAATCTCTAACTGGGATCCCCACCTATGACGCGAAGACGTGCAAAGCGTCAAATATACACTCTGGCTTTGTGTGCACCCTGCACAAAATTCTCGCTGGCGCACTCTTCCCCAGGACAGAGGGGGGAAACGTTATAATTTCAGATCTTTTCATTCTCTGGTCTATTATTAACGAAAGGCCGGTCAATATCGGACGACAACTGATCCAGAAACTATCAACCTCCATCCTGGGGAAAGAAATCTACATGGGGGGCATGTCATATCTATTATCAAATACCTCAAGATGGACAGACCCCAACCCCGCTGCACGCAACTAAAGGGCGACATCCTTACCAATGAACAAACTCTGAAGAACTCCTTCATCATCAAGGAAAAGGATGGGAAACTACACTATGTCTTCTGCCCTATGGTTAAGTCATCCAGAACACTCATCCCGCTTCTAGAGCTAGCAAAGTACGACACCAAACAGCTCCTCTTCTCTGATGAGGAGCTTCCACAACTACTAGCTTCGATTAAAACAACCGAAAAGAAAGCTACAGCGGGACAAACGGAGCTGAGCATCACAGCCCCGACAGCTCGACCAACAAAAATACCCATCAAACAACCTTCTAGAAGGCAGTCACAGGCCCAACAGCTGTCGAGGACACCAACATCTAAGCCAAATCCTGAGGACGAGAGGCTCCATGAAGAAATCTTAACCTCCTCCTCAATCGACTCTTTCATTCAGAGTCTACACGAGCAGCTAACCGCTGCCACCACCCCACCTTCCACCATTCCAACATCTACCACTCCTTTCTTCCCCATCACATCCACGCAACCATTCACATCCTCTTCATCACCCCTTTTCCCTTTGGGCTTTCCCTTCTCCATCCCTATGCCCAACTTCACCAATTTCCCTTTCACCTCCGCAGTTTCCACCCCATCACTATCGCTACCACCGCTTTCACCACTTTTCACTTCCACAACCACCCCGACACCGCTGGTGACTGCATCCAAAGTCACTACACAGCTCGGGGCATCATCAGTGTCTCCTCCACAAGACACTACTACCATCCCACGCAGACCCCAGCCATCCAGTCAGTTAGTATCCTTGTAGACTTAGCCTCCTTTTGGAGAATCTAACTATGAGAAGTGCGGGAATGTTGCAACGCCAGCCATTCCCGAACAAATGGTCACATTACTTTGCATCATTCCCCTCACAAAGTGTGTTCCTCGACTTATCAAGGTTGCAATTCCATACGTCAACTGATTCCATTTCATAGTATGGAACGAGTAAGTTTAGACACCGATGAAGACCTCGATTCTGCCTCCGACTCGGACAATAATCTACCAGGCCATGAACAGGCCTTAAAACAACCTGCTTCTCCCCCTCCACATGAACTTCCCCCGCCACCACCTTTGCCGCACAAAATGCATGACCTGGATATGGTGGCCATCTCTACTTTAGATGCTCAGGACATTTTTATACTGAACAGTATAGTGGACGATGCAAAGGCGGGGGAAGACATAATTTATCATAATACAAAACTAGGCGTAAGTTGACACGTCAAGACTTCTGCAGCATCCTCCAACCTCGGTCCACGATGCCTATAGCAATCTTCCGTGTCCTCCTCGCCAATAGTATAGAAATGTACAGAAGTTCTAAGCGGCAACAACCGGTATTTAATGCCTCGCCTACTCTGTCTATTGGCCTTTTATACAAAGACATAAGAGCAAAGTCGATCGAGCGGCTGCGTGTTGGTTTAGCACATCCGGCAAGTTATCTGATCGTGCCCTTCCAAGTTTCGGACCACTGGCTTTTTATGATCGTGGATACCGAGGCTCGGGATGCCAAGGTGTATAATTTCTGTGGCGTCGAGCTACCAGCCGGCACAATAAACTTCACCGGTGAAGCAGCAGGAGAAGCAAGGTGTATACCCTTCCGGCTGCTTAAATTACTTTGGGCTGCCCGCCCATCTCTTCGCCAAGATTGGAGCCAACCTTGGTTCAATATCATAAACCCTCAAGTACAAGCCACTGAGGGATCTGGGGATTATCTTAGTCCTTTTCTTTAGTTTTCCATACTCTTTCTAAGTTAAAACTATACATAATCCTAAATTTACCCTTTTTTTGTAAATATACTATCAGACTAACTTTTCCTTTCTATATATGCAGAAAAAGCACAAAAAAATCATAAAAGAATAACTCAACCTCAAGACCGCATGGAGTCACACGATCTCAAGACCGCATGAAGCCAACCGGTCCCGAGACCGCATGGAGTCACACGGTCTCAAGACCGCATGAAGCCAACCGGTCTCGAGACCGCATGGAGTTCAAACGGTCTCAAGACCGCATGAAGCCAACCGGTCCTGAGACCGCATGGAGTTCAAACGGTCTCAAGACCGCATGAAGCCAAACGGTCTCAAGATCCAAACGGTCTTGAGGTCCAAACGGTCTTGAGGTCCAAACGGTCTTGAGGTCCAAACGGTCTCCAAACCGTTTGGACTTCACTTAAGGCCTATAAATAAGACCCCAAGGGTCCATCACGAGACATCAAGTTTTCAGACGTCCAAAGGCTGCCTCAATCATTCCAGAGCTCTTGCTACTTCCATCCTCTGCCCTGGGGCTGCCGGTCTGAGACCCACACTCCATCTTGAAGATGCTTTCTCTCTCTCCACCAAAGAAGGTGGGAAGAGGGAGATCTCATCATCAAGCAACCTGTGAAGCTGGTGGATCGTTTCTCTCTCCAAGGGGTTGACTTTCCTCCCTCCTTTGTGGGGATGATGCTCTCTCTCTCTTCTTGACTCCTTCTTTGTCCTAGTTATGAGCGAGTAGACTCTCTCACTAGGGTGTGGGGAGTAGCCATGTTACCCATAGTTTCATATCATGTAAATGTAATCCTTAGGTTGTAATATAGAGTTCTTATCTTTGTCAGTTCGACATGAAACGATTAATGAATGCATGTTGCTTGATCTCCAACTTGTGTTATCTTTTATCTTTTAGTATGAATTGTCTACGTTTGTACTATTAGACTCGAAACTCATTTGTATGTTGGTTCTTGGTGCATGTATCCACCATGCATCTGTTTCGGTATCTAGAAGTATATCTCAAGAAGTGGAGTAAACTCACTATCATCCATTGCACTTTCATACTATGAAATGGAACCAGTTGACGTATGGAAGTGCAACCTTGATAAGTCGAGGAACACACTTTGCGAGGGGAATGATGCAAAGTAATGTGACCATTTTTTCGGGAATGGCTGGCGTTGCAACATTCCCGCACTTCTCGTAGTTAGATTCTCCGAAAGGAGGCTAAGTCTACAAGGATACTAACTGATTGGACTCTTTTTGCAGGTTAAGTTTTGCTTTGCATGTGTTGATCGATGTGTGGTGGCGGTGAAAAACCGATCACACCCTAGTGATCTTTTATCATAGTTTAACTCATTAGATTTACCTGCTTTCTTTACCTTTTTTGCACTTAGCTTAAAAACAACCAAATCAACCTTTTGATCTAAATACCAACTACTAAAGAGATTAAGTGAAATTATTACGTTTTCCATCTTGTTGGCAACAACAAGACCGTTGTCTTTAGGATTCGACCCTTAACTATACTACGATAAGACTTCCACGTGTCTTAGAATACGTGGGTGGAGTTCTCTATCTAGTATAAGCAAGGCTAAACCTAAAGACTTACCATCTTTAGGATTTTTAGTTGGTGCACGCAATTCCACGTAAGTGGAAGCTCCATCACTAGTCTTTCTGAAGTTCCAATTGTTAGGGAGTTTGAGGATGTATTTCATGAGGAACTTCTAGGTGTTCCTCCACCTCAAGGGATTGATTTTGAGATTAATCTAATCCCGAGCACACAACCAATAGATCAAACACCTTATAGAATGACACCTGCTGAGATGGCAGAACTCAAGAAACAGTTATAGGATTTGCTTGAAAAGGGTTTTATTCGACCGAGTACTTCACCATGGGGTTCTCCGGTTCTTGTCGTTAAAAACAAGGACGGGTCTATGCGATTATGCATCAACTATAGAAAGCTAAAAAAAGTAACCATAAAGAACAAATATCCTCTGCCAAGGATAGATGACCTATTTGACCAGTTGTGTGGTGCAACTATATTCTCTAAAATAGATCTGAGGTTAGGATAGCATCATTTACGCATCAAGGAAAGTGACATACCTAAATCAGCTTTCAGATCAAGGTATGGTCACTATGAGTTCATAGTTATTTCGTTTGGACTAACTAATGCACCAGCTGCATTCATGGAACTCATGAATAGAATCTTTCAACCTTTCCTTGATCAATTCATAGTAGTCTTTATAGATGACATCCTGGTTTATAGTAAAGATGCTCAAAAGCATGGGCAACACCTTCGTCAGGCCCTGACTTTACTGAGAGAGCACAAGCTATACGCTAAGTTTAGCAAGTGTGAGTTTTGGTTATCAAAAGTGCCTTTCCTAGGACACATAATATCTGCCTCAGGTATCCGTATTGATCCTAAAAAGGTAGAATCTATCTTGGAGTGGGAACAGACAAAGACACCAATGGAGATACGCAGTTTTTTAGGATTGGCAGGCTACTATAGGAGGTTCATTAAGAACTTTAGTTCTGTAGCATTACCCCTAACCAGGTTGACTAGGAAGGAGGTTCCTTTAGTCTGGAATGACAAGTGTCAACATTCTTTCCAGTTGTTGAAAGAAAGGTTAACGAGTGCACTTGTGTTAGTGTTACCTGAGCAGGGAAAGGGGTATATTGTTTTCTGTGATGCTTCTAAGAATGGTCTAGGATGTGTGTTGATGCAGGATAAATAAGTGATTTCTTTTGTTTCTCAACAACTTAAGAAACACGAGGAAAATTATCCAACACATGATCTAGAATTAGCTACAGTGGTTCATGCGTTGAAGATCTGGAGACATTATCTCTATGGAGAGACATTCCAGATTTTCACAGACCATAAGAACCTAAAATACGTCTTTTCACATCATGATTTGAATATGAGACAACGCCACTGGATGGAGTTAATCAAGGACTACAATTATACAATTGATTATCATCCAGGGAAAGCTAATGTAGTGGCTGATGCACTAAGTAGAAAATCATCAGTGCCAACCATGAACAAAGCACAGTTGAACTCTTTAGTGAGCTTTAAATGAGACATGCTTGTCTCTCTGAGGCAAAACAATGTACACATTAAAGTATCCTTGTTAGATGGATTGTTAGATGAGATGCACATAAAACCTACTCTGAAACAACAAATCAAAGAGGCACAACAGGATGATGCTATGATTCAATAGATTAGATTAGAGTATGGTAGTAAGAAATGGGATGGGTTTCATGAGTCAGATGATGAGGTATTCTATTACCATGGTAGGATGGTAGTACCTGATGCCAATGACTTAAGGAAGTTAGTCTTGGAGGAAGCTCATTCGTCTATGTATGTGATGCATCCAGGGAGCACCAAAATGTATCATAACCTGAAGGATATGTATTGGTGGCCTAGTTTGAAGAAAGATGTAGCTGAGTTGTTATGCGATGTCTGGTGTGTCAGCAGGTTAAAGCTGAACATCAAAAGCCCGCAAGAACAATGCAACCTTTACCTATATCACAGTGGAAATGGGATCATGTAACCATGGACTTTGTGGTTGGTTTACCCAGAACAGCCAAAAGTCATGATTCTATTTGGGTGATAGTTGATAGGTTGGCTAAGTCAACACATTTTTGTCCTGTCAAAACCACCTATACTGCTAAGAAACTTGCACAAATCTATATAGATGAGATAGTGCATTTACACGGGGTTCCATCTACAATTATTTCTGATAGAGGTCCCCAGTTCACGGGTCATTTTTGGGAACAACTCCATAAAGCTTTGGGTACGCAGTTAAGGTTTAGTACCACCTTCCACCCACAGACAGATGGACAATCTGAGAGGACTATATAAAAATATTTGAATTATTAGATAATCATGATCATGATGCATTTTGAGTCAAAATGCAAAAAAAAGGCAAACCTCCATAACACCTAAAACACCTAAAGAAACTAAAGGGAATAGGGCAAATTCCACAGTTTATGTAGAGACTAACTGAGTAATCTAATTTAGTACTAATTTCTAATAGAATTCTCTTACAACAATAGTTATCAGCACAGTATTGATATGGCACCATATGAAGCATTATACAGTAGATGTTGTAGATCTCCATTGTACTGGTATGAAACAAGAGAATATCAACTTTTGGATCCTGAATTAGTGCAATAGACAACTGAGAAGATTAAAGTAATACAACAACAGTTAAAATTTGCACAGGATAGAAAGAAATCATACACTGATAAATGACAAAGACCTTTAGAATTCCAAGTTGGAGACAAAGTATATCTCAAAGTCTCACCTTGGAAAGGTGTTCTTAGATTTGGGAAAAAGGGTAAGTTAGCTCCTAGATTTATGGGGACTTATCCAATCACTGAACGGATTGGAAAGGTAGCCTATAAGTTGGAGTTGCCACCTGAACTACATAGATTGCATCCAGTATTCCATATATCCATGCTGAGAAAGTGTCACCCTGATACGGAGTTAGTTTTACAACCTGTGGAGGTAGAATTAAATGAAGATATATCCTATGTAGAAGGACCAATGATGATTCTTGACAAGAGAATTAAAAAGTTGAAAAAGAAAGACATAATGCTTGTAAAAATCCTCTGGCATCATCGTGGCGTTGAAGAGGCTACGTGGGAGATGGAGGAAGAGATGAGGACGAAGTACCCTTCTCTTTTCTCTTGACAATTTTGGGGACGAAATCCCTATTAGGGGTGAATAATTGTAACATCCCTGACCTGGGTTATGCCTTAACCTTGGGAGTTTTGCTTAAGTAAGTCATTTATATTCTTGTCTTTATCCTTTGAAAAGTAATTAAGACTAAAGGAGATCTTATGTTTCAAGTTTGGACCTATTTGAATAATGTTGAAACAATATTTTACATGTTTTGGACTAAAGTGCAATTTACCCAATTTAAGGGGTTACCTTGCAAATTTTACTATGTTCCTCAAAGTGTTATAGCATCATAAGAATGATAATGATGTTGAGGTATGGCTTCCACAAGCCTAAGTTCCAAGAAGGAGCTTGTTTGAATAATGCTTGTGTATTGAATGCTAGATTTGGTGTAATTTGCAAATTACCCAAAATCTAGAGTTGGATATGTAAAATACCACCTCTATTGTGTCCCTATTATTTCTTGGTATCATTTAGAGAAAATAAAAAGAAAGGGGTGTCTTTTTGGAACCACATTTGAGGAGAGATAATCTTGATAATAGAATAATAAAGAAATAAGCATAATTGAAAACCTAAATTTATTTTGTAGCAAACATAAATATATTAATTGAAGTGCCCGTAAACTAAAAAGGTTGTAGTTGAAATCCTATAGTGGGAGGATGTCCAAATGCTTTGAGTGGGATGGAAATATCCTAAGTAGGTGAAGAAATCCACTCACATTTGTTAATTAAAAAGTAATGCCCACTAAAAATGGATAATAATATTATAATGATTAAGGTGCTTAAGTGGTTGCTTTTAATTCAAGGATAATTGAGAGGATATTGAGGGTAAGTAAGATGGCTTCGAAGGAAAGGAATGGAGGGGGGCATGTGGCAAGAAAGTGGATAAATGTTCTCTTACTTTCTCTCTCTTAAAAATTCATATACATATACTCCATTTTTCACTTACTTGAAAGACTATTTTTGCAAACCCCTTTCTTCCCTTGCTTTGGATGACAACCAAGGAGCTTAGGAGCAGGAGGAAAACGTTCCCCAAGGTAAAGGTAATCTCCATGATCATATTTAACCTTGAATTGATGGTTGAAATCGGATTTCAACACTCATTTTCTTCTCTCTTCCATCCAATGCTCAACCTTGGCTATCTTTTGCATCCAAAGAGTTGGAAACAAACCTTGGATAGTTGAAGGAGCTTCTTTCACCATTAGAGATGAGAAGCTTGAAGCTTTGAAGCTACTTTGAAGGCGGGTTATATAACTTGAACCCATCAATGTTATTATTGATTTCAATTCCTCATCATATGTTGATCTTTTATTTTCTTCTTGAATAATTGATGAATTCATCATATATATGATAGTAGAATTCGGAGGTCTAAAGCTTGATGATGATTACATCATCTTAACACACACTTCAAGAATATAAAAGTCAAACAGTTTCATTTTGTTGGTCAAACGGTTTCAAACCGTTAGAGATCAAACAGTTTCAATGGATTCAAAGATCAATTGGTCTCATGACCTAATAACTTCAAACAATCAAACTCAATTGATTTCAGAACCCTAGCTCAATTGGTTTCAAAGCCCTAGATCAATTGATGTCAAAACCCTAATTTAGGTTTAAACGGTTTCAACTCTAATTTGACTAAACGGTCTCAAACCATTTGAAGGTTTAGACCAAGACCGTTTGAAGGTCTAAATGGTCTCAAACCGTTTGAGGATAAAGACCAAGATCATTTGAAGGTCTAAACGGTCTCAAACCATTTGAAGATAAAGACCAAGACAGTTTGAAGGTAGAAACGGTCTCAAACCGTTTGAAGGGTTAGACCAAGACTGTTTGAAGGTCTAAACGGTCTCAAACCGTTTAAAGGGTTAGACCAAGACCGTTTGAAGGTCTAAACAACCTCAAACCATTTGAAGGGTTATACCTAGACAGTTTGAAGGTCTAAACGGTCTCAAACCATTTGAAGGGTTAGACCAAGACCGTTTGAAGGTCTAAATGCTCTCAAACCATTTGAAGGTTTAGACCAAGACCGTTTGAAGGTTTAGGATCAGACTGTTTGAAGGTCTAAATGGTCTCAAACCGTTTGAAGGTTTCGGGCCAAACCATTTGAAGGTTCAATTGGTCTAAACCGTTTGAAGGTCCAATTGATTCAAACCATGTAAGTACTAATAACCCCATAAGTGGTTGAAGAGTATCTCAAAATTGATTTCAATGGAAGTACCTTTAAAGTATTTAGGTGATTAATACATTGAGAGTGATTATCCCTTGATGCCTATGAAAGTAATAATAAATACAATACACTATGATAAACATAGGTGCATGTACTTAGTGAAAGGTTAAATCAACTGAATAAGGTATGATGATGATGTGTGTTCCTAAGTACATGCAACAATGATAAGTATGATTTAATACTTAAATAATGCTATGTGCTCCAAGATATGTGGAAGCACTGACTTAGGGTTTGGATTAATGAGGTAATCATAAAACCCTAATCAATAAGGAAAATTTCAATAAATAAGTTTAATTGAATACTTATGAAGGTATTATGTAATTCTAGACATGTGGAGCAATGAGTTAAGTTTTGGATATTAAGTGTAATATCAATGCATTCTCCAAGATGCATGGAGATTTGAATTAAGGTTTGATCTTTGATAATGTGATCATGAAACCCTAAAATAGGGTGATGTTATGTAAAACCCTAATATAGGGTGATGGTATGTGAAACCCTAATATAGGGTGATGTTATGTGAAACCCTGATATAGGGTGATGTTATGAGAAACTCTAATTGATAAAGATGGGAAACACTAACCCTAATGAGGGAATAGTGATGTTATCTTTGTATTGCATAATGTTGATATGTAATTGATATGGTTGTTATCAAGTATACTAACCATACAGGTATCATGAGATGATGAGCATAACCAGGTATAAGTAATGAAAGTAATGGGCCTTGTGAGCCATTATTTTATTTGTTGCCTAGTGAGAGGTGACAAGAAGTTGAATATGCCTCGTGAACTATGTCAGATACTAGTGTAACAAGTATCATGAATACCTTGGTCAGATGACCTAGAGGTAATAGTTACCTGATAGTTGTAACCATGTTCAGTGATGAACTAAGGGTTTGAATAACTAGATCTAGTAAACATGATGATGGTATTGTGAGGGATGTGAATTCCCAGTAATGAGATAAGGGATTGAGATCCCAATGTTTTATAAAGCTTTGAAAAGTACTTGATAGAAATATTACATGTTTCTTTGTAGCATTTTTCATAATAATTCTTGTTTCAAAACTTGACTGATGCTAAAAGAATATGGTAATTTACTTAAATAATCAAGTGAAATCTTATCATGTAGAGCCCTGGCCATAGATCCATCATCGTCAGTAGTTGGTGTTGGTGAAATAGATTTTCCTATGGGAACTCCTGGAATGCATATTTTTGAATATGTGGGGGTAATGGGCGAATATATCCTTACGCCTCATAGGAATGATTGCGGGCCATATCCTATGCACAGGAATGGTTATGGACCATATCCCAATAAGAGTATGGCTATAGGCCATGACTCCATAATACCAGGCATTGGCTACGGGCCATATCATAAAGAGAGTATATGCTATGGGCTATAACTCTATAACAAAGTTGTCAATATACCCTGGAAAGCTATTTTATCAAGAGACACAGGATGTCCTGCATGTGGTCTCACACTGACCGAGACAGATGAGGTGATGGAGTCCGGCTCTTCCATTGACCTTGTGTGGTACCGATGCTTATGTAATCATGGTCGGTTGGAGCATGAACGATATACTTCATCTCCTCAGGGCATAAGTGTGATTGTAAGATGTAATCATCCATTTAGCATATTTGCTTAAGGATGAAATACCGAAATCATTGGTTGATGTTACATTACTTATAGTATCCTAAATGGATATATGATATACATGTTCTTTATATTTCTTAGTAAATAGATGATTTAAATATTTATCATACATAGTTCTAATGCTTTAAAAGATGATATTGCTCTATTCTGCTTAAATAGTGATTTATCCTACTTATTAATAATAAAAAATCCTATGTTTAGTTTATCACTATTTATCTGCAATAATAATGTTTCTGGCGGAGAGCTATATCTCTCGCTGGGACAATTTCAATGGTCTCACCCCCGTGGGATCCAACCTTTTTAGGTGAACGAAGACGCGGAGGTAGAAACCATACTGCATGGGAAGGACAGCAGCATCAGGGACAACAGTAACATCTCAGGTGAAGATACTGATTGTCGTGTCTTGTAGATATGAGTCCTATGTGTCGTCTTTGTACTCTCAGGTCCTTGGAGTCAGTAGTTAGTGCTTTTATGATCGATCTGAGATTTTGGCATTGAATGCCTTGAGTTTTTATGTTGCTTATGTGTAGATTTAATAGAGTAAAGAAGGTACATGGTATGTACTTTGTAGACCAGAATGTATATTTAATATTTTTGTTCTTGTTATAAGAGTTTCCTGGAAATGGATCTCTTTGTAAATGGTTTTAATTTTTAGTGATTTTTGTTAATCCACTATTTATATTTAATTCAGCAACTAATTACGCAGTGACGGTCTGATTTGTGGTCGGGTCGTCACAATCTAGGGACGGAGGTTGAGGGTGAATGGGAGGCGGCACAATCGAGAAAGACGGGGTAGGAGGATGCGGTTCGAGGAGAGAGGAAGGACAAGTGAGGACGGGTGTTGGATGTGCGCCTTTCGTGGACATTTCGAATCATGCCGATCCTAATGTGATTCAGAAAGCGACATTTATTCACATGAGAATACCAGTCCAGAAATGCAGGTAATTTTCGACTCCATCAGCGAATTAGCCAAACCGTGTATTTATAATAGTGGGTACTTAAAACACCGTCTTTAATTACAATCCCTCCATCAAATGCAGTGGCCAAACGGCCCCTGAAGGTACATACAGTGGTAATTGCTACTTCAAAAAAAAAAAACTTGTTGCATACTAAAAATGTTGGATCTCTTCTTTCCATGAGGTAGTGTTTGGGCGGCTGAAACGAACAATACTTTTTGAGTTGTTTTCTTATTTATTTAATAATTCTTTATATAATATAGTTTGTTTCCTTATCATCTTTTATACATTTTTTAAAGTTATTGTTGAGCACCAGTTAGTGAGGAAAATAAATATAGGAATGACAAGCGTATAAGACGTCAAGTTCGAGCTCATGATACGATACATGCCACTTTATCATTTTCTAAAGTAGTTGATGTTTTTGCGGCTAGCATCATTTTATTTGGAACTACTCGTTCGGTAAATGTAAAACGCAATTACATATTCATCGTTTATGTTCTCTCTCCACATGTATTTTCCATTTGTAGAATAAGAATTGAGTAATGAACATATTTTTTATTTTGTTGTTTAAATATTGGATAAAAAGTGAGGTATATAAATATATATATATATATATATATATATATATATATATATGTATATGTGTGTGTATACACATTCATAGAGAGACTGTAAAAGGGTTGATCACATTTTTATAGTTTTTTATGTATATAATATTGAGCAATAAACAATGCTTCGTTGTATGTCATTCTTGTCATGTTTTTCACGCTTTCCAGCGTAGATACAATTTTAATAAAAATTACGTCAAAAAAGGATAATAATTGTTCCACCATAATTAATGTGGATAATTAATTCCCGCACAAAGAAATCAAAAAAAAAAATCCACACCAAAAAATGTGAATAATTAGATAGCAGCCATATTATGTGAAAAAATACACACAAAATGTGTGGGTAATTCTTTACTTTTTTTCACACTATCTCTATTCTATTAAGCGTGGATATTATAAATTTCTATGCTTTTTAGCGTGGATAACCCGTATATTATATTGAGAAAAAATAATGGTATTTTTTGTGGGTTTCTATTTTGGTAGACGTCGGGAGTCGCCCTATCATTTTTCTATGGAAGTTCCACGCAGAAAATTCATAACACTGTCAATCTAATATCAGACACTTTTATGCACAATATCCTTTGCATTTGGATTCCATGTGGAGCAGTTAATTAATGGAGCCCCTCCCGCTGTCCTCTTTATAATTGGGCAATGGTGTAGGGTACATGGAAGACTTGGGTACTTTTTATAAATAAATGGAATGAAGAGGAGGAACAGATGAATTATCTCCTATGCCATCATAACTTGGTTACATGGTTATATAGCAGGCCACAAGTGACCGTTACAGTAATTGAGAAGGTTGAAAAAAAGGAAAGGGACATAACTATTGTTTAATGCAATGAATGATGATATGAAGAGTCGTGACTCCTCATTTGTATGGCTTTGAGGGCTTGTCATTAAGGGGCAAGCCTGAGTTGCTTAACATCCTCTTGCAAGCTTGATCTGAGAGAAGCGAAGGCTGAGCTTGAGAAGAAGATGGTGAAGGATCTGCTTGTTCAGGGCCTTGGTGAAGATGTCAGCCAATTGATCATGCGTTGAGAGACAAATTGTGTGATGATGTGCCCATATAGACTTTTTCTCAGATGAAATGGTAGTCCAATTCAATGTGCTTAGTCCTTGTGTGGAGTACCAGATTGACAGTGAGGTGTATTGCACTGAGGTTGTCATAGTAGAGGGTAGCAGTGTGGGGCTAGGGTGGGTGTAATTCTATAAGTAAATGGGAGAACAAGGTAAGTTCAGCTGCCGAGAGTGATAAGGAGCGATACTCTGACTCAGTACTGGACTTTGAGATGGTGGATTGCTTCTTAGAGACCATGACATGTAGGTGCATCCCAAGAAAATGCAAAACCCACTGGTGCTACACCAGATGAGAGGGCAGCCTACCCAGTCAGCATCTGAGAAGCTAGAGAGAGGGAGACTATCATCCTTGTAGTTTTGCATTCCAAGATGGGTGGTACCTTTTATATGCCCAAGGATACGTTTTACCAGAGTCATATGTGTAGAGGTCAGCTTGTGCAAGAACTGGCAAGCGAGGTTGACTGCGTAGGTGAGGTCTAGTCTGGTGAGTGTGAGGTATTGGAGAGAACCAGCGATGCGTTTGTAGTCGATGGGGTTGGAAATTTCATCGTCAGATTGGTGAATGGACTCTCGGAGGAAGTTGGCATTGACAGGTGTGGAAGCAGGTTTGCAATGTGCCATGTTCTCTCGCTCCAGAACTTCAAGGGCATATTTGGTTTGGAGAAGAAGGAGACCTTGCGAATTGGGTTCTATCTGGGTGTCGAGAAAGTAGTGAAGATCACCCAAGTGTCGTAGAGAAAATTCAGATTCAAGGGCTACGATGACGTGTTTGATGAACTCAGGAGAGATACCAGTGAGAAGGATGTCTTCCATGTATAGGAGGAGATATGATGTGCACGACTGGGTGGAGTAGACAAATAGGGATGAATCATTGGTGCAGGGTGTAAAGCCAAGTTCTTGGAGGAAGGAGCTGATGCGGCTGTACCAGGTTATGGGGGCTTTCTTGAGACCGTACATGGATTTCTGAGGTGCACATACATGATTGGGTTTTATGGGGTCTGAGAAACCTGGAGGCTGTTGCATGTAGACAATAGTGTTGAGGGTCCCATTGAGGAACATTTACAGCTGTCTAGCTGTTGTATGGTCCACCCTTTGGAGGTGGCAATGGTGAGAACAGTCTTGACAGTGGCATCACGCACAACATGACTGAAGGTCTCTATATAATCAATACCTTCTTCCTGAAGGAACCCTTTGGCAACAAGGCGGGCTTTGAGCCTGTCAAGGGTGTCATCTGTGTGAAGTTTGGTTTTAAAAATCCATTTGCATCCAATAACGTTCATTTGGGGAGTTCGTTCGATGAGTATCCGGGTTTGATTCTGATGTAGGGTGTGAAGTTCATCGAGCATAGCAGCCTTCCAGCCAGGGTGGTTGAGGGCAGCAGTGATGTTACGAGGCATGTGTATGTGTAGTGAAGAGTGAAGAGCATAATGAGGGTTGGGCTTGTGGATACCTATATGACTGTGAGTCACCATGGGGTGACTAGGATGCAACTAGGGGGGTGCGGGAGGCGTAATTAGATTTTCTTCTAGAGTGTTGGAAAGGATAAGATCTGTTGTTGGTGTGTCTGGTGGAGTAGGGAATGGTTTGGTGGTGTCAGGTGGGGTTGAGGAAGTAAGGTCAGGGATAGGAGGTGGAGGAGTTGAGTTAGTTATAAGACGTCAAATGTTGACAATTTCGAACAATCATTGATTTTTCATGGCCGTCGTTTTGGACTGATTCAGTTATATAATAAAGGCTCTCCAACAACTCATCTTGAAATTTACTAAAATCGACTCTTGTATGAATTGACGCCATTTAAACCTCAACATGTAGTTTTGTTCGCAGCTTGGGTTTTGTATATTCTCTTTCATGATCTGCTTTTTTCTCATTATGTCTCTAACGCATAATGGCCCTTCCAATGTGGCAAAAAAAAATTCCAATGAAATTTTGTTTCCAAGATATCCACTAAAAATGAATTCATGCCCTCACTTCGTTGACTACTTTTTGTTCCTACAAAGTTTAGATCAAATATAAAATACTTAACATGATAATTTTTAACTCATACTAACATTGTGAAAAATGAAACATACCTGCAGTAAAAATGTGTCTCGAATATATAGGCACCCATTTATGCCTTAGGTTGTATATAGAGTGCAACCACCCATTCTCTTGTAAATCATTTTTTTGTATAATATCCTTCCACCTCCTTTCAAATTGGTCAGAACCTTTAGAGTTTCTAATGCATGAATTAAAAGTATCCATAAATGAAGACTTTTTAGATATAGCACCCAACTTTTCAGGAACTTTACCGAGGATATGTCAAATAAAATAGTTATGATGTGCACTCAGAAAAGTATTTCGAATGGAAGTTGTCATTACAAGATCTTGATCGGTGACAATAACATCTGGTGGCTTTCCAGACATTGCCTCTTGGAATTTTTCAAACAACTAGGTTAAAGAGGAAATCTTCTCATCCTTAATTAATCCAGAACCAAAATTTGTTGATTGTCGGTGGTGGTAATTCCCTGTAAACAATGCAAATACTAGAGAATATTGGTTGGTATCATATGTTGTGTCAAATATAATGATATCAGAAAATTTTGAATATGATTTTCTTGAAAGTCCATCTGCCCAATAAACATGACTCAGTTTGTTCTCGTCGTCAACATTATATGTATAATAAAATGTTGGATTCATCTCCTTTTCTTTTTTGAATTGATTTATTAAAACTTGCACATCTTGTTCGTTTATTTCTTGCCTTTTATCTCTTTTATAATTTCTAAGATCACGTTCCGTACAACCAATATTATGGTAGCCTCCACTTTCTATATCCAGAACTATAAACAACTTCGATGTTCCAATATTTCCTTCTTGGAAGTTGTCATGGAGACACTTCATTGCTGGATTTACCTTTCTATGAGATCTTATAAATGAAGTTTTCTGAGGAGTAGACAAGGCATGGTTATGATTTTCAACAAATGAATGCACAACCCATTTCCCAGTACGATCTTTATGAAGCACCAACTTAGCAAGACATCCTTCTCGTGTTAATCCTTTGTTTCTTTTACCCACATTGCTTATGTGACCTTCAATATCGCCACTAGCATATTTAGCATTTTTTTGACATTGTTTACAGCATACATACTCCTTCCAATAAAGTTCTTTATCTTTGCCATGCTATTTTGTAGTGTTTTTATGCACGGCAAAGCTGGTTTGTTTAGCATAATCATAGTAAAAAATTCACCTTGTTGTAGTGACACAAAAGTCCTCCCAATTTGTGGCCTCCCATTATCTTCAACCTCTCATTGTCAATCACATTAATTGGATCAACGTGATTAGGAGTCATGTCAGCATGTGGCCTCCCATTGTCTTCAACATCAACAATCCCATCACTAACCACATGGATTAGATCAACGTCGTCATTTTCAGATCTGCAAATAGTTTGTAAAGCTTATTCATACAAAAGAATAAACATACAATCACAAAAACTACTTACTCGTACTAGATATTAATATCTTAGAAAAATTCTAGCATCTGAATACATTAGCACTGTCGGGAACCTAATGTTGTTGTTTATACTTTAATCAAAGACAACTACTGAACTAACAATACAATACAATAAAGGGAAGATGGGCCATTTTTATGTCATGAGACAAAGATCTGTTCTTGAATATGACGACAAGAAGAAATATGTGTTTGACTTCAAAGATAAATTAACTATTTACCTATCAACTCCCTCCATATTGTCACAGACTTAAGGTGTCGTGGTGATATTCTATGTGAGAAGAGACTTGCTTTGATGTGACCTTTTCCTTTCTGGTATGGATTTGCTATTCCTTGGTAGACTGAGAAGCACGCTGCTCCGGGACAGTCTGGGTGCCACGCGGTCAGGCATCCCTACACCTCTTTCTCCGTCAGTACCGAGACCGGAACTCTATTCCCTTCTCTCTTTCGTGCATTTATTCGTTTGTGCTTTTTATACTACAGCCCCATCCGTCAGTATTTTGTGTGTAATAATAATTATTAAAACTTTTATATCTTAAAAGATTATTCTAGACGGCTATGTAAACAGGGTTACAAAATCTTCCGTCCCCGAAATGAAAGCTCGTCGCTACGGCGGCCAAAAGAATCAATTTTCAGCTTGTGTGCGGCGGCCAAAAGAATTTATTTTCAACTTGTGTATGATCCCTTCCGACTGGTTTCGATGCTTAACACATATTACTTCTTAAAAATAACGATTTTTTTGTTTCTTCCGGCTACATAGTATAGGCAATTCGTTGTCGACGAATCAACCATTTTTAAGAAAATAACTTCATATATGCAGGAAGGTGTACTGTTTGCGTCCGAATATACAACAACAATGGAGGACATGTCAGTAAAACGACTTTGATATAATGTTCTTTTGGCCAAGCAGTATGGATGTGCCTTATATTTAATTCAGGTACTCTCAAGAACATATTTCCTTTTCTTACTACGTTTCAATTTTAAGAAGTGTACTCATTCATAAAGAATTATTACTAAATATGTGTCCAATACGAAATCTAGTCAGTTGATACAATAATCAGCCGCAAAATTATAAGAAAGAAGAAGATTTGTTTCTTTACTTGGAACAATCGTACGTCTGCTCATAAGGTACAAAAATTATGTCTAATATTGTATGCTTTATTATAGTATAACATCATAACCAACAATTCACATTTACATTATTTTAATATTTTTATACTTAAACTTAGTTCATTTTATATGGAGAAACCAATATCTGAGGATAATGCTGGCATATCAAGTAGCATAGATACAAGGTATCGATATCTATATATATTTTTTTTACTTTACAATGGTGTAAGATAATAATATGTTTTTATCTTTAGATCAATAAATGATGAAAATGATGATTTACCTATCAATGATTCGGTTGAATTGTCCCACGAATCACCTAAATCGGTGAGGCACAAATTAGATTTTGAGATTCCTGAATTGGACATGGAATTTGAATCAGAACAAGTTGCATGTGAATTCTATAATCATTATGCTCGGAAAGTTAGATTTAGTATTCATAAAAGTAAATGTCGTAGAAATGTAAACAAGGATTTAACGTATAGAAAATTGTGTTGCTCTAAGGAGGGGTTTAAATCTTTTGATCATAGAACAGTTGTTGTAAAGAAGCGTAGACAAGAAACAAGGACAGGTTGTAATACTTTTATGGATATTCATCTTAAAGATGGAAAGTGGAAAGTCATAAAAATTGAACTAAATCACAACCATGAACTCGCTTCTACCCCTTAGCACCATATGCATAGGTCTCAAAGACAAATTTCTGAAACTCAGGCTGCACAAGCTGATATTGGTGTCTGTTTTGGAATTCGTGTTGGACAAATGATGGAATATATGGGTAGACAAGCTGGTGGAATTCAAAATCTTAGCTTTCTTGAAAAGGACTATAAGAACTATCAAAGTAGTAAACCCATGAAGAATATTGAGAAGGGAGATGCAGTTGCTATAGTTGAGTACTTAAAAAAGAAGAGAGTTGAAAATCCTAGTTTCTTTTATGAAATGCAATATGATGAAGAGAATAAAATCACTAATATTTTCTGGGCAGATGCCATATCTATAAGTTATTATTATAGTTTTGGTGATGTGATTGGATTTGATACAACATAAAGAACTAATGTAGAATGTCGACCATTTGGTATATTTTTCAGTGTGAATCATCATAGACAAACTATAAGTTTTGGTTCAACATTATTATATGATGAGACTATTTCTAGCTTTTTTTGGTTATTTAAGACATTTTTACAAGCAATGGGTGACAAAGAACCACAAACAATTTTAACGGATCAGGATAAAGCCATGGAGTCTGCCATTAATGATGTTTTGCCACATACTCATCATTGACTTTGTGTTTGGCTTGTCTATCAATATGCTCTCAAACATCTCAGTGCTCAGTTTAAAATTATTGTTGATGGAAAGTAGACATTTCTTCATGATTTTAGTAGATGTGTATATGATTATGAAGATGAAGATGAGTTCTTAAATGTTTGGGATGAAATGCTAGAAAAGTACAATCTTCAAGAAAACAAATGGTTAAAGAAAATCTTTGATGATAGGGAAAGATGGGCAATGGTCTATTGTCGAAATTTTTTTACTGCTGATATGAAGTCGACACAATGAAATGAGTCATTAAACTCTAAACTAAAGCGTTTTCTTCTACCTCATTATAACTAGTTGGATTTTTTCAAACACTTCGACCGTGTCTTACAAAAGAGGAGATATAGAGAATTGAAAGCTGATTTTCAAATGAAGAATTCCTTGCCACAAGTTTTCCTTCCTTCAAGTATTTCAAAACAAATGGTTAGCATATATGTACCAGAGATCTTTGAAAAGGTTCAAGAAGAATATGTTCATTTTGTTAATTATTCATTACAAATGATTGATGATGGGTCAACTAAAATTTTTAAAGTCACAATGATTGGAAAAGATAGGAAACATTTTGTTGACATTGATGTTGTGAATCAAACAGTTGATTGTAGTTGCAAAAAATTTGAGTTTTCAGGAATCCTTTGTAGACATGTGTTTCGAGTCTTCTATCATTTTGAAATTACAAAACTCCCCTCAAGATATATACTTAAAAGAAGGACTAGAGATGCCAAAGTTAGCAAGCCATTAGATTGGTGTGGTACTACCATTGATGTTGATCCAAAGGCTACACTTGCAAAACGTAATAACATTTTATGTCAAGCTTACATCAAATTATGTGAAGAAGCATCGGAGTTTGATGAAACATTTGACATAAGTTTGAGACATGTGGAGCAATCTCTTGAAGAGGTACGGGAATATAAAGAAAATATGAAATTAAAAGGGAAGCAACCGGTCCAATGCATCCTTGATGAGCAACATGGTGAAATTAGTGTTGAACTCAAAAGAAGGGATACAGAGAAAGGAAGTAGAAAATACAAAAAGAGTTTCATTGAGAAGGGAAGAAGGAGGAAAGATATTCCAAAGGTATTGCTTTCAATTTTATCATTCATCTATCTTTGATTTTAATTTTAATTAGAAAATTTGAAGATTTTTCTTTGATTTTGTAGGACCAAGAAATTAGTCAAAATGTTGATATAAGTAAAGATCTGAGAAATAATACAATAGATATTCAGACTACTACACAAGTGTGTTTCTTCATCCGTAATATTTTGATAAATCATGCACATGTGACTAATGTTTATTCAATCATATACTATAAGGTTTTAACCTTAGATCTTTACACAATAACAGGGGAGTCAAAGCATGCATAGATATGTCTCAGACAATGACCAATATAATAACTCTCATGGTGGAAGTGTGTTACAATTATTAATGGTGAGACAAAAAAATATTTCCTAACTGTTATTTCATTTATTTATAATGTTATGTTACATTTTTAGGGAGTTGAGCAAACGGTTGCTGTACCTTTTGGTAAGCAAATTATCCCTGCAACTTTAAGGATTGAGCCGGCACGCTCAATGGGATCCACTGCAAGTGAGAAATAAGTAATTCTTTTTCATCGATATGAAGCAATTGCATATTTCCCTATCTTTTTATTGCAAATTTCAATTTAATGTGTCTAATATATGAAATATTTTCTAGACTACAACTACACCAATCATTACCTTAGACATACAAAGATGACTCACATAATAGATAAGGAGGTCTTTGTTGCAGTTACCTTGATGAGGACGAGACAAGAAGCTAGTGACACTAAGTCAATTATTTGAAGATATTTGTTTTCATTTTTATTGCAAGAAAATTTTTGCAAGAAGCATTGGTTAAGAAAAAAGAATGCTCTGACTGTTGAAAATGATGTGGTGCGGCATTTAGATTTAAATATTTTGGTTGACAAAAATAGTACATTTGTAATTTTTCACCATACATGTGTTTATCAAAATTGAAAGTGTACGATAGTGAGATGTTATAGAACTAGAAATCATAATTACATGACCGCAAGTAAAAGATTATGATTGTGCAAACGGTATGACCACTGAATTTTGACCGGGAACAAATATTGTATTTTTATTTAAAACGGTGCCCGCATTTTTTTGTTGACCCTATAGCATCGTTATTTGGAAAAATTGACCCTATAGATCGAGGTGCAAAGCCAAATTCGCACGAATTTTTGTCGCGGGAAACCTATAAGGTATGTTTTTTTTGATAAAGACGATGCAATAGTCTATTAGGTCAGTTATTTTAGTAAAAACGACACTATGGGAAGTGACGTTATAGGACAAAAATATAATATATATATATATACATATATATATATTTGGGATCCGATCTTATACAGACTACATACCTTACGGATGGTGGCGGGATCCAAGTTTTTGTTATTAGTGTCGTTCCTCGTATTGTGCGGCACATCTATTTATTCTGTTTGCACGCTTCCCCGACGTCAAGTTTCTATTTCTGAGACTTAATTGTATTGTGCTCATTTGCATGGTTGGCAGCGTTAGATGCAAGGGAGGCGAAAAGAAAAAGCGATAAGGAAAAGGTAGCATCAATTAATACTATGTGTAGGGCTGTAAATGGGTATGGGTAGACCCGCGGACCCACAAATCCGGACCCTTAAAAAACCGTCACGGGTCTAAATTTTTGGACCCGTAGAACTGTGGACCCGCATATAAGCGGGTCCACTAATGGGTAGGCTTGGACCCAGACCCGCAAACCCGTGGACCCGCTATACCTAAATAGCAATGACAGATTACCAATAAATAGCAGTGTAAATAGCAATGATAGATTACCAGTAATGAAAAATAGCAAGTCACCGGATATTATAACATTGGATTCAGGCAGGAAAATAACTCTCGCTAAAGGCTCAGGACACACCTATCTAACTTCCTACTATATATCATCTTCGTGGTACAAATACAAGCCGAGGCCAAATCTTGCACATGCTCTGCAAAAAGCTAACTGCTCAGCCGCTGCAACAGGGCCCTTTGGGTGGTCATTAGTTAGAGATATTGTTCCAGTTGATTCACGGTGTGCCTCTCCATCAGAACCATGTATAGTTACACGGTATACTATAGTGACGGTTCTGTTATCAGAGAAAATTGCATCACGTATCTCTCCACACCATCCGGGAGCATAAAAGTTGAGCATCCGGTTGGCATGGTACCAGGGAATGGAGTTGTCCTCTGCCTTGATTATCTTCTCGGAAATGCACTTGTTAGGTCCCTGAGAATCTCGGCCAGAGGGCGAATGAGCGGCGAGGGTTTTTGTCCAGCCGCACTAAATATAAACTTTTTTACATAAAAATATATAATGTTTACATAGAACCGCTTACCCTCATACCCGCATCACAAACTCACTATCATTACGGGAACGGGTATGGTGCGGGTCTAGATTTTGATTAATGCGAGTCCAGAACCGGAACCGGACCCACTAAATTTAATGGGTATAGGTATGTGTATGGCCAGACCCGCACCGTACCCGCACCGTTTATACCCCTAACTATGTGGCTATACCTACCCATATAGGTCACAATGGAAAATAGCTATTCTGTATAACATCTCTAACTATTCTAACTCGGGAACGTTATATAAGTCTACCACTATTCACATGAAACAAGAAGACACCATCCATCACCACAACCGATATTGGTGTGATGCTTACTTTTTATTCTATACATATAATATAAATTGCCTCCAACTACCATCCTCCACCTCACTTTTCTATAATGTGTAATTATAAATTTTATCAGATGTCAACTTTCATTCATGTAAAAGATCATTGTTTTTTCAATCAATGTTGCATACCATGTCGTGAGTCTTGTTGTTAGTCTCCTCATGTGATGTCATTTCTATGTTACACATCAGCGTCTTACTTTGGACTCGTGGTCGTTCTTTGGTTCATCTATTAGTGTCATTTATACACTTGCCATCCACATGATTGTTCTCTGATCCTTCCAACACCCTCCCATTCTATTACAATACATTGTATGTAAGTCGTTTTTTGATTTGGGATTGGAATTATAAAATTGGAGCTAGGTTAGTTGAGAAATTTGAATTAGTCTTATTCGGATTTGGTGCTATTTCATTTCGTGACTCAATCTATTCGTAGGCACTTACTAGATTAGATTGTGGTTTTCAGTTTTTCTTGGTGTTGCCTATAAAGTCGAACACTTACATGGTGTAAAAGGACAGTAAGTGGTCCTGACCAGATTCCAAACAAAACATGACCCAAGTGATCTCATAAAATCTGGCACATGTATCAAAAATTGTATTTTTCTAAAATATATGTTGGCGTCTGGCCATAGTACCCCGGGTGGTAAGAGTTCGGTAAGTCTCAGTGAAGGACCCGGGTTCGAACCTCACCGAAGGCACTTTGTGAATGGAAATCCACACTGATTAGGCACGGGAGGGTGGTGATCGGACCACACCCTCTCATGCCTTGAGAGTTTACCATGTCGAGCTCGCCCGGGGTGGGTTCTCTCAGTTACCAAAAAAAATATATGTTGGCTTTACTATTCATCATGTTCAATCACCACGATAAGGAAAAAGATACCTTTATATACCTTTCAAAGAAAGATACCATCCAAAAAACACATTAAAACATATAGCCCTTATAACAAAAGATTCTGTTGTGTGACAACTGTGTTCTCCAAAAGACAAATTAGAACCTCTCATTTATGCCATAAGCCTAGTACAATAGCTACAAAATACAAAATGAGACTCAGAATCATATCAAATAGCCTCGAACATTAAGCTGAAGTATCATCTCTTGACAAGGTAGTGTTGGAAGCTTGTGTGCCAAGTTCAACCTCGTCATCTGAATTCATGCTAAACCTACATAATAAAAATATAACTTGTCAAAATTGGATATAAATTTAATATAAAGTGTTATGTCAAATACTTGTACCTCTTTTTGGAATTTACTGGATAGTTTCTTATATCATGATTGACTAGTATATTGCACCCTTTACATTGTCGTTTAGGTCTTTGTGATTTCTCCATTGTTGTTTCTTTTCCCCCTTTAAGTCTTTTTTCACTTCCTTTAATTTTGCAATGATCAGGTGGGTAAATCTCAATCGTAACTGGCCCTATCTTATTTTTATTGTACTCACCTCCTCCCAAATGCATAGAATCTAGTTCCTTAGTAAGTGAGGTTACGCATGCCAATGATGTTTCATATGTCTCTCTATTTAGAAATGATTTTTCTAATGCTTTTGAGAACAATGCGGCCAGCTCACTTCGTTTCAAATCTGATTTGAGGTTTTCTTTTATTTCAAGAGAAACACCTTCCTTATCAAATGTTGTCCCCATCATAACATCAGAGGTCCATCTTTTCATAATGTAGTAGGCAAGCAGGTCCATCAACAAGTCATTTCTTAAAACAACAAGGACATGTCAACATGGAATGCCTTCTGATTCAAATAGCATACAAGTGCAAGTAGCAATTTTCTCAGTTGCCTTGTAACAAACATAATAAGACGTCAAATGTTGACAATTTCGAACAATCATCAATTTTTCATGGCTGTCATTTTGGACTGATTCAGTAATATAATAAAGGCTCTCCTGAAAAACACTAGAGGGGGGGTGAATAGAGTTTTTAAATATTTTAACAATTATTTAACTCAAAACAAATTCAATTGAAAATGGAAGAAGGAGACAGGTGTTTAGAGTGGTTCCAACTTTAGCAAATACTAAAGTTGTCAGTCCACTACCCGGTTGCTTACCCAACTGGGATTTTGAAAGTATTATTTTATTACCTTCACAAGGATTTACACAAAATACAATACTTTCTTTACACCCCTTGAACAGCCTTCACTTGAAGTAGATGCACCAACTTGAGGTAGCCTTCTTGAAGTAACTCCAAGCTCCCCCTTGAAGTAGCCTTCCTCTCTAGAAGTAACCTCCCGTTGCACCAGCCTTCTTGAAGTAGATCAAGGTCCCCTTCTTCACCAAGAATATCTCCAACCTCTCAAATCAACAGCCTCCAACCTAGGAGTAGCCAGGAGAGTACAAACAATAATAGTGAACAAGAAAGGAAAAAAGGAAATTACAACTTATCCTTTTGTAGCACAAGGCTTGATTTGCCTAGATCAAGCGTGTAGATCTCCTAACCAAAGTGTATGGAATAGTAATTGCAGTGGATAGGAGATGCTAGCCTATAGGACTCGAAATTTGAGCTAAGAGAAGAAGTAGCCAATTGTCACTATGCTTAATTTGCTCACAAACAGGTTGCTCAAAGTATGCTCAAAGATTTCTCAAGTGTAACAAGTGAGTTTAGGTGTCCTAAGGCATGTTCTATTTATAGGAATGTCCTACAAGTGCTGAAGGACATTCTGGACACCTTCTAGGGGTTTCTAAGTGCTTAACTAGCCGTTAGGTACAAGTTTGTTGCTTTAGCAACGGCTAATTAATTAATTCTGCAGTTGCTGTCAGAGTCCATCTCGGTCGAGAAATGGTCGACCGAGACACCTACTCGGTCGAACTTTTGTCGACCGACAGGCTCTCTGAATCAAGTGTTTTGCAACGTTTATCTCCAACTGCCAACTACCTTGTCAGATGTGTCTAACGGCTACTTGGGTCTTTCTCGGTCGAGAAGATTGTCGACCGAAAGTGTCTCGGTCGAGGAGTTAGTCGACCGAGATTGACCCTGTTTCAATTTTTCAATTAAAGCACTAAGTGTGTGTATGAGTGTGCATATGTGACACTTATTTGAAGGAGATGACCTATCTAAATGTGATGTTTAGCTAGGGAGAATCTAACACTTGATTTACATGAAATCTAAGTACTTGTACATTATATATTTGTACAAGTTTTTACAAAGCGATTACATTTTATGAAAATATAAATATGTAAGCATATGGATTTCCCTAATTGCTTTGTCATCCACCTTATTGTTGCAACACTCAAGTAGCACGTTAGATTAACAAGAATGAAATGTTTGTCATTATCAAAACAAAGGGATTTACAAATGTCCATTTAGCCAACAATCTCCCCCTTTTTGAAGATGACAAACATTTCCTAAATATAAAATAAGAAAGTATAAAACATGTGAGTTTCATACCTGAAGATTACCTTTGTAAATTTCTTCTCTTGTTTATAAAATGTGTGCTTATTATTCCCCATGAATTATGGAACATGAAATCCAATCCTTTAGGGAATATAGCAACTTTCAATGTAAAGCCAAGAGTTCATGAAACTCATTGATTGAGTTTTGCACAAATACTAAGTTTTATATTTATTTCTCCCCCTTTGTCATTTCAAAAAGATATCCGTTTAAGAATAAATAGTCAATTTAGCCACAATTTTTTAAATTTCAGGTTTTGCAAAAAATGTCATCCCTTTTTATTTATGACATATTTATTACTCCCCTTAATTAGATGTCCCAACAAATACCAAATTCAATGACAAAGATGTCTATTAAAAGCCAAAATGATGCAAATAGATGACAGTGTTAGGAAGCACAAATATCAAAGAAAACATCTTCCAAAGGAGTGATAAGCAATTGCCTCCTTATTTTGTTGAATTGGTCTAATGGAAGTGGTTTTGTAAAAATATCAGCCAATTGATCTTCCGTATCAACATGATGAAGAGAAACATGATTTTTAGAAATATGATCCCTTAAAAAGTGATGACGGATTTCAATATGTTTAGCTCTGCTGTGTAAGATAGGATTATGTGCTAAGTTTATAGCGCTTGTGTTGTCACAAAAAATAGGTGTAGATGAAAGAGTAAAACCATAATCATTTAATACTTGTTGCATATAAAGCACTTGAGCACAACAAGATCCGGCTGCCATATATTCAGCTTCAGTTGTAGAAAGGGCAACTGTGTTTTGTTTCTTGCTAAACCAAGATACTAAAGCTCTCCCTAACAAAAAACAGCCACCACTAGTGCTCTTGCGATCAAGTCGACAACCAGCATAATCAGCATCAGTATAAGCTTTAAAATACAAGGATTGTCCTTTTGGATACCATAAACCAAAACATGTAGTGCCGACTAAGTATCGAAGAATTCGTTTAACTGCTTGAAAATGAGAGTGCATAGGTTGGGATTGAAATCGAGCACAAAGACCAATGGAAAACATGATGTCCGGTCTAGAAGCAGTTAAGTAAAGAAAACTACCAATCATGGCTCTATATAAGGAATCATCAATAGGTTCCCCATCTTCATCCTTATCAATTTTAGTAGAAGTGGCCATAGGAGTAGTAGCATGTTTGCACTGATCCATCCCAAAACGTTTTAAGAGTTCTTTAGTATACTTTTCTTGGCTTATAAAAATCCCGGCAGGCGTTTGTTTAATTTGGAAATCAAGAAAGAAGGTTAGTTCACCCATGAGGCTCATTTCAAATTCTTTTTGCATAATGTCACTAAATTGTGTACACAATGATTCATTTGAAGCTCCAAAAATAATATCATCAACATATATTTGAACAACAAGAAAATCAGATGTATATGTTTTGAAAAATAAAGTAGAATCTGAATTTCCAATAGAAAAACCATTATCAAAAAGATATGTCTTGAGCCTTTCATACCAGTTCCTAGGTGCTTGTTTTAAACCATAAAGTGCTTTCTTAAGTTTATAAACATAGTCACCTTTTTCCGGTATGTCAAAACCGGGTGGTTGGGCAACATAAACTTCTTCTTGAATGATTCCGTTTAGAAATGCACTTTTTACATCCATTTGGTAGAGTTTGATGTTTTTATGTGCAGCAATAGCTAGTAACATTCTAATAGCTTCAAGTCTAGCTACTGGTGTATACGTTTCATCAAAATCTATTCCTTATTATTGATTATATCCTTGTGCTACTAACCGAGCTTTATTTCTTATTACTTCTCTTGCCTCATTGAGCTTATTTCTAAAAACCCATTTAGTTCCAATGATGGTTTTATCTTGTGGTTTAGGAACTAAATCCCATACATCATTTTTTGTGAATTGATTTAATTCTTCTTGCATTGCTATTATCCGATAATCATCTTTAAGAGCTTCAGATATCTTCTTAGGTTCAATGATAGAAACAAAAGTCATGTTTGCGACATCCTTAAAGGAAGACCGAGTTTTTACGTTATCATTTGGATTTCCAATAATTAATTCTTGAGGATGATCCTTAATAAGTCTAGGTATAGGTTGTGTTTCACTTTGGTTATTGTTTGTAGTATCTTTCTCACTATCATTTGGTATGTTTAAGTTTTCGAATTGATTAGTAAGATCAATTATTTCTAGATTTTCTGATTTGGACTCTTCATGAAAAGAGACATGAATAGATTCCTCAACTTTTCTAGAGATAGTGTTGTAGACTCTAAATGCTTTGCTAGAGGTATAATATCCCAAAAAGAATGCTTTGTGTGATTTAGAATCAAACTTATCTCTATCATCTTTGGTATTTAAGATATAACATGTAGATCCAAAGGTATGAAAATAGTCAACTCTAGGTTTCTTAGAATGTATTATTTCATACGAAGTTTTCTTCAAATGAGAGTGAACAGTTACTCTATTTAACACATAGCATGCGGTGTTTACAGCTTCAGCCCAAAAGGTTTTGGGGGTGTTATGTTCGAGCATCATAGTTCTAGCCATTTCTTGTAGTGATCGATTTTTCTTTTCAGCTATGCCATTTTGTTTTGGAGTGCGTGGAGAAGAAAAATTGTGAGTGTACCCTTGAGATGTGCAAAATTCTTCAAATACATGATTTTCAAATTCTCCACCATGATCACTTCTAATGGTACATATTTTGCTTTGTAATAGATTTTCAATCATAGGGCAAAATTTTATAAAAGCATGAATAATATCATCTTTGGTTGCAATAAAATGTACCCATGTATATGTACTATAATCATCAACAATAACAAAACAATATCTTTTGCCACCGATAGATTGTGTCCTCATAGGTCCAAATAAATCCATGTGAATTAATTCTAAAGATCTACTGGTGCTAAGTTCATGTTTAGGTTTAAAAGAGGTTTTTGTTTGCTTTCCCAATGTACATGGTTCACAATTTTCAACTTGATCAAGGGATAAAGTAGGCAAACCACGAACAAGATCATATTTCACTAACTTTTTGATAACATGTGAACTAGCATGTCCTAGCTTTTTATGCCATAATTGTAAAGTATTTTCATTTGCAAGAAAGCATTTTCCTACTACAGATTTCATAGAGTTAGGTCTAAGAATGTAAAGATTTCCAACTCTTTTTCCTTCATAGACAACATTTGTAGTGTTTTCTATTAATAATTTGCAGCAGGTTTTGTTAAATAAAACATCATAGCCACTATCACATAATTGACTCACACTTATTAAGTTATGGTGCAACCATCAACAAGTAGAACATTCTTTATTTCGAGGTTTGTGCCAATGTTACCTATTCCAACAATTTTACCTTTACCGTTATCTCCAAAAGTGACTGTTCCACTCTTCTTTTCTTCAAAAGTTTGAAATGCATCCTTGTTTCCGGTCATGTGTTTGGAACATCCACTGTCAACCACCCAATCCTGCATTAGAATGTAGGTTTTGGTACCCATGTGATGGTCCGATATGGTTAGAAGCATTTAAGTAGAGACTGTATAAAAATTCTGATTCAGAACTTCAGTCGGTCGACAATTGTTCGATCGACATCTTTTTCGGTCAACTAATCGTAGATCGAGAAGGTTGTTGTATTGCAAATTAAAGACAGAATTTCAGCCGGTTGACCAATTTTCGACCGAAATAATTGCTGTTTGATTTTGATTTGTCACAGGCATCTGGTCAGTCGACAAAAGTTCGACCGATTATATTTTCGGTCGACAATACTTCGACCGACTAAGTTTCTGTTTCAGTACAGCAGTTCAGAAAAATATTATAATGCATAAAACCTTTTATTAAGTTGAGATGAGACAATATGAATTGCAAAATTAAGCATTTGATCATATCTCAACTGAATTACATTCGACTCTACTAAGTTTGGGATTTTGGGACCCAAACTAAGTAGGAATCCTTGGTCTTATACGGGCATGAAAATGAATAATGTCCAAGACGTAGACAAAAATGACAAGTAATAGAGTCAACTTCATTTCTCTTTCTAGGAATTGTGTTCTTAGGTACAAACATAGTCCGAGTTCTTTTGGGTTGATTTTTCTTTGGATCATATCCCAAACCTTTTCTTCCATTGAAACTAGAGGAGGCTTTTAGGATGTTGTCAAGGATATATTTTCTTCTTAACTCGTATAGGTTTCTTTGTAGCTTAGCAATGTCATCCATCTTCTTGTGTAAATCTTTTCTAGCTTGATCTAAATCAAATAATAGGGAGTCTCTTTCTTTTACAACATTGTCATAGTCTAGATGGTTACACAGAATTGGTTGAGTCTGAAAGTCTTTTAGTTTAGCTAACAATTCAGTCTTTTCTTGAGAGAGAAGATCAACATTTGTTTCTAGAGTGAGTAGCTTGTTAGTACAATCATTTAAAGATGTTTTTAAAGACAAAATCTCAAGATCAATGTTGTTCTTTTCAGAAGAGAGATCATTTAATTTAGCATATAGCTCATCATTTGTTTTGATAACCTTCTTTAGTTTCTTCTTGACATCAACATACTTATCATGAGTTTCTTGTAAACTAGTAATTAACTCTTCTTTAGGAAGATCAAGTAGGCTTACCTCTTGAGAGTCTTCATCATCTTCTCTTGCCATTAGACATTCCACCTTTTCTTCTCCGCTTTCACTTTCACTTGACTGGTCCCATGCAACTTTATAGGCTTTTTCTCCCCTCTTCTTATGTGAGCTTTTCTTTCCTTTCTTTGCTTTAGGACATTCATTTTTGAAATGTCCTTTCTTTCCACACTCAAAGCACCTAGGAGGAGAAGAAGAAGAACTAGAAATTTTGTTAGATTTAAATCTTCTATATTTCTTACCATTGACAATCAATGCTTCTTCTCCTTCTTCTTCACTTGACTCCTCACTTTCTGGTGTGACTATCTTTGAAGCTTTTAGAGCCACATCCTTCTTCTTTCCTTGCTGAAGTTCACGTTCTCTTCTTTCTTCCTCTTCTAGGGTTGCTTCATGAGCTTCTAGATTGCCAATGAGTTGCTCCATTTTCAGCCTAGTGAGGTCATTAGCTTCTTCAATGGCTGTCACCTTTGGCTTGTATTTAGGAGGAAGTGATCGAAGGATTTTTGATACCTGATCTTCTTCAAGAACAGTTTTTCCTAGGGAATTTAAACCATTAACAATAGAAGAGAATTTTGCAAACATTTCACTAATAGATTCATTTGGATCGATACGGAAGTGTTCAAACTTTTGTTTAAGCATGCTAATCTTAGAATTCTTGACTTGAAATGTACCTTCATAAGTTATGGACAGTCTATGCCAGATGTCATAGGTTGTGTCACAGTTTGATATCCTATTAAATTCTCCTACAGAAATTGAACAATACAAAATGCTTACAGCTTTGGCATTCATTTGAGCCAACTTTACCGTGTTTGCATCCCACTCTGCATATTGTGTTTGAGGAAGCTCGTATGGGGTTGACACCATCCTCCATAAGTCCCAATTGATGCCTTGGAAGTAGAATTGCATCCTTCTCTTCCAATATGTGTAGTTTGTTCCATCAAATGTCGGATGTCTAGCAACAAGTGTTCCTTCAAGGTTAAGGTTGTTAAGCACCCCGTCACCCATTCTTCAAGACCTAGTTAAGGTTCCTTGAAGCCTGCTCTGATACCAATTGAAAAACACTAGGGGGGTTAATAGAGTTTTTAAATATTTTAACAATTATTTAACTCAAAACAACTTCAATTGAAAATGGAAGAAGGAGACAGGTGTTTAGAGTGGTTCCAACTTTAACAAATACTAAAGTTGTCAGTCCACTACCCGGTTGCTTACCCCACCGGGATTTTGAAAGTATTAATTTTATTACCTTCAAAAGGATTTACACAAAATACAATACTTTCTTTACACCCCTTGAACAACCTTCACTTGAAGTAGATGCACCAACTTGAGGTAGCCTTCTTGAAGTAACTCCAAGCTCCCCCTTGAAGTAGCCTTCCTCTCTAGAAGTAACCTCCCGTTGCACCAGCCTTCTTGAAGTAGATCAAGGTCCCCTTCTTCACCAAGAAGATCTCCAACCTCTCCAATCCGCAGCCTCCAACCTAGGAGTAGCCAGGAGAGTACAAACAATAATAGTGAACAAGAAAGGAAAAAAGGAAATTACAACTTATCCTTTTGTAGCACAAGGCTTGATTTGCCTAGATCAAGCGTGTAAATCTCCTAACCAAAGTGTATGGAATGATAATTGCAGTGGATAGGAGATTCTAGCCTATATGACTTGAAATTTGAGCTAAGAGAAGAAGTAGCCAATTGTCACTATGCTTAATTTGCTCACAAACAGGTTGCTCAAAGTATGCTCAAAGATTTCTCAAGTGTAACAAGTGAGTTTAGGTGTCCTAAGGCATGTCCTATTTATAGGAATGTCCTACAAGTGCTTAAGGATGTTCTGGACACCTTCTAGGGGTTTCTAAGTGCTTAACTAGCCGTTAGGTACAAGTTTGTTGCTTTAGCAACAACTAATTAGTTAATTCTGCAGTTGTTGTCAGAGTCCATCTCGGTCGAGAAATGGTCGACCGAGACACCTACTCGGTCGAACTTTTGTCGACCGACAGGCTCTCTGAATCAAGTGTTTTGCAACATTTATCTCCAACTGCCAACTACCTTGTCAGATGTGTCTAACGGCTACTTGGGTCTTTCTCGGTCGAGAAGATTGTTGACCGAAAGTGTCTCGGTCGAGGAGTTAGTCGACCGAGATTGACCCTATTTCAATTTTTCAATTAAAGCACTAAGTGTGTGTATGAGTGTGCATATGTGACACTTATTTGAAGGAGATGACCTATCTAAATGTGATGTTTAGCTAGGGAGAATCTAACGCTTGATTTACATGAAATCTAAGTACTTGTACATTATATATTTGTACAAGTTTTTACAAAGCGATTACATTTCATGAAAATATAAATATGTAAGCATATGGATTTCCCTAATTGCTTTGTCATCCACCTTATTCATGCAACACTCAAGTAGCACGTTAGATTAACAAGAATGAAATGTTTGTCATTATCAAAATAAAGGGATTTACAAATGTCCATTTAGCCAACATCTCCAACAACTCATCTTGAAATTTACTAAAATGGACTCTTGTATAAATTGACGCCATTTAAACCTTAACATGTAGTTTTGTTCGCAACTTGGGTTTTGTATATTCTCTTTCATGATCTGCTTTTTTCTCATTATGTCTCTAACGCCTAATGGCCCTTCCAATGCGGCAAAAAAAGTTTTCCAATGAAATTTTGTTTCCAACATATCCACTAAAAATGAATTCATGCCCTCACTTCATTGACTACTTTTTGTTCCTACAAAGTTTAGATCAAATATAAAATACTTAACATGATAATTTTTAACTCATACTAACATTGTGAAAAATGAAACATACCTACAGTAAAAATATGTCTCGAATATATAGGCACCCATTTATGCCTTAGGTTGTATATAGAGTGCAACCACCCATTCTCTTGTAAATCATTTTTTTGTATAATATCCTTCCACCTCCTTTCAAATTGGTCAGAACCTTTAGAGTTTCTAATGCATGAATTAAAAGTATCCATAAATGAAGACTTTTTAGATATAGCACCCAACTTTTCAGGAACTTTACCGAGGATATGTCAAATAAAATAGTTATGATGTGCACTCGGAAAAGTATTTCGAATGGCAGCTGTCATTATAGGATCTTGATCAGGGACAATAACATCTGGTGGCTTTCCAGACATTGCCTCTTGGAAATTTTCAAACAACTAGGTGAAAGAGGAAATCTTCTCATCCTTAATTAATCCAGAACCAAAATTTGTTGATTGTCGATGGTGGTTAATCTATGTAAATAATGCAAATACTAGAGAATATTGGTTGGTATCATATGTTGTGTCAAATATAATGATATCAGGAAATTTTGAATATACTTTTCTTGAAAGTCCATCTGCCCAATAAACATGACTCAATTTGTTCTCGTCGTCAACATTATATGTATAATAAAATGTTGGATTCATATCTTTTCTTTATTGAATAGATTTATTAAAACTTGCACATCTTGTTTACTTTATTTCTTGCCTTTTATCTCTTTTATAATTTCTAAGATCATGTTCAATACAACCAATATTATGGTAGCCTCCACTTTCTATATCCAGAACTGTAAACAACTTCAATGTTCCAATATTTCCTTCTTGGAAGTTGTCATGGAGACACTTCATTGCTGGATTTACCTTTCTGTGAGATCTTATAAATGAAGTTTTCTGAGGAGTAGACAAGGCATGGTTATGATTTTCAACAAATGAATGCACAACCCATTTCCCAGTACGATCTTTATGAAGTACCAACTTAGCAAGACATCCTTCTCGTGTTAATTCTTTGTTTCTTTTACCCACATTGCTTATGTGACCTTCAATATCGCCACTAGCATATTTAGCATTTTGTTGACATTGTTTACAGCATACATACTCCTTCAAATAAAGTTCTTTATCTTTGGCATGCTATTTTGTAGTGTTTTTATGCACGGCAAAGCTGGTTTGTTTAGCATAATCATAGTAAAAAATTCACCTTGTTGTAGTGACACAAAAGTCCTCCCAATTTGTGGCCTCCCATTGTCTTCAACCTCTCATTGTCAATCACATTAATTGGATCAACGTGATTAGGAGTCATGTCAGCATGTGGCCTCCCATTGTCTTCAACATCAACAATCCCATCACCAACCACATGGATTAGGTCAACATCATCATTTTCAGATCTGCAAATAGTTTGTAAAGCTTATTCATACAAAAGAATAAACATACAATCACTAAAACTACTTACTCGTACTCGATATTAATATCTTAGCAAAATTCTAGCATCTGAATACATTAGCACTGTCGGGAACCTAATGTTGTTGTTTATACTTTAATCAAAGACAACTACTGAACTAACAATACAATACAATAGAGGGAAGATGGGCCATTTTTATGTCGTGAGAGAAAGATTTGTTCTTGAATATGACGAAAAGAAGAAATTTGTGTTTGACTTCAAAGATAAATTAACTATTTACCTATCAACTCCATCCATATTATCACAGACTTAAGGTGCTGTGGTGATATTCTATGCGAGAAGAGACTTGCTTTGATGTGACCTTTTCCTTTCAGGCATGGATTTGCTATTCCTTGGTAAACTGAGAAGCACGCTGCTCCGGGACGGTCTGGGCGCCACGCGGCCAGGCATCCCTACACCTCTTTCTCCGTCAGTATCGAGACCGGAACTCTATTCCCTTCTCTCTTCCGTGCATTTATTGGTTTGGGGTTTTTATACTACAGCCCCATCCGTCAGTATTTTGTGTCTAATAATAATTATTGAAACTTCTATATCTTAAAAGAATATTCTATTCGACTGCGTAAACAGGGTTACGAAACCTTCTGTCCCCGAAATGAAAGCTCGTCGCTACGGCGGCCAAAAGAACCAATTTTCAACTTGTGTGCGGCGGCCAAAAGAATCTATTTTCAGCTTGTGTATGACCCCTTCCGACTTGTTTCGATGCTTAACACATATTACTTCTTAAAAATAACGATTTTTTTGTTTCTTCCGGCTACATAGTACAGGCAATTTGTTGTCGACGAATCAACCATTTTTAAGAAAATAACTTCATATATGCAGGAAGGTGTACTGTTTGCGGCCGAATATACATCAACAACGGAGGACATATTTTAGTAAAACAACGTCGATATAATGTTCTTTTGGCCAAGCAGTATCGATGTACCTTATATTTAATTCAGGTACTCTCAAGAACATATTTCCTTTTCTTACTACGTTTCAATTTTAAGAAGTGTACTCATTCATAAAGAATTATTACTAAATATGTGTCCAATATGAAATCTAGTCAGTTGATACAATAATCAGCCGCAAAATTATAAGAAAGAAGAAGAGTTGTTTCTTTACTTGGAACAATCATACGTATGCTCATAAGGTACAAAAATTATGTCGAATATTCTATGCTTTACTATAGTATAACATCATAACCAACAATTCACATTTATATTATTTTAATATTTTTATACTTAAACTTAGTTCATTTTATATGGAGCAACCAATATCTGAGGATGATGCTGGCATATCAAGTAGCATAGATACAAGGTATCGATATCTATATTTTTTTTTACTTTACAATGTTGTAAGATAATAATATGTTTTTATCTTTAGATCAATAAATGATGAAAATGATAATTTACCTATCAATGATTCGGTTGAATTGTCCCACAAATCACCTAAATCGGTGAGGCACAAATTAGATTTTGAGATTCCTTAATTGGACATGGAATTTGAATCAGAACAAGTTGCATGTGAATTCTATAATCATTATGCTCGGAAAATTGGATTTAGTATTCGTAAAATTAAATGTCGTAGAAATGTAAACAAGGATTTAACGTACAGAAAATTGTGTTGCTCTAAGGAGGGGTTTAAATCTTTTGATCATAGAAGAGTTGTTGTAAAGAAGCGTAGACAAGAAACAAGAACATGTTGTAATGCTTTTATGGATATTCATCTTAAAGATGGAAAGTGGAAAATCATAAAAATTGAACTAAATCACAACCATGAACTCGCATCTACCCCTTAGCACCATATTCATAGGTCTCAAAGACAAATTTCTAAAACTCAGGCTGCACAAGCTGATATTGGTGTCCGTTTTGGAATTCGTGTTGGACAAATGATGGAATATATGGGTAGACAAACTGGTGGAATTCAAAATCTTGGCTTTCTTGAAAAGGACTATAAGAACTATCAAAGTAGTAAATGCAGAAAGAATATTGAGAAGGGAGATGTAGTTGCTATAGTTGAGTACTTAAAAAAGAAGAGAGTTGAAAATCCTAGTTTCTTTTATGAAATGCAATATGATGAAGAGAATAAAATCACTAATATTTTTTGGGAAGATGCCAGATCTGTAAGTGATTATTATAGTTTTGGTGATGTGATTGGATTTGATACAACATATAGAACTAATGTAGAATGCCGACCATTTGGTATATTTGTCAGTGTGAATCATCATAGACAAACTATAATTTTTGGTTCAGCATTATTATATGATGAGACTATTTCTAGCTTTTGTTGGTTTTTTAAGACATTTTTACAAGCAATGGGAGACAAGGAACCACAAACAATTTTAACTGATCAGGATAAAGCCATGGAGTCTGCCATTAATGATGTTTTGCCACATACTCATCATCGACTTTGTGTTTGGCTTGTCTATCAAAATGCTCTCAAACATCTCAATGCTCAGTTTAAAATTATTGTTGATGGAAAGTAGACATTTGGTCATGATTTTAGTAGATGTGTATATGATTATGAAGATGAAGATGAGTTCTTAAAAGTTTGGGATGAAATGCTAGAAAAGTACAATCTTTAAGAAAACAAATGGTTAAAGAAAATCTTTGATGATAGGGAAAGATGGGCAATGGTCTATTGTCAAAAAAATTTTACTGCTGATATGAAGTCGACACAACGAAATGAGTCATTAAACTCTAAACTAAAGCATTTTCTTCTACCTCATTATAACTAGTTGGATTTTTTCAAACACTTCGACCGTGTCTTACAAAAGAGGAGATATAGAGAATTGGAAGCTGATTTTCAAATGAAGAATTCCTTGCCACAAGTTTTCCTTCTTTCAAGTATTTCAAAACAAATGGTTAGCATATATACACCAGAGATCTTTGAAAAGGTTCAAGAAGAATATGTTCATTTTGTTAATTATTCATTACAAATGATTGATGATGAGTCAACTAAAATTTTCAAAGTCACAATGATTGGAAAAGATAGGAAACATTTTGTTGACATTGATGTTGTGAATCAAACAGTTGATTGTAGTTGCAAAAAATTTGAGTTTTCAGGAATCCTTTGTAGACATGTGTTTCGAGTCTTCCATCATTTTGAAATTACAAAACTTCCCTCAAGATATATTCTTAAAAGAAGGACTAGAGATGCCAAAGTTAGCAAGCCATTAGATTGGCATAGTACTACCATTGATGTTGATCCAAAGGCTACACTTGCAAAACGTAATAACATTTTATGTCAAGCTTACATCAAATTATGTGAAGAAGCATCAGAATTTGATGAAACATTTGACATAAGTTTGAGACATGTGGAGCAAGCTCTTGAAGAGGTATGGGAATATAAAGAAAATATGAAATTAAAAGGGAAGCAACTGGTCCAATGCATCCTTGATGAGCAACATGGTGAAATTAGTGTTGAACTCAAAAGAAGGGATAGAGAGAAAGGAAGTAGAAAATACAAAAAGAGTTTCATTGAGAAGGGAAGAAGGAGGAAAGATATTCCAAAGGCATTGCTTTCAATTTTATCATTCATCTATCTTTGATTTTAATTTTAATTAGAAAATTTGAAGTTTTTTCTTTGATTTTGTAGGACCAAGAAATTAGACAAAATGTTGATACAAGTAAAGATCTGAGAAATAATACAATAGATATTCAGACTACTACACAGGTGTGTTTCTTCATCCGTAATATTTTGATAAATCATGCACATGTGACTAATGTTTATTCAATCATATACTATAAGGTTTTAACCTTAGATCTTTACACAATAACAGGGGAGTCAAAGCATGCATAGATATGTCTCAGACAATGACCAATATAATAACTCTCATGGTGGAAGTGTGTTACAATGATTAATGGTGAGACAAAAAAATATTTCCTAACTGTTATTTCATTTATTTATAACATTATGTTACATTTTTAGGGAGTTGAGAAAACGCTACCTATAACTTTTGGTAAGCAAATTGTCCCTGCAACTTTAAGGATTGAGCCGGCACGCTCAATGGGATCCACTGCAAGTGAGCAATACGTAATTCTTTTTCATTGATATGAAGCAATTGCATATTTCCCTATCTTGTTATTGCAAATTTCAATTTAACGTGTCTAATATATGAAATATTTTCTAGACAACAGCTACACCAATCATTACCTTAGACATACAAAGATGACTCACATAATAGATAAGGAGGTCTTTGTTACTGTTACCTTGATGAGGACGAGACAAGAAGCTAGTGACACTAAGTCAATTATTTGAAGATATTTGTTTTCATTTTTATTGCAAGAAGCATTGGTTAAGCAAAAGGAATGCTCTGACTGTTGAAAATGATGTGGTGCGCCATTTAGATTTAAATATTTTGGTTGAGAAAAATAGTACATTTGTAATTTTTCCCATACATGTGTATATCAAAATTGAAAGTGCACGATAGTGAGATGTTATAGAATTAGAAATCATAATTACATGACCGCAAGTAAAAGATTATGATTGTGCAAACGGTATGACCACTGAATTTTGACCGGGAACAAATATTGTATTTTTATTTAAAATGGTGCCCACATTTTTTTGTTGACCCTATAGCATCGTTATTTGGAAAAACTGACCCTATAGATCGAGGCGCGACGCCAAATTCGCACGAATTTTTGTCGCGGGAAACCTGTAAGGTCTGTTTTTTTTATAAAGTCGATGCAATAGTCTATTAGGTCAGTTATTTTAGTAAAAACGACACTATGGGCAGTTACGTTACAGGACAATCAATGCTTCTTCTCCTTCTTCTTCACTTGACTCCTCACTTTCTGGTGTGACTATCTTTGAAGCTTTTAGAGCCACATCCTTCTTCTTTCCTTGCTGAAGTTCACGTTCTCTTCTTTCTTCCTCTTCTAGGGTTGCTTCATGAGCTTCTAGATTGCCAATGAGTTGCTCCATTTTCAGCCTAGTGAGGTCATTAGCTTCTTCAATGGCTGTCACCTTTGGCTTGTATTTAGGAGGAAGTGATCGAAGGATTTTTGATACTTGATCTTCTTCAAGAACAGTTTTTCCTAGGGCATTTAAACCATTAACAATAGAAGAGAATTTTGCAAACATTTCACTAATAGATTCATTTGGATCCATACGGAAGTGTTCAAACTTTTGTTTAAGCATGCTAATCTTAGAATTCTTGACTTGAACTGTACCTTCATAAGTTATGGACAGTCTATGCCAGATGTCATAGGCTGTGTCACAGTTTGATATCCTATTAAATTCTCCTACAGAAATTGAACAATATAAAATGCTTACAGCTTTGGCATTCATTTGAGCCAACTTTACCGTGTTTGCATCCCACTCTGCATATTGTGATTGAGGAAGCTTGTATGGGGTTGACACCATCCTCCATAAGTCCCAATTGATGCCTTGGAAGTAGAACTGCATCCTTCTCTTCCAATATGTGTAGTTTGTTCCATCAAATGCCGGAGGTCTAGCAACAAGTGTTCCTTCAAGGTTAAGGTTGTTAAGCACCCCGTCACCCATTCTTCAAGACCTAGTTAAGGTTCCTTAAAGCCTGCTCTGATACCAATTGAAAAACACTAGGGGGGGTGAATAGAGTTTTTAAATATTTTAACAATTATTTAACTCAAAACAACTTAAATTGAAAATGGAAGAAGGAGACAGGTGTTTAGAGTGGTTCCAACTTTAGCAAATACTAAAGTTGTCAGTCCACTACCCGGTTTCTTACCCCACCGGAATTTTGAAAGTATTAATTTTATTACCTTCACAAGGATTTACACAAAATACAATACGTTCTTTACACCCCTTGAACAACCTTCACTTGAAGTAGATGCACCAACTTGAGGTAGCCTTCTTGAAGTAACTCCAAGCTCCCCCTTGAAGTAGCCTTCCTCTCTAGAAGTAACCTCCCATTGCACCAGCCTTCTTGAAGTAGCTCAAGGTCCCCTTCTTCACCAAGAAGATCTCCAACCTCTTCAATCCGCAACCTCCAACCTAGGAGTAGCCAGGAGAGTACAAACAATAATAGTGAACAAGAAAGGAAAAAAGGAAATTACAACTTATCCTTTTGTAGCACAAGGCTTGATTTGCCTAGATCAAGCACGTAGATCTCCTAACCAAAGTGTATGGAATAGTAATTGCAGTGGATAGGAGATGCTAGCCTATAGGACTCGAAATTTGAGCTAAGAGAAGAAGTAGCCAATTATCACTATGCTTAATTTACTCACAAACAGGTTGCTCAAAGTATGCTCAAAGATTTCTCAAGTGTAACAAGTGAGTTTAGGTTTCCTAAGGCATGTCCTATTTATAGGAATGTCCTACAAGTGCTTAAGGACGTTCTGGAGACCTTCTAGGGGTTTCTAAGTGCTTAACTAGCCGTTAGGTACAAGTTTGTTGCTTTAGCAACAGCTAATTAATTAATTCTGCAGTTGCTGTCAGAGTCCATCTCGGTCGAGAAATGGTCGACCGAGACACCTACTCGGTCAAACTTTTATCGACCGACAGGCTCTCTGAATCAAGTGTTTTGCAACGTTTATCTCCAACTGCCAACTACCTTGTCAGATGTGTCTAACGGCTACTTGGGTCTTTCTCGGTCGAGAAGATTGTCGACCGAAAGTGTCTCGATCGAGGAGTTAGTCGACCGAGATTGACCCTGTTTCAATTTTTCAATTAAAGCACTAAGTGTGTGTATGAGTGTGCATATGTGACACTTATTTGAAGGAGATGACCTATCTAAATGTGATGTTTAGCTAGGGAGAATCTAACGCTTGATTTACATGAAATCTAAGTACTTTTACATTATATATTTGTATAAGTTTTTACAAAGCAATTACATTTCATGAAAATATAAATATGTAAGCATATGGATTTCCCTAATTACTTTGTCATCCACCTTATTCCTACAACACTCAAGTAGCACGTTAGATTAACAAGAATGAAATGTTTGTCATTATCAAAAGAAAAGGGATTTACAAATGTCCATTTAGCCAACATCTCCAACAACTCATCTTGAAATTTACTAAAATGGACTCTTATATAAATTGACGCCATTTAAACCTTAACATGTAGTTTTGTTCGCAACTTGGGTTTTGTATATTCTCTTTCATGATCTGCTTTTTTCTCATTATGTCTCTAACGCCTAATGGCCCTTCCAATGCAGCAAAAAAAATTTTCCAATGAAATTTTGTTTCCAACATAGCCACTAAAACTGAATTCATGCCCTCACTTCATTGACTACTTTTTGTTCCTACAAAGTTTAGATCAAATATAAAATACTTAACATGATAATTTTTAACTCATACTAACATTGTGAAAAATGAAACATACCTGCAGTAAAAATATGTCTCGAATATATAGGCACCCATTTATGCCTTAGGTTGTATATAGAGTGCAACCACCCATTCTCTTGTAAATCATTTTTTTGTATAATATCCTTCCACCTCCTTTCAAATTGGTCAGAACCTTTAGAGTTTCTAATGCATGAATTAAAAGTATCCATAAATGAAGACTTTTTAGATATAGCACCCAACTTTTCAGGAACTTTACCGAGGATATGTCAAATAAAATAGTTATGATGTGCACTCGGAAAAGTATTTCGAATGGCAGCTGTCATTATAGGATCTTGATCAGTGACAATAACATCTGGTGGCTTTCCAGACATTGCCTCTTGGAATTTTTCAAAAAACTAGGTGAAAGAGTAAATCTTCTCATCCTTAATTAATCCAGAACCAAAATTTGTTGATTGTCGATGGTGGTTAATCTATGTAAACAATGCAAATACTAGAGAATATTGGTTGGTATCATATGTTGTGTCAAATATAATGATATCAGGAAATTTTGAATATGCTTTTCTTGAAAGTCCATCTGCCCAATAAACATGACTCAGTTTGTTCTCGTCGTCAACATTATATGTATAATAAAATATTGGATTCATATCCTTTTCTTTATTGAATAGATTTATTAAAACTTGCACATCTTGTTTACTTTATTTCTTGCCTTTTATCTCTTTTATAATTTCTAAGATCATGTTCAATACAACCAATATTATGGTAGCTTCCACTTTCTATATCCAGAACTGTAAACAACTTCGATGTTCCAATATTTCCTTCTTGGAAGTTGTCATGGAGACACTTCATTGCTGGATTTACCTTTCTGTGAGATCTTATAAATGAAGTTTTCTGAGGAGTAGACAAGGCATTGTTATGATTTTCAACAAATGAATGCACAACCCATTTCCCAGTACGATCTTTATGAAGTACCAACTTAGCAAGACATCCTTCTCGTGTTAATTCTTTGTTTCTTTTACCCACATTGCTTATGTGACCTTCAATATCGCCACTAGCATATTTAGCATTTTGTTGACATTGTTTACAACATACATACTCCTTCAAATAAAGTTCTTTATCTTTGGCATGCTATTTTGTAGTGTTTTTATGCACGGAAAAGCTGGTTTGTTTAGCATAATCATAGTAAAAAATTCACCTTGTTGTAGTGAAACAAAAGTCCTCCCAATCTGTGGCCTCCCATTATCTTCAACCTCTCATTGTCAATCACATTAATTGGATCAACGTGATTAGGAGTCATGTCAGCATGTGGCCTCCCATTGTCTTCAACATCAATAATTCCATCACCAACCACATGGATTAGATCAACATCATCATTTTCAGATCTGAAATAGTTTGTAAAGCTTATTCATACAAAAGAATAAACATACAATCACTAAAACTACTTACTCGTACTCGATATTAATATCTTAGCAAAATTCTAGCATCTGAATACATTAGCACTGTCGGGAACCTAATGTTGTTGTTTATACTTTAATCAAAGACAACTACTGAACTAACAATACAATACAATAGAGGGAAGATGGGCCATTTTTATGTCGTGAGAGAAAGATTTGTTCTTGAATATGACTACAAGAAGAAATATGTGTTTGACTTCAAAGATAAATTAACTATTTACCTATCAAATCCCTCCATATTATCACAGACTTAAGGTGTCGTGGTGATATTCTATGCGAGAAGAGACTTGCTTTGATGTGACCTTTTCCTTTCAGGCATGGATTTGCTATTCCTTGGTAAACTGAGAAGCACGCTGCTCCGGGACGGTCTGGGCGCCACGCGGCCAGGCATCCCTACACCTCTTTCTCCGTCAGTACCGAGACCGGAACTCTATTCCCTTCTCTCTTCCGTGCATAAATTCGTTTGGGGTTTTTATACTACAACCCCATCCGTCAGTATTTTGTGTGTAATAATAATTATTGAAACTTCTATATCTTAAAAGAATATTCTATTCGACTGCGTAAACAGGTTTATGAAACCTTCTGTCCCCGAAATGAAAGCTCGTCACTACGGCGGCCAAAAGAACCAATTTTCAGCTTGTGTGCGATGGCGAAAAGAATCTATTTTCAGCTTGTGTATGATCCCTTCCGACTTGTTTCGATGCTTAACACATATTACTTCTTAAAAATAATGATTTTTTTGTTTCTTCCGGCTACATAGTACAGGCAATTTGTTGTCGACGAATCAACCATTTTTAAGAAAACAACTTCATATATGCAGGAAGGTGTACAGTTTGCGGCCGAATATACAGCAACAACGGAGGACATATTTCAGTAAAACAACTTCGATATAATGTTCTTTTGGCCAAGCGGTATCGATGTGCCTTATATTTAATTCAGGTACTCTCAAGAACATATTTCCTTTTCTTACTACGTTTCAATTTTAAGAAGTGTACTCATTCATAAAGAATTATTACTAAATATGTGTCCAATATGAAATCTAGTCAGTTGATACAATAATCAGCCGCAAAATTATAAGAAAGAAGAAGAGTTGTTTCTTTACTTGGAACAATCATACGTATGCTCATAAGGTACAAAAATTATGTCTAATATTCTATGCTTTACTATAGTATAACATCATAACCAACAATTCACATTTATATTATTTTAATATTTTTATACTTAAACTTAGTTCATTTTATATGGAGCAACCAATATCTGAGGATGATGCTGGTATATCAAGTAGCATAGATACAAGGTATCAATATCTATATTTTTTTACTTTACAATGTTGTAAGATAATAATATGTTTTTATCTTTAGATCAATAAATGATGAAAATGATAATTTACCTATCAATGATTCGGTTGAATTGTCCCACAAATCACCTAAATCGGTGAGGCACAAATTAGATTTTGAGATTCCTGAATTGGACATGGAATTTGAATCAGAACAAGTTGCATGTGAATTCTATAATCATTATGCTCGGAAAATTGGATTTAGTATTCGTAAAAGTAAATGTCGTAGAAATGTAAACAAGGATTTAACGTACAGAAAATTGTGTTGCTCTAAGGAGGGGTTTAAATCTTTTGATCATAGAAGAGTTGTTGTAAAGAAGCGTAGACAAGAAACAAGAACATGTTGTAATGCTTTTATGGATATTCATCTTAAAGATGGAAAGTGGAAAATCATAAAAATTGAACTAAATCACAACCATGAACTCGCATCTACCCCTTAGCACCATATTCATAGGTCTCAAAGACAAATTTCTAAAACTCAGGCTGCACAAGCTGATATTGGTGTCCGTTTTGGAATTCGTGTTGGACAAATGATGGAATATATGGGTAGACAAGCTGGTGGAATTCAAAATCTTGGCTTTCTTGAAAAGGACTATCAGAACTATCAAAGTAGTAAATGCAGAAAGAATATTGAGAAGGGAGATGCAGTTGCTATAGTTGAGTACTTAAAAAAGAAGAGAGTTGAAAATCCTAGTTTCTTTTATGAAATGCAATATGATGAAGAGAATAAAATCACTAATATTTTTTGGGAAGATGCCAGATCTGTAAGTGATTATTATAGTTTTGGTGATGTGATTGGATTTGATACAACATATAGAACTAATGTAGAATGCCGGCCATTTGGTATATTTGTCAGTGTGAATCATCATAGACAAACTATAATTTTTGGTTCAGCATTATTATATGATGAGACTATTTCTAGCTTTTGTTGGTTTTTTAAGACATTTTTACAAGCAATGGGTGATAAGGAACCACAAACAATTTTAACTGATCAGGATAAAGCCATGGAGTCTGCCATTAATGATGTTTTGCCACATACTCATCATCGACTTTATGTTTGGCTTGTCTATCAAAATGCTCTCAAACATCTCAGTGCTCAGTTTAAAATTATTGTTGATGGAAAGTAGACATTTGGTCATGATTTTAGTAGATGTGTATATGATTATGAAGATGAAGATGAGTTCTTAAAAGTTTGGGATGAAATGCTAGAAAAGTACAATCTTTAAGAAAACAAATGGTTAAAGAAAATCTTTGATGATAGGGAAAGATGGGCAATGGTCTATTGTCGAAATTTTTTTACTGCTGATATGAAGTCGACACAACAAAATGAGTCATTAAACTCTAAACTAAAGCATTTTCTTCTACCTCATTATAACTAGTTGGATTTTTTCAAACACTTCGACCGTGTCTTACAAAAGAGGAGATATAGAGAATTGGAAGCTGATTTTCAAATGAAGAATTCCTTGCCACAAGTTTTCCTTCTTTCAAGTATTTCAAAACAAATGGTTAGCATATATACACCAGAGATCTTAGAAAAGGTTCAAGAAGAATATGTTCATTTTGTTAATTATTCATTACAAATGATTGATGATGAGTCAACTAAAATTGTCAAAGTCACAATGATTGGAAAAGATAGGAAACATTTTGTTGACATTGATGTTGTGAATCAAACAGTTGATTGTAGTTGCAAAAAATTTGAGTTTTCAGGAATCCTTTGTAGACATGTGTTTTGAGTCTTCCATCATTTTGAAATTACAAAACTTCCCTCAAGATATATTCTTAAAAGAAGGACTAGAGATGCCAAAGTTAGCAAGCCATTAGATTGGCGTGGTACTACCATTGATGTTGATCCAAAGGCTACACTTGCAAAACGTAATAACATTTTATGTCAAGCTTACATCAAATTATGTGAAGAAGCATCAGAATTTGATGAAACATTTGACATAAGTTTGAGACATGTGGAGCAAGCTCTTGAAGAGGTATGGGAATATAAAGAAAATATGAAATTAAAAGGGAAGCAACTGGTCCAATGCATCCTTGATGAGCAACATGGTGAAATTAGTGTTGAACTCAAAAGAAGGGATAGAGAGAAAGGAAGTAGAAAATACAAAAAGAGTTTCATTGAGAAGGGAAGAAGGAGGAAAGATATTCCAAAGGTATTGCTTTCAATTTTATCATTCATCTATCTTTGATTTTAATTTAAATTAGAAAATTTGAAGTTTTTTCTTTGATTTTGTAGGACCAAGAAATTAGTCAAAATGTTGATACAAGTAAAGATCTGAGAAATAATACAATAGATATTCAGACTACTATACAGGTGTGTTTCTTCATCCGTAATATTTTGATAAATCATGCACATGTGACTAATGTTTATTCAATCATATACTATAAGGTTTTAACCTTAGATCTTTACACAATAACAGGGGAGTCAAAGCATGCATAGATATGTCTCATACAATGACCAATATAATAACTCTCATGGTGGAAGTGTGTTACAATTATTAATGGTGAGACAAAAAAATATTTCCTAACTGTTATTTCATTTATTTATAACATTATGTTACATTTTTAGGGAGTTGAGCAAATGGTACCTATAACTTTTGGTAAGCAAATTGTCCCTGCAACTTTAAGGATTGAGCCGGCACGCTCAATGGGATCCACTGCAAGTGAGCAATAAGTAATTCTTTTTCATTGATATGAAGCAATTGCATATTTCCCTATCTTGTTATTGCAAATTTCAATTTAACGTGTCTAATATATGAAATATTTTCTAGACAACAGCTACACCAATCATTACCTTAGACATACAAAGATGACTCACATAATAGATAAGGAGATCTTTGTTACATTTACCTTGATGAGGACGAGACAAGAAGCTAGTGACACTAAGTCAATTATTTGAAGATATTTGTTTTCATTTTTATTGCAAGAAGCATTGGTTAAGCAAAAGGAATGCTCTAACTGTTGAAAATGATGTGGTGCGCCATTTAGATTTAAATATTTTGGTTGAGAAAAATAGTACATTTGTAATTTTTCCCATACATGTGTATATCAAAATTGAAAGTGCACGATAGTGAGATGTTATAGAATTAGAAATCATAATTACATGACCGCAAGTAAAAGATTATGATTGTGCAAACGGTATGACCACTGAATTTTGACCGGGAACAAATATTGTATTTTTATTTAAAACGGTGCCCGCATTTTTTTGTTGACCCTATAGCATCGTTATTTGGAAAAACTGACCCTATAGATCGAGGCGCGACGCCAAATTCGCACGAATTTTTGTTGCGGGAAACCTATAAGGTCTGTTTTTTTTATAAAGTCGATGCAATAGTCTATTAGGTCAGTTATTTTAGTAAAAATGACACTATGGGCAGTTACGTTACAAGACAAAACATACCTTACGGATAGTGGAGGGATCCAAGTTTTTGTTATTAGTGTCGTTCCTCGTATTATGTGACACATCTATTTGTTATGTTTGCACGCTTCCCCGACGTCAAGTTTCTGTTTCCGAGACTTAATAGTATTGCTCATTTGCATGGTTGGCAGCGCTACGTGCAAGGGAGGCGAAAAGGAAAAGAGAAAAGGAAAAGGTAGCATCAATTAATACTATGTGGCTATATCTACCCATATAGGTCACAATGGAAAACAACTTTATTTTGTATAACATCTCTCACTATTCTGACTCAGGAACGTAATATAAGTCTACCACTATTCACATGAAACAAGAAGACACCATCCACCACCACAACCGATATTGGTGTGATGCTTACTTTTTATTCTATACATATAATATAAACTGCCTCCAACTACCATCCTCCACCTCACTTTTCTATAATGTATAATTATAAATTTTATCAGATGTTAACTTTCATTCATGTAAAAGATCATTATTTTTTCAATCACTGTTGTATACCATGTCGTGAGTCTTGTTGTTAGTCTCCTCATGTGATGTCATTTCTATGTTACACATCAGTGTCTTACTTTGGACTCGTGGCCGTTCTTTGGTTCATCTATTAGTGTCATTTATACACTTTCAATCCACATGATTGTTCTCTGATCCTTCCAACACCCTCCCATTCTATTACAATACATTGTATGTAAGTCAGTTTTTGATTTGGGATTGGAATTATAAAGTTGGAACTAGGTTAGTTGAGAAATTTGAATTAGTCTTATTCGGATTTGGTGCTATTTCATTTCGTGACTCAATCTATTCATAGGCACTTACTGGATTAGATTGTGGTTTTCAGTTTTTCTTGGTGTTGCCTATAAAGTCGAACACTTACATGGTGTAAAAGGACAGTAAGTGGTCCTGACCAGATTCCAAACAAAACATGACCCAAGTGATCTCATACAATCTGGCACACGTATCAAAAGTTGTATTTTTCTAAAGTATACGTTAGCTTTACTATTCATCATGTTCAATCACCAAGATAAAGAAAAAGATACCTTTATATACCTTTCAAAGAAAGATACCATCCACAAAACAAATAAAAACATATAGCCCTTATAACAAAAGATTCTGGTGTGTGACAACTGCATTCTCCAAAAGACAAATTAGAACCTCTCGTTTATGCCATAAGTCTAGTACAATAGCTACAAAATACAAAATGAGATCGGAATCATATCAAATAGCCTCGAACATTAAGCTGAAGTATCAACTCTTGACAAGGTAGTGTTGGAAGCTTGTGTGCCAAGTTCAACCTCGTCATATGAATTCATGCTAAACCTACATAATAAAAATATAACTTGTCAAAATTGGATATAAATTTAATAAAAAGAGTTATATCAAATACTTGTACCTCTTTTTGGAATTTACTGGACTGTTTCTTATATCATGATTGACTAGTATATTGCACCCTTTACATTGTCGTTTAGGTCTTTGTGATTTCTCCACTGTTGTTTCTTTTCCCCCTTTAAGTCTTTTTTCACTTTCTTTAATTTTGCAATGATCAGATGGGTAAATCTCAATCGTAACTGGCCCTATCTTATTTTATTGTACTCACCTCCTCCCAAATGCATAGAATCTAGTTCCTTAGTAAGTGAGGTTACGCACGCCAATGATGTTTCATATGTCTCTCTATTTAGAAATGATTTTTCTAATGCTTTTGAGAACAATGCGGCCAACTCACTTTGTTTCAAATCTGATTTGAGGTTTTCTTTTATTTCAAAGAGAAACACCTTCCTTATCAAATGTTGTCCCCATCATAACATCTGAGGTCCATCTTTTCATAATGTAGTAGGCAGGCAGCTCCATCAACAAGCCATTTCTTAAAACAACAAGGACATGTCGACATGGAATGCCTTCTGATTCAAATAGCATACAAGTGCAAGTAGCAATTTTCTCAGTTGCCTTGTAACAAACATTATAAGACGTCAAATGTTGACAATTTCAAACAATCATCTATTTTTCATGGCCGTCGTTTTGGATTGATTCAGTAATATAATAAAGGCTCTCCAACAACTCATCTTGAAATTTACTAAAATTGACTCTTGTATAAATTGACGCCATTTAAACCTCAACATGTAGTTTTGTTCGCATCTTGGGTTTTGTATATTCTCTTTCATGATCTGCTTTTTTCTCATTATGTCTCTAACGCCTAATGGCCCTTCCAATGCGGCAAAAAAAATTTCCAATGAAATTTTGTTTCCAACATATCCACTAAAAATGAATTCATGCCCTCAATTCGTTGACTATTTTTTGTTCCTACAAAGTTTAGATCAAATATAAAATACTTAACATGATAATTTTTAACTCATACTAACATTGTGAAAAATGAAACATACCTGCAGTAAAAATGTGTCTCGAATATATAGGCAACCATTTATGCCTTAGGTTGTATATAGAGTGCAGCCACCCATTCTCTTGTAAATCATTTTTTTGTATAATATCCTTCCACCTCCTTTCAAATTGGTCGGAACCTTTAGAGTTTCTAATGCATGAATTAAAAGTATCCATAAATGAAGACTTTTTAGATATAGCACCCAACTTTTCAAAAACTTTACCGAGGATATGCCAAATAAAATAGTTATGACGTGCACTCAGAAAAGTATTTTGAATGGCAGCTGTCATTATAGGATCTTGATCGGTGACAATAACATCCGGTGGCTTTCCAGACATTGCCTCTAGGAATTTTTCAAACAACTAGGTGAAAGAGGAAGTCTTCTCATCCTTAATTAATCCAGAACCAAAATTTGTTGATTGTCGGTGGTGGTTAATCCCTGTAAACGGTGCAAATACTAGAGAATATTGGTTGGTATCATATGTTGTGTCAAATATAATGATATCAAAAAATTTTGAATATGCTTTTCTTGAAAGTGCATCTGCCCAAAAAACATGACTTGGTTTGTTCTCGTCGTCAACATTATATGTATAATAAAATGTTGGATTCATCTCCTTTTCTTCTTTGAATTGATTTATTAAAACTTGCACATCTTGTTCCTTTATTTCTTGCCTTTTATCTCTTTTATAATTTCTAAGATCAAGTTCAGCACAACCAATATTATGGTAGCCTCCACTTTCTATATCCAGAACTGTAAACAACTTCGATGTTCCAATATTTGCTTTTTGGAAGTTCTCATGGAGACACTTCATTGTTGGATTAACCTTTCTGTGAGATCTTATAACTGAAGTTTTATGAGGAGTAGACAAGGCATGGTTATGATTTTCAACAAATGAATGCACAATCCATTTCCCAGTACGATCTTTATGAAGTACCAACTTAGCAAGACATCCTTCTCGTGTTAATCCTCTGTTTCTTTTACCCACATTGCTTATGTGACCTTCAATATCGCCACTAGCATATTTAGCATTTTGTTGACATTGTTTGCAGCATACATACTCCTTCCAATAAAGTTCTTTATCTTTGTCGTGCTATTTTGTAGTGTTTTTATGCACGCCAAAGCCGATTTGTTTAGCATAATCATAGTAAAAAATTCACCTTGTTGCAGTGACTCAAAAGTCCTCCCAATTTGTGGCCGCCCATTATCTTCAACCTCTCATTGTCAATCACATTAATTGGATCAGCGTGATTAGGAGTCATGTCAGCATATTCCCATTGTCTTCAACATCAACAATCCCATCACCAACCACATGGATTAGACCAACGTCGTCATTTTCAGATCTGCAAATAGTTTGTAAAGTTTATTCGTACAAAAGAATAAACATATAATCACAAAAACTACTTACTCGTACTGGATATTAATATCTTAGCAAAATTCTAGCATCTGAATACATTAGCACTGTGGGGAACCTAGTGTTGTTGTTTATACTTTAATCAAAGACAACTACTGAACTAACAATACAATACAATAGAGGGAATATGGGCCATTTTTATGTCGTGAGAGAAAGATCTATTCTTCAATATGACGACAAGAAGAAATATGTCTTTGACTTCAAAGATAAATTAACTATTTACCTATCAACTCCCTCCATATTGTCGTAGACTTAAGGTGTCGCGGTGATATTCTATGTGAGAAGAGACTTGCTTTGATGTGACCTTTTCCTTTCGGGCGTGGATTTGCTATTCCTTGGTAGACTGAGAAGTACGCTGCTTCGGGACTGTCTAGGAGCCACGCGGCCAGGCGTCCTTACACCTCTTTCTCCGTCAGTACCAAGATCGGAACTCCGTTCCCTTATCTCTTCCACGCATTTATTCATTTGGGCTTTTTGTACTACAGCCCCATCCGTCAGTATTTGGTGTGTAATAATAATTATACAAACTTCTATATCTTAAAAGATTATTCTAGACGACTGCGTAAATAGGCTGCCAAAAGAATCAATTTTCAGCTTGTATGCGGCGGCCAAAAGAATCTATTTTCAGCTTGTGTATGATCCCTTCTGACAGGTTTTGATTCTTAACACATATTACTTCTTAAAAATAACGATTTGTTTGTTTCTTCTGGCTACATAGTACATGCAATTTGTTGTCGACGAATCAACCATTTTTAAGAAAACAACTTCATATATGCAGGAAGGTGTACTGTTTGCGGCCGAATATACAGCAACAACGGAGGACATATTTCAATAAAACAACTTCGATATAATGTTCTTTTGGCCAAGCAGTATGGACGTGCCTTATATTTAATTCAGGTACTCTTAAGAACATATTTCTTATACTCATTCATAAATAATTTTTACTAAATATGTGTCCAATACGAAATCTAGTCAGTTGATACAATAATCATCCGCAAAATTATAAGAAAGAAGAAGAGTTGTTTCTTTACTTGGAACAATCGTACGTCTGCTCACAAGGTACAAAAATTATGTCTAATATTGTATGCTTTACTATAGTATAACATCATAACCAACAATTCACATTTATATTATTTTAATATTTTTATACTTAAACTTAATTCATTTTATATGGAGCAACCAATATCTGAGGATGATGTTGGCATATCAAGTAGCATAGATACAAGGTATCGATATCTATATATTTTATTTTTACTTGACAATGTTGTAAGATAATAATCTTTTTTATCTTTAGATCAATAAATGATGAAAGTGATGATTTACCTATCAATGATTCGATTGAATCGTCCCACGAATCACCTAAATCGGTGAGGCACAAATTAGATTTTGAGATTCCTGAATTGGACATGGAATTTGAATCAGAACAAGTTGCATGTGAATTCTATAATCATTATGCTTGGAAAGTTGGATTTAGTATTTGTAAAAGTAAATGTCGTAGAAATGTAAATAAGGATTTAATGTATAGAAAATTGTGTTTCTCTAAGGAGGGGTTTAAATATTTTGATCATAGAAGAGTTGTTGTAAAGAAGCGTAGACAAGAAACAAGGACATGTTGTAATACTTTTATGGATATTAATCTTAAAGATGGAAAGTCGAAATTCATAAAAATTGAACTAAATCACAACCATGAACTCGCTTCTACCCCTGAGCGCCATATGCATAGGTCTCAAAGACAAATTACTGAAACTCAGGCTGCACAAGATGATATTGGTGTCCGTTCTGGAATTCGCGTTGGACAAATGATGAAATATATGGGTAGACAAGCTGGTGGAATTCAAAATCTTGGCTTTCTTGCAAAGGACTATAAGAACTATCAAAGTAGTAAACGCAGAAAGAATATTGAGAAGGGGGATGCAGTTTCTATAGTTGAGTACTTAAAAAAGAAGAGAGTTGAAAATCCTAGTTTCTTTTATGAAATGGAATATGATGAAGAGAATAGAATCACTAATATTTTCTAGGCAGATGCTAGATCTATAAGTGATTATTATAGTTTTGGTGATGTGATTGGTTTTGATACAACATACATAACTAATGTAGAATGTCGACCATTTGGTATATTTGTCGGTGTGAATCATCATAGACAAACTATAATTTTTGGTTCAACATTATTATATGATGAGACTATTTCTAGCTTTTGTTGGTTATTTAAGACATTTTTACAAGCAATGGGTGACAAGGAACCACAAACAATTTTAACTGATCAGGATAAAGCCATGGAGTCTTCCATTAATGATGTTTTGCCACATACTCATCATCGACTTTGTGTTTGGCTTGTCTATCAAAATACTCTCAAACATCTCAGTGCTCAGTTTAAAATTATTGTTGATGGAAAGTAGACATTTGGTCATGATTTTAGTAGATGTGTATATGATTATGAAGAAGAAGATGAGTTCTTAAATGTTTGGGATGAAATGCTAGAAAAGTACAATCTTCAAGAAAACAAATGGTTAAAGAAAATCTTTGATGATAGGGAAAGATGGGCAATGGTCTATTGTCGAAATTTTTTTACTGCTGATATGAAGTCGACACAACGAAATGAGTCATTAAACTCTAAACTAAAGCATTTTCTGCTACCTCAATATAACTAGTTGGATTTTTTCAAACACTTCAACCATGTCTTACAAAAGAGGAGATATAGAGAATTAGAAACTGATTTTGAAATGAAGAATTCCTTGCCACAAGTTTTCCTTCCTTCAAGTATTTCAAAACAAATGGTTAGCATATATACACCAGAGATCTTTTAAAAGGTTCAAGAAGAATATGTTCATTTTGTTAATTATTCATTACAAATGATTGATGATGGGTCAACTAAAATTTTCAAAGTCATAATGATTGGGAAAGATAGGAAACATTTTGTTGACATTGATGTTGTGAATCAAACAGTTGATTGTAGTTACAAAAAAATTGAGTTTTTAGGAATCCTTTGTAGACATGTGTTTCGAGTCTTCCATCATTTTGAAATTATAGAACTTCCCTCAAGATATATTCTTAAAAGATGGACTAGAGATGCCAAAGTTAGCAAGCCATTAGATTGTCGTGGTACTACCATTGATGTTGATCCAAAGGCTACACTTGCAAAATGTAATAACATTTTATGTCAAGCTTACATCAAATTATGTGAAGAAGCATCAGAGTTTGATGAAAAATTTGACATAAGTTTGAGACATGTGGAGTAAGCTCTTGAAGAGGTACGGGAATATAAAGAAAATATGAAATTAAAAGGGAAGCAATCGGTCCAATGCGTCCTTGATGAGCAACATGGTGAAATTAGTGTTGAACTCAAAAGAAGGGATAGAGAGAAACGAAGTAGAAAATACAAAAAGAGTTTCATTGAGAAGGGAAGGAGGAAAGATATTCCAAAGGTATTGCTCTCAATTTTATCATTCATCTATCTTTGTTTTTAATTTTAATTAGAAAATTTGAATATTTTTCTTTGATTTTGTAGGACCAATAAATTAGTCAAAATGTTGATATAAGTAAAGATATGAGAAATAATACAATTGATATACAAACTACTACACATGTGCATTTCTTCATCCGTAATATTTTGATAAATCATGCACATGTGACTAATGTTTATTCAATCATATACTATGATGTTTTAACCTTAGATCTTTACACAATAACAAGGGAGTCAAATCTTGCATAGATATGTCTCAGACAATGGCCAATATAATAACTCTCATGGTGGAAGTGTGTTACAATTATTAATGGTGAGACAAAAAAATATTCCCTAACTGTTATTTCATTTATTTATAACGTTATGTTACATTTTTAGGGAGTTGAGCAAACGGTACCTGTAACTTTTGGTAAGCAAATTGTCCCTACAACTTTAACGATTGAGCCGGCACGCTCAATGGGATCCACTACAAGTGAGCAACATGTAATTCTTTTTCATCGATATGAAGCAATTGCTTATTTCCTTATCTTGTTATTGCAAATTTCAATTTAATGTGTCTAATATATGAAATATTTTCTTGACTACTGCTACACCAATCATTACTTAGACATACAAATATGACTCACACAATAGATAAGGAGGTCTTTGTTGCAGTTACCTTGATGAGGACGAGACAAGAAGCTAGTGACACTAAGTCAATTATTTTAAGATATTTGTTTTTATTTTTATTGCAAGAAAATTTCTGCAAGAAGCATTGGTTATGCAAAAAGAATGTTCCAACTGTTGAAAATGATGTGGTGCGGTATTTGGATTTAAATATTTTGGTTGAGAAAAATAGTAAATTTGTGATTTTTCACTATACAAGTGTATATCAAAATTTAAAGTGCACGATAGTGAGATGTTATAAAATTAGAAATCATAATTACATGACCGCAACTAAAAGATTATGATTGTGCAAACGGTATGACCAATGAATTTTGACCGTGAACTAATATTGTATTTTTATTTAAATGTAAAAAATTAGTGTTCCGGAAAATAGGTTTTGTCATTCAAAAAGTACAGGCGGTGCAACTTATTTCCCGCCTACCTTATTTTTCATTGTAATTGAACTGTATTTTCTTCTAGTCATTTAAATACATGTTTTAAGAAAACCAAAAATCCAGACTGATGTGACATTTTAGAATTAAAAACTATATTTTACACGAGTCCCTTGTAAAAGATTGTGATTAGGCTAGTATGGTCATCCATGATTTTAAACTTTGTACAAACGTTGGTGGCGCATGATTGAGTTTTTGCAAGATAAAAATTACATTTTAGAATAGAAAAGTGTACCAAGCAATGTGGTGCACCTTTACAGTTACAAATATAATATCAGATATTTATAAAAAAATGGGCATGTAGGACGGCTGCCCATCAAAGTCGCATTATTGTCCGACTTATGCGCACACATTTTATTCTACTGGTAACACGATTAATTAATTGAGATACGGTTGCGGTTAGCCAAAAATAGTAGTCCTAAAATACCATATTAGCAAGCAGTAAACTTTTACACATTTTTCACAATTATTTGCTATTATCTCACTAGGATTATCTACCAGACTAATTTTACGCGGTGGCTCATCTTAGATACATGACCGTAGTGAAACTAATTGTGATGCCAAATGGGGCTCATGTCCCGTGGCAATTGGCAAACCACATGCTCTACCCCGAGCTAGTCATGTATCATATTATTGCTAATATAAATTTTATATTTTTTATACAAGTTTCCACCACATAAGATTTTACTTTGAAAAATTCAATACTATATATTGTAGATAATCGGAGAAATATATCAAACAACTAATACATTATCAATCGGTGGTTTGTTACAAAACATAACATTTAAGCATCTTGCAGCTGAATTTTAGTCTTGTTCGACGGCTTGAACTCCACTAAACACGTTGTCTGCTAACGTCATAATTGCTTAAGCATATCCATCGGCAGTCTGTTTGGTTATCCACTACCAAACACCACTTCTTTACTTAAAAGGACTGTTTTATCAATGTCCATATATCGTGTTAAATACTTGACAACTTGTTAATCCTCTATGATGTGGTCCTCGGCTGACGGATGGGGTTGTAGTATAAAAAACCCAAACAAATAAATGCATGGAAGAGAGAACGGAACGGGGTTCCGATCTTGGTACTGACGGAGAAAGCGGCGTAGGGACGCCAGGCCACGTGGCACCCAGACAGTCCCAAAGCAGCGTGCTCCTCAGTCTACCAAGGAACAACAAATCCGCACCCTTTCCTTTTCGCCTCCCTCGCACGTAGCGCTGCCAACGATGCAGATAAGCAATACAATTAAGTCTCAGAAACAGAAACTTGACATCGGGAAGCGTGCAAACAAAATAAATAGGATAACGGCAGTTGTCGCATGGAACCACACTAATAACAAAAGAGTTGTGAGAATTGGACCAGATCCTGGATCTGGTTTGTCCTCTAGTGTACCAATCATTTGTTGCTAACAACTCTCATGTCAATTAGAAATCAGATACAGCTAGAAACGTTGATGTGACAATAGCAGAAAAAAAAAATGATACACCGACCAGAAGCTAGACTCCTTCCGCACGGTAAACCAACTTGTGACTATGATTGGAGATGATTTGATAGCATGATATTTTAAAAAGAATAAATCGATGTTAGTAGCAGAGCTCAGGGCAATCGTCTTCCATCCTTTGCTTCCTGCACAGCAGAGTGTAGCGGGCTGTAAATTTTGAATTTCTCCCCCTCTTCTTCCATTCAAGGTTTCTAGCTAGTCAAGGTTGTGAGCCGCTGTCGTTCTTGTATGTTAGCCGGAGAAGATGGTAGGCGGAGCAATGAGGAGAACGTTCTTATATATTAGCCAAAGAAGATGGTAGGCAGACGAGTAAGGAGAACCAATTGCTACGGCGAGCCCCCCGAATGAAAGCAGTTCCAATTTGGCGACACCTCCTTTAGCGGAACAACCAACAATATGGACGATTGCCCGACGATTAGCCAAAAAGGAAAAAAGGTTGGTCTAGACCATCCTGTAACAAAATTATCCCAAACATTTTCTATAAATAAAGTTTATATTCTTCCGGTACCAGATATGTCTCACCAAACGCCTTTTGTTTGTGAGAAGCGTATCGTGCTGGGTTAACCACGCGAACACCCTGACCTTTGTCGACGTCTTCAACTTCCAAATTCTCTCACAATCTCCCTGGAAGACCTTCTCTTTCTGTGCTCGGATACGACTGTGTAAGCTGAGCCTGACGAATATCTACCATCTACTGTATGGAGCCATGACCAGTAATCTTTATACTCCTTCCCCAGCGGCACTTCCACCTTGAGAATTAACTGAACCAATTCCTCATCAAACAAATCTGACAAGAACTCAACGTCCCACCTCCCAGACTCAAGAACCCGGCTGCTCACTTGCGAGTCTTCGAGCTCGTGTGGAATAGATATTTTGGTGTGATTTCATAACTGAATTCCCTTTCTGACCCATATGTCGTTCCAAACATTCACGGATTACTCTCACAGGGATTTTCATGGAGTTTTCCATAATGAATTGCATGCCTAGTCGAGACATTAATGCAGTCTTCCTCGGTTACACTTTCTTTATTTTTTTCCTTCATCAGATCGCCCCATATAGATCTTCTGCTCGTCGCGAGCTCCCAGGAGTTCTATACAATCAAAGCCATATTCCAGTCCCTCATGGACTTAACACCTAACCCTCCATTCTTCTTTGAGCTCGTAAGCTTTTCCCATGAAATCAACGAGATAGGTCTGGTCTTGTAACTGCCACCCCAAATGAATCGACGCACGGTTCCATCTATACGATTGCACAAACCTATTGGAAGAATGGTTGTCTGCATCACATAGGTAGGAACGGCTGTGATCGTCACCTTAGCCAAACAAATCCTTCCTGTCAAAGATAAATTCTTTGGAGCTACGCTACACACAACCGGCCAGCCACCCGCTGGCATATCCGGTCCTTGGGATTGGTTGCTGTGACAACTAACTGCTATAATAGCAATTAAAACAATAAATGGTGAGAGAAGAAGAAGAGAGAGAAAATGGTTTTATCCATAACTTTTAATCCGAAACATATTTTTCGAAAAAATAAATTGCATTAGAATCTTTGTAAAAAATACTTTTCAACGATACTAGTGTTGACATATTTTGAAATAATTATATTACACGAAAAATATAGTACCATATATTAGGATATCATATACATGTTCTGGGTACAGACGTACAGTACTCGTGAGTACTGTACTTTTGAATGAAGGAGGATGAACAATACTCGTGAGTACTGTACTTATGGATTCATAAGTACTGCAGCCACTTGTTAATACTCAAGCATAAGTACAGTACTTACCAAATTATAAAACCAAGCATAATTGTATAAATGACGTAGAAGTATAAGTACAGTACCTTCGGAATCGCATAGTAACATTAGTCATCTGGACAATTTCTTTTACATAATGCAGACATAAATTGAGTACCTACTTGTTAATGATCTCAAAAGTACAATGCACATCAGGTCAAAAATCACCTATAAAATGCAACCATAAGTATTTTACCCACATGTTAATTTCAACTCAGTTACTGACGCATAAGTACAGTACCTAACAAATTATATATCAAGCATAAATCAAAAGTACAATACTCACGAGTATTGTACGTCTGTATCCAGAACATGTATATGGTATCTTAATATATAGTAGTATGTTTCTCGCGTATTATCATTATTTCAAAATATATCAACACTAGTCTCGTTGAAAAGTATTTTTTACAAGGATTCTAATGCAATTTATTTTATTTTAAAATATGCTCCGGATTAAAAGTTATGGACAAAAATATTTTCCCTCTCTTCTACTTCCTCACGTAAAGATAGGCCACAAACACATTATACTCAACTTAACTCTACGATAAGGTTAGCAGTACCTCGGTCAGAGTGTGTATGCATATGCATCACACGTGAATAACAACCAACAAAAATATGTATTGTGAACCAGCGATACAACAAATATCCATGAATCCAATTCTGAAAATTTATTGCTTTCTGAAAAATGAACAAAGGGGAGGATATATATAACCGTTGCCCCAGTTACAAATTTTGTCTAAAATACAACTCACTACACATCATCACTCAGTGCCTACTGGCTGAAGAATCTTTTAATTGTCATTCGATAATATTGTATGCAGAGAATACAATCTGAATAGTGAGAGAGGGGTTGTTGGTTGTACAAAGTTGTAGCCGTAGAAGTAATAGTTAGTGGCTTAGCTGGTGTTGATTTGGCGAACAAAAGCAGTGGAGTTTTTGCAATTCCACCGGCTACCAGTTTCTAATCGAAGTTCGCGGCTAGTCATGAAGAGGAGGTACTGCTTTTTTATTATATCCAGCTCCTGCTACCTCTTTTGGCGCCGAGAAACCATGTTAAGGACACCGTTAACTGTGAATATCCTGCAACTGCGAATCTGTCCACCACTTGGACCGCCGATGGCTCCTTCTTGAAAGTCATTCTCGTCGAGAAATACCATAATGACGGGCCGAGCTTCACATGCGGCTTTTACTGCTATGGCGGGGAAGCTCTCCTGCAACGTGTTCCTCTTTGCTGTCCTATCTATGCGTGTTGAACCATACATGGGATCAACATGCATTCCAAAGGTCGTGTGGTCTGCGAATCTGTAGAAACCGGTCAGGGTCGGCGCGACGCTGGAGCTAACTGTGGATGGCGATCTGGTGCATCGTGACAGCAAGTTCATGGTCTGCTAGCTCCACGGGCACATCAGGCAGGTTCGTCTCAGGAATGACACTAGAGCACTGCCCTTGTATGGCTACAAGCCCAGATAACGGCCACAGGCCTTAAAAGAAATTCGCTACAGACTAGGAGTTTCGGCCCAATAGCTGATGTTCGCTACGGGATGTTTTAGGCGGGCTTGAAATGTGCAAGTGTGTAACTTAAATTTTCCCTTACCGCCACCCTTCATAATCAGGTAGGGCTACTCCCAACAAGAAAAAAACTAAGGACACAACAACCGCCTTTCATCTTTCTTCCTCTATTGTTTCCCCTCCGCTATTCTCTCGGACAGCAGAAGCAACAAGGCACAACCGCTTTTTATCTATACTCGCTTCGCTCCCCACCTCTTTATCTAGACATGACCAAAAGCATCCAACGATTCTGCCTCGGCTCGACTAATGGAGTATGTTTACCCTCTAACCCCCTACTAAGTATTCCCCCATCCTACGCAACACGTCGCTACATTCTTAATCATTTACCTTGTAATGTCTCGAACCACGGGCGGTTTCATTCCTCGGCAACACCTGCTAATGGCACAGACCTATGAGAGACGGAGCAATCTTCTCTGGCTGGAACAGGGGGTGGCCATCGCGTTTGACCGGTTTCTGTCAAGACCGAGGAGAGCCCAATTTCTTAATGTTTTGGGTTGGTGATGGTTTCGACTAGATATGTGTGGCCTCCGGTAATAATCATCCATTTTGGTGGCACACACGGTGAAGGTATGCAATGTTATTGAGTTGTTTTTTAGTTTTCTGCAATATATATTTCTAGAATCACACGTGGTGTGAAAGATGACGATAGTCTTCTTGTCATCTTATTGTTTATTGCCTTTTATACTTGCAAAGGACCCCCTGAGTCATTATTCAAACACCACATTGATACATCTCCACGTAATGATTAAGACTCCCTTTACTCCATTCATTCCAATATGTGCAGCTGTGTGTGTTTTGGTTACTAACTAACTGGATAAGAAGTTTCATTAGTGAGGACTTATACATCTTGATCACATTGACAATGCACTTATGGTGTGTACTGCTGGAAGTTAATGTTAGTAGATTCTGTAGTGGAAGTTACTGAATATGACAATCAATTCAGAGATACAAGTTTAAGTAGTTAAAAGGGAAAATCTTAGGTCCCGTTTGGCCGACAACTTTTTAACTGTTGCTTTTTATATATAAACTGAATCTTAATTTGATATTAAATATCATCTTCTGTATTTGATCTGGTATTCGTCTATATTAATTGACGAGCTTCGGAATCCCGCCATGTTTAGCGGGACTTGAGATTACCGCAGCGAGGTCGTCATCAGCCTCTGTGAGTTGGTTGTCACGTTTTTTTTGCTTGCTGCACAATACACTTTTTACAGTTCTCGGAGGTGGCGTTCTGTAAATCAGGCGCTACAGACGTAACAAACTACCACACTTTCAATATCAGGGCCCGAACGGCCCCCTTACTAATTTGTGATCTTTTTTAAGGAATTAAAATCTGATCATGGTAGTTGTGATCTTGTCTGTGTTCATTTGCCTCTGTCTCTGGATGGATGGCTACATTATATTGTAAAATGCATACATTTTCTCAATTGGAATCAATGCCTTACAACTATGTAATGTGGGATTGTAATTTGAGTCATAGGACTTTCTTTTGTTATTTCTGTTTTTTTAGCATGTAATCAATGTTTAAAGTGTGTCAAGCATTTTCTCATGGTGAGGTGAGGCACAAGTTGGGTGAGGCATACACCTAAAAAGTTAGCTGTATATATATTAATTTGAAAAACATGTATATAAAATGACTAACTAAACCCAACATCTAAACACAAATTGGGTTGAATAAATATATTTTAGCACAAATTGGACATGACCAATCATTAGCAAGCCCCTAATTGAAAAAAATACAATGATAGATGGTCCAAGGTTTCCCTCACCCACCTAACTCTCATTTGATGTCTTCCTTAACCCTAATCCCTCCTCTTCACCTCCTTGCCTGTCCCCCCTTTTAATTTCCCACCTTAAGCACTATGCAACACAGAAATCTACAAGGATGGAAAAAATGAACTACACATCCATCACCCATACTAAACCACTTGGATCCAAACCAATAAATTGGTATACCACTTGTTTGTTGGATCGAGGGTTGGGTGATCAAAAATTCCCCACAAGTGGTGGTAATTTACCAAATACCCGAACCTTGTATGTCTGATGTCTAGGTTAAAAATGTAGTCCAGCCTATCCATGCCAACAAACCCACAACTCCGTATTCCGTCCTACGACCCCACAATCAATGGTCCAATGCCTAACCCTCCTCTACTTCGACTATTGTTCCCCTTCTCTCTGACGAGGTCGCTGCCACTGTAGAAGGTTGTATGACCAGTGAAAGTGCCATCACTGGTGGCACCATTGACAATTCTAGCAAGACGGCGTCTGTCGCCACTGAGGGAGACATAGTTGAAGGGGGTGATGGCAATGATTGCTCTACGATACTCATCACCAGCAACCTTGAGGTACGAGTCTAAGGAGAACATTTTGGCCTCAGCCCAAATCCATTGTAGCATGTCTAGGTACCTCAGTGGCATGCCACTTGTGTTCTTTGACGCCTCTGTGTTGTCACCGTTAACAAGGTCAGAGGTGATGTGACTGTTGCGGTGTGCTCCGTGCGAGTTGTATGGCTCCAGTCGATTAGTATGGTACATTTGAGCTTGTTTAAACCTTTTTTGATGACAATAGATGGATCACTACATTTGTCAGTGTGATCCACGTTTGAACATGGGACTGACGGGAAAACGATAGACGACTACCATGTAGGGTCTAGGAGGCAGAGGATTCGACACTATTGATGCCCGCCCTTACAGACCCTCTGTGACAGGTGTACCAGTCTCTGACGATTAGTTTGGTGGTATGTTTGTTGGTCTCGAGCAACTGGCGTATTGATCGACTTCTAGTTGGCAGCATATCTTGCATGGAGAATGAAATATGGGCATCTCGATTGGAGGACTTGATACATTATACACAATTCTAGTTGCAACTAGATGGATGCAATTTGGGCCACTGTGGAAACCCTTGCACTCGCATCCATTCCACCCTATTCAATGGTGTGGGTGTCCATCACCATGTGGCCATCACAGTGTGGTTTGGATGAAATGTCATGGGATGCGGGTGGTCACTTTTTTCCTTCCCTAACAATCAAATGAGGAGGTAGCTAAAAATCAATGAGGAGGTAGTAGCAACTTTCGAGAAGAGCAATAACAATTGACACAGTAGAGAGGATGTAGTAGCAAGTACTACCACCACAAGGGTGTAGCAGCAAGAACCTTTGTTTTAACTTAAGTATAGATGATGGCCTTCTTTCTCCTTCTCTCTCTTCTTTAGAATCTCACATACTGGATCATATTGATGCCCCCATCTCGAGGTATATCCCTTTGGCTTTATGAGGTACACCTTTTTCTTCCATAATAATGAATTCGTGGTTGAACATTAGTCTTATCATTGCCTCTTAGGGTGGACAAATGATTTCCTCTTTCCCATATTGTTGATGATCAATTTCCTTTTCCTGATGGCATTGGTGATCGAGAACTGTCCTTGTCTACTAATTGTGCCAAAACACTTGCACAATTACAGTTCATAAGCCTTGCTAACTTTTGTAAATTACAACTTTTGTTTGAATAATTTTTTTCAGGTGATTTTAGGTAGAAGGAAACCTCAACATGTACTACTACGAAAATATATTATTCAATCTTCAATGTAAATGTCAACCTTTGAGTTGCCTTTCCACCTGAAGATTATTGTTTGTTTCTTGGTGTCAACAACACTCCTATTTTATGTTTAAAGAGTCGTTTTGCCTTTGTGATGATAATGGAAGTCAACTTCTACCGTTCTACTCACATATTTTTGCTTCCTAGATTGTTTAATTTTGTTATTATGCCTATAGTTGAAGGCTGATTATACGCACATCTGAATCCTCAATATTATTGCATGATTTTATCTCCATATAAGATAATTGTAGTTTTGCAATTTATCACACCATTATAGTTTATATCTGGTCTATCGAAATAATTTTTCTTTCAAGAAGGTTTACGTTAGGATTGTAGGGTATGTAACTTAACAATTGTTACATTTTCAATGGGTTTACCGCATGGTAGGTGATGTTTCATTAATGCTTTTGCATTGTAATAAAGTTTCTTTGGTGTTACTTAATTGGGGCATTTCATGACTATCTAGTTTTGTCCCATTGAAGTGTATCACCAATAGAAAGTTACAGGGCATTAATATGCTATTGTTTTTAATCTTATGAGTCTATATGATACATGGTAGAATACCACCATGTACATTAGAAGGATGATACAATATTAGTTGATAATCTAGAGTATAAACTTATTAGATGGTAATATAATTTTGTTTATTTCTATTTATAATTGCTCTATTCTTGAAAATTTGAAGATATATTGAGATTTGTGTATCATATTATTTAAGAAATACATGTGAGGTGAAATCCCCTCATCTCCACTCTCCATTCCTACCCTTGTCTCCTAATTCATTTACAAACACCTAATATAGATACTTAGAATTTCTAGATCCTATTAGAAAATCACCTAAGCCCTAGTCGAATTGTTGTCTCATAAAGTTCGATAGGGTGTGCAAGGGTGTACTTCCCCTGTTCACACCTTATACCACCCACATACAACTAGTATCTTACATTAATTCTATAGCATTTATCTTGTTGTTTGGTTTAAGAATATAGAATGAATGAATACACTACAGGAAAATTGTACAACAACGACAGAATACAGTTGGTGTAGATGTGGAAAAGTTTGTCGGTATAACTACTAATGACAAGAAAAATAAGTCGTCGCGTGTTGTCGTTATTGGTCTTGCCGTAAATGAAATTTGCGACAATTAATTTCATTCCATCATTATTAGTAATTACGACGAGTTGAGTATGTTGTCTTTATTGATAATAACAACAAAATAAATTGTTCGTCGTTGATAGTATTAGAGATCACATTATTCTGTCACATATACTAATAATGAAAACATAAATTATCAGTCATTAATGGTATTCGTGATCACACAATTCCTCCGCATATACTAACAATGACAAATTTATCAATTTGATGGCTATTGATAATAGAGATGTCTTTTATGGCCGTAAATAGCTATAACAGCCAAAAATATATAATTTTAACGCGTTAAACATTCTATGTTAATTATCTTTGTGAAGATGTACTTGCCTTTCAAAATTAATACAAATTGGTATAGAAAAAAAATCTTATTTCATTAATAAATAAAGTGAATTACATCACAAGTTCATTACATGGAGAGGACATTTGACCTTTACCCTTATCTTAAAAAAGTACATATATCTAAACAACATGGTTCATACATATGTTTTCTTCAACAATATGCAACGTTCACATGTGCAAGGACGTCTATTATTTTCGTATATCATGACAATACTGAGAATTAACATTAAAAAATACAGATCCTAGCATCAACTAAGCTCCCAACCAATTCACTTTCCACCAAGAGCTACGGAAGTATTCATCGTCATTATACTTGATTTCAAGATCCGGAAGCAATCAGAATGCAGGGACAAGATGTACAATATCACGTTCAACTACATAGTTCATCTTCTTTTGTACAATATCCCTTTTTGTTTCCATTGTTTCCTGTCGGTTTTTGATGACTCCAAGAAATTGAGTTGACGATCATTGGCTAGACAAGGATAGAAAGAGTGGTACATCATTTGTGTTGCAATAATTCTCTACAATTTTGTCCTGCAACCTGAAATAAAAAAAATCTGAAATTTCATATGATAGTTATAGGATAACATGAAGAATAAAAGTAGTAAATATAAAACGGAATGTGCATCGCCGGTAATACATTCATAATTGCACACTAGCATGAGATTACAACAATATAATAAAAGGAAATGTGCAACACCTTAGAGTATTCTTAGATATACTGTAACTTCAGCTATATGGCTAACTACTTCCATAGGCTACTTACTACTTAGTGTATAAGCAAAAAAAACTTTTCATTAAGGAAGAATACTTCATCAGCAAATAGATTAACACTAAGCTCATAGCTAGGATGATAGTTAAAACCAAACACTAAAAAGATTGACTTCGTCAGAAACAGAAAGAAAGAGATCTATAGCAGAATTTCAGCCAACAAAGGCCTTCACTTGAGCCAAGTTCAGTCACAGAAACTAAAGAAGAAAGGTGGAAGCAACTCCATAGTCTCAGAAATTCTTGGATCGAGCCTATATTGTCTTCTGTCATCTACACAAAATAGAAACCTCCAACATTTACTAAATCAGCAAAAGAAGATAGATAGCTTGTTCAAACAATGCTTAAATGGGAAGAAGCCTTCAAGAAGAGACTAGACTTAGACTAAAAACATGTGTATTGAAAATAACAACTCCATGATAATTGAGGACCAGCAGAAATTCAGAAAGTACATGTCTTTGTAAGAACCAAAATAGGCACAATGCTCAAATAAGAAAGAGCAACAAGCTCAAAGAGTGAGTAATACGCGTAACAACAAAATACAACATAGGAATGGACAGTGACAACAAAGACATACAGATTGAGCTATACCCAAAAATCCACAAGATGTTTGAAAAGAATCAAAATCAACATATGTGTATGAGATAAAAGAGTTAAAAAACTATGTAGAGCCCCATCTCCATAAAGATGATAAATTACATGGTTGGAAGAATCATAATGAGATGAGCTTTAATGGAAAAACTACGGGACTTCCTGGATAGGAATCTGATTGTAAGACAGAGGTGAGGTTGTAACATAATTTTCATGAATAAGAGTTATCATTACATGTTTAAATTACCTCTACACGCTAACCCGATGTCACCCATTGATGCCATCGATAATGAATAAACTGCAAATAATCACAACATAACATTTTACCTTGGAATATTGACCATGAGAATGGGACACTCCCATTTCATAATATACGTCTATTCTCATCATTCATCTTGATCAGATAGACCGCTCTTATATCATGATGTTAACGAAAATTGAATCTCATGTGTTCAATATATATTAGGCTTATACCACACCATTCAGATTCAAAACTAGACAATAATGACATAAAGCTAAAAGAATAAAAAGTTGGTTGCATGCATAGGTCAGTTGTGTCTTCATACAGAGACATAAAAGTATAAAAAAGTATGCTTAGTTAGAATAGAAGTAAATACCTGAAGTTCTCTTTCCTAACACCACTATGAGGCTGAATTAGAATCTCTACTTGGAGCAAACTCACCATTCTTACCCTCTCCAACATGTGATTGGTGGTGACTTATCCAAATGATCTGGATTGCTTGAACTAGAAACAAGGGATAAAGTTCAAGGGGTCTAATATCATGTTGCCACAACTCTGTGGTCATATCTTCACACAATTGTCTTTACTTTTATTTACATTTGGTATTGGTATTTGGTGACCTGAAATAAAGGAATAGGTGATTGTCAATATGCATTGCAAATACAAATAGGAAATGATATATAGGGCAAGCCATCTTTTTCCAATTGAATGAAGCATATCTTACTTTCATAAAATAACATGTTCTAACCAATTGTCTTTAATCCTGTATACAGAGGCCCATTCAACTAAATGAACAAGTAAAAAGATAGAGAACCCCTTATGTGTATCCACGTATAAGTGAAACAAACTAATCATACATCTTAATGTGTATTGACTTACTTTGATGTGACCTTTTGACAATTCATCTAACTCATGTGCATTGCATTAAAAAATAAGAACAAAAAATGATAGGGCAATGAAGATCAGATTAGTAGACTCAACACCAATCAAAACTTGAGAATTATATCACTAGGATAGGTCAAATATGAATCTGGAATTCATATCCCTAAAATAGACACATTAGTATGTACGTTCAGACAACATAGGATGGAGAAGCCACCTACACATGGATCAAAAGTATTAACCTGACATCAATTAGAATTTTGAGCCACAGGAAATCACAAAATTTAGTTCACTATCCAGTTTTCATAAACTAAAAAGTAGAATAAAATCTAACTATATAGTATTGTGTGGAAAAAGGAGTACTATATAACAAGCAGGATTATTGCATGGTCTTTCATTGATGACTAACTTTTGTAATTTGTGTCCTCTACTCAAATACAGAATAACAATTGAACGTCCTTGGTATTATACATGATGTTTCTATTCATCTGATTGTTTCAATGCTTCCAGTTCATCTGGTATACCAGAAATAAAAGGATGCCAGTGTTCCCCATAAACCTGATAAAAGAGTTTACCAGTGATTTGGAAAATGTAGAGATGATAAGAATGCTAATAGTAGGCATATGTTCCATAGTTTATGCATTCAAATTCAGACTTCAATCACAATCTTTGAGATATTATGTTCTGACAACATGAATTCAGAGATAGTCTGAAGATTACGATAAATTCTAAATATCAAATTGGTGTAATTCCACTAATATATTAGCAAAATCATAGGAATAAAATATAGGAATCCAACTAAAACATTTAAAATTTTCAGTAAGCAGCATTCTACTATGATTTATAGATATTTCTTAGCCTTCCTACGTTCACCATTTCCAAGTCTATAATAATCAGATGCAATATATTAAGCGGTTGTGTTGTGAGGTGACTCCCTACTATCCCATGAGAAAAAGGTTAAGATGAAATCAATATCCTATCTTCTTATATCTAGATCAAATGGAGGTAATGACCAACATATTTATTTCTAATTGTATTGGGATATGCATTCGATGCTTGATTGGTAGCTCCAAGCATGTATTACACTTTGATAGTAGAACTTAGCAATTTGATCACTTATCCTTGTTGATAGTTAATGAAATCTCCTATCCGAGGAGATATTTCAAGCTACAAGGGTGTGCACAAAATAGGAAGGAGGCGCCCAATAGATATTGGCACCATTTGCCTACTGCTACAATGAGGGTGATTTCATATGTGGATTTCGAAGCTTGCACGTTGGAGAGAACATCACTCGGATAAGGAATGGAGTAGTTATCTTCCATTTTGGGGTCAGACTTTACTCCCATGTGTGACACAAAATGCATCACACACTACATTTAAGCAACAAACATAGTGTGAAGATGAGTAGTTGATTAACAATTTAGTACAAAAGATTCTCACCAACCAGTAGATCATTAGAAAATCTTAGAGACACATCAAAACAAGGGGAACATGGATTGTTAGGTCCGTGTCAACCAACTCACCTCAGATTAGCAGTAATAAAGTGCCTTTAAGAATCTGGGATTTACTTGTTCACGTATATAACATATAGTGTTGATGTTGTGGGATTTTCTAGTCTCCTATATTTGTTGGGTCTCTTGATGGTGCCCTAGTCTCTGTCTCCATATCCATCTATGAGGTACACAACCAACCAACATCAGGATCCCTTAATTTCACCCTCAGCTACTACTAATTTTCTCTTATCTAAATGGCCTAACAATAAATATTACAGAGAAAAATTGTAGAATAGTAGAGGGGAAGATGTGTTATTAAGAAATTGCAGTAGAAAGCAGAGTTCAAAAATGCATAATGCAATTAAATTTTTTTAAGAAGAAACTAATAGATAGAGATGGAATCCATTACAATATAAATTTTTTGAAGATGCCATGCATTATATTTCAAAAATGTAAGATCTACATGTAACAAAGTAAACTTATCTGACAACTTTGAACATCAGCAAGGCATTCACCTTATCTGTCAGCTCCAGAGGGTAATCAGCAAGACATTCGCCTTGTTAATAACTACTTTCTCTAAAACAAGACCATGATGATATTTGTATGGTCGTGTTTATGTCCTAGGAATGTAGAAATGAAAATTGTAAAAAATGTCACTACATGAAGAACTTAGATGAGAGGCTACTCACAAATGGTAAGAGAATTATTAGTCTTGTGTAGATAAAGTCAACCACAGTAGCAGTGGTAGCAGTAGATGTAGCAGGGATACATGATTTTCTCCAAAAAGAGACATGGTTAAGAACTTAATATAAACATTGATGTGGCTGGTAGCTTAAAATATGAGCTAGATTCGAGGCATTCATAAAAGATGTGGATACTTACGATCATCATGGATACTTACAATCATTCCATCATGAGCACACATATACAAGTCATAGATTTTGGGGTGAACAACTTTAGTATCTACCATAGTTCCTCTAATTACACAAAAAATTAATGACATGGGCTCACTTTGGGCTTGATTGGGACATGTGACAACACATGATCAAATACATGAGTGAGGAAAACTTGTGTGTGATCATGTTGTTTCTCGAATATGCTAGGACGCTTTTAGTAAAATCTGTTAGGAACAATTTAGTGTGATTTTTCTTCGATGCAATTATCATCCTGACTGGCATAAGAAATTGACACCCAAATGCTCAATGGCCTAGCATTAGAGAAAATGGAAGTAGGATGAATACGAGGTGAATTAGTGATGAATTACAACCTCCCAATCATAAACTAGAACTAACCTTGATTATCTAATCCAATTCAATGTTCCAAATCCATCCCTATATTGTAATCATGGTGTTAAAAGAAAACGACCATGCATAGAATATATTGTAGAGTTTTCTCTATCTTCAAAACAAGATAGCTATTATCAGTTTAACTTTATCTGGTCTATGTTGCTCTAAAATTTTGTTTTAAGCTACATTGTTCTGGCAAGGGATCTTATTGATCAATGGGATGCTTAATGTTCTCTCAACCGTCAAAACCAAATTGGTCCCACCAATCTAGATAATACAAATGAGAAGAAAAAAGTAGAAGATGGAGCAAAAAAACAAATTAGATTGTGAACTTGAAATGATGGTACGGGCAACAATACAAATTAATATCACCTATACATACATGAATGTGGAAGCAAAACACCTTCCATTGGTTAATTTGTATAGTTACTGAGTTATGGATTGCTTATGCAAATAAAGATGCATACAGTAAGTTTTTGGGAATGTTGATTAGTTGTTGGGAGAGATGACACAATTTCCATGGGTGTGGTTAACTCAGAACGCCCATATTATAAGGGATCTCACGATCATTTCCTCCTTGAAAATGTGAGAAGGATTTGATGGTTGTTTCTACTATGCACTTGGATATCCAACCTGCCCAAAAGGCATCACGACTTAACCTAGATAACTTTTTGATGTTTGGTCCCATACATAATAACTAAATGTCTCGGGAAAACAAATGACATGCATCTATTAAGTGTAGTGCTAGGATATGAGATGTATTTATTGAATTTAGTGCAAATCAATTATGATATTAAATGAGATGTAGAATTGAAAATTATAAAAAGAAAGAATTGTCTAGGTGTCGCAGGACAGTCGCCCCAATGCCCTTACATATTCTTGTTAAGTTGTGGCCCTAAGATCCTAGCCACATATTATGTACCTAGCATGTGCCTCAAAAACCATGGATACATCTGAACTCCAAGTTGAATCTTGTTACATAATCTGACCTGGAACAAAGTCCAAACAGTGAATGAAGCTGATCCTAAGATTGGGTAGACAAGATACAATCCAATCTCTGAACTTGAGTTTATTTGCAGCATACATTTTCCTTAATTATGCACCCAAAATTACTCGTGACATTGGATTATTAGGTAGCAGAGGCTCCACGACACACAACCATAGTCACAATATACTCTGATTTCTTCAATAAATTGCATTTAAAATGCGGATTTTCCCCTAGACGTATTAAACAAATGAATAATTCCCAACTTGACCATAGTCACAATGTATTACGTTTTATTCTCGTATTATTCACGATTGAAGTTTTCTTCCCATTTTATACTTTTTTCATGTACTTTCTCAGTTTATACTATTGAAGACTAACTTAATTTAAGTGTGCATATTTGTGTGTTGTGACCATGTATATGTAAATACACACACATATATGTGTATGTATCATGTATGCATGTATGTGTGTTATATGTATGCAATAGATGTATAGATATGTACTTATATATTGTGTACTAGATGTATACATATTTATGTGTTTGTGCTATATATGTGCAATATATATATATATATATATATATATATATATATATGTATATGTATATATATATATATGTATGAATCCTCCAATCTTTTTCCGACCTTTTCCCGAATCGTTGACCGTATTTTTACCCTACGTTGACCTCTTTTTACCCAAATTTCTAGCATAATTCCCTAATCCCAAAATTTTCAGCTCGACCGAATGTATCCCAAATACCAAATTTGTGACTATGCACACAACACAGAGAAGGTTGTACAAAAGCAGACACACTATCATATGTCTTCCTTTGGCTAAACATACATTGGAGGTTGGATTCCATTTTCATATGACCGCCTATGGCAGTGGAGGTTTAATTTTTCTTCCCATAATTTCTTCTTTGTAATTTTATTGGCATTTTATGAAGGGAAGAGGGCCATAATATAGTCCTATAGTTGGAAAGGAGGGACAAATCCAACCTAGTCAACATCCAAATAGGTAGAAGTAAGGTACTAGATTCAATCGTCTATAGCGAGGGATCCTCCAGTGAAATAGGAAAGGAACAACCGAATAGCGGAGGGTGACAAAGATGAATTCCAAAGTGGAGGCAATGTATTAAAATATGTGAGGTGTATTGAGGTGCTTTTGTCTTAACAAGGTGAGGCATAAGTCTCAAATTGTACCAGACCGCCTCATATAATATATACTAACAATATCATTTCCATGTGTGAGGCATGTGTGTGTGGCATGCAACATGTGAATTTCTCTATGTTTCTCCTACTCATTTATTTTATGTTTCATATGTTGCATACATCATTCTTTTTCTTTTTTACATTTCATTTCCCTTCATCTGTTGCATTCATAGTTACTTCTTCTATTGTTTATGTTTTTCTTCCCTCCAACTGATGTTTGCATCAACCATAGTTTTGTTTGTTTTTTGTTTAAGTTTTCTTCATGTTGTGTAGATTTCTTGCTCCCCTATGTGTCTTTTTGTTATCTATTCATATCCTTAATTACCTCAATACCTGCTAGTCAATATTTTTCATATCTTTGTATCTTGGATATATTTTTAGTATATCAAATTTATATATGACTTCATTACTGAAATCACCAGTCCAACTAGTTAACCGAGAACTAGTAGCCACACTCATTCGATGAACGGTCCGGTCTTGATACGATTGAGTAGAAGGCAAGAGGTGATGGAAAATAGAGGCGACCTAAAAATGGGGGAATGCTTTAACAAGGACGAATCCATTGCAAAAGAAGAGGTCGCAATCACTCCTGGCTTCAACAAGAGCGTCCCTTCCAAGGTGGTCAAGGCTTGAGCGAGGACACATCTCACACAACAACAATGACACAAATGATATGTCCCAACAACCAACCAACATATTACCGTGGTCAATGGAGCTAGGGATCCTTCTAATATTGATGGGACGAGGGTGGAAATGAGGTCTCACTTAGGGCACAACTAGGAATCCAAAACAAGGTTTGTTGTTGATGGAAATAATTAAGGATTGAACATGTACTATGGCCAATTAGATAGAGGATGGAGTAGAGTCAGGTTGTTTACGGATAGAAAATTTTTGGGATGACAAGGAGTGTGGATTTTTCATGGTAAAGTGTATATTCTACTATGAAACAATAGTAATGTTGTTGCCTTAGAAGGATGCAAACAAGTGAAGAATTTCAACCATAGAAAAATTACAATAGTAGAGACAAACAAATAAGATCATGCCAATGAACTTTACTAACAACTAGAAACTTTTTGTTTCAGTGTATCTATTACAACTGAAAGTTTCAATTGTAATAACTTTTTATGTTAATATCGAGATTTTGTCTTAATGACAAAAATATTATCTCAATTACATAAAAAGTTTTATCCATGTTGGTTTACTATACTAATAATAGAAAAGGTGTCAAGTTGTAGTGAATCTTTTACACCAAGAATAAAAAGTCGTTAGTGTTTGATGTTAGAATCCAATTTTATAGTATCAAGAACTAGTCAAGGAAGAAGTTTCCATTAACATGGTGGCTTCAATTAATGTATTGCCATAGCACTAGCTCTGAAATTGTAGTCCACCCAAGGGTTTGGTCATCATAAAGTCAACAAAGAGGTTGCAATTTACCTCAAGTAGGCAAGGCTTTTGTATTTTAATATGCCAAATCATTTGAGTACAGTCACCACATTGGGGACATATCAGTCATCTGTACCATGCTGAAAAAATGTGAATGTCAAGCCTTAGAGGTGAAGGTATTCATATAAGTAAAGTTGTGAAGGAAAAATAAAGTTCAACAGACTTATTCTGAGTTTAAACATTCAAGAAAGAAGACGTGCTTTCTCTCTCTCTCTAGACATGACTCTCTTCCATCTCTAGAGTGCTAGCCGTACAATGTCGGCGGCTGGCGGGGGCGGGACGGGCTCCTCCGTTACGCCCTCCACACCCGGAGATGGATGCTTGCCATGGTCTGACCCCAGGGTGGATGTGATAGTGGGAAGGTCTTTGGCGTCCATGGTATCTACGAATCTAGTGGTCAAGAAGAGCCCGAAACCTGTGGTGGTGGAGGGTGATCTGAAAGATTCAGATTTTAGGGCGGAGGATAATCGACCCTGAATGAAGATCTCGGGGCCGGTCGTTGAGGCTATGGAGGAGTTTCATAAGAACTCAGTGATCGTCAAGATTTTGGGAAGGAATTGCATCCGCGAGCAGCTGCTGGGCTGGATGCTGAGATCGTGGAAACCCAAAGGAAAACTACAGTGCGTCCCGCTCCTGGGTGGGCTGTTCCTGGCAAAGTTCCCGCTAGAGGAAGACATGTGAGTGGCTCTAGAAAGGGGCTCGTGGTTCTTTGACCACAAGCTCTTTTTGACGAGGAAATGGACTCCATAAGCTGATATCAGAAGAGTGGCGCTGACGACGGCACCGATCCAGATCACCTTACCGGACATTGGGCAACAGTGGTCGAGTAGAGCGATCACTATCATCGCCAAAGCCATTGGCACCCCAAAGTTGGTTGACTTCTGGGGCTATGGGAGGTTTGAGGGGGTGGCGCATATATGCGTAGAGTTGGCTGCGGATAGGGCGACACCCCCGGTGGTGATGCTGGAGATGCGATACGGGAAAGAGATTGAGGTCAGAGTCATCTATGATGCATTGCCTGAGAAATGTAGTGCTTACAAGGTGTTCGGCCATGAGTCGGGCTGCTGTCTTGGGGAACGGGCTGCTACGACGGACATCCCGGCTCTACTGATCACTAAAAGGAGCATGAGAGCAAGGTCCAGGAACTGGAACACAAGGAGGAAGTCAGGGAGAGTTTCCAGGTCGATATCGACAGTGGCAGACAAAGGAGATCTGAAGGTGAATGAGGAACAGAATAATTCGGAGATGGTAGGGGAGGCTGGTGCTAACATGCCAAAGAAAAAGGAGAAGGGAGACAGGAAGGGGCTGGAAGGGCCCCGTGGAGACAGGGTTGCGGATAAGGCTACGACATCTGATGCTGTGGAGATCGAGGCAGCGGAAAACGCTATTAGGAGGCAAGGCGATGATGAGGTCGCCAACATGATAAGAGCCATCTCACTGGGGGCTAACCAGTTCTCGGTGCTAGAGAATCTGGACGCAAATGAGCTACTCAACAGATTGACAGGTATAGGGAGGACGTAAGGTGACAGAGTGCAGGTGACCAGCATAAGGGGAGGAAGAGAATCATCTAGGATGAACTCCTCCAGAAGGGGGGTCAAAAGGGAACTTAGGATGTCCATCCTCACATGGAATGTGAGGGGGGCATCCCGCCCTAGGAAGCATAGGAGGGTCAGGAAAGTGATTGCAGAATGTCAACTTCTCTGGTGTTCATCCTTGAGACCAGGGTTAAGAGAGTCGTGGCAGAGAAGATGAGCGGTATTTTTCCCAACAGATGGGGTGTACAGTCCAACCTGGGATAGTGCGATGGTGGTCGTATTGTAGTGGGTTGGGGTAGGGATGTCTAGGATGTTCAGATAGTCCATTCCACTGATCAAATGGTGGTCACGAGTTGTATTAATGCTGGGGGATTCCACTGTGTTATCACAGGGGTGTATGGTCACAATGATGAAGGTAGAAGAAGACGTTGCTGGGAAGACATTATCAGCTCCACCCAACAACAGGTGCCTCACCTGATAATCGAGGACTTCAACAATGTGAGGAGGGCTGGAGAGAAAGTGGGAGGCAAGCTGATACCTGATGCGATCTTGGGCAGATTTAATGAGATGGTGGATGTTGCGAGCCTGCTCGAGTTGAATATGGTAGGAGGCATGATCGCATGGCATAATAAGAGATCACCGGAGCACAGAATCTCGAGCAACCTGGAGATAGGGTTGGTTAACGCGACCTGACTTGACGCTTTCCCGGAGGCGAGGATCATCCTGGGGGGGGTCACCCCAACAGTGACCATGTGTGGCTGAGTATGCCCTTGGCTAATACCCAGATGAGGAATAGACCATTTAGATTCTTGAACTATTGGGTGGAGTGGCCAGGATTCAAGGACGTGGTGAAGAAGGCATGGGCAGGCACAATGATGGGCAATCCGCTCTTTAGGGTGGCTAAGAAGGCGAGAAGGACTAAAGTGGTACTGAAGGAGTGGGCGACCGAGAGTTCCAACCTAGCTATGCTGGTCCGGAAGGCGAAAGAGGAATATCAAAAGAGTGTTGAAAATCTCAAATGTAACCCAGATAACCCCGAGATGATGAGATGCGAAGAGGGGAAAGCAAAGAGGCTAATACAACTCAAGAAAGCAGAGGAGATGTATCATTGGCAGTGGAATAGATTGCAGTGGATCAACGACGGTGACAGGAACACCAAAATATACCACAATGCGACTAAGAAGAACCATATGAGGGAGTGCATACACGGCTTGATAAAAGAAGATGGCACAGAGGTTAGGGGCACTGCCGAGGTGGCTGAGGAGGTTGTCCGCTTCTTCAAGAACCTATATAATAAGCAAACTAGCAGCGTGAGTAGGGAGATATCGGGAAGGAAGTTAACTGCAGATATGAATAAAGAGTTGTGTGGGCCGGTTATAGATAAAGAAATTAGGGAGGTTGTGTTCAGCATTGGGGCGGCTAAAGCGCCGGGGCCTGATGGCTTCAATGCCAAGTTCTTCCATGCTTGCTGGGATATCATAAGCGAGGATGTGGCTTGTGCGGCGAGGTGGTTTATGGTGGGGGATCCATGGTAAAGAAGGTGAATCATGCTTTCATACGCCTCATCCCAAAGAATAGCTTGCCGACGTCGATGGCCGATTACCGACCAATTGCGTGTTGCTCTGTCCTTTATAAGGTGTTGGCCAAGCTTCTTACGGGGAGATTAAAGAGGGTTCTGCCCAACATCATTTCACCGGAACAACTTGCCTTTATACAAGGAAGAGTGATGGTGAATGGCGCTATGCTGGAAAAGGAATTCCTTGCTGATTTCAATTGCAATAATACAACAAAGAAAGCATGCATTAAAGTGGACATCACAAAGGCCTATGACCATGTGGACTGGACTGCCATGTGGGGAACCATGGAGGCTTTGGGGTTTTCAAGAAGGTGAATTGATCTGATGAGGCAGTGTGTGGAAACCACGTCCTTCTCGGTTATGGTGAATGGGATCCCTCATGGTTTATTTGCGGCGTCTAATGTGCTAAGGCAAGGGGATCCCCTCTCCCCCTTACTTTTTGTGATTGCCATGGAGAACCTCTCATTCATTATCCAATAGGAAAAGGAGAAGGGGAGAGTGAAGGTGTTCAAGGTGGCGGGTGTCCCGGTATGGACTCACATCCTCTTCGTGGATGATGTGATGATGTTCACTGCTGGACATGCTAAGTATCTCAATAGGGTGAAGAAAATCGTGATCAGTTTTGGTAAACTGACGGGCCTGTACATCAATGAAATTAAGTCCAAAATATTTGTCTCTCTCTCCTGTGACGCAAGAAGGGGTCGACTGAGAAGAGCGGCGGGGATCAATATGGGCGAGTTTCTGACGAAATACCTAGGCATCCCCATCTCCAGTGGCAAGTGCAGTGGGAAGGATTACAGTTCTGTTATTGATAACTTGAGGGTAACCGTCGACAAGTGGGCAAGCAACAACATTTCGATGGCGGGACGACTAGTGCTGATTAAATTGGTCCTCATAGCAAAGGTCAATTTTTGGACAAGGATGGTTGAACTCCCCACCTTCATCGTCGATAAGGCCTGGAGCATTATGAGTGGGTTTCTGTGGGGTGGTAAGGGAATAGGTGTCGCCTGGGATACAATTGCTAAACCAAAGGAGCATGGAGGGTCGGGGATCAAGGATGTCCAACGGTTGGCAGACAACGCTACAGGTGGCAGGATTAGGAGGTTCTTAACCCACCCGGAATCGTCGTGGACAGTCTGGATGAGAAGGCGATATGGGACCAGTTTGGGGGTGTTACCTACTCGAGGATGTATGACGGTGTAGAGAAGAATGGTGGCCCTATGGGAATCTGTTAAATCGCGACTTTGTACAGGTTAATGATATCAACTGGACATGCCTGGTAAAGAGTGTGGGCGAACAACGGTGGTTTGGCCCTTTGGTCCCTTGGGCCGGTGTGGTGTGGAACAGAGTGCATACACCAAAATGAAGTTGCAACCTGTATAGGTATATCCTAAGACGGCTCCCCACTGTGGATAGAATGGCAGGATGGGGTTTGGGGGCTGATACAACCTGTAAGCTATGCAAGACTAAAGGTGAATCTCATGATCATCTGTTCTTCGAGTGTAGCTATATGAAATACCTCTGGATCCGGATGGTCCTAAAACTGCTGGTGGGGAGGAACACCTCCATGTAACCTTATGGGGGTTGTCGATTGGATCTGAACCAGGATGGCTAAGGACCCTTTTTTGGGATGTTTTGTGGGCTTGGGCCTTGTAGCCCTCTCTTTCCTGGTTTGGCAGGAAAGAAATTTGAGAGTACATGGTGGTAGGGAGATGGACAAATACAATTGTTTTGATGTCCTTACTAACAGACTCCTGCTTGTTTGCAAGGCTAAACCTAAGCTTTATGAATGTTTAGACCTACGAGTTAGAAGACAGTGGGGCTTTTGTAGTTAACGACCCCTGTATATATAGGGCTCCTATACTTCTTTTGATGATAGTAATATTTTAGCTTATCCAAAAAAAAGGTTCAACAATTACATAAATGAAATTAATTATACATTTAATTAGTGAGTCCACATATATTCAGAGATAAAGGATAGTATGTATGGAACTAAGCATAGTTACCGTGATTAGATTATAATTTGCAGCAAAATTGTACACCACGAGATAGTCTATAAATAAACAGTCCAAAAAACATTAGGTTTGATCCTTATAGATATTCCCCTTGACATGTTGTCCTGTTTTAACTCATTGAAAGCCTCAACAAAGTATTATTTGTCATATTAAACAACCTAAATTATCTACTCAGCTGATACTAAATTCTCGTGCATCGAGTGTACATTGTTGTTGTATGCAAGATGAATAAAATCTAACAATTTAACTTATTTGTCCAGCGAGTTAGTACCCAAAAGACACAACTCACATGGCTACAATCTTACAATTAATAAAGTTAGAGAATTGTTAATCACTATATGTGGAGAAGAGTCAATTTTGAGGATTAAAATTATTCATTTGTGGGGCCCTTTAACAATATAAAAATAATAAGTTTCACACCACCCATGAAATCATCAGTACAGAAATAAAGATGAACTTAAAAATCATAATAATAAGATGACGATAAGGAGGTCGTGTCATCCTATTACAATATAACACCAAGTCAAATCACGATATATAGACGAGCAGAAACTACAAGTAAAATTCAATAGCACTACTGCTTAATCACAATATATGGATCTGATTGCATACCTTATTTGTTTCCCAAACTGAGATTGATGGGAAGTCTAGTCTGAACCGTCACCAATTTGACACCACAAGAACCTGTGGGGTTGTCTCCCTTTTTCCCCAGTCAACACCTGCTAAAAACATGGTTGTTGCCCCTGGTCCTGGCTAGAGATGTCTACTCTGTATCCGCCATGTCTGCGTCCTCCACAGATGTTGTGCTGGAATGATGTGTTCATCGGTCATTGATAGAGGGGGTGATGATAGAACTAATGAGAAAGGAAAAACCTATAAATTAGAATCTCTAAAACCCCACAATTGTTTATTAGGATTTAAGAATAATTTTCAACGAGTAGGGAGAAACATTGAGGACCCACAACAATACAGCGTCAAGTTTTGGGGAGCATCCATATACTACCGACTCAAAAACTTGAATAAAAGAGGGATGCCCTCCCAGAACATTATTAACGAATGTATGAAATAACAAATGAGAATGATATGTATAAACATTAAGAATAAGAAAAAAAGTTTAGGAAGCAACTATAAACCGAAACAAGGGCAACACACAGCTCCGATCTTAAAGCATGGTGTGGTTTGTATCCTAGAAAAGATAAGAGAGGAGGATAGTACCAATGATCGGTGGCTCCGACAACTCCTACCCAACCGATCCACGTCGATCAATGGCTCCCTATTTGTTGCCCGTCCGCAAGCTCCTCGATTTCACCTTTCTCTTCTACACTGTCACGATGCTTGCATCACCCGTTGATGGAATGCCTCGTACTTGATTGGTCTGTAAAAGGCAGTGGAAGTATTCTATGGTGCCTGGAAAGAGGTGGAGCATGCGCATTCGTATCCCACCATGACCTCTAGGGATTCTTCTGGTGACACGATTCGTCATCTGCCACTCGTGCTGGCACCTATGAATCTGTGATTTGGGATAGGGATAAAGAATTTTGCGAAAGATTATTGGAGAGGGTCTCTGTAGGGTTTGGAGGTTGGGGATAATGGGGGAAGTCAAATTGGGAGGACAACATGTGTTTTTACTTTTTGGCAGATGGCGTGAAGAATGAGAAAAAAAGGAAAAAAAGAGAGGGAGAGGTGAATTTATTTGGGAAGGGTTGAAAATAAAGGCGGGAGCCAAAGGCTTAAAGAAGGGAGGCCCATGAGCGTCGTTGCGGGACATAGTTTTAACGATGAACTATTTACATTATTTACGACAAAGACAGGTTTTGGCCATTATTGAGTATAACAACAATGGCGAAATGACACAGTTGCCATTATCAGTTGATCGATTACGATGGAAGATCTAGCTCGCCGCGATTCTTGACGCTAATACATGTGTTTCTTGTAGTGATAATTGCTTATTATGATCCTCCAAATTGGATCTTGGTTACATCCCTCCAAACGTCCCACACCTCATTGACTTGCTAAAACCCCAACTATCTTCCTTACTAGTTTATGCTTGCTTAGTTAGTTGCTTCAATTGCTTGCTACTTAATTGCCTTCTTTTACACAAAGCCCAATCAAACCCTTCATCCCTAGACTCAATGATAGGAACCTAGAAAAACTAACATACCTCTAGTGCACTTCTCTCCCTATGTATCAACCCCTATCTTTCCACTTTCTTATACTTCAACACGACCTCATGTGCTTGTGGGTCAGTGTTTGAAATATAAGAGTGTGTCCAGCTAAGGTTCTTATAAATATCGAAAGACCTAGTTGTGTGTACCTTAGAATAAGCGCAATCAATCACCAATTAATTTAAATCATTTGAATTTTCACCTATTGGAAGAAGGGTTGGTAAAGTATTATTTGCCTCATTTAGTATCTTTCCATTAGTAAAAAGACTCTTTTACAACACTACTAACATCAACCCCTATAATAGAGCAAGTTGTTTAGATGAAAAAGGCATTAAAATTCATCAGGCTTCGGTGCCTTGTCAATCTTCAACATTTTGATAACATTTTCAATTAGGAGATATAAGAGCTATGTTTGATCATCACAGAGAGTAGGCCCATTTCAACAAAACTCATATAGACCAACAACTTGACTAGAATTGTTAAACAACTTTGTGTAGAAAGAATTAATATATTTATTTAGTTTGATCAGGTCACATCTACAATCAAACTCTTAATTTGATTTCCCTGCCTTAAAGTTTTGACTAATGGATAGAAATATTTAGTGTTAGAATCACCTTCTTGAAACCACTGAATTCTAGATTTCTTCCTTAGGAGAATTTCTTCATTTATTTTATCCCTTCCCAATTCTGTTATGAAGGTAAAAGTAATAAGTTTGTGAATATGATTCAATAGATCATTCTCAGAGTTTTCCTAAGCATTAAGAGCCTAGTATTCAACCAATTTTACCTTATCAAACACATTTCCAAAGGTCTATAGTTTCTTTTTTTAGTTATACTTCAGATTATCAAACTACATGAAAACTTTGTACCTATCATAACCATCAACATAAATATCCCAAAAAGGTTTCATGATATCAACAAAATCACAATGTCTATACCAAGCATTGATGAAACAAAAAGTTACCCAATCCTTCTAGGATCATCTATATTTATTGTAATGATACTATGCTAACTAACTATGTTTGAAATAGTCGATCCATAGAATTTGGGAATTAAATCAAGAAACTTAGAATTTAATAGCATCCTATAAACATATTGGACAGTGTTTCCTCGCTGTCATAATAATAGGAGTCCAAGTTTATTTTACGTAGTCCACTCTGATGTTTGGGGAGCATGTCGTATGGCTAACCGTACTGGTGTACAATATTTTGTAACCTTTATTGATGACTGCTCTCATACTATTTGGATCTATTTGTTTAAAGACAGTTCTGAAGTTTTAGATGCTTTCTCCAAACCACTAAGTGGAATAAAGAGGCAATTTTCTGCTACCCCTAAAATTGCCTGCATTGATAATACTTCTAAATATGTGCAAGATAGTTTAAAAAAAACTATATAGCTAAAGGGATTATTCATCAAACTTCTTGTTCTTATAGCCCACAACAAAATGGAGTTACTGAAAGGAAGAACATGCATCTCCTTAATGTAGCTCGCACTCTCCTAATTGAAATGAAAGTCTTTAATTTTTATTTGGTGGATGCCATTCATAAAGTTGTGCATGTTCCAATAAAAAACAATAACCTAGTAAACTTAGTTACGTGATTTTAGTTACTATTATGTTTTATTTGCATTGAAACCATTTTTTGGATTTGTTTGACATATTTCTCCCATCTGTGGTGCTTTCATTTGTTACACATCATCACTAGCTTATGGACGTTTTAATATTGATCTTGTGAATTTTCCAACTAACATCTAAATGTTGGATATTATTCACTCAAGTATGGAACATGAAAAGTTGCATGTGGGTTATATTAAATCTTTATAATATATTTTTTTACTAAATTTAAGGCTAGGCCTGATACAAGGGAAGTTGCATGTGCAACTTAAGTTAACATCCTCATTAAAATCATTTAAATGAAAATACATTATGTCATTGACATGTGCCACTTAATTTAATATTCTAGGAAAAACGGTGGTGTAATGCCCTGGCCCACTGCCCAAGGCTCTAGCAGAGTTTCAGGAATGACGACTGGCCCCACAGACCACCACTAGCCTTAACTGCACACTTTTTTCCACTCACGCGCAAGCCAGGATCAACTTCCCGACTGGTCACCCATCCTAGTACTACTCCAAGTTGAGCACACTTAACTATGGAGTTCTTTAGAGATGGGCTCCTGGAAAAGGAGGTGCACCTTGGTGATATGGGTAGTCCAATCATTCCTTTTAAGAGTGTTTTATCCGAGGCCTCAAATCCTGGGATGTTACAATCTCCCCCACTTAGACTCTTGACGTCCTTGTCAAGGCTCAACTATATGGCCTCATAATCTGACCCCATTTCAGTGCAGACCCACAATGGCCCATGGACACCCAGCTCCCGTCCACGGCTACCAGCGCAAGGGTGGCTCCATCTCGTCTCTACGGATAGCCCTTTCCAACTTTCCTAGACCGTACGACTCAAGACTGGCATGCCACATGCCCATGTGGGCCCCACCTACTGGAGGGGAATTGGCTCTGATACCATTTGTAATGCCCTAGCCCACTGCCCAAGGCTCTAGCAGAGTTTCAGGAATGACGACTGGCCCCACAGACCACCACTAGCCTTAACTGCACACTTTTTTCCACTCACGCGCAAGCCAGGATCAACTTCCCGACTGGTCACCCATCCTAGTACTACTCCAAGCTGAGGGCACGCTTAACTATGGAGTTCTTTAGAGATGGGCTCCCGGAAAAGGAGGTGCACCTTGGTGATATGGGTAGTCCAATCATTCCTTTTAAGAGTGTTTTATCCGAGGCCTCAAATCCTGGGATGTTACAGGTGGAGTTTTGTATGTAGCATTTTGGCTTCATAATGTAGATATTTGGTCTTATTGCCACATGTTAGCAATTGGAAAAGACAAAGAACGACGGTACTAGAGAAGCTTATATTACTTAATGATTATTATTTTAGAATAGACAGTTTTGGGTTTTGATCGAGGTGCAAGTGAACTTTCTTTAGCTTTTCGACTCATGTAAGTGAACTTTCTTTAGCTTTTCCGATGCCAATTCATTTTTAATTGTTCTTGTTTTTAATTGTTTTTTCATTTTCAAAATGATATGCTAAGCATTGTCCTTTCATGGGTTATTCAAGTATGTCTAGCATCCGTACTATAAGTATTTCAACTTAAACTACATGAAGTTCAAGCCTCCTCATTAGTTACCATTTTCCCTTTAAATGCTCACATCTAATACAATTCTAATCTCTTATATATTGTATTCTTTGTACTACTTAATTATTTAAGATTACTATCTACTTGTTCACCTGATTCCTTATATATTTTATGATTGAATTTTTAAATCATGCAAATAATGTAAGTTTTTGCTATCGTGCAAATGATGCACTTGTTGCTACAACTCTAAACTTTCAGCATGATTGTTAATGATTGAGTGAAAATATCATAATACCACTATCTCTTGCTAGATTTAAGTTATCTTGCCTTGATTCTATTTATCTCATTATATGATTATTTAGATGTCTTCTTTTCTCTTTTATTTGCTTATTCTTCCCATCTCCCACCTCTCCCTTTTTTTCCTTGTTCTTTTATGACTTCTTCCATGTGCTATACAATTCTATGTGCCTCCTACCACTCCTATTGGTACTATTTGAAAAATATTCAATCTCAATCTCCACTCTACTCCTATATATTTTGTGTTCTTTAATCACCACCACCTCTTTTTGTTTTGTCTCCTTTTTCAACTCAAGTGTGGAACCTTTTTCTCCTTGTTGCTCTCATGTCTGCTCCCAAATTTGTTGTAGTTTTCCCTATGTTCTTAATATTAAGATGCATCTTGGTTTGTTTTTATAATAAAAATATGATGCTTCCAGTCCTTTGAAATATATTCATGTAATCTGGATCGTACTTTTTTTATGATCTATTACTTGGAGATGCAATCAGGACCCAATACCTACATTCTCCTTGTTAAAAGAGAATATAAATTTAATTAGTACCAGATTTATTCTAGTACATACACTTGGTTGGCTTTGCTATACCATTCTTGTAAGCGTGATCTCATCTTTTTATTAGCTAAACGTTGTTTCAATACATCTTATTTTATCTCATTAGATATGCCAGCTATATGGCTTGTTTTGAAGTATTAATAAGTTGAATTTGTTAATTTTGTTTTAGGTGGACAATCGACATACCGGTCAGCCTATTTGAATTTCTAAGTGGCGTGATAGACCAAGAATTGAAAGGGATCATGATATCAAAGTGGAAAGTGTTATATGGGAGACCTCAATTTTGGATATCCATCATTCATTTCTGATCAGACGCAGCTATACTAATTTTGTTGGTGTGTCTATACTTTGTGTTATGATCAAATGTGATACATTCACTTTGTATTTTACTTTGATATATATAAAGTTGAATAAAACAACCTATAATGCTCAATGGATTTTGTATAGTAGTACTCTTAAACGTTATGTTGAGTGAAACCAAAAAAATTGTCTCAAAATGGGATTGCCCCAATGGTTTATAGTGGTCTGTTATAAATGTTTTAATTATGCATGTGACAGGTTGATTTACAGAGATTGCTGATCTGAACCGACAAGTCTCGGTGGTGATATCAAAATTTGGTGTAAATGATATTTGGCTACAGATTTAGACGTATGGAATGCTTATTTTCAATTAAATATCGTCTGGTTGAATTTGCTACAAGCTTCTAGATCGCTACAAGGTTCTTGGTGGCGTAAATTGATTGGCTACCGAAGCAATTGCTATGAGCATTTTTCTACATACTTTTGATCTGCCACAAGATTCCTTGTAGCTCATTTTTAAGTGGCTACAAGTTTAAAAGTGGCCAATCCAATGTTTTTCTCTAGTGTGAGCCTCGATACAAGTAGTAACCTACAACTTATCAATCAAAGGGTGAAATAGTGTAGGAGTCGTTCATGCACCCAACTGAGGTGCTGCTCTCCGGACAGATGTTGTCGGGAGAACAGAGGCTAGTCACAAAAATAGGATTTCACTACAAGTAATTATCCATACTTCTTGAAGGCCGATGGCGACACCATCATATTCTTTACAGGTTCACTCTCCAACAACTTCAGTGCTTACCCTGAACCATCTTCCAATCAGTTTTTGAGGTTTGAATCTGATGGCCATCTGAAGCTCTATGAGTGTGTGGCAGACATGGTCGGGTGGAGATCCATAGTCCCCAATGGATTTCTAGAAGACTGTGACTACCCAACTGTGTGCGACAGCTATGGCATCTGTAGCTCATCATGGAAGAAGCAATGCAACTGTCGAGAAGCTGTTGGAAATGGAAGCATTGACTCGTACTTCACGACGTCTCAGAACAAGTAAGAGGATGAAGGAAACCATTTCTACCAGTTGCCAAGAATGCCCACCACGTTCACTAGTTGCTGTTGATTTCTTAATATGTTCTTGTTGATACTACATATTCATGGAGGTTACTTTCGATCTTGGATGCAAGTCGCTCATCATGGCTAAGGCTGCTGATGGGAGCTGATGCTGCTGCTATTGTTCCACTTGATGAAGGTGGCTGGCTACGGCCACTACTGCTACTGCTATTGTACCACTTGATGAAGGTGGCTGGCTACGGCCACTACTGCTGCTCCTATTGTTTGACTTGATGAAGCTGGCTGGAAATGGCCACTGCTGCTGCTATTGTTCGACTTGATGAAGTTGGCTGGCTACGGTCACTGCTGCTGCTGCTATTGTTCGACTTGATGAAGCTGGCTGGAAATGGCCACTGCTGCTGCTGCTATTGTTCGACTTGATGAAACTGGATGGTGATGGCCACTGCTGCCCACGTCCAGATGGGCACCCCATCGGGGCTTGTGATGATTGTGGAAGCTTGTGGCGGGTCTTGCATTGTTTTGGCTGCTGGGTGGTGTTTGGGATTGTTGTTAACGAGGGAAAACCAGCCAAGGGCCACCACCTCATATCATTGCCACCTGCTCCGTGGAGGACTAAGACCATTAGGACTATATTTGTCATCTTCTCCACCTTTTCCCCCGTGACCACCTCTTGCCATGGAATTTTCATTCCACTGCCAATAGGATACTGACTGTAATATTTGCTCCTGTAGTGTTAATCCCACTGCATATGTCATCGTTGATATGTTGTTATTGTTGCCAATGGGTTTGGGCATGTGCAGAGACAATCCAAAAGGTTGTTCTTCTCGTTCTTGTTAATATATTGCAAGTGCTTGAACGCATGCAGACCCTTCAACATATTGTGGTGTTCTTGATGTTGTTGTTGTTGCTTATGACACACTGTTATTGATTTGGCCATGTTGTTCTGATTATTATATTGTTGTTGTTGTTGCACGTTCCATTGCTTTTACGGGCTCTTGTTGTTGTTAATTGGGTTCTGAGGGCCGCCTCAACCACACTGCCCCATAGCTCGACTTGCATGCCTGACTTTACCAGCTTATTAATCAACAACACACTATCACCATATTCCTGCGACGACAAAAAAAATAATGTTTAGAAAACACCAAACAGAACAACTAAAACTCTAGTTCCTTTGAATAGATATCATCAAGGACATTAACATATTGAAAAGGTTTGATTTTCTTACCTCACGAGATAGTGGAATCAGATGAGCCTCACACACATCAGTTGGTTCATCCATATACATTGGCTCATGAGTTGTAGCTAGTACATGTGCTTGTGAGCTAAAACCAATAGATACTTCATGTGAGATAACTATAGAGAATTGATAGAAGTTCAACTCTCCAAATTTCAATGTCCAATATAAGATGGTAGAGCTTGAGACAAAGATGTATAACATTGTAGCAGTAAAGTTATTATAAAAGAAAATACATCTAAGAGAATGCTACTTATATATAATAATATCTTTGCACTTTAGAAGAACGGAAATGAGAAATTGAAATAAAAGGAAGTTATCACTATCATTGATAAGTGAATACAACATCTGATAGTAATAGAGAACAAATAATATACCTGGCTCTTGGATTTTCATTGAAGTGTGCATTTACAGATCGGATAAGATCTCCACCCTGTTCCTGTGACATCAAAAAGATCGAGTTTAAAATACACCAAACACAAAATTCAAACTTCAATTCTATGAGGAAATATCAACAAGAACATTAGCCTACAACTAAAATTCTCAAAGTCACTTAATTCATTAGGACAATGCTGACATTGTATACATGTTTCATATAATTTGCAAAACTAGAATTGGGTTTAGGAACTTTTTTACAGTTGAGGGAAGATTCAGAATTACTAACAAAAGAATAAGGATTAATTGATTCCCATCATTTCCACTCTTGAACCAATATGGTTACCATGAATCATAAATCCCTTTAAGGGTCTACACAATTGATTAGGAAGTCCAAATTTATTTGTATCATTGTGGCTTTAGTGAAATCAAAGATTTTTATTGAGAAAGCAAGCCACATTGTAAAGCTGATCTGAGTGTAGCTTGTTTTTGTTGACTAAATCTCAGTAAGTGGATATATTTCCACTAGTAATACACCATATGGCCCTGATCTCCAATGATTTGGACCATGTAGAAAGGCATGGTATCTATCATTTGTTTGTCAAGATCACTAGACAAGTATGGTGTCGGGGAATCACTTGGTCACACTGTGGCAATGGTGTTGGATAACATCAGTGCTATGGTCTGGATGTTTTTTGTTTCATGGTCATGATCATGACTCTTTTCGTACATTGGTTGTTCCAGCTAGACATAAGTTCAAGGTTTCAAAAGAACAATATAAAAATGATGACATTGCTAGACATAAGTTCAAGGTTTCAAAAGAAAAGAATAAAAATGGCCAAAGGACAATGCAAGTTGATGACCAACCCTTTAATCAAGTTCATGATATACTTGGAAAGTAGTTATGTAATTTTAAGAACATCCATCCTTGCTTTCTAATATAAACTTCATAATGAAAAGATGATCAAAACTATATCCATGATTTAAAAGCTTACCTGAAACCCATTTACTGGCAATGTTTTTTGGAGAAAGTTGTCATTTGAATTTGAATATCCTATGAGGCACAAGGTATACAACCTTAAATACATAATAGTGTAATTCATGTGCCTCCCGAAGCTCCAAGCACAAAATTTTCTCATTGATCCTCGGGTGTGGTCCTCCTACAATCCTCAAGCAAATAGGTCAGACAAGATAACAATGACTTCAACTTTGTAGAGTAAGACTTTGTCTTCACATGTGGAGATCGAGAGTTGCACTAGTAAGACGAGGAAATCAGTAAAGAATAGGATATTCAAGATCAAATTAAGCTTAAGTCTATGTAAGTGTAGCACTTATGTTCAAAAGGAAAAGAACACACAAAGTCTTCACAAAACATCAACAGAAATTGTCCCATAAATGATAGTAGATCCATGATAAAAAAAATGATCACATAGTTAGTATGCAAATCAATAAATCTGAAATGTTAAATATTCCAATTGTTCAACTACTAATATGTATCCTGAAATAGTTAACAATGAATTTTAGGAAAAATGACCTTGTTAAAATGTCCAACTTTTAAGTTTGGAATTTATTGGTTGGCTCTGAAGATGGTGGCTGTAGGAGGCAACATCCCTATGTGAATTAACCTATTTAAAACTGAAGAATTAATGAGACATGATATAAAAAAGCATTAAGTAAAGGTACAAGGTATTGTGCAAGGCCATTTACCAAGGCTAAAGGTGATCTTCCTCAACCCATCCATTCAACAACTACATAATAGAAGATATCCTTAATATATATGTAATGGGTTTGATGCCCAAGTTAAAATCTAAGAAATCCGCTTTTACATTAGTAGAGACATGCAAGAGCATTAAAGGAATTGAAAATATTTAAATCCTAAAAAAACATCCACACAATCATAAAAGATCATACAATAGTTTGACAGTCAAACAAGCGATAAAACAAAGTTCTGATATTGAAATGATTAAAATCCTAATCTAGTAGGCTTCATCCTTTAACAATCATTGATGAAATTGCTTGAACATGGTCTTGAATTTTGATCATTCTCATAATCGTCTTCCTCTTCATTGGCAAATCCAAGCCTCCTACTACACCCAATATCCTGCAGTTAAGAATTTCTCATATGGTTTATCTTACCTAATTTCTCAGTAACAACATAGATTTATAGAATAAGATCATGTTCGAGCGTCTAACATGATTCCTCAATCGTGCCAACTGTAGTTCTACATTAGCAAGCGCTTCAACATAAACTTTAGCCTCTTTTTCAATATCCTCATAGGTTTTTTGTGCTGATTCCATGTTGGATGCTTGTTTCAACATTTGTTTGATTGCTCCACTTCCATAACCTCTTTCATATCCACCATGATGATCACCATATACATGGTCCATTACAGGCATGAAATCAACATGGTCTTTGTTGTGTTCCACATGACGTCGTTCCATTTTAGTTCGAACATTCTCCTACAAGGACAAATAGGTGATGGTTTTTAATTAAATTTATGAGAACTAATTATATACAAAATGAAACATGCAATGAATACAAAATTACGTACCATGCGTGTCCTGGTATGTTGTTCATTTGGAAATTGACCATCCTTATAGGCATGAGAAACTACATATGTGGTTAAATAAGAAGGGTCTAGTCCTTTTAAAATCTAAAAATGAATAATCAGTATTGGATATGTGATAATCTTAAAATAAAATCAAAGCATATACCATCTCATATTGCTTCTGTCTTATTAATTTTCTCCCCAATGTGTATGTCGGTCTGATATGTGCACAGTTTTTGGCATTTCTTTGTGCCTCAGCAATTGCTTCCTCTTTGCCCCAATAATCCAATAGTTTTTCCATTGATCTTGGCTAACTCTAGACACGGGTGACACAAGAAGTTGTTCTAGACTTCTTTTCTTTAGATATCATTTCAAGTGAAACCTATGTGTTTGAACACCAACTTTCACCTTTTTTAAGCACCATTGCCTAACACGAAACATGTTTGGCTTGTTTTTTGTTTCAGAACTTGTGAAGTTAAACAATTTTTGTTCCAAATATAGTGAAGACGTCACAAATATTGGGGCATCTAAGAAAATATATAAAAGTGAAATGTAATAATGTAGAACTAATCAATTACCATGACGTCATCTCAAACACCATCAAAACTGTGGTCTTGGAAGACACCACATTTCAAATGTAGTGGAAATGCATCACTATATCTAGCCTTCAGACCCAAGAAGTTGGCCAAGGTTGTAGATTCATGATGAACAGGTTCATTTTGAAGTGTCATACACTCATGCTTACTTTTTCCAAGTGGTGGCTTCATAGTACGATATCTTGTCCAGCCATGACCTTTTCGTCTATGAGCTGTAAAAGTAAAGAAAAGTGTTGTAAGCTATATTCTAAGTGAAGGATATGTAATTCATGATACATACTTGCAAACTCATGTTCTTCAAGTTGCATATCACTAGTTCGAGGATTAGATGATCTTGTATGTTGATGATTACCCATGCTAGGTGTGTGTTCCACATTTGGATCTACCCTTTCTGTAATAAGAATTTGAATGGCTAGAAAATAACAAGTTTAAGGTATGACATGAAAATGTTCAACAAAATTAAGTTAGATAACTCACCAACTTTAGGATTTCTAACACAAGTATCAGATCTATTTTCAACCTCAAGATGACTAGATGTAGTAGGATCTTGATCCTCAAGTGGGATTGGTGAAATTGTCTCTTTATCCTCAAGGGGGCTTTGGATAGTTTGTACCTCACCCCCAAAGTCATCCATCACATCAGTAGTTGAGGTTGTAGGGATATTGTTTTCCCAACAATTTATAGTTTCTTCACAGAACATTGTTGAACCTGCATCAGAATTCATATCTTATTTTTGTTTGAAAATTACAAAACAATTGATGTTATAGTTACCTATATGAACATCTTCCATGAAAACTTGATTGTTCGTTGCAGAGGGTATCAAATTTTTGGGAGCATTGTTTTCTACGCAAGTCGGACTTAGAGTCATCCTTTTAGTCCCCATGCTACTTTTAGTACAAGAATATGACATTATCCCACTTGATGGAGCTACATAAAAGTATAAAATGTTGTCATTTGTAAACTAAAATTAAGAAAGGCAAATAAATCAATATTGTTAGAAAGAATAAACTAAAAACAAATAAATTATCAAATACCAATATGATCTACTATCCTAGCCTCTCTGTGATGCACTGTATTAGGGGTTGAATATCCACAGTTTCCACTTTGTTGCGGATTAGAAGAACTAAGGATGGATTCTTTCGACCCCAATCTATTTTGAGTCAAGGATTCCAACATTTTTCTTGAATGGGTTGGTGTATTAAAAACACAAGTCAATGTTGTATGGAAATATAAACAATTAAAAGAGCAATGCATAGATTACCTAAACATGCATCTTTAATTATCCCCTGACCACATGTTGCAAACAGAACTGAACTCTTGGATATGTTGCTTTCTAGTACTTTTGAAGAAGTACTAGTAATTCCTTTAGACCATGTTGAAGTTGGATTCATACTTTCAGAAGTATGAATAATCCCCTTAGAACCTACACAAGTAAGTATCTTCTTTGTAGAAGTATTCTACATAGATCAATGTTGTTTAAAATATGAGATAGTAAAAAAGGAAAAAAATACCATTGGCATGTGTTTCTGTCATACCCCTTTGATCATCCAATGTCTTTGAAATTAAACTTGTGCAGGAATGTTTTTCAACATTTTCTTTGAATGAGTTGTATTCAAAACACAACTCAAAGTTGTTTGGAAATATGTATTTCTAAGAAAATTAGTGTAGTGATTACCTAAGCATGCATCTTCCATTAATCCCTGGCCACATGTTGCATAAGTGGAGTCTTGGGTATGCTGCTTTCTCTTAATTTAGAAGAAGTATCACTCATTCCTTTAGACCCATTTGAATTCAGAATCATCCTTATGGAAGTATCATTCATCCCTTCAAAACCTGTGGAAGTAAGAACCATCTCTATAGAAGTACGCCACATCGATCATTGTAGTTTGGAATATGAGATAGTGAAAAAATAAGCATGTGTTTCTATCATACCTATTCGATCATCCACTGTATTTTTGGAGCAAAAACCAGATTGTTTGCTCATTGTTTCAACTGCATTTATCTCATAAATCATTACTATTTGGAAAAACAAATTAGTAAACAAAAAAATCAGGACTTACAAATATGTTCTTTTCTCCTTGACTCTTCATGATACGTGGTATTCAGACTTGAAAATCCATGGCTTACGCTTTCTTGTGGATCATGAGAACTATGGATGGGTTCTTTCGACCCCAATCCATTTTTAGTGTAGGATTCCAACATTTTCGTTGAATGGGCTATATTCAAAACAAAATTGAATGTTGTTTGGAAATATAAATATTTAAGAAAACGAATGCATTTATTACCTAAACTAGCAGCTTTCATTAACCAATCACCACATGTTGCAGAAGGAACTAAACTCTTGGGAATGTTACTTTCTTTTACTTTCAAAGAAGTATCAGTCATTCCATTAGACCCAATTACACTTTTGGAGCTATGGACCAATACTTTAGACCCTAGTGCCTTTTTGGAGCAAGAACCCAATTGTTTGGTCATTGTTTTAGCTGCATTTAACTCATGAATCATTACTGTTTGAAAAATAGATAAATAAAAAATAAAGCAAGACTTACAAATATGTTCTTTTCTCCTAGGCTCCTCATGATAAATGGTATTCAGACATGAATATCCATGGTTACCGCTTTTATGTGAATCATGAGAATTAAGGATTGGTTGCTTTGACCCCAATGCATTTTGAGTCAAGGATTCCAGCATTTTCCTTGAATGAGCTGCATTCAAAACATAATTGAATGTTGTTTGGAAATATAAAAATTTATGAAAACCAGTACATTGATTACCTAAACGAGCATCTTTTATTAACCCATCACCACATGTTGTAGAAGGAACTAAACTCTTGGGGATGTTACTTTCTCTTACTTTTGAAGAAGTATCAATCATTCCTTTAGACCTGAGAGCATTTTTGGAGCTATGGACCAATCCTTTGGATCCTAGTACATTTTTGGAGCAAGAACCCAAATGTTTGCTCGTTGTTTCAGCTGCATTTAACTCATCAATCATTACTATTTTAAAAAATAAATTAATGAGTAAACAAATTAATACTTACAAATATATTCTTTTGTCCTACGCTCCTCATGATACATGGTATTCAGACTTGAATATCCATGGTTTCTATTTTCTTGTGGATCATAAGAACTAAGGATGGGTTGTTTTGAACCTAATCCGTTTTGAGTCAAGGATTCCAACATTTTCCTTGAATGAGCTGAATTCAAACCACAATTGGAAGTTGTTCGGAAATATAAATATTTAAGAAAACCAGCACATTGATTACCTAAACGAACATCTTTCATTAACCCATCATCATATGCCGAAAAAGGGACTGAACTCTTAGAGATGTTACATTCTCTTACTTTTGAAGAAGTATTTTTCATTCCTTTAGGTCCTAGTACATTTTTGGAGCTATGGACCAATCCTTTAGACCCTAGTGCATTTTTGGAGCAAGAACCCAATTTTTTGCTAGTAGTTTCAGTTGCATTTATCTCATGAATCATTGTTGTTTCAAAAAACAATTTCATAAATAAACAAATTATAATTCTAATGTACTAAAAAAATATCTCATGAACCTAGTTCATTTCACATAGTTTGTTGTTTTTTGTAATCTCAGATACTAAAAAATAATTACCTTTTGCACCCACACCATTCTGACTTGTTGAATCTTTCACTTTGTGCTTTTGATGAGCTACAACTTAAATTGAAGTCATTAGTATATGAAAACATAAGAGATTACATGATTTCACTTACAAATTATACATAATTAAACAAAAAATGCATTAATAACCTATATCAACAATTCCATCATCTTGGAGTCCACATGTTTGGGGCTTATTAGAGTTATCTTTGACAGTTTTCTTTTTCTGAGCCATACCTAAACAAACCAAAAATGAATATAATATAAAGTATCTCAGAAAACTTAGAAAAAAATAATAACACTTACAAGCTATAGAATACAACAATTGTTCTTGTGATCCAGATGACACACTATCAGATGGAAGTGAATTACAAATAGTTGAATAATGTTTATTTTCAGCTTGTACCACTTATTTTAACGACTTCACCTTCTTCTTTGGTGGCATATTTGTAGTCAACTCTGCAAAATAAATATAAAACACATAGATACCACAATCCATTATATAATGTATTTGAAAAATAATAATTAAACACAAGTCAGTCTTTCAAACTAGATTACCTTTGTACTATTTTTAAATTAAAAAGTAGTATCAACAAGTATATCTTCAGAAACATCATCCATCTCAATAATTTCATCCATTTCACCATGCACTAGATTATGTTCACTAATTATAGTACTCAAAGGAATATCGAAAGTGTCTCTTGGTGTCCAATGACAAACAACACTCCAATTTTTTTCTTCTATATCTATAGAGTAAAAAACTTGAGTGGCTTGATCGGGATAAATGAAGGGTTCATCATCAAAACTTGTCCTCGATGTATCAACCAAAGTGAAACCAAATTCATCAACATATGAACCTATGCCTTCCTCCATATCATACGATCTACATTTGAAAAGACAATTGGGAGGAATACTTTCATATTGAAGCTCTAATATGTCTACTAACACTCCATAATACATGTTGTCATCAGGGCCTTTAGTTTGAATACCACAGTTTTGGGTGACACGACCACTATCTACTGCTTCAATTTCAAATTTGTAGCCATTCACAAAATATCCTTTATAAGAACGTACTCCTAATGTAGGCCTCCTAGAAAGAATTCTCACAACATTAAGAATTTCCATGTCTCGTGGGAGTAAATTTACCTGATAAAATGAAACTAATATTAATGACATTAAATAAAATGAATTGAGTTTCAACTCTTTATACAAAGATCAAAACTTACATAGTTTGAGAACCAGTTAACAAAATGATTGTGTTGTTCATCATGTATTTCCACTTCATTCCAGGACGGATTTTGTTGTCTTATCTCATGAGCATGCATCCTTAAAAATGTATTTACAATAGGAAAAATGATGGATATATAGAGGATTCTAAAGGAAATTCATCACTAGAAAACTATAAGTTTGATACTTACAATAAGCATGGCTCAATCTCAGTTGTATTGAACAAAATGAAGTGACGAGCTTGGTTAAGTTCTGCATATGAGGGAGTCAAAAATAGACTAGCACCAATAGGTCCATCACCATATCTTACATGCCTACTTAAGCAAGAATCCACATTTTCTAGATAATGTTGGCAAAAAGTAGTCACCTCTTTTAAAAGATATCCCTCAGCAATAGACCCTTCAGGTCTGCTTCTATTGCGTACAAATTGTTTCAAAGAGTAAAGAAATCTTTCCACTGGATACATCCATCTATACTCCACACCACCAGAAACTCTAGCCTAATGTGGTAAATGTATAGTTAAATGGACCATAATGTCAATGAATGCTGGTGGGAAGATGCGATCAAGCTTGCAAAGAATAATCGACATCAATCTTTCAAGTTTTTCCATCTTTTGAACATTAATTCTTTTTGCACACAAAGACTTGAAAAACTTACAAAATTCAATCAGCACTTTGGCAATTGGTCTTGGAAGAGTTCTTCTTAGAGCCAAAGGTAAGAGATGTTGGATCAAAGTATGGTGGTCATAGTTTTTAACCCAACAATCTTTTTTGTTTCAACTTGAACTTTGTTTGATATAATTGAAGAAAACCCATCTGGTAATTTCAAGTCTTTGAAAATTGATAAGAAGGCTTCCTTTTCTTTCCCGTTCATACTATAAGGTGAACGAGGCAAAACAAATTGACCGTTGTGGTTTCTTTTTTTAGGCCAAAGTGATTTCCTCATATTCAACTTTTGCATGTCCAAACATGCATTAACATTCTCTTTACTCTGACCATCTTTGTACAATAACCAACTGAGGATGTTTTTAGATATGTTCTTCTCTATGTGCATAACATCTAAATTGTGTCAGATCAACAAAGTGGACCAATAAGGAAGCTAAAAAAAATACTCTTTCGTTTCCATCCCTATGGCAATTCAGGACTTCTCTGTTCATAAGATTTGACATTTTAATCTGTAAAATTAGCATCACCATGGCTTTCCCACAATTTCAATATCTCCTTCCCAGTAAGATGTTCTAGTGTAGTGGCATGTTCCTCCATTCCATTGAAAATTTTCTTATCAACACGCCACAGATGGTTTGCATCTAAAAAACGATGATGTCTCACGTAAACACATTTGCGACTATGTGGAAGATAAATGGAACCATGATCAACGCCACAATATGGACATGCCTTATAACCTTTGGTGCTCCAACCAGATAGCATGCCATATGTAGGAAAATCATTTATTGTCCATATGAGTGCTGCTCATGTTAAATATTTCATCTTTGTTTGCATCATAAGCCGTTGTACCATCTAACCACAAGGTCTTTAATTCATCGATTAGTGGTTGTAAATATGTATCAATTTTGTTTCCAGGAGATTTTGGACCTTCTATAAGAAGAGACAACATAAATAATGATTGTTTCATCACCAACCAAGGTGGAAACTTATAGAAAATCAATACAACAGGCCATGTGCTCCAGCTACTACCCATTGACATACTAAAAGGGCTGAAGCCATCACTTGCAAGGGAAAGTCTTATATTACGAGGATCAGCTTCAAAGGTTGTATGTTTTGTACTAAAGTCTTTCCAAGCTATAGAATCTCTAGGATGACTCATATCATTACTTGTACTCTGTGTAAAAGTTTGATGCCCTATCATAAGAGGAGCTAGTTTTTTGGACATGAAAAACCTCTTCAATCTTGGTGTTAAAAGGAAAATAACGAAGTAGTTTTACAGGGATCTTCTGCAACCTCCAAACCCTATTCTTCTTTTTCAATCTTTTCCATCTAAAAGATCCACAAATAGGACAACTATTTAAATGCTCATACTAGCCCTGAAACATAACACAATCATTCCGACAAGCATGGATTTTTTTATAGTCTAATCCCAAAGTTGACATTATCTTTTTGCATTCATACCAACTTTTTGGCAAAGAATTACCCTCGGGAAGAAACTCATTCAATATCAATAATAGAGTTGATAATGCACTATTAGTCAGGTTAAATTTGCATTTATATTCAAACACCCGAATAATGCATGACAATTTGGAAATTTTTGAGCAACTAGGATATAATGGTTGTCTAGCATCATCCACAAGTTTTTGGAATAGTCTTACATCTTCACCATGTTCGTCTGTAGAATTGTTCATTGAATGGTCTGAATCTACATAGTCATTATGCCCCATTGCATCATAAATAAGCCCAGACATATCATCAACACATTCTATCATCTCATTTAAAGGATGTCTTTCTGAACTTCTAGGTACCTCACCATGTTGTGTCCAAGTTGTATAGTCTTCCATAAACCCATTAATAATAATATGACTCTTTATGTTATACATATCTCCAAAGCATTTATTCTCACACTTAGTACATGGGCGTCTAACTTCTTTAGTAGATTCCTTTCTAAACGCAAAAGCCATAAAAGCATCTACTCCATTCATAAAATATTGATCACGGCATCTATCATAGCCAGTCTTTCCATGACCAACCAACTTGTATCGGTTGTGAAATCCACATACGCCATTACTTAATACGTCCTGGAAAGAGAAACTAATTGTTATTAAAGTCTATAATTTTTTTTAACTTTTTACGTCATAGATAAATATTCATTTTCTTGAGTAATCATTCTAATTGGTAGCTTTAATATTGGAATGCATATACTATGTAGGAGATGCAAAGTAATTTTGTATTGCGATCTAGAATATCACATAGAATGAAATATGAGGTTACATTTAGTTGTCAAGTCACCTTCCTGGGTGCCCTCGTTGGTTCGCTTAGGCATCTTATAAGATGAGAATGAATCATATACTAGGATCATTTGCCTAAAGATGAATAAGTTCTACGTTGGAGAACATAAATACCAAGTATTGGTCTAAATATACATGTACAAAATGTGTACATAGTACTCAACCAAGTATATATGAGGTGTCATCATTTTACACTACTAGGTGCCATGTGTCCATGAATGGTTGTCACATGTCCATGCATACATATTTATCTTGACATGCATAACTTTTTAAATTAATCTAGGGATAAGATTTCGGCCCTTAGTTATCTCGTTGAGCAAGGTATTTCAACTCAACATCACTTTATTCACAAACTGATACACTTTTTCTAAGGAAAGTTGCAAATCGATACACATCACCTCCTTGAGGTTCTTATCCCATCATGTCAAATGCCAAGAGTTGATAAAATAATATGGGACCTCCTCTATGGCTCCTTGGCCGATAGGCATCCCCATATAAGCACTACAACTCGATACAACTCATAAAAAGGCTTCAACTATACATCTTTTCTTGGTCTTTTCATCACCAAGAATGCTACCACTCAAAGATGATTCAAACATGGTGTCTCCTTATTTATCTCTCCTCTAGATGATAATAAGAGGAATTAGTGACACTCTATAAGTGTTAATTTAAATATCAACCCTACATTTTTGGTAAATTACAATTTGTACCAAAATTGGTGCACAAGGCACTAACATTATTCAAACACATTTCAATTTGAAATTTAGGCTTTCCACAAGATGCCCCTTAGCATCATTCTCTCTCTTATGATGCTAAAACACATGAGGTACATTTAAAATTTGACATTTTGCAATATAACCCCTCATCTTGGGTAAATTACAAATTGCACCCAAAATATCATAAAATGCACAAACCGTTTGCAAATAAGCTCAAACTTGAAAATTAAACTTTCCTTGAGTCTTAATTACTTTTCAAAAGATTAAAAAAAGTTTATAAATAACTTATTTAGCAAAAATTCCAGGTTTATGGCATAACCCAGGTCAGGGATGTTACAATCTTGGAGATCTATAGACACCGAAGGTTGAATAGCTACAGTTGTTGTGGTAGAGTCATAGTGTCGTCCTTATACTCTGAGGTCTTGGAAGGGGATGTTTTGTAGATGATATGTTTATTGACATGTGGTTTTGGTAGTATATCTTTATCTGTATATATGTCATGCACATGGAACATGATCTTTTGTAAATCAGTTGTGGTTGAGGTCACTAAATAGATATGAAAATACCTGATATGGTATTTGTTGATATATGGGTTGTTGGAACTTTATGTAATATTTCTAAAAGTGATAGTAAAGTTTAAATCGGATTTAATTTACCAAGTTTCCTGATGTATGGTTAATTAGTAGTTGATCACATATTTTTATTTTGAGTAATCTTGATTAGTGTGGTGAGTTGTCGCAAGATCATTCACAAGACATGTCATATTCAAGAACATGGTATGTTGACCCGTGACATAGTTTGTGTCTACTAAGATGCAACATGTTATCTCTTATATGCTTCAAAAATTGATTGAAATTAACATGTAATTATCTAGATATCAAATGACATGTGTGACCATTATTGCACATATATATTGAAACGACCATTCTCAAACTGACAAACAAATTGTTACTAATTAAGCGGAATAATCATAAATAGTGGATGAACAAAAAATCACTAAAATTTAAAACCATTTTGCACATAGATCCATCTTCCAGAAACTTTTACATAAAGAACCGAAGCCTTATATACACATTATACATTCAGGGTTCTGTCTCTTCTCGAGGATAACAAGTACTAGCTACATTGCTTTAATACATTGTTATTGGGTGTATTACACACAGTAACAACATAAAATCCTCGAGATAAGCAACCCAAAATCTCAAGTCGCTCGTGAAACCCATTAAGACTATCTCCCAAGGACCTGAGAGTACAGAGACGACACATAGGACTTCTATCTATAGGACATTACAGACAGCGTACTCAACCTGAGATACAATTATGATCCTTGCTGATACGCTCCTTCTTCTGTGGCCCAATTCTTAGTCCCTCGTCCACGTCATACCTAAAAATTGTAGATCCCACGGGGTGAGACTATTGTCCCAGCAAAAGATATAACTCTCTACCAACAATATTATTATCAAAGGAAATACTATAAAACTAGACATAATTATAAAGCATCTATTTACTTGAAAAGAAATATAAAGAACATGTATAACGTCTATTTTATCAAGATGTATGAAAGTATTAATTCATCAACCAATGTTTCTAGCAAACATTATATCAATTGCTACAAAGAAAAGCATAATTGCATTTATCAAATACTTTCATATTCACTGAGACACATAAATCACTTAGAATCTCAATCTTACATCACTATCATACTTGGATATTCAAACCCCTAATTCATCACTGAGTATTGTCATCACTTAGCAGATGGTCATTATCCCTAGATCATTAGACCTAAATATTTGTTCACATAGTCCACATAGTTGATTGAGTCTATAGCACATATCCACATAGCTCTTACTTAGCCATGCTTATTACTTAAGGATACTTGCATGATTATCATATCATGTTATCAACCATCTCAACATATGATTCTAACCATGAAGTACTAAGGAACACATCCTCCCTAATGAATTTGGGTTATAATTAACCAATTAGGGTTTTAAGATTTCATTAGCAATGACCATGCCCTAACTCATACTCCACTCATCTCAGGATTATTAATGTATGCTAATCACATACTTATCTTCCAAGTCTTAGTTTCTCTCTCATCCTCACTAGGATGTAAATTACTTAGTTCGCATCTTAAAGGTTTACAACCTTATCAATATCAAATGAGTTAAGTTCATTGTACCTCAATATTACATAGATCATATTTATCACTTAGTTAATCTTAATAATTGAGAACACGCCTACCATGTCAATTAGCATGATTGATAATGTCATTCTATTGTATTTGAAGATACATATATCATTTTGTCAAATATTCAATTTGATCATGTGGTATAACCACGTCCTCATATCGGGTATATGGCATATCCCCTATCACCATATCATGCATCCACTTAGGTTACCATATCGTGTACCCACTTAGGTTACCATATCATGTACCCACTTAGGTTACCATATCATGTATCCACTTAGGTTACCATATCATGCATCCACTTAAGTTACCATATCGTACACCATCTTGGGTAACCATATCGGCCATGCATGTTGGGAACCATATCGGCCATGCATGTTGGGCACCATATGGGCCATGCATATTGGGCACCCATCCTCATTCTAGGGTTTTACACATATCAGGTACAAGGTATTGTTTCACCCTTGTGCTAAGTACAAGTGATGGATAAGGATCCTTCATATCGTCCATAAGACCTATTATGACTTACCTACATATCGGTCAAGTCTCCATATTGGGTTCTGTATCAGTTTTCCCAAGTCTCTAACCCATGTCGGGTTACAAGATCTCCAACCCATATCGGGTTGTTCAAGAGTGATCAACTCATATCGGGTATCCAATGATGATGTCATCATAATCAACCTCAAGATCATTAATCTTATTCAAAACTATGGATAACAATCCTAATTACATTTTGGAACCCATGATTACATCAATTGATCATAGGAAACCCTAATTTGCAAATAATCAACAATTTGAACAACATTAAAGAAAGGATAAATAATATTGAAGGGTTTAAGTTATATAACCCACCTTTCAAAGAGCTTCCAAGCTTCAAGCTTCACTTCCTCACGTCCCAAGGTTAAAGGTGGACCTTCTCCAAGCTCCAAGACTTGGGCTCCAAGCTTTTGCATGATATCCTTCATCATCTTGGGCGATATCACCTTAATTGGTTGCTTCAACCTTCCTTGGATGATATCTCTCCTCCTTGTTTGATACCACTCAACCCTCTTCACTATGGGAGACACAATAGGGTGTGTTACATGATACAAGAGAAAAGGACACTTGCTTGATCTGAAATTTTTCCAAAAAATGAAGGTCAAGGTATTTATACTTGAGGATTATAGAAAAGAGTGTCATAGGTGTCACTTACTTAAGGTGCTTAATGCCACCTAACCATGCAAGGTCTACACATGCTCTTGCATTCCACTATTGTTTTTCCATGCAAAAGAATAAAGAAAAGATAAGGGGGTGGCCCTTGAGTTGACTCCTAGGGCAAGTTCTCTTCCACTAACTTATTATTTTATTCAACTCCATCATTTCCAAGGCAAGCTGCAAATCGATGCTTTTTCTTTTTCCTTGAAGTACCTTGCTCATTATGGGTCAAAACAAGGCTCCAAAAACTGATAGAATGCTCTCCTTATGGCTCTATGGCCAATAGGGGCTCCTTTCCTTAGTCCACAATTGATATGGCTCATGTGTATAACTTCAACTTATGCATTTTTCTTGTTTTCTTTATTATTAAAAGTAATAACACTTCAAGATGCTTCAATCATGTTGTCTCCTTCTTTCTCTTTCCTCTAGATAACACTAGGTAAAAGCAAAAACAATCTAGAGGTGATAGATTACATATTAACCCAACATTTTGTACATATTGCGAATTGTACTATAATTGATGCACCAAGCACTTAGCATTATTTACACAAGTTCTCACTTAGGGTTTAGGCTTTACACAAGTCACCACTTAGCATCATATTCTCTTTCATGACATACAAAACACTTAGAATATATTCAACATGTAACATTTGCAACATAACCTTTATCTTGGGTAAATTGTACTTTTCACTTAGGTTATTATATAATGCACACATGGTTTTCATATAAGGTCAATTTTGAGAATAAACGCCACTACAGAAATGGCTTATAATGTCACATTTAGAGGCATCGGTTGTATCCCAAAAACCACCGCCTAAACCCTAAAACGTCGGTTGAAAGCACAAACTGATATCTATATGTGAAGACTAGCCAGACACGGGTATCACTTTTTATTTAGCGTCGGTTTCTTAATAAGAAACTGATGCCAAAAATCACCTGTCAAATCTAATTTTTTCATTGCAAAAAAATTACCTCCAAATTTTGCATATGGCGTCGGTTATTTACCAAATAACCGACGACTAAAGATTTTTTGCGAGATAGAAATCGGGCCCACTTTTGTTGTCGGTTTTCATGCAAGAACCGACGCCGATGTGTTTTCATACGCTGTCCCCGCAAAAATTTTTAGGGTTTTGGTTGCCCAATTGGATTTGGTTTTTTGTGGCGACCGAAGCTTTTGGATCTTAGATTTCAGTTTCTGAAACAACCGACGATGATTGTCCCCATTATCAATCTGTTTCATCACAAAACATGGCTATGGCGATTCTACTCGACTTGTCGCCGCCACTGCCTGCTCGTGTGCTCAACGCCACCGCCTGCTCCTGTGCTCAAGGCCGCCGCCTACCCATGTGCTCAACGCTGCCGCTGCCTACTCAACACCGTCGCCGCATGCCCGTGTGCTCAATGCCGCCGCTGCCTGCTCAATGTTGTCACCGCTTGCTCAATGTCGTTGCCGCCTGCTCAACGCTGCCGCCACCTACTCAATGCTGCCATTGCCTACTCAAGGTCGCCGCCTGCCCGTGTGCTCAACTTTGTTGCAGCCTGCTCAACACCGCCGCCTGCCCGTGTGCGCAATGTCGCCGCCGCCTGCTCGTGTGCTCAACGTCGTTGTCACCTGATCATGTGCTCAACGCTGCCGCCTGCCCGTGTTGTAACATACTGAATTGTGGGCATTTTGCCTTTTTGGTCATCTTTTCCATCTTTTCCTTTCATTTCTATCTTCTTTGGCCTTTCTATATAATTTGTGGATAATAAAATGGCCTAATGAGCATTTGTTCACCTTTTCTCTCAATATTTGGGTTTATGCACAAATACCTCAGTGAAGGCTTAGTAATGGGTGTAATATGTAAAATGTCCACTTACGTGATAAAAAGAATAAATACATTCGTCCTAGAACTTTCTAGTGCTTTTTAGAATATGAAAAAGAAAGGAAATCCTGAAATATACATAAAGGATATGATAAATGTACTAATTGGAGATAATATGGGATATAATGGATAAAAGGAGATAATGAGGAATATATTGTCTCAAAAATCATAAATGGAAATACATGAAGATAATTTGATAACAAAATTCGTTTTCTTGACCTAAAAGAAACTTAATGGCCAAGTATCATCGAATTTGGATAATAAATAAATATATAAAAACCTTTATTACAAGATAATGGGAAATAAGCCAATAAGGTGAAATAAAATATCTAATGTCCTCAAATTGGAAAACTAACTCCAATTTTGTAATCTACATATCAAAATGAGTCTATGTGTGAATTTTTATTTAATTTGGTCAACGTTTAATATTTTATTTTATTCAGGAGAGAGAAAATGACTTAAAGACCAAAAATATTAAATATATGTTTAAAAAAATTAATTAATGCCAAAATGGTGTTCCACACGTTTATTATTACTTATAGGCCAAGTTTTACATTTTTATAAAGTTTTTAGATGTCTCTAATAAATTAAAAGGTTAAATAAGTGATAAAATTTAAATGAATTAAATAAAATAATAAAAGTATTCAAAAAAAAATAAAATAATGCTAAATTTGTATTCTACGTGTTAAAATAGAAATTTGGATGAATTTTGAATCAATTTGGAAAGTATTTGATGAGACGATAAATTTAGGAGAGAGAAAGTGTGCAAAACTTTCAACTCATTATTTAAAATAATAAAAAACTTAAAAATGGAAATAATACCACATTTGTATCCAGCATACTTTATATTACTTATGGGTGAAGTTTTATTATTTTTGGATAATCATAGATAATGAAGGAGGAAAGAGAAAGTGAGTTTTGAATTATTTAACCTATTAAAAGTCTCGGAAAGGAAAAACTAATTCCATATTTGGATTTTACACATCAAAACTAGTTAGGATATCAATTTTGGTTATTTTTGGAGGTCGTTTGCACCCTTAAATAAGGAAAGAGAAAAAGATCAATAATTAAATAATGCACTTTGGTCGAATTAATTTGGGAAGGAATTAAATGTCCCAATTTTAGCCATGATGTGAGCCATTCGATCACAAATTCACGGTGGAGATTACATCTCCTACCTCACGTCACATCGATTCACGTACATGAACAGTGCTCCGACCGCGGGGCTTGGTTTTTCACGATTTCCTCACTTGTTTTTTTTTGAAGTTATTTCCTCACTTGTTTATTGATGGTTTCTTGTGATGTTTCTTGCATTGGATTTGGGAGTGAATTCTGCACACATCCCTCCCCTACTCACAAACTTTTGTCAAGTATTTAGGATTTGCCTAATTCTCACCCTAAAGCTTCTCAAAGCTACCCTTCTATAAACCCTAATACCTAACTATATAAACCAGTGTTTACTTCCTTAGTTTTGTCGTCATCTTAGAAACTCAACCATACTTTTGATTTCGTGTTTTGTGGATGATTGGGCCTACATCTAGCCGTCGAAGCCACATGATTTGTGGCACCTCTTGCTCCCTGCTTCCTCGGCCATCGTCTCAATTCAAGGTATCATCACATTCGTATTGTCTTTGGCTTTCGTTTGCATATCTAAACGTCGTGTTTGGTGTAGTATATCAAATTCACCCAAAATCCTCAAACTAATAGTAGCAGTTGTTTTCCGTTCATCTCCCGTAGGATGGGGAAGACAACCTGTGGCTTTTTACAGTTTTACCCCTTCTCCGGTTTTAAACGCTTACATGGCATCGTCTCATTGGTCAGATTTAGAAAAATGATAACTTCTTACTCGGTTGTCCAAATTTGAAAATGAAATATGTTTTGAAATTGGGAGAACAAGATCTATCTAACAAAAATACTTTTTTGGTTTGATTATGATGTTTTCGAATATGTGTTTTTAAGGATGATTTAAATTACTTAAAAATATGGAAAATAGCATAAAAAGTCAGTATCTCAAAAATATACAAACCTATATGTTATTTCGATCAGAAGAATGTAAATAAAACAGTAGTGTGGTTTTCAGAGTCTAATTCGATCATTTGTGGAAAAAGTTTGTAGTTTCGGGGATTGAATCTTTTAATAATTAAACATAGTATTAATGCATGGATTTAATGATGATATTAGGGAAAATGGATCTGACCTCATGAAAAAGAACTGAAAAGTGATTTCTAGGATTCTAAGAATAAGGTATGTGCTATGTATGTGTATTTACACCTTAAGTTGGAAATATTTGTGTCTTAACCTATACTTTTCCTTAATGAGGTTTATTTGAACCCTGCATCCTATGCTCTTGATTCTTTTGCTATACTTGCCTCATAATCAGTTTTGGAATATTATTCTTGGGTCTTGGTACCCCTTTGCCATGTTGTATTTAAATGATGCTATTACTTGCCATTGATTCTAGCATGTTGATTCTATTAGACTAACTAGCTATAGTAGTGGTACTTGTATGTACAATCACCCATAGTTGGGGAATGTGTTATTTCTCCCCTGGGGAACGTGCTACTCTCCCCCACACATGAAATATGTGTAGGTGACTGGGAATGTAATACTCTCCCCTCACCCTTTGGTTGAAGGTCCGGTAGGTGCCTCAACCCTACTTAGTTAAGATAGTCAATATTAATCATACATGCAATGTTGTTGTTTTACTTTGTTTATGGCAAGCATCTATTAAAATATTCTTTTTTATAAATGACCTCATTCTCTTGATTGTCTTCATCATATGGTGAACCATAGCACATTTTTACATATTTTTCTTATCTTGATATCCTAGAATAGTTTTTGTAGAACATACTTTTACTTTCCTTTCCCTTTTGCTGGGTGCCTTCCCAACCACCCAGATGTGGAGCAAGGTGATGAATAGGAATTGAAAATCTTAGCGTTGGCATGGATGTAGCTGATGGATATGTTACTTGGAGACAAAAGTGGAGTAGTCTAGACTTCCCTCTATCTAGATCCTAGTTGTGTATGATGATGTAAACCCTAAAGGGAGATTTTTTTATGTATCTTGTACAATCTTTTATGAAATTGAATATAGTCAGAAAATTTTTATTCCGCTTCTTTCCAAATGTGTTTTGTTTACCATAATTTAGTAGAGAGGCGATCTCTCCTCTTTACACATGTCCTCAATGCCACCTGCGGAGATGCTACACTATTGGAGCTCGAGCCTGAGGTGATTAAATGATTATGTGAACTCCTAAATTAGTAACATATATTATTCTTTGTGCACCTAAATACCTTGTGAATCATGTATGTTCCCTAAGGTGATTAAATTCCTAAATCTGGACTTGAAAAATGACCTAGTATGTATGTTGATATATGAAGCTCTAGTTAAAACTTCAAGATTGACCCCTAATTAATACATTATAATAAAATTGAATTGTGCATTTGTGTTGTTACAGGTGTTGTTGACTTCCTGTTGATTTGCATATATTTCTTCTTCAGCCTTCAAGTGAGGTATAATATTCTCACTCTCCCAATGTGCCATTAGGCTTCATTTTGATTCAAATATTTGATATATTGAATCATAGTTTATTTACTATTTAGTATTTATTAACAAGCATGATTAAATGATCTTACACAACTTAGGATATGAATGATAAAACTAGGATCATAGGTATAAGAATGACAACATACATGTATTTGTTGGCCAGTACGGTGAGTGGTTAATTAATTAGTACTAGATTTGAACTTAGGATTAATGATGCCACCATATAGTTGATTACTATTGAATAATTTGGGTTAATGATGCATTAATGAACTTAATTAATTAGATGTGTACTTAGTTTCTCTAAGATTGTGTAGTTGATTAATATTGATTAATTAGGGCTAATGATGCATGAATGAATTTAATTAATTGATAGTGTTTTCTTTATTTATTTCTTTCTTTCTTTTTGATGATGATGATGAAGACGAAAATGATGATGATGCTCCAGTCACCGCCATTGGCCACCTCCTCTACTTCACCTCCAGCGCCAGCCACCTTCACCTCTAGTCCCACCACCTCCACCTCTGGCCGCCACCACCACAGCCTGCTCGATCCACCGGTGCGGTGAGTGGTTAATTAATTAGATTTGTACTTAGTTTCTCTAAGATTGTGTAGTTGATTAATATTGATTAATCAAGGTTAATGATGCATGAATGAATTTAATTAATTGATAGTGATTTCTTTATTTCTTTCTTTCTTTCTGATGATGATGATGATGATGATGATGATGATGACGATGATGATTCTCCAGTCGCCGCCACTGGCCACCTCCTGCACCTCCTCTGCTTCACCTCCAGCACCGGCCACCTTCACCTCCAGCCCAGCCACCTCCACCTCTGGCCGCTGCCACCACAGCATGCTCAATCCACTAGTGCGGTGAGTGGTTAATTAATTAGATTTGTACTTAGTTTCTCTAAGATTGTGCAGTTGATTGATATTGATTAATTAAGGTTTATGATGCATCAATGAATTTAATTAATTGATAGTGCTTTCTTTATTTCTTTCATTCTTTCTGTTGATGATGATGATGATGACAATGATGACGATGATGATGATGCTCCAATCGCCGCCACTGGCCACTGCCTGCACCTCATATGCTTCACCTCCAGTGCCGACCACCTTCGCCTCCAGCCCGACCACCTCCACCTCCGGCCACCGCCACCATAGCCTACGCGATCCACCAGTGCGGTGAGTGGTTAATTAATTAGATTTATACTTAGTTTCTCTAAGATTGTGTAATATTGATTAATCAAGGTTAATGAATTTAATTAATTGATAATGCTTTCTTTATTTCTTTCTTTCTTTCTTTCTGATGATGATGATGATGACCCCGTATACACCCATAAGCTCTATTTTCGACATTCAAAACTGAAAGATAGAGTACTACAAAGTAGTGTGGTAATAGGAAAGAGTATACCGAACAAATTGTTATCGACATATGAAACTAGACAACTCAGAGGAGAGGGGAGAGGCAGCCCCACCTTCATTTTCTTATCGGCAGTTGAGGCTGAGAAATGGATTAATTAAAGCCACAGTGTACCATGCAGAGGCGTGCCCACACATAGTCGATCAAGCTTTTCATGTGTGTTGCTTTATGGAAGGTAACTAAAACTTAATATTATTAATTGAGGGGTTTTATTAATACATATACATATCCAAACACCACATACTTATAGTACGTATCATATACTACTATATCCACAACCATAAACGATAGACATGCAATCAAAAACACAAATACATCAGTTATGGTCATACTATTGTAATCCTTTGGAGCAACAAAGGATTACGGTCCACCTATGGTCTTATGCATCTCATGCAGCACCTGTGAATCATCCTGTAAGCATGTAATGATCAACATTACAATGAACAACTTCATGGATGCTTCGTGAGGTTGGAACTTCAAGTTGCTTCTTGGAATGGGATCTTCTTGTTGCTTCTCCATGGACGCTCCTTGGAGTTGGATCTTCAGGTTGCTTCTTGGAATTAGATCTTCATGGTGCTACTCCATGGACACTCCTTGGAGTTGGATCTTCAAGTGGCCTCCTTACATCAAGTTTACAAAAACTAAAACTAATCCTATCTCTATTACATCATGTGAGTACAAATATAAAAGGAAAGAATTAATTACACTTTGAAATAAGAGATGAGGCTCGACATGCAAGCTGAATACTTTATACAAAGGATCCATATGTAACCATTATACATCCATAGAATTCACAAACAAACATATCCAAAAGATTGACATCCACATTCATTCACAATATTCACAAAAGGGGATACTAGGCCATAACCGTGCATGCACTCACCACATAAAATAGATTTTAAAGGCGACCTATATGCTATCATAGGTATATCTACATATATGTATATACATATTAAAATTGTAGTACTTTTAATACGGGACATTCCCCATTAAATATATTTTTGACTCCCACGCAGACTATGCGGGGTACACAGGGGCAGCGCCCCTGTGCGGGAAGGCCGCCCCTCGCGGGGTCTCAGGGGCAGAGCCCCTGAAAGGTCAATGGAATTTTACTTCCGTGCACTTAGGAAAATCAATATTTTCCATAGTCGACCCCATCCAAAATGTCAAAAATAGAAGCTTGCGGCGTATGTGGAATTAGGTTTAGATTTGCACATTAGCAGGTTTAATTCGCATCGTATGCAACATAAAATAGTATACATCGATTCGATCATATCGAAACGAATCCAAATACGTTGTAGATCGACGCTGCTCTGATACCACTGTTGGGTTTTGTGGAGAAAACATGCGTGGCGGAAGCAATAAAATCCACGCAACCCGAAACAGGATCTCGTCGACAACAACGTATTTGGAAGCAGTGTTTACGGGATATACCTTATCACGGAGCAAGTACGGAGATGTCCCGCTACACGACGGTGCAACGCTGCTTGTCTACACGGATGGAACTTCTCTCCCGTTCACTATCGTAGGTTGATCTGGTGGTGCTCCTTTGCGGCAGTGATGTCCTCCGCTCGTAGCGCGTACAGGTGGTCGTCGATGTCCTCCGAACGTCGGCGTTAAGGCATCTGCATCTCTACTTCGTCCACACAGATGGACAGAACTCCACATCACGCTTCCTAAGCCGGAGGGAAGGAGTTGTGTCTCTGCGGCAGCATGCTAGTAGTGCATTTCTCTCCTTTCTCTCCTAAGGATGATGACGACTAGGGTTTACATGCATGAGCATAAACTAAAAAGCCTCTATCTATCTTATATAGATATCGGTCGTCAATCCTCCTTTGAACAGGATACGAAGGGAAATAGGGTTTCCTAAACCCATCGGTAAACAGAAACGTTGTGTTAATTAAAATGCTTGTGGATAAATTAAAATATTCTGGATTTCATTAATTAACCAAATAATCACATTAATTGATTAATTAATATCCGACTCCATGCAATTGGTTGGGATGGCTCTATGGGCATACATATACCAACATTATTAGCAACAAACTGATGTCTATGTGGCTATGGGTGTTGGTTATATATAAAACTCGACGCCGATGGTGCCCTTGCTGGCACATTTTATTGGTGGCGGGAAGGGTTATATAGTGTCAGTTTTTGTGAAATGTTGACGTCTTTGACTGGATAGAGTGTCGGTTTCATTAAATAACTAACGCCTATGGTGCCCTTTCTGACACGTTTTTGGTGGCGGGAAGGGTTATGGTGTCGGTGTTAAAACCGACGCTGAAGGGTTCAACTTTTAGTGGTGCCCACTTGGGTGTCTCTTTGAAACTGATGCAAAAAGCCTTAAATAACCGACACTAAAGGTCAGTTTTGTACTAGTGAAACTTCACAAAGGCCTTAATTACTTTTCCCAAAAGATAAGAACAAGTTGTAAGCAGCTTACTTAAGCAAAACATCTAGGGTTAGGCCATAACCCAGGTCAGAGGTGTTATAATTATAAACCCCTAATAAGGATTTTTGACCGAAATCCCAGATAAAGGGAGACAGTTGTTGTTCATGCATCATATCACAAAGTGTCCACATAACATCTTGATGTCATGGAGATACTACTGAACTTTGACCAGTACAAGATCCTTTCACATAGGATCATCATAGAATTTGTTATACTCAATTGTCCTTCCCGGACCAGAGTTACATTTTGTCCTTCATTTGAGGCTACAAGTCTAATCATACTTCTATTGTACCAGTCTAATATGTTGGTTCAACACTAGCTTTCTTATGACTTATATCAACCATTCCGCTAGTTGTTTATTTTCTTGTCATAAGGAGGGGCTACTTGTCAAAGAAGAACTTATCTCTGAGGTATCTCTAGATATTAGGTATAAGTTCCCTCAACAGATCTAGATAGGGATATTTTTGAGGAATCATTTTTAGCTTGATAAGCTTTTCTTAAAATGACTGTACAATTGTTCCTTCAATTCGTAACTCCTTATTGATGTTATGTTTATGAGGAGCATAAACCCCTAACATATGATCTCCATACTATAGTTATCTCAAGGTTGGCCCTTCTATGTTAACAAACATTATTCATTTTATCGTAAGTTATATTCTTAATCTCTCATTTCATTTGACACATCTTGGGTACCAGAATTCCTCATCTTGGTATTCTTTACATGTGTTGAAAACTCATCACATGCCAATCATTTCCATCTCCTCATTACTAATACCAAAGTAAAACATACAGAAGAATCTTTATTTAACCTAAGATAATATATATATATATATATATATATATATATATATATATTACACATATCTAAATTTTTGGAACTAAAGTCCCAAACGAACTGATACTTTTCTAAGTACCCATCAAATGAACGATCCTAACTCATGCACATCAAGTGTCAAAAAACTCACTTGATTTCCATGTTCATGAAAGGAAGTCCACTTAGCAATCCCTATCTAGTTAGGAAAGTCCACTTAGCAATCCTTTATTAGTTAGGGAAGTCCACTTAGCAATCCCTGTCTAATTAGTAAAGTCCACTTAGCAATCCTTTATTAGTTAGGGAAGTCCACTTAGCAATCCATGTTTGGTTGGGAAAGTTCACTTAGCAATCCTTATGTATTTGGGAAAGTTCACTTAGCAATCCCTATGTATTTAGGAAAGTTCACTTAGCAATCCTATGTATTTGGAAAAGTTCACATAGCAATCCCTATGTATTTGGGAAAGTTCACTTAACAATTCCCTATTTTGTTTCATTCCTTTCTTTGTTTTTGTCTAACAGGTTTATGAACATTCTATAATTTCATCACATTTCCCATTTCCATATTATGGAAATGATCCTTACTATTCACACAGACTTTATTGTATAGGGATCATCTCCCTAATTCTCCTTCCTCTTATCATGAGGATTATACTTTTTACTTCCTCATACACACAGATTGATCTGAGATTATCTTAGATTCCAATTTACTGCACTTAGGATGTGATGAAAACACTTATGCCATATTTCCAGTCTTGTTAGGCTTACTAGATTGTCTCAAAATGACTACTTGATCAGAGTAATCAGAGAGATAATAATCTATTCCTTACTTTTCATATTATCAAAGCATAGGACTTAGCATCCCTGGAATTTCTCCAAGCATCACCTCTATGCCTCATTCTCTTTCACACAGACAAGAGTAATTATAAAACATTTAAAAGAATACTGAACAAAATATAAATTCTAGCTTTCATCATTTCTCCCATGTGTTCCATAAGGCAAACAATAGATAAGTCAATAACAGCAATCCCCCTTATGTTTATCAGATAAAATCAAAAGAAGGCATATTGAAATGGAAAAGATCTATCTGGTTGTTACCCCTCATGGTCATCTACCACTCCATGTTGACTTAACACATAGAGTCTAGTTGTTTCATGTCATTTCTTTTGCCCTTTTACCCTATTAGGTTGTGACTTTCATGTGTCATGTCGAGTATTCCTCGGTTGATGGGTCATTTCCTCCCTTCTTTTAAACAAAAGGGTTCAGTATGCTCAACATGTCTACATCTATAACATGTTTTGTCCTCGTACCATGGTCTTCTCAGTCTTATTACCGATGTAAAAGCTAAGTTAGAAGTTCTTACAAGTGTAAGGTTAGGACTTTTACCTTTTCTTAGTGACTACCATTCTGGAGCACTAAGCATTTATTGCACGGGTGGCACCAAAAACTATGGTCTGTTAGAACAACTAGACAACTATTTCTAGAATTGTAGAGACTTCTCCATGATTCTTATCTTATTGCCCCTCCATGGGTACTACTATCACAGATGTACTATCTGTCTTAACTTATGGTAGAGTCTATTTTCTCGCCATATGTTAATTCTTCCCACATTTTCCATTGTTCCAACATGACTATGTCATTTAGGAACCCTTTCAGAACCCAAAGTTTCTGCATTGAGGACTGGTAACTTAGGTTGTAATGCTAGTATCTAGTCTACTATATGCATCATTGTTGTCCTAACCTGCCCAACAAGAGCATAAAAAGCAGGATTCTCTATCCTGATTGGGTCAAGATGGGAATTCTCAGGCACTCGTTCTTCCCTTGCATGATCCCTTACGCCCATTCCTGGTGCAAACAACATTGCTCTAAGCAATGTATTCTTCGTGTTCTCTAGTCATTCATAAACTTTCCCCTTTCTTCATAAGCAGAAGTCACTATAGGGTATACTACAGGACACTAACACATACTCAACACCTTAGTCATATGTCTCTGTAGACTCAGCGAACCTTAAGCTATGATACCAAACTTGAAACGACTGTTCTCAAACTGACAAACAAATCGTTACTAATTAAGCAAAATAATCATAAATAGCGGCTTAACAAAAAATCACTAAAATTTAAAACCATTTTGCACATAGATCCATCTACCAAAAAAATTTTACATAAGGAACTGAAGCCTTATATACACATTATACATTCAGTGTTATGTCTCTTCTCGAGGATAACAAGTACTAGCTGCTTTTCTTTAATACACACAGCAACAACATAAAATCCTTGAGATAAGCAACCCAAAATCTCAAGTCACTCATGAAAACCATTAAGACTATCTCCCAAGGACCTGAGAGTACAGAGACGACACATAGGACTTCTATCTATGGGACATTACAAATAATGTACTCAACCTGAGATACAAATATGATCCTTGTTGATATGTTCCTTCTTCCACAGCCCAATTCTTAGTCCCTCGTCTGCGTCTTACCTAAAAATTGTGGATCCCACGGGGTGAGACTATTGTCCCAACGAGAGATATAACTCTCTGCCAACAATATTATTATCAAAGGAAAAAACATAAAACTAGAAAGAATTATTAAACATCTATTTACTTGAAAAGAAATATAAAGAACATGTATAACGTCTATTTTATCAAGATGTATGAAAGTATTAATTTATCAACCAATGTTTCTAACAAACATTATATCAATTGCTACAAAGAAAATCATAATTGCATTTATAAAATATTTTCATATTCACCGAGACACATAAATCACTTAGAATCTCAATCTTACATCACTTTCATACTTGGGTATTCAAACCCCTAATTCGTCACTGAGTATTGTCATCACTTAGCAGATGATCATTATCCCTAGATCATCAGACCCAGATATTTGTTCACATAGTCCACATAGTTGATTGAGTCGATAGCACATAGCCACATAGCTCTTACTTAGCCATGCTTATTACTTAAGGATACTTGCATGATTATCATATAATGTTATCAACCATCTCAACATATGATTCTAACCATGAAGTACTAAGGAACACATCCTCCCTAATGAATTTGGGTTATAATTAACCAATTAGGGTTTTAAGATTTCATTAGCAATGACCATGCCTTAACTCATACTCCACTCATCTCAAGATTATTAGTTATGCTAATCACATACTTATCTTTCAAGTCTTAGTTTCTCTCTCATCCTCACTAGTATGTAAATTACTTAGTTCACATCTTTAAGGTTTAGAACCTTATCAATATCAAATGAGTTAAGCTCATTGTACCTCAATATTACATAGATCATATTTATCACTTAGTTAATCTTAATAATTGAGGACATGCCTACCATGCAAGTATAACTTCAACTTATGGATTTTCTTGTTTTCTTTATTATTAAGAGTAAACAACCCCATATTGGGTTCCATATCGGTTTTCCCAAGTCTCTAACCCATGTCGTGTTACAAGATCTCCAACCCATATCGGGTTGTTCAAGAGTGATCAACTCATATCGGGTATCCAATGATGATGTCATCATCATCAACCTCAAGATCATTAATCTTATTCAAAACTATGGATAACAATCCTAATTACATTTTGGAACCCATGATTACATCAATTGATCATAGGAAACCCGAATTTGCAAATAATCAACAATTTGAAAAACACGAAAGAAAGGATAAATAATATTGAAGGGTTTAAGTTATATAACCCGCATGTCAAAGAGCTTCCAAGCTTCAAGCTTCACTTCCTCATGTCCCAAGGTTGAAGGTGGACCTTCTCCAAGCTCCAATACTTGGGCTCTGTAAAGACATAGAATCTACTATTAAACATGATAAACAAATACATCAAATGTGTGGTAGTGGAAGATTAAAACTTGACTTTATTCAAAATGTATAAAGAGTACATTATAAAAAATTTCCAAATGGGAGTACAACTTTATACAAGCATAGAATCTAGGTAGAGGAAGACTTAAACTAATACAACTTGTCTCCACAAACAACATAACAAAAGTTTATGCAACTAGTCCAATCTAACTAGATGTGCACGATCTCCTTAGCCTTAGGTAGGTTCACCAAGCTTCCATGCGCACTCTGACCCTAAAATGGGTGGTTGGGATCACTCAGTAAGAGAAAGATAAAAATGTATGTGTCAATAAAGGCAAAGGACAATTATAAAGCTAAAACATTGAATAATAAATGATCCACTATACTAAGTGGTTTCAAGAGTAAGGGGCAAATGAACAAATAAGAATTTTGAAGACTGCCATAGATCCACATCAACCATAATCACATTGCATGAATATATTATGACGCAAACTCATCTCAATGTAGGGTGAGGCACCTACCGGACCTCACCATATAAAATGGTAGGGGGACTAAAACCCCAGTGCCTGGCAGGAGGACTAAAACCCCAGTGCCCTGTAAAAAGTGGCAGGGGGACTAAAACCCCAGTGCCCTATGGGTGATTTGTACTCATGTACACTACATTGTCATTTGGCCAATAAATACATCATGCATAAATAAGTCACTTGGCAGCAGTGGAAGATATAATTAAAGTTGCATCATAGCAAATGGGGAATAAAACCCATGAAGTAAATCAAATAAAGAGCCAGCGTTGGCAATAACAAGATTCAAGTAATTCCAATAAATGAGCCAACATAGGCAATGGAAGATTCAAATAAATAAAGATCCATATAAAGGAAATAGAGAGATTACAAGGCTATCAAATGCCTCATTAGGAATATGGGGTTGGATAAAATCTCAAACTAAAGGATAGGTTATACATTGCACATTCTTTCATTCATAATTAGAATAGGGCTCACATACCTTATTGTAGATTCATTACCATCACTTCCACCAATTTGATGTGTTCCATGATCACATTATCCTAGTTATAAATATTTCACATGCATTAGAATTTATAAGGCATAAGGTATAAGAAAATACCACTATACGTGTTTGTTTGTTTCGGGTTTTTATTTGCCAAAGATTAAGGTAGTCGATCGACCATGTTGGATTATCATGATAGCTTTACATTGCGATGAAGATGTTGTATTAGTTCTAGTCTCCTTCATACAACAACACATTAATCTATAAGATCACATTTACGTAACTTATTATACAAACACTTGCATGATATCAAGAGAGTGACATATTGACCCCTACATATGATTATACTAGAATCAACAAGTTTAACAATTAATAACTTTACTAATTGTTTCATGCATTAGTATCGATGTACTATAATGAACTTCTATTTAATTTTCTATTTACTTTTCGGTTTGTGAAATTATAGTAAGGACCAATATATGTACTAAGTAGGCACCTTTCATCTCTTAGTATCTAGTCATTAACTTATGTAGATATCTATACAAAAACATACACTGGTATGATTATTTACCATATTACTCTGTAGGAATTTCAGACTTTAAACTCAGTTGATAGAAGTATGTAAATTAAAATAGGATCAGATTTAAGATAAGTGATGGTTAGTGTAGCCTATTCTCGTACTTGTTGTATATAGGAAGTCCTTTATGGTATAAACTATTATGTGCTTCGTATATGTATTAACAAAAATCGTGCAGTTAAGAAAGTATCATATATGATGTTACGGAACTTACATATAACGTGTGTTTCCTTCGTGAACATGTAGTATACAATAGGAAAATAGTTCATATAACTACGAACTGGGTAAAACTCTTCTTAGCCTAAGAATTGTTAAGATTGCCTAATTAACCATGTTTACTACCATTGTGAAATCATAAACCGCAAGAAACAAAAACTGACCTACTACTGATTTTATGTATTAGTTTCCATAGTTCTTTGCATTTAATCTCCAGAGCACATCCCTTTCCATCTACTTTTTCTATGGTAGACTGAATAAACCCCCAGAAACCAGCATTCGAGAAGGTGAAACATATTTTGTAAGCATGCCATCCAGCATTAATTAGTTCCATTCACATTGGAGGACACCGTCGATGAGCTTCAAGCTGGTGTTGGGTCTAGGCCAACCAAACGTGGGGGTCTTGGCTGGAGGTTGATGGTTGAGGATGCATCGACAATAATGCTTGCTATATGTCTGAGGAACTACTGCGAACTTAATTTAATCCAGATTGTTCAACCACATTCAGTGGATACAATAAGCATGATAAAATGGTCGGAGATGTAGAACTGGCGAGGATGGTCTGAAAGGAGATGATCAATAGTTGGCTGATGACTCCTGGATCAAAGAAAGACCTGCACGACAACGGCTGGAGATGGCTGCTTGCTGTCTCGGCATTGGGGCGCCAGGGACGAGGGAAAGGCAATACGGACAGGGCTTGGGACGAAGAGACTCCGAGGTATATGCAAGAGGATCTCTCCTTTATGTCCATCCATCAGCCTCGGAGTGGCAATGGTCCGGAAGTCGCCCTGCATGCAGCAGCCGCCAAATTGCGAGGGGATGTTGGTACTGATGAATTCAAACATGGCAGTGGAGCATGGTGGAAGTCAGCGATGGGGAAGAGAAGAAACGGTGGCGGCCTTGCTGTGGTGGAGGCGCTGCTGTCTGTGACATTCTGGCCGACGCAAGGGCAGCGAAGGAGACAGGGGCAGTCATGGTTCTTGGAGTAAGGAAGAGGATAGGATGGGAAGGAAATAGGGAGGAGGAGGAAGCGGAAGAGAGAGGAACGATAGTGTACTGCCATCGCTGCCGCTGGGAAACGCACAGAGCACGGCTAGGGGAGACGGGCAGATAGGGTTGGGGATTAAATGCCATCAATGGCATACAAATGTAATTAAGTTGAATTAAAGAGAAATATTCCAACAATTTAATTTAGTGGGTAAATGATATCGGATTGACCTCAAATTATGTGTGATGGTAGAATAAGTAAACAATTACACCAGAAAAATATTAATGTTGTAATTTTAAATCATTCAAGACCACCAATTATGCTAGTGGCATGTTTGTCATCTTAGAGTTTTAGATAGGTGAAATAATCCATTTATCCTTTCATATTTTTGTAAAAATAAAATACACAATGTATTATCCATGTAACATATTTTCACTAAATTTTATAGACTTAATGAATTTTATATCATGATTTATGAAAAGGCAATACATGAGTCATTTCTTGTATTTTTAATTATTTACCACTGATTTGGCCACAACATTATTATGAGGGTATATCATACTTTTATATTTTCGAAATAAAATAGTAAATTGAGATTTTATGCAAAATAAGGTATTTAATTACGCTAGGAGTAAAATGGTCATTTTGTGTTATTAGACTCTAATTAACACATTAGTTGAGATATTTGTGCAAAGTCCATTCATTGATATGAATGTGGGTAAATATAGATCACATCATCGAATACTGCTCAAATTCAACATTGAGGCCAAAGAGCATAGAAAAGATAGGAAATTTTAGAAGAAGAAAAAAGGACAAAAGGACATAAAGGAAAAGAAAAGTTTGAAAGTGGGTAAATGTAGGAAAGACCTTGGAATTCAGTATGTTTCAGCACTCCACCCCTTAAAGAGGATTTCGTCCCCGAAATCATAATAAGAGGGAAGAGAGAGGGTGAGTGTGTAACATCCCAAAATTAGGTAACTAGGTGTTACTTCAAATCTATGGTACTTCACAAGCTCTATGCATAAGCCAAGTCTCACTAAGGTTTCCACCATACATATTACCTTTTATCAAACATAACATAATTAACACTTTGGCTTATAAGCATAATCTCTATCATAAGAAAGAATCATCTTTATTATACCATTACTTGTCCCATATTATTCTCACATTGTTTTAACAAGGATTTTATCTCCACATTATGCACATATGTATTACCCTTATTTATCATATTAAGGGTTTTAAGCACAATTAGGGTTTACTAATAAAATCTCAACATTTATAGATGCATTAGATCACAAACCTTAATACTATTCTCCTTTAACTTCATCATGTAGGATTACCACATATTATCTTGGTGAGAACCATATAATATTATCCAGAAAATTATTAAACCTATAAAAATTTCCAGTGTGTCCCATTTAATGGCTTATATCTAAGTTACATATTGTCACAACATCCTTCATACTCATATTCATGGCATCATTAATCATTTTCTCTTATTACACTAATTAATATGAATTAACATCACATTATGTGAATCAAATTACTCATTTTCATATTATTGATTTGATTCATAAACCAACTTATTATAAGATGATTAATGAGATGTATTTAGTCAACAAAGTGATATGCCTAGCATATGTTGGTGACTTGATCACAATTATGATTAGGTGATTATAATCCATTTACATGTACCAAGGTATATTATGTGATGGCACCTAATGTCACTAGTGTATCGTGAAAACATTAAGGATGTGTATACCTTGTTAAGGCTAGATGATTATATCCTAGGGTTTTGGTCAACATGACCATTACATATTAAGCCTTCATCTATAATTAGGGTGACTTAATCAAAATTATGTATATTCACAAATATTAATGAATAACTAATTATTATTTGCTTCAAGAATATATTAAGGTTCAAGCATATGAACTATTCCTTAGATGGCTTATTCAATTGCTTATAAAACAAGATGAATTACAATTATATTACGTTTGCTTGACTCTCACTAATCCCATGTCTAAGGAGTTAGGGTTTCTTGATTTCAAGGCATTGAGGGACTCCACCTCCTTAAAGAGGATTTTGTCCTCGAAATCAGCAACTCCCAAAATCTAACACTGCCACCTCACGTAAAAGGGTTGACTAAGTCAAATTATCTTATAGGTGAAAGGGTATATAACCAAGTATAAGGTCCAACACTAAAAGTTTTTCTAATCACTACCTTCCAAACTTTAAGGTATAACATAGGGTACACTAACCCTAATCATGGCAATCCAAGACTCATATAAGGTACTTAAGGATTACAAGATGATTTTTGTTTGAGAAAATCTAATCATCACATAAGGGTTTCTAAGGTTACTCAAAAAGGTAATATGCCTATAGGTAGACTATTTTAAGCTGTCTGTATCAGATCAGGCCAGGCCGATGTCATATGAACTTGGGAGTCCCCATAAACCAAGCTAGTGGCGCAGAGGAAAATTGTGCCAGCCCCCAAGTTCTGACCCTTTCTAGACACCATCACTTTCAACTTCTTGCTCTAATAGCTACTCAATAGACTAATCACCAAAAAGTTGACAAATTTTATCCCTAATATGAAATTATTATGATCCTAAATCAGACTTTCATTATAGGTCAACTCTAAGGTGAAAAACATACTATAGGGAAACTATACAAGATAAGGGTTCTAACTAGGAGACAATTGAATTAGTCAAGAATCTGACTACCTTGATGCTCTGATACCATGTTGTAAAGACATAGTCTCTACTATTAAACATGATAAACAAATACATCAAATGTGTGGCAGCGGAAGATTAAAACTTGACTTTATTCAAAATGTATAAAGAGTACATTATAAAAATTTCCCAAATGGGAGTACAACTTTATACAAGCATAGGATCTAGGTAGAGGAAGACTTAAACACTAGTACAGAAAGGGTCTGTAGTGTCAGTTTTTTAAAGCCTGCAGCGTCACTTTTTGACCGACGCCTAGGTGGCCGTCGCTACAGAATTTGGTCTATAGCGTCGGATTATTTAACCAAATAAAACTGACCTTACAGAGTAAAAACCGACGGAAAAGGTTGTAAAAATGCTGACCTAGGCGAGAAAAAAGGAGCCTGTAAGGTCGGTTATTTCCTAAAACCGACCCTGTAAACGTTCTCGGTCGAGAAAAATGTCGACCGAGAATGTTTACAGGGTCGGTTTTTATGAAATAACCGACCCTAAAGATTGAATAACATTTCAGTGGTAACTCTCGGTCGAGAAAATTGTCGATCGAGAACGTTTACAGGGTCGGTTTTTATGAAATAATCGACCCTAAAGATTGAATAACATTTCAGTGGTAACTCTCGGTCGAGAAAATTGTCGACCGAAAGTATTTCGGTCTCGATCGAGAACCCTCTATAAGGTCGGTTTTTTTAAAATAACCGACCCTAAAGATTGAATAAAACATTTCAGTGTAACATTCGCTCAACAAGTTTGTTGACCGATAGATATTCGGTCGAGAATGTTGTCGACCGAGTCCTACACTGAAATGTTTTAATCAATCTATAGGGTCGGTTATTTCAAAAAACCGACCTTATAGAGGACATTATAGACTCAGGTTTTTACAAAACCCGACGCTAGAAGTTCAGTATAACATTCGGTCGACAAGTTTATCGACTGATAGATATTCAGTCGAGAATGTTGTCGACCGAGTCCTACACTGAAATGTTTTAATCAATCTATAGGGTCGGTTATTTCAAAAAACCGACCTTATAGAGTACATTATAGACTCGGTTTTTTACAAAACCCGACGCTAGAAGTTCTATTTCGATCAAAAATTGTTCGACTGAAGAGTGTACAATCTCTAGGGTCGGTTATTTAAAAAACCGACGCTAGAAGTTACGATTTTTTTAAAAAAAAATTCTGCAGAAATTGATATAGAATAGAAGAACAAGAAGATTCATATATTCTGGGAGAGGGGAGCATTGATGCTCAACCGTCACCATTCAAAACCACACATTCATAACAAAAATGATAATCAATATCATAATTTACAAAATGATAGAGTGCAAGTCTCAGATGACATATTACAAAAGTAAAAATATGAAAGAGTACATACTCAAACCACATACATAAATGGAGCCGACATATTTAATCCAATACTATTTCGACTTCACTTATAAAACACTCTGACCACTCTTCTTAGAATTCATTCAAGTCCATATGTGTGTACGGCTGAGTTGTAAAGATCTGTAACAGAAAATGCACATGTTAATATTTTATAAAAATGACTAAAATCACTTGTAAATTTATGATGTTATTCTTTATTACCTGACTTATAGTCTGAATGTCATGTAATGCTTGTTTGACAATAGCTAGTATGCATTTCATTACATAGTAGCCACAAGCCCAGTCATTATTTTACATAGGACACTACAAATAATAAATTATACTTAATGTTAGTAAACTACTATAAACAACAATTGAGATAAGAGTATAAGAGTTGACATATTACAGTTGAAAATTAATACATAAAGAGTAAGCAGTTGTCAAAGTAGCTACCTTGACATTTTTCAAAGTCAATGTCTTTAATTTTGTGGGTATTTGTCCTCCAGCTTCACGAAAAGCCTTTATACCCCTATCAATTAAATGATAGTTGGTAAAATAGAAATTCTAAATAAAAATATCATGTTGAAGCAATTGATTAAATTTATGCTTACTCCATAGCTGACAATTTCAGTTTGTGACTCCTTGTTGTTTTACCCATTGGGTCAAGATAATAAAGAGTCATCAATTTTGGGACAATCACCAGTAATTCCCAATGTCTAGCTCTGAGTAAGAGTAAAACAAACATTAAAATAAATAGTTTCATTCATTATTAAAATTATATTGAATAATAATACTTACTGGTCGTTAAAAGGAATTAGGATAATTTCCTTCCCCTCACTAACAAAATATTTGAATGCATCAGAGAAGTGCTCATTCACATCCTCAATATTTGTCTCCACCTGACTAGTGACCGAAGGAACTAAGAATGCAATATTCTTTATATCAAAGTTGGTGACCTCGGTATATAAATGGTTGTTAAACATTTGTAATTATTTTCATATGTAGAAATAAGCTAAAATGTGTATTGGAATTTTCTATATATTATTGATATATCCTTACCTTATTCATACTTCTATTATCGAAGTGTTCAGCCAATCATACCGGAACAACTCTATAATATCATCAAGAAAAATAAAATTATCAAAGTCCCTCCCAACTGCATCTTCTGTTAACTTGACCATCATATTTGATCCCGATTTTTGGTTGGCTAAGTATCGACACAAACCTTTAGATTTGCTTCCCAATTCGTCGAATGTAGTTTCAAGAATGAAAGATGGCTTGGGCATAGGAGGACGACTAGAAGAAGTTTTACTTTTCGGTTTACAAACCTCACTACTACAGAAATAGCATTCAGTGTCGCTATTCTGGGCATCGGTTATTAAGGAAAACTGACGCCTATAATATAAGGCGTCGGTTATTTAGGAAAACCGACATCTATATTCGAAGACCAGCCAGACACGGGTACCGCTTTGTATTCAGCGTCGGTTGTTTATAACAAACCGACGCCTAAAGTCGCCCGCGAAATCCAATTTTCGAGTGAAAAAAATAGTGTCACTTTCAGCGTCGGTTATGTAGATAAAAAACCGACGCCTATGTGTGATGGAAATTTACGCGAAAAGTGTCCTTTTCAGCGTCGGTGATCCTTTTATAACTGACGCTGAAAGTAGTTCCCGCCAAATAATTTCGTGAAAATATCGTCCAATTGGACGTCGGTTGTTTCAAACAACCGACGCTAAAGATGTTTAGGCGTCGGTTGTTTTAAACAACCGACGCTATTTGAGAACTTTATATCCCGCGATCACCCGACTCTTCCCCTTTCTTCTGTTTCATTGCGAGAATTTCCCCCTTTCTTTGCTGCTGTCGCCGCCCTACCCTCCGCCGCTGCAACCGGTTTCTCCAGCCTCCATGACAGCGCCGCCGCATCACCGCCGCGCCGCCTTCTCCAGCCTCCACGACAGCGCCGCCTCCGCGCCGCCGCAACCGCTTCTCCAGCCTCCACGACAACGCTGCCTCCGCGCCGCCGACGATCCTGCTCCTGCTGCTGCTCTGTGTCGCCGCCGCCGCCGCCCGCTCCTTCCTCCTTGCTGCTGCTCTGCGTCTCCTTGCTCATGCCCTACTGCGGCGTGGTCTTCTTTCTTGCCTCCGCTGCTCACAAGGTATTAGCCATAGCACCTTCTGCCTTTCTTTTTTGCCATGTCGCTAATTTGTTATCTATCTCTCCATCGCCTCATGTATCCTCCTCTAGGTCCTCCCCTCGTCTGACCTTCCTCCATAGCTTCCCTCTTTCTTCCACCACAGCTTCTCATAGAAATTCTCTCACCCCTCCTCCTATCAGGGAAGAATCTAGCTGCCACAGTTAGTGCTCCCCTCCGCTGTACTAGCATCAAGCCCTTCCTCTGCCATTCTTTCCATTCAGTAACAGTCTCATCTCCTCGTTCCACACCATAACTTGGCTGATGTCAAGCCCATGCTAAAAAACATCTACCTATTCTCATCCATGTTCGTGTGGCATTCCCATTTTCAGGAGTCAATGACCATCCTTTACAGAAATACCTGCATCTCAAGCATAATTGATCCAAAAAAAATACTGCTAACTAACATGATTTAAATTGGCTATAATTAGAATCCCAAAACTCAAGAACACATATGTGTTTATGAATGAAACATTCTAAATAGGAGAATGTCAATTTAGACACATATACTATGTGGATGTGCACACAAGGAAGCATTCTAAATAGGTAGAAGATAGATTATCCTCCCGTGGACCAAGACCCAATGGTAACTATTTGTCGTGCATCAAAACAAAATCAGCAACCAAGGTATGATGCATAATATAAATCCATTTTTTTTACTTTTGGGAGTGCGCCTTATACTATTTGATATCCTTGATTTTATCTTCTATCCTAAATAAAATTAAGGGACCCATGATTAGAAAACAATTCCAAACTTGGCACCCACACTAATTGGAAGGAAATAAAATATGATTATTGAAATGCACATTTGTGGTGTGATACCTTTTTTAGGATGCATATATTAGATTCAACCTTTGAGACATCCTTTTATGAGTTCCAATACAATTAGGGTTTCATTTCATTGCCATTGTATGTATTATAATATTACATCTTTCACATAAAAATTAATTAAATTGAATCCTATTGGAACCCTAATTTAAATCCTAATTTGATTTAAACTTGTCCATTCTAGCATCCTAATTTGATTTGATTAAACCCTAACATTGATGAAACCCTATCATCAATTGTGATGAAACCCTAACATGTACATATCTATTATTGTGTTTGTTGGCCTAGAAACCCATCCAAGATTTACTCATTAGGAGTAAATCTTGGATAGTCCCCAGTTTGGGACTGTTCTTAAACACCTAATCTCACTTAGGATGTAAGTGTATAATGTGTATTGGGTTTTCGAGAAAATTTTGGTAGCGTTTCCCCGTTTGTTCTCTAAGTACATATGTACTTAGAGAACAGCGGGGAAATGCTGCCGGAATTTTCTTGAAAACCCAATACACATTATACACTTACTAGTGAGATTAGGTGTTCAAGGATGGGATAGGTGGTACACATTTATTATATATAAGAATGACATCACATGTGTTTGTTGGCCTAGAATGTGAACAATTATTGTTCTTTATATTACTTGTACATTGGTATAAATTAGAATGAACAATCACTAAATTATATACTGTTTGTATGGAGTCCGGCTTCATTGTAGATTTCTATTATTGTGTTTGTTGGCCTAGAAACCCGTCCAAGATTTACTCATTAGGAGTAAATCTTGGATAGTCCCCGGTTTGGGACTGTTCTTGAACACCTAATCTCACTTAGGATGTAAGTGTATAATGTGTATTGGGTTTTCGAGAAAATTTCGGTAGCATTTCCCTGTTTGTTCTCTAAGTACATATGTACTTAGAGAACAGCGGGGAAATACTGCCGAAATTTTCTTGAAAATCCAATACACATTATACACTTACTAGTGAGATTAGGTGTTCAAGGATGGGATAGGTGGTACACATTTATTATATATAAGAATGACATCAAATGTGTTTGTTGGCCTAGAAACCCGTCCAAGATTGACTCATTAGGAGTAAATCTTAGATAGTCCCCGGTTTGGGACTGTTCTTGAACACCTAATCTCACTTAGAATGTAAGTGTATAATGTGTATTGGGTTTTCGAGAAAATTTCGGTAGCATTTCCCCGTTTGTTCTCTAAGTACATATGTACTTAGAGAACAGCGGGGAAATGCTGCCGAAATTTTCTTGAAAACCCAATACACATTATACACTTACTAGTGAGATTAGGTGTTCAAGGATGGGATAGGTTGTACACATTTATTATATATAAGAATGACATCACATTATACACTTAGGATGTAAGTTTATACCCTAATCTTTTCCTAATATATACTTGTTTCCTAATATATACTTGTTTTCTCTGATCATAGAATGGATAGATCATGGATGTCCATTCGTAATCGTTGCACCCCAGAGTTTATATCTGGTCTTGATCAGTTTATTAGATTTGCCAAGGAACATAGGAAAAAACCTACAGATAGGTTCTACTGTCCATGTAGGCATTGCGGTAACAACTTGAAAGTCAACACTGGTGAGGAAATCAAAAGTCATGTCATGTGCAACGGGATTGTACAAGGCTATACAGAATGGCACTGGCATAGAGAGATTTCAAAATCGAAACCAGTAGATGTCGATAGCAGTGCTTGGGTGGAAGAAGAAATTGCCTCCGATGACGTAAATGTGAACGAACCAGTTCCAGCAGACATCGTTGATGCGATGCTGGATAGTTGTAGGGTAGAGCACACCAATCCACCTCCTATCTTTAGAAACATTGTGCATGATGCTGAGATACCGTTATACACAGGCTGTGCTAAGTTTACGAAGCTTAGCGCTGTGTTGAGATTGTATAAGTTGAAAGCTAACAATAGATGGAGCGACAAAAGCTTCACTTCATTGTTGACTTTGTTGAAAGAAATGCTTCCTGAAGGAAACGAGCTGCCAATCTCAACATACCAGGTAAAGAAAATGTTGTGCCCAATGGGAATGGAGGCCAAAAAGATACACGCATGCCCGAATGATTGTGTATTATTTCAAAAGGACTATGTAGATTTGAAAGATTGTCCAAAATGTGGTGCGTCACGGTATAAATTGACGACTTCGGGGGAGTCCAAAACTGGTTCTCCTGCCAAGGTGTTGTGGTATCTACCTATAATATCACAGTTTCAACGCTTGTTTGCAAATCTGAAAGATGTGAAGAATTTGAGGTGGCATGCAGATGTTAAGAAAAATAATGATGGGATCCTGCGACATGCGTCTGATTCCCCACAGTGGAAGAAGATTGATCTATTGTACCCCAAATTTGGTGAAGAAGATAGGAATCTAAGACTTGGTCTTTGTACAGATGGGATGAATCCGTACGAGACATTGAGCAGCCAACATAGCACTTGGCCAGTCATGCTTGTTATATACAATCTTCCTCCCTGGATGTGTATGAAAAATAAGTACGTTATGTTGTCATTGTTGATATCGGGCCCTAAACAACCCGGAAATGATATCGATGTTTATTTTGAACCTTTGATTGATGACTTAAAGAAACTTTGGGCTGAAGGTGTGATGACCTATGATGCTTCAGCAAGAGAGACATTTCGTTTGCACGCAATGTTGTTTTGCACTATTAATGACTTTCCAGCATATGGGAATTTGTCTGGATATAGTGTCAAAGGAGCTAAAGTGTGTCCTATATGTGAAGAAAACACTGATTCAATAAGACTAAAACATGGCGGCAAGACTGTATATCTTGGTCATCGAAGGTTTCTTTCAAAATTCCATCCGTATCGTAGGAAGCGCAAAGCATTCAATGGATGGAATGATGAATGGAGTGCACCTAAACCTATACCAGGGGATGTTGTTTATGAAAGAGTAAAAGACATTGTCAATGAATTTGGTAAGAAATCACAATGTAGTATGGCCACACGGAGTGACAATTCTTCATTCAAGAAGAAGTCAATATTTTGGGATCTTCCTTATTGGAGTTCTTTGACAGTCAGGCATTGTATCGATGTAATGCACGTTGAGAAAAATGTATGTGATAGCATCATTGGTACTCTGTTAAATATACCAGGTAAGACTAAAGATGGGATAAAATCCAGACTGGACCTACGTGAAATGGGAATAAGGTCAGAATTAACAGAATTACGTGAAATGGGTAGTGAAAGAACATACTTACCTCCCGCTTGTTACACGTTGTCTAGAAAGGAGAAGAAAACTTTTTGTGAATGCTTGGTAAATGTTAAGGTGCCACATGGTTACTCATCCAACATCCGTAGATTGGTATCAATGAAAGATCTGAAGTTGATAGGTCTTAAATCTCATGATTGTCACACTCTAATGTAACAAATATTACCCGTGGCAATTTGATCTATATTGCCGAAGCATGTAAGGTTTGCAATTACCAGACTTTGTTTCTTTTTCAACAGTCTATGCAGTAAAGTTATTGACCCTGATACTCTCGATAATTTGCAAAGAGAAGTGGTTGTTACCCTATGTTAGCTTGAGATGTATTTCCCTCCTTCGTTCTTTGATATCATGGTACATCTTGTTGTCCACTTGACTAGGGAAGTGAAAATGTTGGGACCAGTTTTCTTGCATTGGATGTATCCCTTTGAACGATACATGAGCATTTTTAAAGGTGATGTTCGAAACCGTTATCGGCCTGAAGGGAGTATTATTGAAGTTTATGTGGCGAGAGAGGTTATGGATTTTTGCAATGACTTTCTCAGTGGTAATGACACTCCTGATAATGACAAGAATATTGAGGAGGGAAAAGGAATTTTGGGATCACGGGTGAAAGTAATCAGCCGTGAGCAGTTGGAACAAGCTCACTTGTATATTTTACACAATATGGACGAAGTGAGTGTTTATATCGAGGAACATACCAATTTCATAAAGATACAACATCCTCGAGCAAGTTCAAAGTGGCTTGCTAGAGAGCATAATAAGACTTTTACTAAGTGGTTTGAAGATAAAGTCTTACATCAACTATCTCAAACACCAAATGATATTACAGAAACTATCAAATGCCTCGCCTTTAAACCAAAACCAAATGTTATGTCTTATGAAGGGTTTGACATTAATGGATTCACATATTACACAAAGCGCCAAGATGATAAGAGTATCGTCCAAAATAGTGGGGTCACTCTTCAAGCATCGACTATGTACTTTGCAAGTGCAAAGGATAAGAGTCCACGTGAAGCTAAAATGTCATATTACAGTGTCATTGAGATCATTTGGGAGTTTGACTACATAGATTTCAAAATTCCGCTCTTTAAATGTAATTGGGTTGATAACACCAAAGGAGTTATAGTGGATGAATTGGGTTTCACTTTGGTGAACTTTGAAAAGATTGGCGAGAAGGGTGAACCATTCATATTGGCATCACAGGCGAAACAAATATTCTATATCGATGATCCTATGAATGATAAATGGTCGGTTGTTCTTCATGGTAAAAGACAATTCATTGAAGATCCTATAGATGAAGAAGAGTACTATGATAAGTATGATGACTCCAGTCCATTCTCAATTGGGTTGCCAACTCTACAAAATATTGAAGCTAATGATGACTTATATGTGCGCGGAGATCACAATGAAGGATTGTTAATTGATAAAAGATCACAATTTTAGAGACATGTATGTTTATACAAATGCTAAATGTTTGCCTTTTTCTAGTTAATACAAATGCTAAATGTTTGCCTTTTTCTAGTTAATACAAATGCTAAATGTTTGCCTTTTTCTAGTTAATACAAATGCTAAATGTTTGCCTTTTTAATGAAATTTTCAGATGGCTGACTATGATGAGCATGATGTCCATGATGAGCATGAAGTCCATGATGAGCATGCTGTCCATGACGAGCATGGCGAGGATACCAATGTAAGTTCTAAAAACATATCCTGTATTTCTATAAAATTCATTATCTTCTAGTTATGTCATATATCCTATATTTCTATATTGGGCTAATTCAGTGTGTTTATTTTTGTCAAAATTTAGGTTGATGATGCACATGTACCCACTGAAGCACTGGAGCAACTTGATGCGCAACACCAAACACTTAACAAGAAAAGGGGCATCACTCTGTTGAAGAAGTTAATAGCGCTAAGTGGCAGTGGATCCAAATTTGTTGTGGAGTTTGATAATGGAGGAAATGCAATTGGAGTGAACCGCAATAATTTTGTAAACTATCTTGGGTGTACCACTCGGAGCCATTGTGGTGTTAAGTATGATAATTGGCATAAAGTTCCTCAGGGGAAAAAAGACTTGATATGGAAGGATTTATGCGTGAGTTATTATTATTTGCAATTCTATTTTGTAGATTACAAATTCTATTATTTGCAATTCTATTTTGGATACTAGTTAATAATATTTCTATTTTACAGAATTTGTTTGCATTGGATGAGAAGTTGCATCGTAAAAGTGTGATGCAACGCGCTGGAAAGATGCTTAGGAATTATAGGACAAATCTGAACAGAGAATACATAAAAGAGGGTGATAAGAAGAAGAAGTCCGCCCTTGAACAATGGAACTTCTTGGACAAAGAAGATTGGGACAATTTTGTTGCTTTAAGAAAATCTGAAGAATTCAAAGTATTAGGCGTCACTCCCAATTTAATTAATATACATTGTATTCACCTATTCAAGATTAACATTTAGTGCTACTAACCAAATCATTAATGTGCAAACTAACTAGGCCCTCAGTGACGCACAAAAAGCAAGGTGTGCATTGAATGTGCATGACCACACTATGGGTCCAAAAGGCTATGCAAGCGTTCGCCAAAGACTACAGGCGGAGTCTGCTGCTACACAGGAGTCTGCTGCTACTGAGGAGTCTGCCACACCCATGCCTCGCCATGATATCTAGATAGCTGGGAGGCAAAACAAGTAGGGTGAAATAAAGAATCCCGTAACTGCTGAGGCGGCTGTGAAAATGGTAAAATACAACTCTTAGAGCAATCGTTTGAATATTGATTATTTGTTAACTTACCAATTTCTGTTGATGGTGATTAGCGGGAGCTGCACGAGCAGAGGAAACAAGGCACGTTCATCCCTCAGGGCACACAGGATGAATTGACAGTTGCTCTGGGTAACCCAGAGCATCCTGGACGTGTTAGGGGTGCAGGCGCTGGTGTGGGCATCAAAGCATTCTTTGGGTCATCCCAGCGCAAACCCAGAGCGGGACTTTCACAAGAAGAGGTAACCTATACTTTTTTTAGAATGTTGCTGCAAAAGGAAATTCAATAATAAGAAGCTAATGTTTCTTTTATCCATGTATAGGAGAATAAGAGAGTCGAGGATATAGTTGCTAAGAAGGTCAACGATGTAGTTGTTGAGAAGGTCAAGGAAGAATTGTTGCGGTGGCAGGCATCTCAGGCTTCCAATCAGCCTATGGTGACCCACTCTTCTCCTGATGTACAGACTACAAGTAATCATGTAGACCCACCGCCTAACACGTCTGCTGTAAGTATTGTTTATGACATTGTAGTTAGTCTTTTCAAGTTGTTATGTTTTCAAGATGATATGTATATATGTATAATATTCTTTACGTAAATTTGTAGGCATTGAAGCCATGCCACTTAAGAATGCAAGACTACGTTGTTGCAGAGGCGCAGGCTTACCCGTCCCTTCCTGGGGCAATGTTTCATGGGACTCCAATGCCACAGGGCTACGTTCGTGTGAGCCCAATACGTGTGTTACCCGATTGGAGAGAAGCTACATTGCCATATCCTCACCCGGATATTGATAGACTTGCTGATGCAGAAGGCGGGGTGATATTGTGGCCCAAAGCAAATGTCGTCTACACTACTGAAATTGTAAGATAAATTTACATTACTTTAAATTGTTAATGTGTATATATGAGGTCAACTGATCTGAAATTATATATACAGGTTAAAAAGAAGACAACCGGAGCACCTAGGCCTCCACCTCCACTTCCCGCATTACCAAGTTGGGTTCCAACTGACCTAACATACCCGTTAGGTCCTGCTTGTAGGGGAATGGCATGTTGGCTACGGGCACATAATATACATTGCCCTATAATTGTTTCTTTAGATGTAGATTATGCAGGACAATCATACGATAGCTCTTTATTTATTCAAGATATTATTGAGCTGTTTATGTATGAGTGGTTGAATACATCAATGATAGAGACATGGATAAGGTGAGATCTTATTTATACATCCATATACCTTGTGTAAGATCCGGTGAGCTGGTTTCTTATATATTAATGCATACGTAATACATGTTTTGCAGCTACTTAGTCGAAGATCATTGCAAACAATTTGCATTTGATCATGTGGGATTTTTGATTCCATCATTGATTAGTTTGGTAGCTAAAGACCCTGATAATGTTCAACAATACTGTATAGATGCTTTTACAATTTTTGGTCAGCAAAAGAAGACGATAATAATAGCTCCATTCAATGTCAAGTAAGTTTACTTTATTTATAATTTGGACTTAAGAAAATTCCATTTTTATTTTGCATTGTGAGTTATTAATTGTTAACTTCTTACCTCTAGCGGTAGACATTGGGAGTTACTAGTTATTGTCCTCGGGACATTCACTGTTTATTATCTAGATCCTGTGGGGAGTACATTGAACACTAAAATTGGACACATAATGAGAATGCCATTATTCTGGTGAGAAATATTTCATTTTTATATCCGTTAACATCTTTTATTACATTACTATTTACTTATGCAATTTATTGTGTTATATTAACATGTAGGGGTTTAGATGCATTCAAAAAGGCTGGAGGAACGGTCCCAAGGAAAAAGAATCAGCCAATAAATTGGCAGAACGTATAAGTAAGTTCCCGACTCGAATATATATATTATTGATGTGAATTGTGCTTAGTTGTATTATTTTGTATGTTTCAATTTATAGTGTGCTACACAAGACAATGGTTGGGCATGCACATACTATGTGATGTGATTTATGCAGATGATTATCAAACATGCCTCATTGGACATCGATAGCATACATGAGGTATTATATATAGTCTCATTAGTTAGTATGAAATATATCAATCTTATTTTTATATTATTACTTATATATATACATCATTCTCTTTGCAGGTGTTTAAAACTGACCACACTATAGGTAAACGCTTAAAAAATATACATGCTCCATATACGATGGAAGCATTAAATGAAGTAAGAGAAGAATGGGCAAAAGACATACAAGTAGTGGCAACTGTAAGATATAATTGGGATGTTGATAGTGATAATGAATGATACTTTGTAAATGAATATTTCTGAATGTTAATACATGTATTTGAATGTTTCTATATGTGTGAATGTGAGAATTGAATTGATGTCTGAATGTATGTACTTGTGTGAAATTTTCCTTGTGACTTTTGCAGGTTTGCGGCCTGTTTGTAGGCTGATATCAATGGATGTCGTAAACCTGCAGTTCAGAAAACTGAACTGTAGGTTCTCATCCTACTGACCAGCCACAGCAGGCCTGCAAACTGATATTAAAAAAAATAGAAATAGGCGTCGGTTATTTATAGAAAACCGTTAGCAAAGACCTACAGCGTCGGTTTTTTCCAAAAAACCGACGCCTGATGTGGCCAAAGCAGTCCTGGAAATGGTGTCGGATATTTGTATCAAACCGACGCCTATTTAATCTATAGGCGTCAGTCTTTTGGTATATAACCGACGCCAAAAGTGTTCGCGCCATAGAAAATGGCATCATCTAGGGCACTTTATGCGTCGGTTATCTACTAAAAGACCGACGCTATATTCCATATAGGCGTCGGTCGTCTAGTACATAACCGACGCAGAAAGTGCCCTAGATGACGCTGTTTTCTGTGGCGCGAACCCTTTTGGCGTCGGTTATCTACTAAAAGACCGACGCCTATAGAGTAAATAGGCGTCGGTTAAAAAACCGACGTCGAAGTGTTCGACCTTTAGCGGTGCCCACATAGGCGTCGGTTGGAAATCGACGCCAAATGGGGTTAAACGACCGACGCCAAAGGCCTGTTAATTAAATTACATACTTATATTACATTAGTTCATATATGTAGTCAAATATGAAAAATATGATAGAAATAAGATATACCTTGTCATTAATAACCAAGTGTCTAGGCCAACCCACCATAGCACCCTCAGCTTCTTCAACTGTACTATATTCATCATTAGGTATGGGTAGTGGTTTGTCCCCCATTCCGTCATACACAAGATGGATGGACACACGGCAGATGTCATCAGTAATTTGTTGGCAATGCAATGTACCACCAAGGTTGTACACTTTGCCCGCTGCCACAACATTATATTCTGGAACCTCCACTGCAAGTTTACAGTTCATACCAACCTAGATTGAAATAATATAAGTTATATAAGAAACAGTAGAACAGATACATGTTACAACTATATATATTATCAATATATTTATAATATTAATAACACAACATAATAGAACAAAAACTTACTGTAGATTGTTGTGGTGGTTCATCGGGAGTGCTCCCATGACCTTCTACAACTGTAGCATGGGCTTGTACCTCATCACTTGAGAGACGTGCAGTATGAATAGGTTGAGAAGGTTGAGTAGGCTGATATGTAGACATTATTTCTTTTACTCTCTGAGCTACTAATGCTTCAAGATCCTCTTGTGTAAGACCTCCTACACGACCTCTTTTAGATTGCGAAGGGCCAAAATAAGACTTGAATCCTATGCCAGCTCCTAATCCCCTAACACGGCCAGGATGCTCCTTCGTACCAAGAGCAACTGCTAGTTCATCCATGTAGCCAGTTGGGATGAACTTTCCTTCCTTCCTTTGCTCGTGGAGATCAATCTATTCATAGTAATATTATTACCAAGAGCAATTTAGACTTGGCAAACATGTATAAAAAGATTCACCTCCTTAATTGTATAAAATATTCATACAATACATCACAATCTTTATTACCTGAAACTCTTCCGATCTCCTAGCTGCAACAAATCTTTCCCACACCTCAGGATTAATAAAAATATATACATCTGTAGCTTTCTTCTTTTGTTTAGGATTATTTAGAAATTCCCTTACAAGATATGTCTTAAAATCCCTCCATCGTACACCACAACATTGTAGCACTCTTTTCTTGTGATCTTTTTCATTTAGATGAAAAACACCCTATACATACAAAAGAAGCAATTAATAATGTTGTTTTGAAAAGGAATTAATTCCAAGCAAACTAAATTAGAATCAATAGATAAAAACATATTAAAATGATATCACTTCTACTCACAGATATATCTTTCCATATGAGGTCTTTTTTGGCATTAGGAACATCATGCCAATTTTCTATATCTATTGGCACCTTACTGCGCGCGGTCGCCCCTATGTAATGCTTGAAAGCACTAGCATGTTCCCCAACAGGTGCTCCTGTCATATCAAACTGGACTGGCAATTTATCCCCTTTAGCCCTGAGCTCCTGCAGCGTACGCATCAATGTAGGACCTCTACTGTTCTTAGCATCACCACTACCATCCTCATGGTGCTCATGCTCAGAATGTTCATCTTCATGGTGCTCATGCTCAAAATGTTCATCTTCACTCGCCATTTTAGAACATGCAAGTATACATGATAAAAAAAATAAGTGATAATAAAAGCACAAGTGATAAGGTATACATGATAATAAAATAAATAATTCAAAGAAGACATGCCTTTAGTATTGGTTGAGTTGTTAGTCAAGGAAAATTCCTTCAGCATGGTCTTGACGTTTATAATATTCATTGGTGTTATCTTCAACATTTACACTTGGCAAACCAACTGAGAATGGACTAGAATCATCATACTTTTCGTAGTATTCTTCTTCATTTATAGGATCTACAGTAAACTATCTTTTTCCATTAAGAACGACAGACCAATTTTTATTTACTGGGTCATCAATATAGAATACTTGTTTTGCTTCGTTTGCCATGATGAATGGCTCATCTTTGAAACCAATCTTTTCAAAATTCACCAATTTGAAACCCAACTCATCCACTAAAACTCCTTTATTGTTGTCAACCCAATTACACCTAAATATAGGAACTCGAAAATTTGTATAGTCCATTTCCCATATGTCCTCAATGACGTTGTAATATGACATCTCAGCTTCGCGTGGTCTTTTATCTTTGGCACTAGCAAAATACAATGAACAAGCTTTAACAGTGACCCCACTATTTTGAACTACACTACTTTCATCTTGACGCTTTGTGTAGTATGAAAATCCGTTAATGTCATAACCTTTATATGACATGACATCCATTTTTGGCTTAAAGGCGAGCCATTTTATGTTCTCAGCAACATTATTTGGCGATTCAGATAGTTGATTAAATACTTTCTCTTCAAACCACCTAATAAATGTTCGATTATGCTCTCTTGCAAGCCACATTGAACTGGATCGCGGATGATTTCTCTTGATAAGATCATTGTGTTCTGTGATGTAGCTACTAACTTCATCGATGTTGTGTAAAATATACAAATGCGTTTGTTCCCACAACTCACGACTGATTCCTTTCACTCGTCCTCCCAGAGTTCCTTTGCCACAATAAGATCCAGTGTGATGCGAATTTTTTTGATCGCTGCAAGTTTCATTGCAATTCAAAAAATCATTACAAAAATCCATCACCTCCCTAGCCACGTAACCCTCAACAATACTCCCTTCAGGACGATAACGATTCCAAACATCACCTTTAAAAACACTCATGTAGCGTTCAAATGGATACATCTAGTGTAAGAAAATTGGAACCAACATCTTCACCTCCCTTGTAATATGTACTACAAGATGAACCATGATATCAAAAAATGAAGGAGGAAAGTACATTTCAAGTTGACACATGGTAACAATTACATCTTTCTATAATTTATCGAGAGTATCAGGATGTATCACTTTGTTGCATATTTCATTGAAGAAGAAACATAGTCTTGTGATTGCAAACCTTACATGCTTCGGAAATATAGATCGAATAGCCACAGGTAAAATTTGTTGCATTAAGGTGTGACAATCGTGAGATTTGAGACCTATCAGTTTCAGATCCTTCATTGATACCAATCTACGAATATTAGAAGAGTATCCTTGTGGAACCTTAATATTATACAACCACTCACAGAAAGTCTTTTTCGCTTTCTTTGACAAAGTGTAACAAGCCGGTGGCAAATATGTGCGGTGACCCCTGATCTCCACTGATAGATCTTTTCTAATACCCATTAATTCTAAATCTTTTCTAGATTTGATGCCATCTTTAGTCTTTCCTGGTATGTTCAATAGAGTATCGATGATGCTATCACAAATATTTTTTTCAACATGCATGACGTCAATGTAGTGTCTAATTGCCAAAGATCTCCAATAAGGAAGATCCCAGAATATTGACCTCTTCTTGTATAGAGATTTGTCACATGCGAGTGTATGACTACTTGAACTCTTTCCAAATTCATTAACAATATGTTTCACCCTATCATATACAACATGTCCTGGTATAGGTTTAGGAGCACTTCGTTCCTCAGTTGACCCATTAAAGGTTTTGTGTTGCCTTCGATAAGGATGCACTGGTGGGAGAAATCTCCGATGACTAAGATATACGATTTTACCACCATGTTTCAGTCTGATTGAATCAGTATTTTCCTCACAAACAGGACATGCTTTGTATCCTTTTATGCTATATCCAGACAAATTTCCATAAGCTGGAAAGTCATTAATCGTGCAAAATAACATAGCACGCAAACTGAAGATCTCTTTACGTGAAGCATCATATGTCATAATACCTTCTTCCCATAGTTTCATTAGGTCATCAATTAGAGGTTGAAGGTAAACATCAATATCATTTCCAGGTTGCTTGGGCCCTGATATCAATGTTGACAACATCACATACTTATTTTTCATACACAACCAAGGAGGAAGATTGTATATAACAATCATAACAGGCCACGTGCTATGTTGGCTGCTTAATGTACCATAGGGATTCATTCCATCTGTACAGAGTCCAAGTCTTAGGTTTCTTGGTTCTTTACCAAATTGAGGGTATAATAAATCAATTTTCTTCCATTGTGGTGAATCAGATGCATGTCATAGGATGCCATCATCATTGACCTTTAACTCCCCATGCCAAGACAAATTTTGTGCATCTTCTGTATTAGCAAATAAGTGTTGAAATCGTGGTATTATTGGTAGATACCACATCACCTTGGCAGGAGAGCCATTTGTAGCCTTAGCTGAATTTGTAGTCTTATACCTTGACGCACCACATTTTGGACAATTTATCAAATTACTATAGTCCTTCTGAAATAACACACAATCATTTTGACATGCATGAATCTTCTTAGCCTCCATTCCCATTGGGCACATTATTTTCTTTGCTTGATATGTTGAAATTGGAAGCTCGTTGCCTTCAGGAAGAATTTCCTTTAACAAAGACAACAGTGAAGTGAAACTCTTATTGCTCCACCGGTTTTGAGCTTTAAGAGTGTATAATCGCATCACAACACTCAACCTCGTGAACTTAGTACAACCCTTATATAATGGTTTTTCAGCATCATGGACAATGTTTGCAAATAAAGAAGGTGGATCAATGACATTGTCCTGACAACTATGTAGCATCTCATCAATCATATCATCATGAATCTGGTCATCTTCAATCGGTTCATCATTAACATTATCATCATTATCTATATCTTCTATGCCACAACTATTAGTATCGACATTTTCTGCTCCATAATTCAATTTCTCTCCATGCCAATACCATTCATTATAACCTTGTATGATCCCATTGCATATGACATGATTCTTAATTTCCTCACCAGTATCAACTTTCAAATTGTTACAACAATTTCTACATGGACAATATAGCCTATCTGTAGGTAGTTTCCTATGTTCCTCAGCAAATCTGATAAATTCATCAAGACCTTTGGCAAACTCTGGACTGCAACGGTTCTTGATAGACATCCAACTTTGATCCATTTTCTATATCACATTAAAATTAATTATAAAACTAACAGTTTAATATTGATACTATAATAATCTGTAAGTTTTTATTGATAGAAAGTGTACCACCTATCCCATTTTTGAATATTTAATCTCACTAGTAAGTGTATAATGTATGTTTAGTTTTGAAGAAAATTTCAGCAGCATTTCCCCTAAGTTCTCCAAGTACACCAATGTAAATGGCAAATAACCACTCACATATGTACCCAGAGAACAAATGGAGAAATCCTACTGAAATAATCTACAAAACTAAACATACATTATACAGGTACATCCTAAGTGAAATTAAAATATCCAAAAATAGTCCCAAACCGGGGACTATCCAAAGTTTACTCCTAATGAGTAAATTTTAAACGAGTTTCTAAGTTAATATATAAATACATTATTTTCATATTTATATATTAAGTTAAACATCATGCATCAACCCTAAAGTGTCAATCTAGGAGTACACATGTCTAATCTAGTATTAATTTCTAAAATTTATATAATGATTACATATGAAAAAAGACATGCATGTTTTGATTACTTGTACAAATTAGCAAAGTAAGGCCGTTTCCAACAGTCCAAAGATTGAAATCATTATAATATTCAGAACTATTTGTGAACACTATAGTAAATATGATTAAAATATTTATAGCTCCAACATAAATAATTTCCAGGTCCATCTCGGTCGACAATTAGTCGACCGAGAACCCACCTGCGCGTAGCGTCCAGGTCCACTATCGGTTGACAAATTGTCGACCGGGAGTGGACATGGACGTTGTGCGTAGGTGGGCTCTCAGTCGACTGATTGTCGACCGAGATGGACCTGGAAGCAGCAATGGCGGCGGGCGGAATGAAGGGAACAAGGAGAAGGAAGCTCGAACTTACTTGGAAATGGCAGTGAGCTTCGTGGAGGAAGAGACGAACTTCACAGAGAGGCGGCGACCTTCATGGAGGAGTGGAAGGCGGCGACGACGAGCTTCACGGCAACGAAAAGCTTCACGGCAAGGAAGAGAGCTTCACGGCAAAGAAGAGAGCTTCACGGCAACGACGGGCTTCGTGGAATAAGAGTGGAAGGCGGCGACGACGAGCTTCACGATCTTCTTCACGGCGCCAACGAGCTTCACGATCCTCTTGGCAGCGTGGAGAGGCGGCAACGACGGAAAAAGAGGTTTCGCGGCACCGCGGGAGAGAGATTAGAAAAGAAAAAGGGTTTCGCGGGAGGAAGAAAGACTAAAATTTTGGCTTTTTGTATGGAGAAAAAAACTCTAGCGTCGGTTAACAACCAAAAACCGACTCTACATATAAACGGTGCCTGTGTCGGGTTGTTTAATAACAATCAATCGCAAACTCGGTCGACGAATTTGTCGACCGAAACAATCTATAGGGTCGGTTATTATGTAAAACCGACGCTACAAGTGCTAATACGAAGAAATCTGGCTGGTTTCGGTCGACGATTTGTCGACCAAAAAGGAGCAAGACTTCCTTCGTACCAGCACCTCTAGGGTCGGTTTTTTCATATAACCGACCCTAGAGGTGCTTATACATGTGTGAAAAACTAAACTGGATATTGTCGGTCGACAATATTGTCGACCAAGACCCTTATAGGGTCAGTTATTAAAAAAACCAACCCTAGAGGTGCTTCTAAGAAAGAAATCTGGCTTCATTCGGTCGACAGATTCGTCGACTGAAGATGTGTGAAAACTGGATCGAAAATTCATTTCGGTTAACAAATTGTCGACCGGGTATTGTTCTAGAGTCGGTTATAAAGGAAAAACCGACCCTATAGGTGCTTATACACGTGAAATCTGACTCTAACTCGGTCGACAAATTCGTCGGCCGAGGAGATCTAAAGTGCTTCCACAACCCTAACAATGATGTTATGTGAAACTTTAATATATGGTGATGTCGTATGAAACCCTAATATGGGATAATGTTATGTGAAACCCTTATATGGAATGATGTTATGTGAAACCCTAACATGGAAATGTTATGTGAAACCTTAATATAGGGTGGTGTTGTGTAAAAAACCCTAATATGGGATAATGTTATTTGATATTTTCAATATGGGATGCTGATATGTGAAACCTTAATTGATAAAGATGGAAACTCTAACCCTAATGAGGGAATAGAGATGTTATTTTTGTATTGCATGATGTTAATATGAAATTGATATGGTTGATATGAAATTGAGATGATTGTGTAACAAATATCCTGAATACCTTGGTCAGATGACCTGAAGGTAATAGTTACCTGATAAGTGATAACCATGTTTAGTGATGAACTAAGGGTTTAAATACCCAAAATCAACAAATTTGATGATGGTGGTATTGAGGGATGTGAATTCCCAACAATGAGACAAAAGATTGAGATCCCAATGCTTTATAACGTTTTGAAAAATACTAAACTCTATTCAAAAATTCTGTCGGTCGACTATTTGTCGAACGAAAAAGATCTAAAGTCATCCTCGGTCGACTATTTGTCAAACGAAAGAGCTCTAAAGTCATCCTCGGTCGACAATATTGTCGACCGATTTGTCTCGGTCGATAATATTTTCGACCGAAATTAACCCTGTTTCAATGTTTTAAATTAAGTATCAAGTGTGTGTGTATGAGATTAACCAAGTGATGCTTTGTCAAATTTAGCCATAATTTATTTTTCAATCATTTGAAATAACAATATTCTTATAAAACATGTATATGTCCAAATGAAGCCATAGAAAACACTTTTATTCGTAACAATTTAATGCCAATACACTTTATAAGATTAAACATGACATACTTGCTTTATAAAAAGATAAACATTACATCATTACAAAGATATCTCATAATCTCACTGAAAAGACCGAAGGATTACATCAATGTCTGGATCTTTTCCAAGAAAGGGCTCAACTCCATAATAATTGACCAGTGTCTGCCACTCCAAGGCACCTGTCTTGGTTAAGACATAAGCCTCCAAGAAGGTGGGAACACTATCAAAGCGAAAGTGGGCAGCAATGTCTTGAAGTTGAATTGGGGAAAACTGAGTATGTGTGAGATTAGGAGATGGTGGAGGTGGAATTTGATAGTAGTTGTAGGAAGGATTGTATGGATTTATCATGCCAGGATTAAGGGAATAGGGATATTCATCAGGTTGGTTAGGAGAGAGAGCTTGCATCCTTTGGTTTAAATAAGTCATGCCATGGTGATTATAATCCAATTGCCTACTTAGGTGATATTGGGATCCAGCAATGTATGTCAAGGCATTTGTAATAGGATCATGGGGTAGGTTGGTAGGAGGAGGTGGTGGAGGTATGTCTTGGGTGGATGTCTCCCCTTCAGTCCTAGTCCTTTTGTGGCCAAAGTCGATTCCCATCTTTTCCACCGTATTTTTACTTATTTTTTGGGGTTTTCTATCCCATGTGTAACCTAAGTCGTCCTCAATATTCTTCTTAAGAAAATGTTGAGTGATTTGGCATACAAAGTCGGCATATGGTGGATTGCCAGAAAACTCAAACATATTCTTAATGATGATACGAATAAAGTTTATGGGAATACTTTTGAGAATGGCATAGATAAGGTACATACGAAAGGTGGGTACCTCAGATTTGTTTGCTCTAGGATGGATATTGGTGGCAACAATGAGATTTATGATCCTAGCTTCAGGTTTTAAATTTATTGCATGATAGGTACCCCTATCTTCATGACAAGTTGTATTGGATTGAAAGATGGTTGTTTTGACATCACTAAGGCTAATTGCAGTGTTATCTTGGGAGAGTTTGTTGAGTGGAGTTCCTCTAGTGATATCAATAAAAAATTTATATTCTTCTATATCTATGTCAAGCATATCAAGAATACCCTCCTCAGTGAAATGGAATCCATACCCACCAACCATAGAGGAGAAGGAATCATGGTCAGGATGTTCGGCTAAATTGGCATAGAATTCATTAACTACTTTGGAGGAGTAGGAAAGGAAGGAGGGATTTAGAAAATTAGTCAAATGTTGCACCTCGAAAAGTTCCTCCAAATCGACAATGCTTTGGAAGTCCATGACGTCGACCGGCCGTCGTGGAAGAGGAGCTTTTGCAGATAGCCTGAGGTAGCGGTCGCCTGCAGCTGCGTCGATGAAAGGGACGTCGTTGATGAACGGCAACGTTGAAGGGGTTGTCCTTCCTTTCCTACCTGCAACTTGCTTCTTTCCGCGCGCAGATGATGAAGCCATTTTGTTGCTTTGAAATGGAGAAATAGCAAGCAAGAATTGGATGTAAAAAAGCTGAAGATTTTCACAAGAATACACTAGAGAGGAGCTAGAGAAGTGAGAATGTGAAGGTGTGAAGAAATGGATCATTTTGGGTGCTATTTATAGCAAAAAAGACCCCATTTCGGTCGACAATTTGTCGATCGACGCCCCCAACGGTCGTTTTCTGGACCGTTCTCCTGGTCACCCAACGTACATATTTATGGCCGTTACGATGGTTGAAATTCTAGCCGTTATGACGGTTCATTTTTTAGCCGTTACGACGGTTGATTTTCTAGCCGTTGTGATGGTTGGTTTTTCTAGACGTTATTCGGTCGACAAATTAGTCGATCGATATGATTCGGTCGACGAATCGTCGACCGAGATTGAGCCAGAATTCATTCGCTTAAGTACCTATAGGGTCGGTTTTAGGTTAAAACCGACCCTACAGGTACTTCATGTGTGAAATACTAAACTGGATCCTAGTTTATCTCGGTCGACAATATTGTCGACCGAATGTGCTTCTAAGGTCGGTTATAAGGAAAATACCGACCCTAAAAGTTGCTTATACACTTGAAAACTGACTCCTTATCGGTCGACAAATTTGTCAACCGAGAAATGCTCTAAGGTCGGTTATAAGTGCAAATCCGACGCTAGAGGTGCTTATACATGCGTGAATTATCTGGATCCAGAATAGATATCGGTCGACGAATTTGTCGACCAAGTATATCGGTCAAAATATTGGTCGACCGAGGAAGCTCTAAGGTCGGTTTTTAGTGCAAATCCGATGCTAGATGTGCTTATACATGCGTGAACCTTGATCCAGAATAAATACCGGTCGACAAATTTGTCGACCGAGGACGCATTTAAGGTCAGTTTTATAGAAATAACCGACCTTAGAGGTGCTGAACCGAGGAGGACTGTAAGGTCGGTTATAAAGAAAAAAAATGACCCTATAGGTGCTTGTATACGTGAAATTCAGCTCGTTTTCGGTCGACAAATTTGTCGACCGAGGTGCATTTTAGGGTCGGTTATAAGGTAAAACCGACGCTAGAGATCGAGGCGTGAAACCAAATTTTTGCCGCGGGAAAAGTTGTCTATAAGGTCGCTTATTTTAGAAAAACCGACCCTATAGAGATGTACTACAAGTAGGTTATTTTAAAAAAAGCGGCTCAAAAGGTCATAAGTGGTGCCCGCGATTTTTATAGACATATAAAGTCGGTTATTTGGAAAACCGACCCTATAGAGATACACTACAAGGTCGGTTATTTTAAGAAAAGCGACCCAAGAGGTCTTAAGTGGTGCCCGCATTTTTTATAAACATATAAGGTCGGTTATTTGGAAAACTGACCCTATAGAGTTACACTACAAGGTCGGTTTATTTAAAAAAACTGACCTAAGAGGTCTTAAGTGGTGCCCGCATTTTTTTAGACATATAAAGTCGGTTATTTGGTAAAACCGACCCTACATGTAGTGACGTTATAACCCATTTCTGTACTAGTGAAACTAATACAACTTGTCTCCACAAACAACATAACAAACGTTTATGCAACTAGTCCAATCTAACTAGATGTGCACGATCTCCTTAGCCTTAGGCAGGTTCACCAAGCTTCCATGCGCACACTGACCCTAATATGGGTGGTTGGGATCACCCAGCAAGAGAAAGATAAAAATTTATGTGTCAATAAAGGCAAAGGACAATTATAAAGCTAAAACATTGAATAATAAATGATCCACTATACTAAGTGATTTCAAGAGTAAGAGGAAAATGAACAAATAAGAATTGTGAAGACTGCCATATATCCACATCAACCATAATCACATTGCATGAATATATTATGACGCAAACTCATCTCAATGTAGGGTGAGGCACCTACCGGACCTCACCATATAAAATGGCAGGGGGACTAAAACCCCAGTGCCTGGTAGGAGGACTAAAACCTCAGTGCCCTGTATAAAGTGGCAGGGGGACTAAAACCCAAGTGCCTATGGTAGGGGGACTAAAACCCCAGTGTCCTATGGGTGGTTTGTACTCATGTACACTACATTGTCATTTATCTAATAAATACATCATGCATAAATAAGTCAATTGGCAGCAGTGAAAGATATAATTAAAGTTGCATCATAGCAAATGGGGAATAAAACTCATGAAGTAAATCAAATAAAGAGCCAGCATTGGCAATAACAAGATTCAAGTAATTCCAATAAATGAGCCAACATAGGCAATGGAAGATTCAAATAAATAAAGAGCCAACTAAAGGCAATAGAGAGATTCCAAGGCTATCAAATGCCTCATTAGGAATATTGGGTTGGATAAAATCTCAAACTAAAGGATAGGTTATACATTGCACATTTTTTCATTCATAATTAGAATAGGGCTCACATACCTTATTGTAGATTCATTACCATCACTTCCACCAATTCAATGTGTTCCATGATCACATTATCCTAGTTATAAATATTTCACATGCATTGGAATTTATAAGGCATAAGGTATAAGAAAATACCACTATACGTGTTTGTTTGTTTAGGGTTTTTATTTGCCAATAATTAAGGTAGTCGATCGACCATGTTGGATTATCATGATAGCTTTACATTGCGATGAAGAGGTTGTATTAGTTCTAGTCTCCTTCATATAGAAACACATTAATCTATAAGATCACATTTACGTAACTTATTATACAAACACTTGCATGATATCAAGAGTGTGACATATTGACCCCTACAAATGATTGTACTAAAATCAACAAGTTTAACAATTCATAACATTACTAATTGTTTCATGTATTAGTATCGATGTACTATAATGAACTTCTATTTAATTTTCTATTTATTTTTCGGTTTGTGAAATTATAGTAAGGACCAATATATGTACTAAGTAGGCACCCGTCATCTGTTAGTATCTAGTCATTAACTTATGTAGATATATGTACAAAAACATACACTAGTTTGATTATTTACCATATTACTCTGTAGGAATTTCAGACTTTAAACTCAGTTGATAGAAGTATGTAAATCAAAATAGGATCAGATTTAAGATAAGTGATGGTTAGTGTAGCCTATTCTCATACTTGTTGTATATAGGAAGTCCTTTATGGTATAAAATATTATGTGTTTCGTATATGTATTAACAAAAATCGTGCAGTTAAGAAAGTATCATATATGATGTTACAGAACTTACATATAACGTGTGTTTCCTTCGTGAACATGTAGTATACAATAAGAAATTAGTTCATATAACTACGAACTGTGTAAAACTCTTCTTAACCTATGAATCGTTAAGATTGCCTGATTAACCATGTTTACTACCACTCTAAAATCATAAACTACAAGAAACAAAAATTGACCTGCTACTGACTTTATGTATTAGTTTCCATAGTTCTTTGCATTTAATCTCTAGAGCACATCCCTTTCCATCTACTTTTTCTATGGTAGACTGAGTAAACCCCTAGAAACCAGCATTCGAGAAGGTGAAACATATTTTGTAAGCATCTCGTCCAGCATTAGAGTTCCATTCACATTGGAGGACACCGTCGATGAGCTTCAAGCTGGTGTTGGGTCCAGGCCAACCAAACGTGGGGGTCTTGGCTGGAGGTTGATGGTTGAGGATGCATCGACAAATGCTTTCTATATGTCTGAGGAACTACTGCGAACTTAATTTAATCCAGATTGTTCAACCACATTCAGTGGATACAATGAGCATGATAAAATGGTCGGAGATGTAGAACTGGCGAGGATGGTCTGAAAGGAGATGATCAACAGTTGGCTGATGACTCCTGGATCCAAGAAACACCTGCACGACAATGGCTGGAGATGGCTGCTTGCTGTCTCGGCATTGGGGCGCCAGGGACGAGGGAAAGGCAATATGGACAGGGCTTGGGACGAAGAGACTCCGAGGTATATGCAAGAGGATCTCTCCTTTATGTCCATCCATCAGCCTCGGAGTGGCAGTGGTCCGGAAGTTGCCCTGCATGCAGGGCCGTTGCAGACTATCTAGAGGCCCCGGTGTGAAGATAAAAAATGGGCCATTTGTATACTCTTATTTAACAAATTTAAATAAACATGAGTTTAGTCATAATTGTCAAAACTGTCATATAAAAAATAGAACATGTTCTTACGAATCAAACTAAAAAGAACGTAAAAATTAAATATAGATATCTCCTTATCGAGCTTCAGTCATCATATAAAATGACTTCTTCGAGCCTTTCTAGATGCAAAATCTTGAATAACAGTGTCAACATCAATATTTCTCAACATATCCTTCTCAATGCATAACATTGCCAAACCGTTCAATCTTTTTTGAGACATTGATGAACTAAGATAGTTTTTCAGTAACTTTAGTTTGGAAAATCTTTCCAGACCTTCTGGTCTTTTCCTAACAAGTTATATCGAATCAATCTCGTTCCATTTACAAATGTGTGTGTATTAGAAGAAAAAGTTTCATGGGCCCCCTTCTTTGTTGGGCCCCTGGCCGTCGCCTGGGTTGGCCACCCCAATGGGTCGGCCCTGCCTGCATGCAGCAGCCGCCAAATTGCGAGGGGATGTTGGTGTTGATGAATTCGAACATGGCAGTGGAGCATGGTGGAAGTCAGCGATGGGGAAGAGAAGAAAAGGTGGTGGCCTTGTTGTGGTGGCGGCACTGGTGTCTGTGACATGTTGGCCGACGCAAGGGCAGCGAAGGAGACAGGGGCAGTCAGGGTTCTTGGAGTAAGGAAGAGGATAGGATGGGAAGGAAATAGGGAGGAGGACGAAGCAGAAGCGGAAGGAGCGGAAGAGAGAGCGACGACAGTGTACTGCCATCGCTACCGCTGGGAAACGCACAGAGCACGACTAGGGGAGACGGGCAGATAGGGTTGGGGATTAAATGCCATCAGTGGCATACAAATGTAATTAAGGTGAATTAAAGATAAATATTCCAACAATTAATTGAGTGGGTAAATGATATCGGATTGACCTCAAATTATGTGTGATGGTAGAATAAGTAAACAATTACACCAGAAAAATATTAATGTTGTATTTTTAAATCATTTAAGACCACCAATTATGCTAGTGGCATATTTGTCATCTTAGAGTTTTAGATAGGTGAAATAATCCATTTATCCTTTCATATTTTTGTTAAAACTAAAATACGCAATGTATTATCCATGTAACATATTTTCACTAAATTTTATAGACTTAATGAATTTTATATCATGATTTATGAAAAGGCAATACATGAGTCATTTCTTGTATTTTTAATTATTTACCACTGATTTGGCCACAAAATTATTATGAGGGTATATCATACTTTTATATTTTCAAAATAAAATAGTAAATTGAGATTTTATGCAAAATAAGGTATTTAATTACGCTAGGAGTAAAGTGGTCATTTTTTGTTATTAGACACTAATTAACACATTAGTTGAGATATTTATGCAAAGTCCATTCATTGATATGAATGTGGGTAAATATAGATCACATCATCGAATACTTCTCAAATTCAACATTGAGGCCAAAGAGCATAGGAAAGATAGGAAAATTTAGAAGAAAAAAATGCCAAAAGGACATAAGGGAAAAGTGAAGTTTGAAAGTGGGTAAATGCAAGAAAGACCCTGGAATTCAGTATGTTTCAGGCTCCAAGCTTTTGCACGATATCATTCATCATCTTGGGCGATATCACCTTAATTGGTTACTTCAGCCTTCCTTGGCCGATATCTCTCCTCCTTGGTCGATACCACTCAACCCTCTTCACTATGGGCGACACAAGAGGGGGTGTTGCATGATACAAGAGAAAAGGACACTTGCTTGATCCAAAAATCTTGCCAACAAATGAAGGTCAAGGTATTTATATTTAATGTTTATAGAAAAGAGTGTCATAGGTGTCACTTACTTAAGGTGCTCCATGCCACCTAACCATGCAACATCGACACACGATCTTGCATGCATGCTACTATTGTTTTTCCATGCAAACGAATAAAGAAAAGATAAGGGGGCGGCCCTTGAGTTGCCTCCTAGGGCAAGCTCTCTTCCACTAACTTATTATTTTATTCAACTCCATCATTTCCAAGGCAACTTGCAAATCGATGCCTTTTCTTTTTCCTTGAAGTACCTTTTGTGTTATGGGTCAAACCAAGGCTCCACAAACCGATAGTATGCTCTCCTTATGGCTCTATGTCTGATAGGGGCTCCATTCCTTAGTCCACAATCGATATGGCTCATGTGTATAGCTTCAAATTATGCATTTTCTTATTTTCTTTATTATTAAGAGGAATAACACTTCAAGATGCTTCAATCATGTTGTCTCCTTCTTTCTCTTTCCTCTATATAACCCTAGGTAAGAGTAAAAACAATCTAGAGGTGATAAATTACATATTAACCCTACATTTTGTACATATTGCAAATTGTACTATAATTGATGCACCAAGCACTTAGCATTATTTACACAAGTTCTCACTTAGGGTTTAGGCTTTGCACAAGTCACCACTTAGCATCATATTTTCTTTCATGACATACAAAACACTTAGAATATATTCAACATGTAACATTTGCAACATAACCTTTATCTTGGGTAAATTGTACTTTTCACTTAGGTTATTATATAATGCACACATAGTTTGCATATAAGCTCAATTTTGAGAATAAACTTCACAAAGGCCTTATTACTTTTCCTAAAAGATAAGAACAAGTTGTAAGCAGCTTACTTAAGCAAAACATCTAGGGTTATGCCATAACCAAGGTCAGGGGTGTTACATATATTTTGATGAAGTGAATTTTATCTTTCATCCTTACTTCTTTACTTATAACTTGGTCAACTACACTCTATGATATATACCTTCATCTCTTGAGTAATTGTGGATGTCATGTTATCAGCGATCAATTTATGATTGATAAAATTCCATTTTGAGCCCTTTTATAAACTTGTGAATAAATAGCCTTAGAAACTTTTGAGTTTTTGAATTTTTCACCCATCTTTACACCACCCTCTTGATCCCAAACTTTTTTTGAGAAGAAGGACAGTTTCTAGACCAATGGAGAAAAATTCATGATTTTTGGCCTTATGGTTTGAAGTGAAATCCCTTATTAAAAACCTTCTCCCTTTAATTCTCCAATTTCTCTTTATTCTCCCAAATCCTAGCTCTTTATTCAAAAAACAATTATGATGGAGATGAACTGAGTACATAGGTTTGCGATACAAGTTAATTAAATGCCTTCTTAGAGGCTCGAGCTACAAATTGGGCTGCCAGTCCTTTTTGTATAGCAAAGTCCAATGATCTAAAGACAAAATATGAAGAAGTAGATGATGGCATCATCACATTCCTATTAGTGATATGTTGTATGTGTCATAGGAGGGAAATTTATTTATTAGTAAGAACACCAAAGATATCAAAGACAAAAGAAAGGAAATGATGGTGGTTTCCTTCACATGCAACCCCATACTTACAGACTTTGAGTGTGGTCGCATAAAAATATTCCTGACCTACCTTGAAGTTATTTGAAATGTTCCTAGTCAATGGAGAGACACTAGTAAGATCAACTCAAGTATGCTTTCCATCGGTCCAATCAAATAATAAAATGTTAGCTGGTCTCTGCATGTGAAGACCATCATGGCGTGTCCCACGAAAGGCAACTGGAGCTTCTCTTAAAGCTTTTATCCCAGCATGAGAAATAATGCCAAATAGGGCATCTCAAACAACATCATGGTGAAACTTAAAGCCTAGTGGATGCGACAGTGTATCACATAATCTCTAAAAGCATCAAGATCTACATAATGACAAAGGGAGCAATGCTCATATCTCTTTTGATTTGTTTGAGGACAATCAACTTTCCAAATGGGACTCATAGATCGCACGATCCTATTTGTCTTTGCTATGACTCCTTCCTTCTATTTCCCCCTCTTCACTCACTCTATTCTCCCATATCTCTCCTCTCCCCTGAGCACAAATAATCCCTCATCCTATGGATATTTGAAGAGCTTGAGGCTCCATCTCCTAGCCACGGACGGCCTCTTCCTAACCTAGAAATGACTTCAAAAGATTCTCCTCCTTTTGGCCCTTGTGTCGGTGAAGCCACCACAGTGGCCAACCCCTAGGCCCTGAAGAAATCCACAACCCTCTGTGTCTGGAAATCTCTCACCCTCTCTCTCATTCTAGTGGAGCAAACCAATGACAAATGTTGACTAGGAATCCAAAAATCGATGCGTGACCACACATATGCCTTCTTGCACACTGAGTGTGAGTGGAGTTGACCCTCCTTAAGCTTCCTGATCACGCATGACCCGTCCTGGACCCACCATTCAAGGACCATTTTTTGCGTAATTTATCTCTCGCATACAAAAAAATCTTGAAAATTCCTCCAACCTTGATAAATAATAGTAAACCAATCCTTTCTCTAAATATAACATGTAAATATATTTTTTTGATTAGAAACATACAAGAAATATACTAAAATTTTTCTAGAGACCATATCTCTTTGGAGATCTACTTATCTTCTTGGAGTGGTTACTTTCAATATTTTGAAAATGAATAATGTACTAATATTATAACCATGATCCAATCATAATTCAAAATGATATATTTACAATTGATCAATAATTTTGATGCCTTGTGACACAAAATCTAACCTAGATCACTCATATGTACTAATTATTACTTTCTGATGTGAAATGTAAATTAATATATACTTTTTCTATTGTAGTCATTTAATTTTATCAAATCTTATGGTTTTCTTATTAAAAATAACAAACCTTGACTCTGAATATATGACTGTGTTTGGGATATGTCATTGTAAGTCAAGTAAACTATGACATAATGTGAAACCATGATGATAAAATTACATGCACTTTTGAGATGTTGACCTTCACAAAATGGTGACATGATGAGATATTACTAATTTTCATAAACGATAGTTATTTATATCTCATGATAACTATATTTAGCTATTTTCTAAAGATATAATCAAATTTGTTAATCTACTTCTCTTATTTCCAGGTACATTTTACCTCTTATTAGCCAAACTAGTGGTATTGAAGTATTGCTTGTATGTATATCTCTTAAAAATCTTGGATGTATGTATTGTTTGTGCTACATGTTCCCTATGAAACTATTTTTTTTTCGTGCTCATATCATATTGAAGAATATGTAAACATGATCATATGTGTCCATTATACAACTCGTATTGTACCTTTGTATATTCTTGGGTAGGGGAACAAGGCTCGATGCACCTACTTGTTTCATCAAGTAAGGGCACAACTTGAAACATGGTAAGTTCTTGGCTTTTATCCTTGAGGTCCATCACAGACCCTTCCTTTGGGAAGCTGGTCAAATGTCTTGTGATAATAATTTTTGATGTAATAAAAATGAACTTAAAATGCATTCTTTGCTAAAAGAAAGACTTTGAAGTTATAATATATTTCTTACCTCTATATAATTTCTAGCCAAGCATACTTGTTATGCTAAACTTGTGATTTTATATCTTTTGCACTACATACCAATGTGTTTTCATTGATTGTGTCTAATTTTATAAGTTTAGGGTATAACAGGTGTACAATGGCAACTTACCAAGACCGTATTTATGATTTTCTAATATATGTTGAGAACTATGAACTAGTTTCACCAAATATAACTTCATGGGGATATATATAACTAGAGGGAGTAGAACTTCTATCTATGTATATTATTGATTTTATTTTGAACATGTATCATTCCTTCTTATTGCCTACGAGCTCTGATGTATAAACCTTATAGTTCATGTTATAAATAATTATGTGATTATTATTATATTCACATATATGTTGTGTGATTTGAGTTGTTCGGGGATAGAGGCTTAAACCATTTAACACTATCCATTGGGTATTGGGATCTAGATTTGGGTAATAACAATTCTATGACTTATATTGCATGTTATATCATTTGTTATTTTAATTGGGTCCTATGAATTTGTTTTATTTTGCAAAGGCCTAAAACATAGTCATAATGTGCAACATCTATCAAGTTTAATGGGTCCAATTATGTTCTCAGGGAATTATCATATTGAATCTATTTATGATTCCTATGACAAGCATGATTACCTCACCAAATTTCCACCACCCAAAAGTGAGTCTATGATGTGAAGTTTCGGGTTACATGAAATTCACTAAAGTTATAAAACTCTAGCTAATATTTTATATAATATACAGAAGACCACCAAAAAGTATATAAATCTTATCGTAATGTAGTTAAACTAGGATGATAAGAGAGTATATTTGTAAAAACGATTTGGCATTTTAGTCTAAATGGGAGAAATATATTAACAAAAAAAATTTTTGATTATTTAATTAACTAAATAAGTAATTACATAAAATCGAATATGAAATAGTATGTAATAATACAATAAGTTTACTAGGATGACAATTTTTGCCAACATTACTTGGATATACCCCCTCTTTACAATCAATATTAATATTGAAATCAATTATTAATGCAATTCAATTATCTATATATGTATAGACATTAGGATTACATAAATGGTCAAGTATTACTCCATTCACACAATCATGATATTCGAGACCTCCTCTACACATCACTCATAAACAATCTATCAATGGAAGCATCAAGCGATTGATAAAAAAGCTTGATATTCTTAGTATTTCTCATATGTTCTTGATTTTGAAAACCAAACACATGCACTATGGTGAACAAGAATAAAACATAGGAAAAAATGAGAAATATATAATATTCATGTCTCTTACAATATCATAGATACAGAGAGATGCATAAAAACTAAGGGTAGTGGGCTATTACCCCACATCTGTGTAGATGATATACTCTCTACTAATGTTTTATATACATGAAAAGAGATAGAACGAGGGACTCATGGATAAAATATGCACATGGAGGATATAGTCCATGGTCTATGAAACTACCCTCCAAGGGGCTACTGCAATCTCCAATCATGTTGCAATGGTGTGCCTCTCGACATATATCTTTTAATGTTTGCTTTCGCAGATTCAAAACTAGTTGATCGACTAGTGTGACTATTCGATCGGTTAGTAAGATTGAAATATACTTTTTTTTCTTTCTTCAAAGATGAATTATCTTTGACTATACACAACCACTGGATTTTGGATTACTTAATATGGGTTTATATGTGGAGTGTGTTCCTTGACCTTCTACTCTTTCTAGTCAGCCGACTAGCCTTTCTTTGTGGCTTGATTTAGAATATCTAGTTGGTCAATTAGGTTAGCTAGTTGGTCAAGTACTTTGATGTCACAACTTCATGTTGCTTTCCCAATCTCTTAAATAGTGGAACTAATCAGTTGTTTATATTATTGATGGAGCATATGTGAACTCAAGTAGTCGATCGACTAGTCAAAATAGTTGATTGGCTAGCTGATTTTTTAAAATTATGGTATTTACTGATGCTAAAGTAGCTGACAACTATACAATCTAGTTGACTAAATTAAAATCTGGGGGAATGGTATTAAAACATTTGTGGGATGTTTATAGAAAAGTGTTGCAACTTTAGACTAAATTAAGGGAGAAAAGGAGACAAATTTCAAAGACTCTACTTGGAGACATGCACTGTCGAATTCATCATCAGAGATTGCAATAGCCCTTTGAACAATGATTTTTCACACCAAACAGATCCTCTTCTATGCCATAATTTACTTACAACCTCTTCTTTACTATCTTTTCTTGTGTTTTGAACATGATCAGAGAGTAGATCATCAAATAGGGTGTGTGAGAAGCCACAATACCCATGGTTTTCCTATATTTATATTCAATTTTGATATTGTATAAACCTTGGTTGTCATATGTTTCCCATTTATTACCATGATGTTGCTTGGTCTTCATCATGTATATGTGTGCCTTTTTCTATGTTAACTAGACAATGTTAACACAGATAGGTTGTCTCTAGAGAAATGATTGTAGAACCTCATGTTTATCATGTCCATGTGACTGGAGGGACACGGATGTATTAATACAATCCTACTTAAAGAGCCCAAATAACTTATTTTCTTAAATAATCAATTTGAATATTAATATTTGTTTTAGATAGAAAGTAAAGGAGATCATAGTAGTGGCGGTAAAACCCATTACCCTAGAAATCTTTACATTGATAAACAATTTATTATTTAGTTTAATTTGATTGTTACTTTAGTTAACAAAATAATCATCAATGAACCTATCCTTGTTAAGTCTCCTTTTGTCAATCTGGCTAAAAGTCTAAACCCTTATTAGGATTATTATCTATTGAGATTTGGCACTTTACTATATTGTGTATGGTACATCCACTTGTGAGTGATTTATTATCTCTATTAGTTTAGGTAAAGTATAGAAATTTACAACCGTCATAAAATTGAGATACCTGGAAACATCATATCAAATTTTGGTGGTGTTTTTGGTAACACCATGATGTTTTGATTTTTTTTGGTATATTACAATAAAGAGCATTTTTATTTTTTGAAGTTTATTTTTGGAATTTCAAATATCTATACATATCTTCTTCTAGTTTTCTTAGTTTTGCATAAGCCATAATTTTCTTTTAGAATTTCATAATTTTTTGTTTTCATTACCTGCACACACATGCGATCTGCCTTATTACAAAAATCATTGATGGACTTTCCTCTAACACTACAAAGTTTTGGAAACCTTTCATCATACACAAATACTATAGAATCATGAATCTTTGGTGGAATATAAAGAAAAGCATAGCATCCCCACTGTATAAATACATCAACAAACATATGAACACAGTATTCATATGATCAACACACCACCTCCACATCACCAAACACAAAAAATTTTGGACAGATCCATGGTATCATAACATGATGATACAATATATGGGACAAAACTTTCATATTCCACAAAATTTGAAATAAATCAACACTGCAAGAGCATTGAAACTCCTCATCACCAATGGAAGAAATTTCCTCAAACAACTACTGACACAATACTTTAAAAATGAGACCATTTCATATATCATACATGTACTGGAGTACAACACCACTAACCACATATCCTAGAAATGGGGAAACATGTATACGCCACACAAAGCCTACCATTTTCTCACCTATAGATGCATAACTATGAACCTTATAACTTTTGAAATATCAATTTTACATTAATAGTTAAGATCCTCATTTGGCTTATCATTCATAACAAAATTCTAACTAAACAAAACCTAAGAAAAAGAGGATTCCATGGACCATCCAGATGTTACATGTGCCTCAAAAATGAAGAGACTACATAACACCTTTTCATCCATTGCTCCTTCATTTTACATATCATCAACCATTTCTACCATAGAAATCTAGACATTATAGATATACAAATCTCCTTTCTGATCAACAACCTTACACCATTAAGATCACTACACAAGCCTAACATACTCATGCTGGTGATTATATGGAATATTTGGATATACAGAAAGAAATTCTAGAAAACATAACAACATTTTTCACACACTATAACACATGATCACAAAGATAGAACACATATACTCTCTCTTTCTACATTGCAGGAAATCCTTCGACGTCAACCTTAGAGAAGACAGATGAAACTATCAGATGGCTACCTTTGGCAATAACAACAACGAGGGGACTAACTCTTCACTCTAGAGGAGTTATTGGTAGATGATACTGGCTTCTAGTTTATTATCCCAGTAGAGAGTACCAAGAACATCATTTTCTATTATGCATAGGCGAACTGTTAGGGGTGCCAAACATTACAACAATCTTTCTTTTTAGTAGTAGCTTTAACTACTTTATTGTCCGTCTAACTAGTGATGATAATCCATTACACACTCCTAGCATCATTCTAGAGTGATCTATTTGTACTACTTAGTTTGCAGGTGTTTACGATTGCAAGATTATTTTCAATATATGGACTTTTTTAGGAAAAATAATAATTTATTTCTTGGTGCTATATTTTGATCTTGATTGCCAGTTTTCATCTTTCTTTAGGCATTCAAATTAAATGTAGTGCTTGACACGAGAAAGTATCCAATGTCAGATATGCAAATACTAGAATCATACATAGTGCAACTGCCCTGAGCTACTTTGATATGCAACTATTATGATTAGTTGGAATGTCGAGCAGATTGTCATGCCACATCATCACATACATGAAGCAAAACATGATCAATAAAATTCTATAGTTAATTTGAATATCATTCTTATGAAGATTAGTATCGACACATGACAATGGATCAATAGTTGGAAACCCATAAGGAAAACAATACTATAATTTGACAAATGTTTGCCAACCAGAAAGCTTATAAGGAAAGCATAGAGGGGCAGTTGATGTACATAGAAGTAAACTATCAAAGTAATGGCAAGAGAGTGAAAATACATGGTAAAATATTTGGATGGACAATAAAACTTAACTGTTGTATAGGCAGTGCCAGATGTTTGTAGTGATAAGACAACCTTAGTTGGTTTATTCTAGAAAAGTTACATGATGGAAATAAACAACCAACTCCTACTACATATATAGTCATTTTAGATGAAGAGGAACTAATCTAGGAGGAGTTTTACATGCCATAACCATATGATTTTGATATTGCTTCTCTGAATCTAGTTCCTAATTAATTCCTTGGTGAGTTCGGTATGTGGAACTTGAAGGAGCTAGAGAAATGGGTTGATATCATGAATTCCCCCCTTAATTCCATTGAATGTACATCTATAGTATATTTGACCAGGAGGATACACAATAATACCAAATTTTCATTAGGATGCTTATACAAATAAAATAATTTCTCTGATGGCAACATCACACTCTATACATGCATATATTGGTAATTAGAGAAAGCCAGAGTTGGATCCTCCATATAATAAAAAATGATTAGCATCACTGAGTGTAGATCTAGATTATATTACCTTTGTCGTCAAATAAGATAATCCACCTCTATACTTTAGAGATGGTTTGAGTTAGAAGCCATCAAAGATGCTTTCTATTTTGTGCATTTTCATGTAGATATAGACACAACTAACACACTGCCTCCATTAGAGGAGGAGTATTTTTGAATCTTACTAGGTGAATTATGTGGTGAAGAACAACATCAATTCAATCACCCAGAATGTTCCTTTTAAGCCTCTATGACCACCTGATAGCAAAACATAGAGCTCTCTTGTTTGAGGTCCTAGTCCCTATTTATATTCCTTTAAGATGGAGCTTCTTTAATTTTTCATGGACACCTAGATGAACATCACATGATCTCGTCCTCTCCATCTTATGTCTTATGCTTGCTGGTACATGATCAAATTTCTAAGATCTGGATGGAGGGTGGGTGGTATGTACTCATTGCACCCATACTTATTAGTTTTTATATTTATCTTTCTAATTTTTTATTGTACCATTGTACACTTCCTTGCATTCATATTACTTATATATTGTGTTTAGCTCAAAGTTTCTAAAATTTCACTTATTAATCATTGCATTACTTAATTAAAACATTTATGCAGTCAAATTAGATTCATGTTCTTGTTTGCACCATATGTGTTACATATACAATTTGTCACACAATCCCCCTTCTTCAAAGTAAGTTTTTGAGTTAACCATTGTATAGAAACATGTTTAGTGTCAAAGGTCATCATTTATAGCCAATGAATTTTGCAATTACGCTCCTTGGAAAGGATGTCATGCGTTAGAATATTTGATACGGGTCAAAAACAACCTTCCTTCTATCGATTAACACAACATATGAATAGAATTGCCACCCTTATCATGAAATGATTTGGGTGTAGTGAATTCTGAGGAATACTTCAAAACTATTAACTATATAAACAAGGTTTCACATGATACAAACCCTCTTCTACACTTCTTACACCTTCTTATCTTCCATCCACCCAATTTTTTTGTGCAAATCCCTAAGCTTGAGGTGGAACCCCATTATCTTATATCTTTCTTCTTCCATACCATTCGCTATGTAATTTGGTGCACTACCGAAATGAAAATTCAAAAGAAGAAAATGTGCACAAAAAAGCAAAGTTATTCACTGTTAGCAAAGAAGAAGTTAAAAGAATACATAACATATTCTAAAGTCAAATAGAGGTAAGATAGAAATTTTCCTCCATGCCCTTCTTCTCCTTATTTTTCACCAAGAGGTGCATTACTTGATCTATTGATATCCATTTGACAAACCATAGTGTTGGATTGTATGCACAATAGTGATGTTGTAGTATTCCTCAAACTTCATGAAATACTTACACATATATGATATTGGGGATCACAATGAGGAAGTGTTTTTGTGAAGCGAATTTTATATGAGGACATGGTTAGTTGTGATTGAAGATCTCAGGAGGTAGCATAGCTTGTCCATATTGGAGTTAGGGATCTAAGAATGATGCGAGTATAGGCATATAGAATGGTTGGGAGTACACATCTAGAGATTGGTTTATATTTTGTGCTATTGGAGGATAAGAAACATTCGAACTCAGGGTTGTTATGGATGTGATGATAGACTGTTATACAAAAAGAAAAAATATAAAAATAAACAAGACTGGGTGGAATGGAGTATGTGCCACCCATCCTGTAACTTGAGTAGCTTGTTGATGAAGCATATTTGTACTTAAGTGGTTTATCAACTAGTTAAAGTAGATGGTCGACTAGTTGAATTTCTTGAAGTCTCACATTTACTTATGTTGAAGTGTCTATTGACTATTTGATATAGTTTACTGACTAGTTAGTTGGCTCTTTCCTCCTCTTGTCTAACTATCTAGTCAACTAGCAAGACTGGTCGTTCTCTAGCCTGCTCTGGAGACACATCATTTTTCATGTCATGTGGTAAAACTCATTCCAATTTTTGGAGTTGGGGATTGATGATTTGACCAATTTGATCATTTCTTAGACATTTCATGGGTATTTATTCTCCTCTTTTCCTTGAATCAAACTACTAATAAAAATATAAAACTAATTCAATAACAAATAACATAATGAAATAGATAAAAACCTCAAAAAAGAAAAAATATAAGTGAAAGAGAATATGAAAATGCAGTACTAAACATGTCATGCAACCAAAACTATGACGAATGGACACAGGAAGAAGTGTGAATATAAGAAATGGGTTGAACATGATTCCCTTATCCTATCTAGGATCCCAAATAGTTAACAGCTTCATGCTACGACCAATTTTATATATAGTGAGAAAACTAAGAAAGCTTGGGATCATATTGCTCATGTTTACTCTAGCAAAGGGAATGAATCTCAAGTGTTTTATTCACATAAACAACTCCATTCCTTCAGACTGCAGAACACCTTAAACTTTTTGTCACATTTTTCTAACTTCAAAGTCATTTGGGGATAACTTGAAGTATATAATCCTCTAACTAATGATCTCTCCAAACTTTTAAGGCAATAAGATGAATTACAATTGTATTGGTTTCTTACAACATTATAGTTAAGCTCTCAGGTTGTCTGCCAGTAGATTCTTGATTTTGTACAACTACGCACCTTAGATGATGTGTATCTCTGTCTGGCTAGATCCATGCATTTTGTGACCACTAAGAAGCATGATGCCCTTATTATTTCAATACAAGGTTGTGGTGCTCTGGGTCATGGCCATGGAATAGGATCCAACAAAGTTAGTGGAGGATCTACATCTTCTTTTGCGATGTATTGTAATCTCTAAAAAATGGACCAATCACAATGATAAGTGTTAGAAGAATCATGGTAAACTAAAAAGGGCAAATAAAGTTTTTACTATTGAAATTTATAGGGAATAAGCAGCTACTTTTAATATTAATCAGATGGTAACTTTCAATTATATTAATTTTGAAATTTGATCCAAGATGACTCTCTATCTGCATCATCTCCTCAAGAAAATACCGCTCACAGAGTAGGTGATTATACATGCCTCCAAGCTTCTTCTTATTTAACAAGGAATGAACAGAATATTAATTTTAATTCCTCAACATACATGATTAATAAAAACACTTTGATCCTTTTAAAGAAATCCACATACCAACCTTCTGTGTGTGAGCTTATGGGTCTACAACTACGGTTATAGGAATATACAATGTGGTCAAGTCTTCTAATGTTACGAGATATGTTTTTTGTGTTCCTAAATTCCCTCTCAACTTGACGTATGTAAATAATCTTACAGAAACCTTGAACTGTTTTTTGTGTACCTAAATTCCCTCTCAACTTGATGTCTATCAATAAGCTTATAGAAACCTTAACCAATAATTAACCTTCTTTATGTTACTATCTCTATACAAGAACATGAGTGAGACACTTGATGGTGGACATGAAGGAGGGATGGTTTGTACTACCTAAATGACATCAACATATAACCACATCTTGAGGTAAAGTAAGCCACAATGCCTCAATGGTTGGGTCAATGTTAGTCATAATCCATGACTTTTAGTCTCATACATAGTGGAAAAGTCTTACTTGGAGGAAATTTAAACTCTTGATATTTTTTTTCAATTTAATAGGAAACAATTTTTGGTAAAAACCATTACACGATAAATTTTATTTGAGAGAAACAAATTCTAGTAGAACATTTAACCTACGAAAAATAATTTCTTACTTAAAATTGACTCACGCTAGGAAATTATTTACTTCAAGAAAAAATTTCTGGGAGGAAATATATTATTGACTAATACAAATTACTTAGAGGGAAACTAAATTTTAACTCTAACTTCACATTTTTAGCAAAACAAATGTCATCAGCAAATTCTTTCTTAGAGAAACAAAGAAAAGATGGTTTTATCTGAAGAAAAAAAACAAAATTTTGATTGGAGGATTGACTAGAGTGAGAAATTCTTCTTGCTTTAAAATAAATCTATTTGGAGGGAGGCAACATATAATAGGAAAATTTTATTGGGAAATACAGACACAGAGTAAGGCGGCGGAAACAAATATATATATATATATATATATATATATATATATATATATATATATATATATATATATATATATATATGTATTCCCATAACAGTAAGATCGCGTCAACTATTATGAAAGAGGAAGGATGGTTTAATGAGCTCATACCTAGTCCTGGAGAAAGTCCAGTGACTACAACTCATTGTAGTTGCAACTTTATTCTAGTTTCTCTTGAACGATGGTTGTGCAACTCCTACTATAGATGACAAACTAGATCAGTTTCTACATCGGCTCCTATGGACTTGTCACAGACTGTAGGCTAGTGTTGTGCTCCTAGCAGCATCCAAAGGACTCCTACCTCTAGAGTAGTCTACACAGACCAACTAGAACTCTTGTCGTTCAACTAGAACAGACAGGAAGGAGTTGTCCCTCCCGTTGGTGTACTAGTCATGGGCTTTCTTGGGCTCTCTTTGTTACCACAACCAAAGAGACAATAATTTTTATAGCAACTGATTCTCAAATGTTTATGTTATTTTTGTTCTCTCAGAATCCCCCAGTACAATTTATTTATAGGTGGGGTTTAGGCCAGGGTTCCCAGTCTGTTCGGGATCTGTGTGAGAGTGGAAGGGGTCAGAAGATCTTGAATTTTTGAAACCTACGAGACACAAAATGTTCTATGGAAGTCTAGATGGTTGTCTGACATTGCGAGATGATTGTCTCATATTGGAAGACAGTCGTCTGGAAGTTTCTTGATCACATATAAATTTGACAAAACTATTTCTAATTAATGCAAACATTAATTCCTTGTTCCAATCAAATTAAACAATCGAAACAAGTAATCTTGCTCACGAGTTTGGGAAAGTTTCTAGAACCTTCCACTGACCCAACCGAGCCACTCAGATGAGCCAATCGGTTCACCCAGTGAGCCGATCGGTTGGGTCTAATTCATGTAGAAATCCAACCAATTCAGTTCTAATCAGCACGACTCTCCAAACAGTCATCTTAACATTTGATTCGATTGTTTGGCACTCCAAACGACTATCTCACCCAGTGAGATGATCGGTTGGAAGTGTGGTCAGCTTATCTGTTGTGTGAATTGACTACCTAAACACTTTAGTAATCAATCTAATCACCATTCAAGGTTAAATGCCTCTTCTAGAGAGCTCCTATGTGTGTGCATCTATATGTCCCATATCACGTTGGCAATGAATATCCATAACTAACTTCTGACATCACAAGCAGAGAGTGGTGCCTAGTCACACATCAATGCTACCCAAGTGAATGGAAAGTTGGAGAACAACTTTAGCCTACAATCTATGTAAGGTGTTGAAGGGATTGTATAATTCCTTTGTCTCTAATATCCAGAGTGAACTTGAGGCATGGAATTGTCATCCTCTCAACATTCAACCCATGTTCCTTGAACTAAGAGAATATTGTCTAAGATAATGTGACCTCAATATCATATATTGATTCACATGTGCATGTGCATGCGCATGCATTTCTCATTCTCTCTTATCAGGTGGCCAGGATATCAATCTCCATTAGGAGGGATAAATCTCATCTCTATCATTCATAGTCAGTGCCCATGTGTCAAAGTCACCCAATCACCACCATTATAACAACCCATGCCTCATGACAATGTTTGATTATGTCAAAGCAATACCCAACAACATGTGATGAGTGAATTTATTTCAAATTTAAGAATCACAATCACCACCTTCACTATGAGAGATGACTTGACCACCAATGATGGTTTCCATGTGTCACTCTCAAGGTGGGTCTTCCAATACATTGTTCCCTAACATGTATCCATGTGCTTGGTTTGATATTTACATATCATGACTAATGAGAGTTAGTCATCAATCAACCCACACACTAACATTTTTGGCCAGTAACGTCGCTTCCCATAGAGTCATTTTTATTAGAATAACTAACCTAATAGACTATTGCATCAATTTTATCATAAAAACTGACCTTACAGGTTTTGCGCAGAAAACATTCTCACGATTTTGGCTTCGTGTCTCGATCTATAGCGTCGGTTTTTCCAAATAACCGATGATATATGGTCAAAAAAATGTGGGCACCACTTTGGAACTCTAGGGTCGGTTTTTATGGATAACTGACCTTATAGATACTAACCTCTAGGGCAGGTTTTTTCAAATACCCGACCTTATAAATGGTCTACGAAATTTTGGGCACCACTTAGTCTCTAGCGTCGATTTTCTCAAATAAATGACCCTATAGACCCAACTTGTAGCATCAGTTTTGTCAGTTAACTGACCCTAAAGATCGGGTCGATATTAGACCAAAATGCGCGATACACCCGATCCTTATGTTTCAGTTCATTTTTCTTGAAAGCACAATGTTAGAGACCCCCTCCTTCTCTTTCATTATGTCTAAGGAGCCCATTGTCATGTCCTTCCGATGCCGTCGTCATGTCCAACGAGCCGAGCCGTGTTGTGGTCGTCGTGTCCAAGGAGCTGAGTGTGTTGTGCCGCCATGCCAACTAAAGGTCGCAAGGTACATTTTATTTACCCGAAAATCAGTCGCAAGCTTCTAAAACCCTACCCGCCGTCAAAGAGCCCTTCTCGGTTGGAAAGGAGAGGCGGGGCAGGTGGGGGTTGTGGTGGACGAGTTGTTGTGGTCGGGGCTGGGGTCCGGCGATGGGTGGTGATGGGTGTTGCGGTCAGGGCTGGGGTCGGCGGTGGGTAGCAATGGGTGTTGGTGGTAGTAGCACGATCGTGCCATAACCATGACCATTTTTCTTCTTATTGTCTTTCCGCGATTGAGGAGAGGTTCAGATTGAATATATTTGTTAGGTAGCTCGATTGTGCTGGGTAGCACGGCCGTGGTGGTTGTGGCTGAGTGAATATATTTGTTAGGTAGCACGGCCATGGTGGTTGTGGCTGAGTGAATATATTTGTTAAGTAGCACGACCGTGCTGGGTAGCACGGTCATGCTGGGTAGCACGGTCGTGGTGGCTGAGTTACTGAACTACATATGTTTAAATCTTCATGCTCCTTAAATATTGATGTAAATTGACCCTAATGCCTTACATTATAAGAGAATTGAATTGTGCATTTGTGTTGTTGCAGGTGTTGTTGACTTGCATATGTTTCTTCTTCAGCCTTCAAGTGAGGTATAATATTCTCACTCTCCCAAGGTGCCATTAGGCTTCATTTTGATTCAAATATTTAATACATACGGTAGCGCTTGGTAGACATTCCAGAAATATGAGGGTAGACATTGTGTAGTCTTAGATTGACTGTTACGACCCCGCCTCCGGTAACCCCCAACTAAGGGAGACCCGAAGGTCAGAGCCGTTAATCAAATAACAGGATCAAAGGTTCAACATATAATCAACAATAATTATGAAATTCTACTAACTAACTGGATTTAAGTAAAAAATTAAAACTTTAATTACCTTTGAAAGAAATGTTGGACATCTATCTATCCAGAGCTTGAATTTACTCTATCTAATCCTCCTTGCATTTTACTTCTCAGTTTCACAATGTGACAATTTATTGTTTGTTCTTTTAGGGTTTGCACCTAAAATGCCGACAAACAAATACGCGGTCAGCATAAAGTTGGTATGTGGGGGATTACAAAAGTTGTGCAACTATATTAACAATATAAACAACCAATCATCATTTAACATTCAAATTATGTTTTAAGCAATACTACTCAATCCTTTCCTATCCCCTTCCTTTGTAGTGTCCCTGTAGTGGACATTGATACTACCTCTCTCACATGGTAGATCCTTATTAAACCCCGCATGATCCTACCTAGTAGGTAGACCATTATCTAGGGTTGAGTCGTATGGCCCTACCCTAGGTAGTCCAATTCCCGACTCAAAGTGACTTGATGGACCTACCTCATTGGTAGCCATATATTAAGTCATCCAATGACCTGATGGCCTACCCCATTAGTAGCCATGTACTAGGTCAACCCATTGGGTTACAGAGGGGACTAGGATCTGAGCTAGTAGGCATATCTCTTATGTGATAGTCATATTCACTTTAGAATTTGCATGAATTAAAACATTCAACAATTTAGTTCAAGTCGCGATGAAAACATCGACAGAATCCCAGAAAACTAATTTGGGTAATCATAAGCGTAACCACATACCTGAATCGTAGGTTTGGAGACAGAATTTATGTAGAGAGAGAAAGTCCAAATAAGCAAGCAAGGTGCACAGAAATCCTAAAATAAACATTCCAATTTCCTTGTATCAATATTCATCCAATTTCATTTTATTCCCTAGGATTTGTTATTCCAATTTTAGGGTTTCTTGATAATTACGGTTTCATTACCTTTTTTTACAGATTTTATTTCACTTTTGTCAAAATATACATCAAACCCTAATTCCTTGTCTTATTTTCCACAAAAACCCTAATATTCGTATTTCTCTATCTTTTCTTTTCTTTTTCTCTAATTTAGGGTTTCTTAACATATTAATCCACATATGGAGTTAAAACCCTAAACTTTGTAATTCTATCATCAAAAATAGGTTAAAAACTATCTTAATCATTAATCAGGTTAAACATGTTTGAATTAGCCTAATAGCAAGACTAAATATATCTTTTATCAATTATTAGGTTTTCTAGTTACAATTAACTCCTTTTCTTATTCAAAATATACACTTTTTCAAAAATATACAGATTTAGATGTCCAAACTATTTTTAACATATTCCTCATTTTTCTGATCATTTTTCATGTATTGACTTTTCTCATCTGAGTTTTCTATCACCAGATATGATTTTTCCAAGATAATTCCTTTTTAGATATATATATATATACTGTTTATAGAAAAAGGCAGGGCCGCCCGATCCATGGGCCACAGATCCACTGAGGATCTGACGGCCGCGGATGTGTTCGCCCTCAACACAACGATCAAAGTTCTAAAGGACGCGACTACCCTTACCAGAAATATAGGCGCGGGGGGGGGGGGGGGGGGGTAAGGCTGTAATTTCATGGACGCCTCCTTCTTCAACCTCGCGTAGCAGCAGCTTCGACGTTGGTCAACCTCAGGTTTGACTTCGGTCTCCTGACCTCCTACGCGTGAATAGATTGTATAGGGAGCTTCATCTCCCTCGGCCGAAGCTGAAGACGACCTCGATTGGTCACCCAAGCCTTGCCAAGCCGCTCCCCAACTCACCAGAATCCGGCGAGATCTATTGCGTCGATGGTGGTCTGGGTCAGGGTTGCTGGCGTAATTGAAACTGCAGAAACACTCCACGCGATCTTCCGTAGAGGTTGGAGTAGATAAAAAAAGATGGTGGTGCCTCCTCTCAACCTCCCCTATATATAGGGTCGAGGTAGGATCCTGCCCAGTTGGGCGTTTCTTGGTTTGGCGACAAAACCCATTAAAATTAGGGATGTATCCCTTCGGCTTGCTTTCCCGAATTCAATGGGATTATCGGCAGAATTTCCAACCCAAAGGATTTGCGAGGAAACCAAGAGGGAAAATCCCTCTGTTATCTCATAGAAACACAGTCCCAGTGGGACTCAGGCGAAGAGCGCCCAGCGTTGGATCAGGATCCAACCGCTCAGATTACTCGCGTTCAAAGCAAAGGAAGGTTTTATTCTATTAATTCAGAATTAATTCCCAATTTGCAAATAACTTGTAAAAATTATTTCTCCCAAACCACAACTCCTTTATAGCTCAAAATTTAAGGGAACGTTCCTTTTATTATTGCCTGGCTTTGTACAAAATTTGGGAAACAAAAAGCAATGGATGAGAAGGTTTCCTTCTCTCCCAAGTTTTCTCATTAATTAATCCAAATTAATTTATATTTCTCTTTCCTTTGTGATTATTTTGTTATTTTGGGTCCCTTGGACCTCAAGAAAACCCAAAGGAACGGATTCCCATATTGGGGAATATTGGTTTGCCTTTATCTTCTTTTAATTATCAATTTCTCATATTTCCCTTTTATTAATCAATCCTTTTTCCCTTTTTAACTCTCTTTTCTTTTCAATTAGGCTTAGTGACCAATAAAGCCCACAATCAATCAATCAAAGCCATTTCCCACGAAATCTATCACGAAATAAATAAAAAGATCTCATTTATTCATTAAAAGAGAAATACTCTTTTACATTATATTTTTAAGAAATTGAGATTATAACATCCTCCCCTCCTTATAGGAATTTTGCCCTCAAAATTCAAACAATCAAACAAACAATTCTGGGTATGTTTTCTCCATGTCTGCCTTCAGCTCCCATGTGGCCTCATCCTCTCCATGGTGCTTCCAAAGAACCTTTACCATCTCTATATTCTTGCATCTGATTTCTTTCACCTTGGTATCTAGAATCTGCAAAGGTGACTCAGGATAAGTCAGCTTCCCTTGAAGCTCAATAGGTTCAATGCTCAGCACATGGCTCGGATCTGGCACATATCGCTTTAAGTTAGACACGTGAAACACATCATGCATCATGTTATACTGAGGGGGTAATGCCAAATGGTATGCATCTTCACCAATCCGTTCTAACACCTCAAATGGACCCACGTATTGGGGACTCAACTTTCCTCTGTTCTTGGCTATAGCTCGGAGCGATCAGATTTTCAAAAACATATGATCTCCCACAGTGAAATGCACATCAGTCCACTTTGCATCAGCATATGACTTCTGTCGATCCTGGGCTCTCTTCAGCCTTTGCTTGATCAAAGCCACTTTATCAGCATACACTTGGAGTTCATCTGACGTCAACAGGGTCCTTTCACCCACATCATCCCAGTGAAGTGGGGACCGACACGGTCTTATGTACAAAGCTTCATACAGAGGCATCCCGATACTGGCTTGGTAGCTATTGTTGTAGGCGAACTCTACTAATGGTAAGTATTGCTCCCATGAGCCACCCCAATCGAGCACACAAGCTCTCAACAGATCCTCTAAAGTCTGGATCGTCCGTTCTGACTGACCATCTGTTTGGGGGTGGTAAGTGGTACTAAACTTTTAACCTTGTACCAAGTTCCTCTTGAACCTGCTTCCACAACTTGGAAGTAAACTTGGGATCTCTATTAGAAATGATTGATCCTGGTACGCCATGCAAACGCACTATCTCTCTAATGTACAACTCATCTAGGTCTGACACCTTAGTTGTGGTCTTCAAAGCAAGGAAATGTGTTGACTTGGTAAGATGATCTACCACGACCCATATCACATCATGACCTCTCTTGGTCCGGGGTAGACCCACCACAAAATCCATGGTGATCTGCTCCCATTTCCACTCTGGAATCTCTATTGACTGTAAAAGTCCGTCGGGTCGCTGGTGTTCAGCCTTCACCATCTGGCACGTAAGACAACTGGCCACCCATGACGCAGTGTCTTTCTTCATTCCTGGTCACCAGAAAAACCATTGTAGGTCCTTGTACATCTTAGTAGTTTCGGGGTGCACTCTGTATTTGGATCCATGGGCCTCTTGCAGTTTATTGGTGAATCCGTAGGAACCCAAATGTGATTCTCAAACCTGATTCCCCCGTCTACTCCCATAGATAGACGAGTCTATGGCTTCATCATCAAACCTTTCATCTTATCAAGCTCTTCACTGGTCAACTGTGTTGCTATGATCTCACTCAACAACTCAGACTGTATCTGGATATTAGCAACCAAACTCAGTCCTCTAGTAGCTGTGGAGTCCATTCCACAAGTTCCTCCAAACTTTTCCACTGACCGGACATAACAGCCGCACATTTAAGCTGCTTCTGACTCAAAGCATCAGCTATGACGTTCGCCTTACCAGGATGGTAGGTGATGGTGAAGTCGTAATCCTTCATGTACTCCATCCATCATTGTTGTCGTAGGTTCAGGTCTCTCTGTGTCAGCAGGTACTTCAAGCTCTTATGGTCGGTGAAGATCTCGAAGGTAGCACCGTACAGGTAGTGTCGCCATATCTTCAAGGCATGGATGATAGCAGCTAACTCTAGGTCATGTGTCGGGTAATTCACCTCATTCAGCTTGAGCTGTCGAGAAGCATATGCAACTGCATGTCGATCTTGTTCCAACACACAGCCAAGTCCCATCTTGGAAGCATCGGTGAATATCATGAAACCCTCATTGCCAGAAGGCAGAGTCAACACAGGTGCGGTAGTCAATTTCTCCTTCAATTCCTGGAATCGAGCTTCACATACTTCAGACCACATGAACTTCACATCTTTCCGAGTCAACATGGTTAGTGGTAGAGTAGTCTTGGAGAAATCCTTGATAAAGCGACGGTAGTATCCGGCCAACCCCAAGAAGGTGCAAATCTCAGAGGGGTTCTTTGGTGTCATCCAGTCTCAAACTGCCGATACTTTGGCTAGATCTATGGCGATCGTTCCTCCTGAGATGATGTGTCCAAGAAACATGACTTGGTCCAACCAAAACTCACATTTTGAGAACTTTCTGAAAAACTTATTCTTTCTCAGGATATCAAGGACTCTACCCAGGTGGTCACGATGTTGGGCTAGGTCATCAGAGTACACCAAAATGTCGTCTATGAACACTATCACAAAAGAGTCGAGTAAAGGTTGGAACACACTGTTCATGAGGTTCATAAAGACACTAGGTGCATTGGATAATCCAAACGGCATGACCACAAACTCATAGTGTCCATAACGGGTTCTGAAAGCTATTTTGGGTATATCCCCACTCCTCACTCTCACTTGGTGGTATCCGGACCTCAAATCGATCTTGGAAAAGACTCGAGCTGATTTGAGTTGGTCAAATAGGTCATCTATTCTAGGGAAAGGATACTTGTTTTTAATGGTTTCTTGGTTGATCATTTGATAGTCAATACACATCCGAAGCGACCCATCCTTCTTTTTCACAAAGAGGACTGGTGCTCCCCAAGGTGATGTACTCGGTCGGATAAAACCTTTATCCAACAATTCCTATAACTGGGTTTTCAACTCAAGCAACTCTACTGGGGCCATTCTATAGGGTGCCTTAGATATAGGGTTAGTCCCAGGAGCTAACTCAATTGAGAAGTCTACCTCCCTCTCAGGGGGAATTCCTGGTAGATCATCCGGAAACACATCCGCATACTCCCGAACCACCTCTATATCCTCTATGGATTGCCTCTTAACCTCAAGTGCGGTAACTATGGCTAGGTAGGCTCGACAACCCTTGGATAGCATCCGTTCAGCTTTCATAGCGGACACATAAAGGCTGGTTGTCGCATCTTTCCTTCCTCGAATGGTGAAGTGTGGATAGCCGGTTTTCCTAATGAGAATCTTCTTCTCTCTACAGTCAATCTGGGCTCTGTAGGTGGAAAGCCAATCCATACTGATGATCACATCAAAATCATTCATATCGAGGAGGATAAAGTCAGTGGGAAGCTCATGATTCAGATACTTTTCTGGCAAGACTGGGGTTTTTAAAAGAGAGGTATAAATACGACCACTCGGGGTTGTGACATCCAAAACATAACCCAAATCCTTGATATCCAAACCAAGCATAGTTGCCAGATTTCTTGAAATAAAAGTATTAGTTGAACCAGAATCAAAGAGTGCTTTTACATTTTGTCCCATGACTTCCAGCAAGCCTACATAGTTATACTATATCAGAAAGCTATTACATGGTCTACTGAACTAAAAGAAAAAACTCTACGGGTTATTACCCTCAATCAACTTGTTAGCATTCTCCTGAGCTTCTTCATTGTCGATGGCGAATACTCTAGCTTGCCTCCTTTCTCCAACTGGAGGTGCTCCGGCTGGGGGTGCTACAACTACTGGTTGTGCCGCCACCGGCTGAGACCCCAAAGGTCCACTTGGGTCAGGTTGAGGGCAATTGGCGATGAGGTGCCCTTCTTGCTGACACCGGTAGCAGACCCTCTTCTTATAGCAGCACTCACCAGTATACCATCTCCCGCAGGTGCGGCATCGAGGGTGGTTGTTCTCTTGATGGGGTTTTCCTTTCCCTCCATGCCTTCCTTTGGCCTGGTGACGCCCGTGACCTTTCTTGTGGTTGTTCTTCTGACCTTGAGCTCCTTCAGTGAAGCCCAGGTATCCCTTGGATTGATTATGTGCAGGCATCACCGTCCTTTCCATGTCCAAGGTGGTGTTGTAAGCTTCCGTGAAGGACTTTGGCTTGCTAGCCATCACATGGGGCTTGATGGTGGGGTGTAGACGCTCTATGAAGTGGTCCACTCGCCTCCCTTCATCCATCATGTGCCCAAAACGTTCCAGGATGTGGAACTTGCGACCAAAGTCTACAACTGACGAGCTTCCTTGTGTCATGTTGGTGAACTCTCGCTCCTTCTCCTTCTTAGATGAGACAGGAATGAATCTGGCAGTGAAGATGGTCTTGAAGTTGGTCCACGCCATCGGTTCCTCGCTTAGGTCTCTTCCCGTGATATGGTTCTCCCACCATATCTTGGCTGCACCTTCCAAAAGGTGAGTAGCAAACAAAACCTTCTCATTGGGCTGCACCTCAAGCATGCGGAACCCGTTCTCGACTGTGAGCAGGCAAGCTTTGGCCTTGTCAACCACTTCGGTCTTGTCTTCTCCCCAGAACTTCTCGAAGTTCAGCTTGACGAAGTCCAGGATGGTGGCTCCCAATCGAGGACGTACTGGAAGTGGCTCGCCATTCTCATCTTGAGCTATATCTCTCAGAGCCAGGGCATGAATTGCCTCAGTCAGTCATTTCTGTTGTTCCATCCATTCCATAGTGTGAACTACCATGGTTGGTTCCGGACCACCAAACTGGTCTTCTTCCATCTGAGCTACTTCCTCGTACTCATGTTGTTCTTCATATTCTGGTCCACCTTCTTGCTCAAGGTTGTTGAAGGGTATGGGTTCAGGGTTGTGTGCCACAACTTCCTCAGGTCTCTTTCTCTTCTTTAAGGTCTCACCATGGTTTTGCTTCCTCTTCTCAGAGGATCCATTCTCTTTGTGGGGAAGCTCACCATTACTAGTAGCAAACGGTATAGCTATAGTCTTAGTGCGAGCCATCTACATAAGCACACAAACAAACTTTTAGTTTATCATTAAACTAATTATTCTTATGTCGATGATGTCTCATTACATATCTTTTATTAATTTGATGGAGGATTCCTTAGTTCTTAACTTACTTACCCATACCACATGAGGGTGAGGAAGAGGGAGAAACCCTAATTCTTAAAATTCTTAAAAGAATTTGAGTTGAGAAGGGATGAACAAGATGAGAGAGTCCTAAAGGTATCTTATTTCTAGTTTTATCCTAAGACATCGGCCAAGCAGTCACACGATCCGGGAGTCCTCATATTCTGACTAGCAGTACGGAGGAAAAATTTTCCAGCCCCCGGATGTGATCCTTTTCTAGTCACCTCAGTCTTTCTGAAAATCCTCTAATAACTCCCTCAGTTCTATAGAATTTGTAAAAATCAATAATTATTAATGATTAGATGGAGAACCTATGCTCTGATACTAATTGTTACGACCCCGCCTCCCAGTAACCCCCAACTAAGGGAGACTTGAAGGTCAGAGCCGTTAATCAAATAACAGGATCAAAGGTTCAACATATAATCAACAATAATTATGAAATTCTACTAACTAACTAGATTTAGGTACAAATTTAAAACTTTAATTACCTTTGAAAGAAATGTTGGACATCTATCTATCCAGAGCTTGAATTTACTCTATCTAATCCTCCTTGCATTTTACTTCTCATTTTCACAATTTGACAATTTACTATTTGTTCTTTTAGGGTTTGTACCTAAAATGCCGACAAAAAAATACGCGGTCAGCATAAAGCTGGTATGTGGGGGATTACAAAAGTTGTGCAACTATATCAACAATATAAACAACCAATCATCATTTAACATTCAAATTATGTTTTAAGAAACACTACTCAATCCTTTCCTATACCCTTCCTCTGTACTGTCCCTACAGTGGACATTGATACTACCTCTCTCACATGGTAGATCCTTATTAAAACCTACATGATCCTACCTAGTAGGTAGACCATTATCTAGGTTTGAGTCGTATGGCCCTACCCTAGGTAGTCCAATTCCTGACTCAAAGTGACTTGATGGACCTACCTCATTGGTAGCCATATACTAAGTCATCCAATGACCTGATGGCCTACCCCATTAGTAGCCATGTACTAGGTCAACCCATTAGGTTATAGAGTGGACTAGGATCTGAGCTAGAAGGCATATCTCTTATGTGATAGTCATATTCACTTTAGAATTTGCATGAATTAAAACATTCAACAGTTTAGTTCAAGTCGCGATGAAAATATCGAAAGAATCCCGAAAAACTAATTCGGGTAATCATAAGCGTAACCACATACCTGAATTGCAGGTTTGGAGACAGAATCTATGTAGAGAGAGAAAGTCCAAATAAGCAAGCAAGGTGCACATAAATCCTGAAATAAACATTCCAATTTCCTTGTATCAATATTCATCCAATTTCATTTTATTCCCTAGGATTTGTTATTCCAATTTTAGGGTTTCTTGAGAATTAGGGTTTCATTACCTTTTCACAGATTTTATTTTACTTTTGTCAAAATATACATCAAACCCTAATTCCTTGTCTTATTTTCCACAAAAACCCTAATATTCAGATTTCTCTATCTTTTCTTTTCTTTTTCTCTAATTTAGGGTTTCTTAACATATTAATCCACATATGGAGTTAAAACCCTAAACTTTGTAATTCTATCATCAAAACAGGTTAAAAACTATCTTAATCATTAATCAGGTTAAACATGTTCGAATTAGCCTAATAGCAAGACTAAATATATCTTTTATCAATTATTAGGTTTTCTAGTTACAATTAACCCCTTTTCTTATTCAAAATATACACTTTTTCAAAACTATACAGATTTAGATGTCCAAACTATTTTTAACATATTCCTCACTTTTTTTTTATCATTTTTCATGTATTGACTTTTCTCATCTGAGTTTTCTATCACCAGATACGATTTTTCCAAGATAATTCTTTTTTAGATATATATATATACTGTTTCTAGAAAAAGGCAGGGCCGCCCGATCCATGGGCCGCAGATCCACTGAGGATCTGATGGTCGCGGATGCACGCGCCCTCAACACAACGATCAAAGGGCTAAAGGACGTGACTACCCTTACCAGCAATAGAGGCGCGGGGGGTAAGGTTGTAATTTTGCGAACGCCTCCTTCTTCAACCTCGCGTAGCAGCAGCTTCGACGCTGGTCAACCTCAGGGTTGACTTCGGTCTCCTGACCTCCTGCGTGTAAACTGATTTTACAGGGAGCTTTGTCTCCCTTGGCCGAAGCTGAAGACGACCTCGATTGGTCACCCGAGCCTTGCCAAGCCGCTCCCCAACTCGCCGGAATCCAGCGAGATCTGTTGCGTCGACGGTGGTCTGGGTCAGGGTTGCTGGCGCAATTGAAACTGCAGAAACACTCCATGCGATCTTCCACAGAGGTTGGAGTAGCCAAAAAAAGATGGTGGTGCCTCCTCTCAACCTCTCCTATATATAGGGTCGAGGTAGGATCCTGCCCAGTTGGGCGTTTCCTGGTTTGGCGACAAAACCCATTAAAATTAGGGATGTATCCCTTCGGCTTGCTTTCCCGAATTCAATGGGATTATCGACAGAATTTCCAATCCAAAGGATTTGCGAGGAAACCAAGAGGGAAAATCCCTCTGTTATCTTGTAGAAACACAGTCCCAGTGGGACTCAGGCGAAGAGCGCCCAGCGTTGGATCAGGATCCAACCGCTCAAATTACTCGCGTTCAAAGCAAAGGAAGGTTTTATTCTATTAATTCAGAATTAATTCCCAATTTGCAAATAACTTGTAAAAATGATTTCTCCCAAACCACAACTCCTTTATAGCTCAAAATTTAAGGGAACGTTCCTTTTATTATTGCCTGGCTTTGTACAAAATTTGGGAAACAAAAAGAAATGGATGAGAAGGTTTCCTTCTCTCCCAAGTTTTCTCATTAATTAATCCAAATTAATTTATATTTCTCTTTCCTTTGTGATTATTTTGTTATTTTGGGTCCCTTGGACCTCAAGAAAACCCAAAGGCACGGATTCCCATATTGGGGAATATTGGTTTGCCTTTATCTTCTCTTAATTATCAATTTCTCATATTTCCCTTTTATTAATCAATCCTTTTTCCCTTTCTAACTCTCTTTTCTTTTCAATTGGGCTTAGTGACCAATAAAGCCCACAATCAATCAATCAAAGCCATTTCCCACGAAATCTATCACAAATCAAAGAAAAAGATCTCATTTATTCATTAAAAGAGAAATACTCTTTTACATTATATTTTCAAGAAATTGAGGTTATAACATTGACACTTTAGGGTTTATATATGAGATCATAGATGCATGATGTTTAACTTAGTATATAAATACAACAATAATACACTTATGCATGTATCAACTTAGAAACCCATTGAAAATTTACTCATAGGAGAAAATTTTGGATAGTCCCCGGTTTGGGACTATTTTCGGATATTTAATCTCACTTAGGATGTAACTGTATAATGTATGTTTAGTTTTGAAGAAAATATTAGTATTATTTCCTCATTTGTTCTCTGGGTACATATGTGAGTGGTTATTTACCATTTACATCGGTGTACTTGGAGAACTTAGGGGAAATGTTGCTGAAATTTTCTTCAAAACTAAACATACATTATACAGTTACTAATGAGATTAAATATTCAAAAATGGGATAGATGGTATACTTTAGTATAAAAGTAATTAACTTCCTCTCAATAAAAACTTACAGCTTATAGTATCAATATTAAATGCTTAGTTTTATAATTAATTTTTAATGTGATATAGAAAATGGATCGAAGTTGGATGTCTATCAAGAACCGTTGTAGTCCAGAGTTTGCCAAATGTCTTGATGAATTTATCAGATTTGTTGAGGAACATAGGAAACTACCTGCAGATAGGTTCTATTGTCCATGCAGAAATTGTGGTAACAATTAGAAAGTTGATACTGCTGAGGAAATTAAGGATCATGTCATATGCAATGGGATCATACAAGGTTATAATGAATGGTATTTGCATGGAGAGAAAATTAATAATGGATCAGAAAATGTCGATACTAATAGTTGTGGCATAGAATATATAGATAATGATGATAATTTCAATGATGAACCGATTCAAGATGACCCAATTCAGGATGATATGGTTGATGAGATGCTACGTAGTTGTCGGGACAATGTCATTGATCCACCTTCTTTATTTGAAAACATTGTCCATGATGCTGAAAAACCTTTATATAAGGGTTGTACTAAGTTCACAAGGTTGAGTGTTGTGATGTGATTATATACTCTTAAATCTCAAAACCGGTGGAGCGATAAGAGTTTCACTTCATTGTTGTCTTTGTTAAAGGAAATTCTTCCAGAAGGCAACGAGCTTCCAATTTCAACATATCAAGAAAATAAAATAATGTGCCCAATGGGAATGGAGGCTAAGAAGATTCATGCATGTCCAAATTATTGTGTGTTGTTTTCAGAAGGACTATAGTAATTTAATAAATTATCCAAAATGTGGTGCGTCAAGGTATAAGACCACAAATTCAGCTAAGGGTAAAAATGGCTCTCCTGTCAAGGTGATGTGGTATCTACCAATAATACCACGATTTCAATGCTTATTTGCTAATACAGAAGATGCGCAAAATTTGTCTTGGCATGGGGAGTTAAAGGCCAATGATGATGGCATCCTACGACATGCATCTGATTCACCACAATGGAAGGAAATTGATTTATTATACCCTCAATTTGGTAAAGAACCAAGAAACTTAAGACTTGGACTATGTACATATGGAATGAATCCCTATGGTACATTAAGCAGCCTACATAGCATGTGGCCTGTTATGATTGTTATATACAATCTTCCTCCTTGGTTGTGTATGAAAAATAAGTATGTCATGTTGTCAATATTGATATCAGGGCCCAAGCAACCTGGAAATGATATTGATGTTTACCTTCAACCTCTAATAGATGACCTAATGAAACTAAGGGAAGAAGGTATTATGACATATGATGCTTCATGTAAAGAGATCTTTAGTTTGTGTGCTATGTTGTTTTGCACGATTAATAACTTTCCAGCTTATGAAAATTTGTCTAGATATAGCATAAAAGGATACAAAGCATGTCCTGTTTGTGAGGAAAATACTGATTCAATCATAATGAAACATGGTGGTAAAATCCTATATCTTGGTCATCGAAGATTTCTCCCACCAGTGCATACTTATCGAAGGCAATGCAAAATCTTTAATGGGTCAACTGAGGAACGAAGTGCTCCTAAACCTATACCAGGAAATGTTGTATATGATAGGGTGAAACATATTGTTAATGAATTTGGAAAGAGTTCAAGTAGTCATACACTCGCATGTGACAAATCTCTATATAAGAAGAGGTCAATATTCTGGGATCTTCCTTATTGGAGATCTTTGGCAGTTAGACACTGCATTGACGCCATGCATGTTGAAAAAAAATTGTGATAGCATCATTGGTACGCTAGTGAACATACCAGGAAAGACTAAAGATGGCATCAAATCTAGAAAAGATTTAGAATTAATGGGTATAAGAAAAGAATTATCAGTAGAGATCAGGGGTCACCGCACATATTTACCACCATCTTGTTACGCTTTGTCAAAGAAGGAGAAAAAGACTTTCTGTGAGTGCTTGTATAATATTAAGGTTCCACAAAGATACTCTTCAAATATTCGTAGATTAGTATCAACGAAGGATCTGAAGTTGATAGGTCTCAAATCTCACGATTGTCACACCTTAATGCAACAAATTTTACCTGTGGCTATTCGATCTATATTGTTGAAGCATGTAAGGTTTGCAATCACAAGACTCTATTTCTTCTTCAATAAAATATGCAACAAAGTGATACATCCTAATACTCTCGATAAATTATAGAAAGATGTAATTGTTACCTTGTGTCAGCTTGAAATGTACTTTCCTCCTTCATTTTTTGATATCATGGTTCATCTTGTAGTACATATTACAAGGGAGGTGAAGATGTTGGGTCCAATTTTCTTACACTGGATGTATCCATTTGAACGCTACATGAGTGTTTTTAAAGGTGATGTTTGGAATCGTTATCGTCCTGAAGGGAGTATTGTTGAGGGTTACGTGGCTAGGGAGGTGATGGACTTTTGCAATGATTTTTTGAATTGCAATGAAACTTCTAGCGATCTAAAAAATTCCCATCACACTAAATCTTATTGTGGTAAAGGAACTCTGGGAGGATGAGTGAAAGGAATCAGTCGTGAGTTGTGGGAACAAGGGCATTTGTATATTTTACACAACATCGATGAAGTTAGTAGCTACATCACAGAACATAATGATCTTATCAAGAGAAATCATTCGTGATCCAGTTCAATGTGGCTTGCAAGAGAGCATAATCGAACATTTATTAGGTGGTTTGAAGAGAAAGTATTTAATCAACTATCTGAATCACCGAATAATGTTGCTGAGAACATAAAATGGCTCGCCTTTAAGCCAAAAATGGATGTCATGTCATATGAAGGTTATGACATAAACGGATTTTCATACTACACAAAGCGTCAAGATGAAAGTAGTATAGTTCAAAATAGTGGGGTCACTATTCAAGCTTGTTTGTTGTATTTTGCTAGTGCCAAAGATAAAAGACCACACGAAGCTGAGATGTCATATTACGGCATCATTGAGGACATATGGGAATTGGACTATACAAATTTTAGAGTTCCTATCTTTAGGTGTAATTGGGTTGACAACAACAAAGGAGTTTTAGTGGATGAGTTGGGTTTCAAATTGGTGAATTTTGAAAAGATTGGTGAGAAAGATAAGCCATTCATCTTGGAAGACCAAGCAAAACCAGTATTCTATATTGATGACCCGACAAATAAAAATTGGTCTATCGTTCTTCATGGAAAAAGATAGTTTACTGTAGATCCTATAAATGAAGAAGAATACTATGAAAAGTATGATGATTCCAGTCCATTCTCAGTTGGTTTGCCAAGTGTAAATGTTGAAGATAACACCGATGAATATTATAAACGTCAAGACCATGCTGAAGGAATTTTCCTTGACTAACAACTCAATCAATACTAGAGGCATGTATTCTTTGAATTATTTCTTTTATTATCATTCAAGCAAGTAATCTTTTAAATATACATCATATATCATGTATACCTTATCACTTGTGCTTTTATTATCACTTTTTTTTAATCATGTATACTTGCAGGTTCTAAAATGGCGAGTGAAGATGAAAATTCTGAGCATGAGCATGAGCACCATGAGGATGGTAGTGGTGATGCTAAGAAAAGTAGCGGTCCCACACTGATGTGTAGGCTGCAGGAGCTCAGGGATAAAGGGGACAAATTGCTAGTCCAGTTTGATATCACAGGAGCACCTGTTGGGGAACATGCTAGTGCTTTCAAGCATTAGGTAGGGGTGACCGCGCGCAGTAAGGTGCCAATAGATATAGAAAATTGGCATGATGTTCCTAATGCCAAAAAAGACCTCATATGGAAAGATATATCTGTGAGTGGAAGTGATATTATTTTAATATGTTTTTTATCTATTGATTCTAATTTTATTTGCTTGGAATTAATTCCTTTTCAAAACAACATTATTAATTTCTTCTTTTGTATGTATAGGGTGTTTTTCATCTAAATGAAAAAGATCACAAGAAAAGAGTGCTACAAAGTTGTGGTGTATGATGGAGGGGTTTTAAGACATATCTCGAAAGGGAATTTATAGATAATCCTAAATAAAAGAAGAAAGCAACATATGTATATATTTTTATAGATCCTGAGGTGTGGGAAAGATTTGTTGCAGCTAGGAGATCAGAAGAGTTTTAGGTAATAAAGATTGTGATGTATTGTATGAATCTTTAATTTTATATAATTAAGGAGGTGGATCTTTTTATACATATTTGCCAAGTCTAAATTGCAATATCTCATTTTAAATGATCAGGCTATCCACCAGGCTCAAAAGGAAAGACGGGCCAAAAATGTGTATGACCATCACTTGGGGCCCAGTGGTTATGCCTTCTGCCACCAACTATAAGAGAAGCAATCCTCTTCTGGAGAAGAATCTAGTACAACTCAAGTTGAGCGTCCACCCCGACACTTGACATGGATTGATGCTAGAAAGAATCGAGCAGGTAAAATTGTCAACCCTGCAACTAAGGAGGTGGCATAAAAGATGGTAGGTTTATCCCAACTAAGTAAAGAGTAACTCCCACAAACTTAGATTTATTTATATCTAATTGATATTGTGATTTAATATTTTTATGAACTATGAATAGATTGATCTCCACGAGCAAAGGAAGGAAGGAAAGTTCATCCCAACTGGCCACATGGATGAACTATCAGTTGCTCTTGGTACGAAGGAGCATCTTGGCCATGTTAGGGGATTAGGAGCTGGCATAGGATTCAAGTCTTATTTTGGCCCTTCGCAATCTAAAAGAGGTCGTGCATGAGGTCTTACACAAGAGGAGGTTGAAGCATTAGTAGTGCAAAAAGTAAAAGAAATAATGTCTTCATTTCAGCCTACTCAACCTTCTCAACCTATTCATATTGTGCGTCTCTCAAGTGATGAGGTACAAGCCCATGCTACAGTTGTAGAAGGTCATGGGAGCACTCCCAATGACCCACCACAACAATCTACAGTAAGTTTTTGTTCTATATGTTGTATTATTAGTATGATATATATATGATAATATATATAGTTGTAACAGGTATTTGTTCTACTGCTTCTTATATAACTTTTCAATCTAGGTTGGTATGAATTGTAAACTTACAGTGGAGGTTCCAGAATATAATGTTGTGGCAGTGGGCAAGGTGTACAACCTTGGTGGTACATTGCATTGCCAACAAATTACTGATGACATTTGTCGTGTGTCCATCCATCTTGTGTATGACGGAATGGGGGACAAACCACTACCCATACCTAATCTTGAATATAGTACAATTGAAGAAGCAGAGGGTGCTATGGTGGGTTGGCCTAGACACTTGGTTATCAATGACAAGGTATACTTGAATTCTACCATGTTTTTCATATTTGACTGCATATATGAACTCGTGTAATAGAAGTATGTAATTTAATTAACACGTTTGCAAACCAAAAAGTAAAAATTCTACTAGTCATCCTCCTATGCCCAAGCCATCTATTATTCTAGAATCCACATTTGATGAGTTGGGAAGTAAATGTAAATGTTTATGTTGATACTTAGCCAACCAAGGTTCTGGACTACAAATGTTGATCAATTTAATAGAAGATGTAACTCGGAGGGACTTTGACAATTATATTTTTCTTGATGATATTATAGAGTTGTTCCGGTATGATTGGCTGAATACTTTGATATTAGAAGTATGGATAAGGTAAGGATCTATCAATATAGAAAATTCCAATACACATTTTAAGATTATTTCTACATATGAAAATAATTACAAATGTTTAACAGTCATTTATATACCGAGGCCACAAACTTTGATATAAAGAATGTTGGATTCTTAGTTCCTTCAGTCACTAGTCAGATGGAGACACATATTGAGGAAGTGAGTGAGTACTTCTCTGATACATTCAAATATTTTGCTAGTGTGGGAAAGGAAATTATCCTAATTCCTTTTAACGTCCAGTAAGTATTATTATTCAATATAATTTTAATAATGAACAAATGTATTTATTTTAATGTTTGTTTTATTCTTACTCAGATCTAGACATTGGGAATTAGTGGTGACTGTCCCAAAATTGATGACTCTTTATTATCTTGACCCAATGGGAAAAACAACAAGGGGTCACAAACTAAAATTGCCAGCTATGACGTAAGCATAAATATAGTAAATGCTTCAACATGATATTTCTGTTTAGAATTTCTATTTTACCAACTATCATTTAATTGATACGAGTATAAAAGCTTTTTGTGAAGGCGGAGGACAAATACCCATAAAATTAAAGACATTGACTTTGAAAAATGTCAAGGTAGCTACTTTGACAACTGCTTAGTCTTATATGTATTAATTTTCAACTCTTATATGTCAACTCTTATAGTCTTCTGTTTATAGTAGTTTACTAACATTAAGTATAATTCGTTATTTGTAGTGTCCTATACAAAATAATGGTTGGGCTTGTGGCTACTATGTAATGAAATATATGCAAGCTGTTGTCAAACAAGCATCAAATGACATTCAGACTATAGATCAGGTAATAAAGAATAACATCATAAATTTACAAGTGAGTTGTAGTCATTTTATAAAATATTCGCATGTACATTTTCTGTTACAGATCTTTACAACTCAGCCTTACACATGTGAGGACTTAAATGAATTCTGAGAAGAGTGATCAGATGCTTTTCTAAATGAAGTCAATATAGCATTGGAATAAATATGTCAGTTATGTTCCATTTTTGTATGTGGTTTTAGTACTCTTTCATATTTACTTTTGTATCTGACATTTAATATCATCTCACACTTGCAATCTATCATTTTGTAAATTATGATGTGACTATGTGTACTCAACTCAATATATGAATCATTTTTATAATGAATGTGTGGTTTGGAATGGTGACGGTTGAGCATCAATGCTCCCCTCTCCCATATCTTATTCTTGTTCTTCTATTTTGTTATATTCAGTTTCTGTAGAAATTTTAAAAAAAATTGTCCCTATAGTGTCGATTTTCTTAAAAAAATGACATTATAGGTGTCTTGGCCATTCAGCGTAGAACGGTCGTGCTGCATAGAACGGCTGTGTTGGGCTGAGGTAGAATGGTCATGTCACGTAGAACGGCCAGGTTGATATATGGTAGAACAGTTGTGCCGTGTAGCACGGTCGTGCTAATATAAACCAACACGGCCGTGCTAGGCGGCACGGCTGTTCTATCATATTCCAAAACTCTATTGAGTCGGTTATTTAGTAAAAAAACCGTCCTTAGAAAAAATCTTTAGAGTCGGTTATTTAGTAAAAAACTGACGTTATAGGGTTCAGGTATAGTTTCATTTCTCATTTGGTTTTAGTTTTTGAGAGCCTATAGGGTCGGTTTTCACTATACAAGGTCGGTTTTTTTTGGTTAAAAAAATGACCCTATAGAGCAATTTCTGTAGCGACGGCCACTTAGGCGTCGATTGAAAAGTGATTCTATAGGCTTAAAAAAATTGACGCTATAGACCATTTTTGTACTAGTGACACTTCAGTCTTATGTGTTATTGGTGTCTGTCTACGTTCCACAGTAACAACTAACTAGGGACATAATAATAATGCACACACTCTTAGCATTCATATGATCTCATTCTCCAAGTCACATACTTAAAGACATTTGTCATTGAGTATTGTCATTCTTTAGACATTCATAATGTTTCCTCATTATCTCATAACTGAATGAAACAAAATGAATTGGAAGCTTTCCTTTATGATTATTAATCAAATCCTTTATGGTATATGCCATATAAATCATCATATGATTGGCTCTCTAGACATACCTTACCAACAGACTCCCACTTGCACTTAGTGCCAATCATACATAAATCATATTCTTAGTGATCTAAACATGTCCACCATGTTTCAGTTGTGCTAGTGCTAATTCTATAGGTTAGCAACACTTTGCTTTATACTCGGTATATTGCATGTTTCCTTATCCCTTCTCTATATGATTTCTTGTATGAGACAGAATTGTTGTAGTATGGTATCTGATATTCCTTGCATAACCAGTAGCTCCATTGTTGTCATAGTATGACTACTGAGTCATTAATGGTTGGAACATCTATAAGTTCATCATATGAACTTCTAGATCCATATAGTATCACTCTGTGTTCATAACACAAGTATACTCAGCTTCTATTGTAGAATAGAATCAATGGCTATTTGTTCAGAACCCTTCCAATTAAAAACATTTCTCCTTTCAAATCAAACATATTTTATTGTGCTCACTTTTGTCATTATGGAAGATTGCATCAATGTAACCCTTTACATCCAAATCTTCCACTATTTCTATCTTTAATTTCCAACAATCTATCCTTAGATACTTCTTGTATTAATGGATATCTTTAATGACTTTTTAATAACCCTTATTGGAATTTAATATTATCTTGTCATGTCTAATACATAAAAGATTATATGGGATAAGTACATTTATACCATTCATGATAGATTCATTTCTACAACCTATGGCATCTTAATCATGTCATGTTCATTCTTCACAAGAATTGGAATATATGGTTCATGATAGACTAATCAACATTCTCTCTCATTGAATCCTTCTGTATTGAACTCCTTCAACACATTGCTATTGTATGTGCTCAAACATATATTGTGAAACATTAAAGAACTATCTCATATGTCTTGATCTGTAAGATGTTTCACTTAATCCTTCTTTGTTGAAGGTGTCTTCCATGCCAGATCTTAATATTAATAATATTGAGATTTATTCCTCATCATATGTGGAATATTCATATATGCTCCCACAAAATCTTTTGTAATCACAGATTTCATCTTTTATCTTGATTCAAGTCAAACTCTTTGACTATCTTGTCAAAATAAAAGATCCCATCCCTGAGATGTTTGTTTCAATCCAAGATTGAAATTTGTAGTTTATAGACTTTATTTGCATTCTTGAAGTTATGAAACATTTTAGGTTGTGTCACGTACACATCCTCTAATGTATCCCTTTGAGGAATCCATTTTCTATCTTCATATGCTAAATCTCTTAGTCTATTTTAACTACAACAACAAGCATGACAATTGGTAAAGAAATTTCTATTATGTTCAATAACTTGAACTAATATGAAAACTCCTTTTTCAACCAATTTGCCCTTTTATGTAATCCAAGTAGGTCCTTGACACATGCTCCTATTGCACCATTTAGGTATTACCCCTTTAGGTGGAGCTATCAAGGTCCTACCTTATTATCTTATATGGATCCCATAATGTCTTTGAGCCATTACTAATATTATGGTACTTAATAGCTTCTAGTTGATTAGTTGATCATCCTGTTATGACCAACATATCTAAATTGTTGGATTCGCAATCCTCCAATTTCATATGTGTTCTATTAGAACTATTTTGTTCTATGTTATATGATGAACTTAAGATTCCAGAACAACTTGTGATTCTCTTAGTTCTTGTTATACCATTTTGTTGACTCCGAATATTTTGAGTTCTACTTTTACTCCCACTGATTCTTTAGGAACTCAGTTATCCTATCAAAAAAACAATTTTGTTATTGGATTGGGATTAACACTACTATTCAATAGTCATGGTTTATGGATAAACCTTTTTAAGAGACTACTTTCTCAATATAGGTTTCAATTCTTTAGACATATTGGGACATTTCCGAATCATAGCATATACAATGTCTTATAAACCATTCAGATGGTACATGATTTAGCAATAGGTGTATATATTTATGAAGATATGAGAAGATTACACCAATTGATAATTATCATGACTCATCATGGTATAATTCCTTCATCCTGACACATCATCATGTTCAGACGTATTTGACTTGTGATACATTATCACAGTTCTTTCCTAAAGGTTCTCAAGGTATTTATGTAAAGTATTTCAACATTTGATCTCATCAAAGTTTCTCAATACTTTCATCAAAGTCATAATTTATTTTTAATCTTCTTGAACACTTCAAGAGATTTATGTTTCAATTTTACTGATTATATATCATCATATTAACAGTAAACAAAATTAAGTATATATAATTATCTAGCATTCTTTCCATGAGATCTTCATACATCATATGTATGAGGGCTGGTGGAAAGCTTATCCTCCCACTACATCTAGTGAAGGATGTCATGTCATATTGTGCGTAAATAAGGCTTTGCATGTTTCTTCAGGTTCGATAACCAAGGGAATCTAGATTAACATCAATATGTATGTTAGACATGCATTTCTTATATGTACGTCCAAGATGACTATTTCCAATGGTAGTCTTGAGCTATCAATAACAATCCTTTTGGTACTAATGTTTGAGAAATTCTCCTCCCTTTCCTTTGAGAATTGAAGATTTGGACTTCTTTCTAGCTTTAGAACTCTTCTTAGATTTGCCTTTACCTTTAGACTTTCCCTTTTCCTTGTTGATCACCATCATAGACTTGAGCTTGTCTTTCTACATCTATCCCTCAGTTGTTCTCAACATCCCAACAACACTATCAATGTTTTGTCAAAGTCATTCATGTTGTAGTTCATGACAAATTGACTATAAGTTTCTGGCAGACACTATAGAATCACATCACTGGCCAACTATTGACCCAAGGGAAATCCCAGCCTAGCTAGGTTCTTCACATATCCAATAAGCTTGAACACATGAGGACCTACTGGATCTTCTTCTACCATGTTACATTTGAACTTAGCCTTGGAGACATCATATCTCTCTTGTCTTGCCTGATCTTGGAACATGTTCTTGAGATGTGTGACCATCTCAATCATATCCATGTTCTTATGTTGCCTCTGCAACTCATAGTTCATGGAGCATAGCATCAGACACTTAACATCCATGACATCTTCAATATGCTTCTTGTAAGCCTCCATGTCAGCCCTAGGTGCAGTTGGAAGGGGCTCATTTGGTTCTGGCATTTCAAGGACATAGAGCTTTCACTCCTGTGCGAGAACAATTCTCAACGTCCTGAACCAATCGTTGAAGCTGTTAGTTTGTCCTTCTCAAGGATCGATCATAGAAAAAAAGTGATTTTTGTTTGTTTCCATTTGATTCTACAAAAGAATTTGCAATTTTGTCAAAAAATTCATTTTTTTATTAGATTTGATTTGATTTAAAATTTGATCAATAATAATTAGGTATTTAATTCATTATCGTTATCATTATTTTGTTCAAATTGATAACCCTCAAGTATCAATTCAAAAAACTACAGCAAACTTTTCTAATGAGAAAGATCCAAAATGATTCGATTATCACCTGACCATTGTCGCAATAAATAATCTACCATTAAGGTAGGCAACTTGCCAATTGTATCGTATGCAATTCCAGACAGACAATAAGCACAACTCCTTGCCATAATAATATATATGCTTCTGGGCTTAGATGCTCTAAGAATCACCAGTTAAGCCTGACCCAATAGCCAATATAATAGACATGTACCTTGTAAAGGCAGAACCTACATTTCTACCATCACACTTCCATGAGGTAGACAACACACCACGCAAAGGCATTACCTATGCTTAGTCAAACAAGTTTTTCATGTGTATTGCTATTAGAAAGCATCTTAGACTTAATATATTTGATTGAAGGATTTATATATATATATATATATATATAGATAGATATAGTATCCAATCATCTCATATATAGTATGTATCACATACATACTATATCCCACAATGTAAACATGCAACTCTAAAACAAAAGGCGATGGTTATGGCCATGTCTACTCTAATTCCTAGGATCCACAAAGAATTACTACCATCTAGGTCAATCATCACATCATATGTATGAATTTATTCTTGGTGTAGATCTATTCTTGCCAAGCTGGGTAGATCGGTTCAACCCTTGAACTAGTCGTCTTGACTCTTGGCCAGTCTATTGGTCCTCAAAGACGATCGTCTAGCCTCCTATCCAACCAATGTTTGGATTCCTTCCAAACGGTCGGTTGAGCCCACCAGGAGGTCGTCAGGCTTCTTCGTTCTGTGCTCCATGGTCCTTCGAACGGTTTACTCATCTCACAAACGGGTTGTCTCGTCTTGGCAGTGATCATCTTATTCGTCATTATAGGAAAGGAAACTATCCTATTGCTACTTGATTACATTATAAAGAGATACCTCGAGTTACATTCAAGGGGAGCAATGGTAGAAAAGAATTAAATATACATTGTGAAGAGGGAAGTATAGGCTCGATACACAAACCAAGATAAATAGGAATAAAATCAAACCATCCAACCACACATAGATATTGGGTATTGGCCATAACCACACTACACATCCACTATTAAAATTACTTTTAGGACGACATGTATAAATTATATATATATATTAGTTTGGGATTATGTGGTATTTGATCAGATACACATATAAGACAATTTAAATATTCGCTTCGTATGCAATAAATAAATGACAAAATAAAAAATATGAGCATATCGATTATCCTAAAACATAGTAAATTGATGTGGCTCTGATACCGCTATTGGGAAATAGAGGCACAGAATAAGGTAGTGGAAATAAAAATTTATCTATCTGCATTCCCACAACAGCAGGATCGTGTCAACTACTATGAAATAGGAAGGATAGTTTAACGAGTTTATACCTAGTTCTGGAGCAAGTCCAATGACTACAACTTGTTGCACTTGCAACTATCTTCTAGTTGCTCTTGCACGATGGTTGTGCAGCTCCTTGTCTTTACCACGGATGACAGATTGAATCAGCTTCTACAACGGCTCATGTGGACCTGCCATGGACTACAGGCTGACGTTGTCCTCCTAACAGCCACCAAAGGGCTCCTACCTCTAGAGTAGTCCACACTGACCAACTAGAACTGATGTCGTTCAACCAAAATAGACAGAAAGAAGTTGTCCCTCCCATTGGTGTACTAGTCACTAACCAGCTCTCCCACAACAATGATCCTCAGTTGTTCTCTCCCGTAGCCATCTATCCCTAGTCAGGTAGGACTTATTTGGGCTCTCTTAGTTACTACAACCAGAGAGGATAACAATTGTTAGAGCAACTGATTCTAAATTGTCTATGTTATTGTTGTGTTCTAGGAAGCCCCTAGTACCCCTTTGTTCATAGGTAGAGTTTGGGCCAGGGTTCCTAGTATGTTCGGGATTTGTGCGGGAGTGGAAGGGACTGGAAGATCTTGCATTTTCACAACCTGTGCGACATGAAATGGTTGTCTGGCACTGTGATATGGTCATCTCGTACTACGAGATGGTCATCTGGAAGTTTCTAGTTCACATCTAAATTTGACAAAATCATATCTAATTCATGCAAGCATTAGTTCCTTTTTCCAATCAAATTGAGCGATCAAAATGAGTAATCTTTCTCAAAAATTCAAGAAAGTTGCTAGAACCTTCCACCAACCCATCCAATTGGTTCACTAGGTGAACCGCTCGTCTTGCTCATCCAAGTCAGTCAGTTCACCCAGTGAGCCAATCAGTTGGGTCTAATTCATGCAAAAATCTAGCCAATTCAGTTCCAATCAGCCTGACTCTCTAAACAACCATCTTAACATTTGAGTCGATCGTTTGGCACCTCCAAACAACCGTCTCATCTAGTGAGATGATCGGTTGGCAGTGCAGTCAGCTGATCTGTTGTGTGAATTGATTATCTATGCACTTTAGCAATCAATCCAATCACCATTCAAGATTAAACTCCTCTTCTGGATGAGTTCCTATGTGTCTAACCCTATAGGTCCCATATCACGTTGGTAGTGAATGTTCACAACTAACTTATGACATCAGAAGTAGAGAGTGGTGCCTAGTCTCACATCAGTGCTACCCAAGTGAATGGAAAGTTGGAGAACAACTTCAACATACAATCTGCGTAAGGTTTTGTAGTGATTGTATAATTCTTTTGTCTATGATATCCAAAGTGAAGTCAAGGCATGGAATCGACATCCTATTAACGTTCAACCCATGTTCCTTGATCTAGGAGAATATTTTTTGAGATAATGTGACCTCAATATCATATATCATATGTGCATGTGAATGCGCTTCTCAGTCTCGCTTATCAAGTGGCCTCGATATCAATCTCCAGTAAGAGGGACAAATCCCATCTCTATCGCTCATAGTCAGTCCCCATGTGTCAAAGTCACCCAATCATCACCGTCATAACAACCCATATTTTAGGATTGTGTTTGATGATGTCAAAGCGTACCCAACAACTGTGATGAGTGTAGTGATTCAGGACTAAAGCTCACAATCACCACCTTCACTATGATAGATGATTATGAACACCAATGAGTGGTTTCCATGTGTCACTCTTAAGGTGGGTCTGTCTAATACATTATTCCCTAACATGTATCTATGTGCTTAGTTTGATATTTCTATATCATGACTAATGAGATTCAATCATCAATCAACCCACACTCCAATCTTATGTGTTATTAGTGTCTATCTACCTTCCATAGTAACAACTGACTAGGGACATAATAAGAATGTATACACTCTTAGCATTCATATGATCTCATTCTCCAAGTCGTGTACTCAAAGACATATATCATTGAGTATTGTCATTCTTTAGACATTCATAATGTTTCCTCATTATCTCATAATTGAATGAAACAGAATGAATTGGAAGCTTTCCTTTATGATTATTAATCAAATCCTTTATGGTATATGTCATATAAATCATCATATGATTGGCTCTCTGGGCATACCTTACCAATAAATTTTACCCGGTGTCACCAAATTTGGTGGAAAGATAAGTTTTTTTGACATAATTTCATATTTGATGTTCTCAACTATTTTAGATTGGAAGAAATTGATGTCAAATCTCTTTATTTATATAGCATGGATCATTTCCTCATCAACTTATTCACCATAAGATATTAAAAATTTTCTTTCCATTCCCTTCCCCGTCATTTCCCACTCACCAAACACAACTTTAGAGAAATGGAAGTTATTTTATGTGACGACACCCGCCATCAATTGAGATAACAAGTGTCATTAACAATAATAAAACATGCAGAAGCGATCGTTAGCAGCAGAATTACTGAAAATCACTAAAAATTAAAACCATTTATCAAAAGATCCATTCTCAGGAAAACTCTTTCATTTAGAACCAAAGTAAAAAATTACATCCTGGTTCATATATATACATATCATGCCTCATTACACAAAATCTCAGATCGAAGAATCAAAACACTATCTCCTAGGACCCGAGAGTACAGAGACGACACATAAGACTATCTACACAAAATCAGACAGTCAATGTCTCCACCTGTTGGATCACTGCTGTCCTTGTGACTGCTGCTGTTGTTGCTCACCCACTGAAAGGTTTCTTCCTCTTCTTCGGTGATTACCTACAAATTAAATCCCACGGGGGTGAGACAATTATAAAAATTGCCCCAGCGAGAGATATAACTCTCCGCCAGAAACATTATTATTGCTGATAATAGAATAACACTGAGCAGTAGAATTATATTTACTCAACAACAGGTAAATCATTGAATAAGATATGCAGAGCAGTATTCTCTATGCAATCATTTCAATTATAACTTGATTAAGAAGCAAGTCATTCATTTAATAAGGAATATGAAGAACATGTATATCATTTATCCAACTATGATATAATAGTCCATGTATCATCAACCATTGATTCTCACAATTCAATCCTAGAAAATATGCTACACGACTGATTACGTTTTACAATCATACTTATGCCCTGAGGAGATGAGGTATACCGCTCATACTCCAACCGACCACGGTTACGTAAAGCATCGGTACCACACATAGGACAATGGAAGAGACGGATTCCCATGACCTCAACTTTCTCGGTCAGTACGAGATAACATGCAGAACATCTTGTGTCTCTGCTAGATAGCTTTCCAGGGTATACTGGCAACATCGCTATTAGAGTTATAGCCCGTAGCATATACTCTCTTCAGGATATGGCCCGTAGCCAATGCCTGGTATTATTGGTGAAGTCATGGCCCGTAGCCATGCTCTTATTGGGGTATGGTCCGTAACAAATCCCATTCATAGGACATAGCCCGTAGCCAGGCCTATGGGGCATAAGGATATAATTTCCCAATTACCCCCACATATTCAAAAATATGTGTTCCGAGTAAACTCGTTTCACCATTCAGCTAATTCTGACGCTGATGGATCTGTGGTCAGGGCAACTACATTATATGGTATTACTTGATTAATTAAGTACATTGTCATATTCTTTTAGCATCAACCAAGTTTCCAAACATAACTTAATAAGACAAATTATATAAAGAAAACATGTACTATTTCCATTAATCACTTCTCAGTCTTTATAAGACATTGGGAGCTCAGTCCCTCATTTCAACACTGGGAATTCTCATCCCTTCACAATTTCAATACCATAACCATGTAATCCTGGGTATTCAAACCCTTAGCTCATCACCTGAGCATTGTTACCACTTTCTCAGGTAACTAACACCTTTAGGTCATCTGACCAAGATAAGTATGATACTTTCTACACAAGCATCCATCATAGCACTTGAGGCCCATTAACTCTCTTGCTACCACTTACCAGGCAACAAGGTATATTATGGCACACAAGGCCCAATAAACAAATTCAAATTAAAAACACATCATAGCTCATACCTGGCTATGCCCATCATATCATGATACATGCATGGTTAGCACATATGATAGCAGTACATCAATTATCTATCAACACCATGCAGAAACAAATGTATCATTAATTTAAGGTATCACCCTTATTCCTTTACCAGGATTAGGGTTTCCATCACATATCATTACCCTTCATTAGAGTTAGGGTTTTCCACTATTAACCATTTAGGTTTTCAAGATCATATTATCAATGATCAAACTCTAATTCATTGCTCCACACATCTAGGAGCCAACATTTATACCATAAGTATTCAATCATACTTATTTATTCTCATCATTTACCATTAAATGATCATCAATACAAGGTATGAGTTTCTCTCTCATCCGTAAGTTGGGAATCAACAAAACGACCATGATAGGTCACTTTCAAATCATCTCTATGTCAAGCATAGAGCACCACGGCCGTGCAATCAGGAACGGTTGTGCAAAGGAAGTCACCACGGTCGTGCTACCTTGCACGGTCATGCAAAGTGAATCCACCACAGCCGTGCTACCTTACACGGTCGTGCTACAGAAGATCATCACATGAATCATATTCATGTATGAATTTTATTCTTTTATCCTTTCAACTTGATTAGGTCACATCAACTCTTCAATCAAGTTCATACAATTATGATTAACATAGTGTATCAAGTTATTGATCCTATAAGCAATTAGGGATTTATCCCTTAATTGGCACTAATCACTTAGGTACTATTAGGGTTTCAACCTTTGTACCCTCAATGATTATCATTACTAATCATCATTGGATCAATGGATGATTCATCATCTCTATTCTTAAGAGATTCAATCACATTGGACCTCCATTACATAAGGTATCCAATTGAATTGATCAATTGAATCTTCAATTACAATAGGTGTCCAAGTGGATTAACCAATTGAGTCCTCAATTACATTAGGTATCCAAAGGGATTAACCAATTAAGTCCTCAATCAGATTTGACTACTTGAGCCCCAAACGGTCTTGGTCTTTCAAAGTTCAAACGGTTTGAAACCATTTGCTAAAGCACCTTTTGAAACCACATGGCTCAACCGGTTTGGGATCGTTTGGTCCCAAACGGTCTTGAGACCGTTTGGTCCAAACCTCCTCAAAACCGCATGGACCAAATATGGTCTCAACCAATCAAATTGGATTAGGGTTTCCAATCTTGATTCCTTCAATCATTGAATTCATGGAACCAATCATCAATTGGACCTATCCTCATACTTCAATTGAGTTAAATAGGTCAACCTTCAACTGATTTGACCCTCAATTGACCCTCAATTGGTCTTCAATTAGGGTTTGATTTGATTGAATTAGGGTTTGGAATCGATGAACCATCAACACTAATCAATGCAGGATTAGTTACTTTGAAACCCCTGAACCATCATCCAAATTGAACATGACCTGACCCCAAACGGTCTTGAGGTCGTTTGGATGACCACCAAACTGTCTTGAGACCGTTTTCCCATCATATCATCAAAATCCAAGTCAACCAATTAAGGTTTGGATCATTGGATTGATCACCAAATCAGCAATTGATTACACTTTAACTTAGTAACATTCGATCATCAATTTCTTAACCATACTCACCCCTAGACCTCCAAACGGTCTTGGGTGACCTCCAAACGGTCTTGAGACCATTTGGATGAGCTCCAAACGGTCTTGAGACCATTTTTCTCATCCAAGCCTTGGATTCTAGTGAAATTTCACCAAGGTTTGGTCTATTGAGTTGATCAACAAATCAGCAATTGATTACTTTGTAACTTGGTAACTTTGGGCCTTCAAATAGGCAACCATACTTAACCCCAGACCTCCAAACGGTCTTGGGTGATCCCCAAACGGTTTTGAAACCATTTGGGTGATCCCCAAACGGTTTTGAAACCGTTTGGGTGATCCCCAAATGGTTTTGAAACCATTTGGGCCAATCAACCCAAAACATCAACTCAATCACTTGCAAAATTAGCACTTAGTCGATTAGGGTTCATACCACATCTTTGGATCTTCAAACACATATCCATACTTGACCCTAGATCTCCAAACGGTCTTGGGTGACCCCCAAATTGTTTTGAGACCGTTTGGATGATCCCCAAATAGTTTTGAAACCGTTTGGGCTAATCGACCCAAAACATCAAATTAACTCATTGGAATTTCAGCACTAATTTCAATTAGGGTTTGCCTAATTGATTAGCCTTCAACTCATGATTCCTTGGGAATTAACCCCTCACATTTGGTGAGTCATTAACCAACATAATTAGGAACAGTAATATCAAACGGTCAACCCTTGGTCAACTCACTCAAATGGTTTTGAAACCGTTTGCCCAAAAAGGTCAAGTTAATCAGATTGAAAGTCAGCACTTAATCCAATTAGGTTTACCTAATTGATTAGCCTTCAACTCATGATTCCTTTGGAACTAATCCATAAAATTTTGTTGGTTATAAACCAACATGATTAGGAACAGGAATCTAAAACGGTCAACCCTTGGTCAACTCCCTCAAACGGTTTTGAAACCGTTTGCTCCTAAACGGTTTGCAAACCGTTTGGTCACCAAATGGTTTGGTTAAACCGTTTGGTCACCAAACGGTTTGGTGAAACCGTTTGGTCACCAAACGGTTTGGTGAAACCGTTTGGTCCCAACTTCCAAACCGTTTGCCCAAGATATTTGGGGAGGTGTGTGATTATGATGATGTCATCATCATCAAGCTTCGTCCCTGAAGTTCTAAAAACTTTTGATTCCATGAATTAATCAATTTCAACCAGCAATTAATCAAGATAATGAAGGAATCATTGAAATTACAAGATTAATGGTTGAATAACAATGTAAAAGGGTTCAAGTTATAAAATCAGCCTTCAAATCTGATTCCAAGCTCCAAGATTCACGGCTCCAATGGTGGTTTAAGCTCTATCAACCTCCCAAGGTCGTTTCTCAAGCTTTTGGAGTGAAAGGATCGACTAGGGTTGAAGATGGAGTGAAGAAATGAAGGAATTACACATTGTTTTATGATTTTCACCATGAAATCATGAAGAACGAAGATCAAAGGCTTACCAACAGGTTGGGGACGCGCTCCCTGCTATCCTTAGCCTTCTTGGTCGGTTTTGCAAGCAAGGGGAAGAAAGGAAATCCGAAAAAGTCCTTAGGTGGGTTAGAAAAGGCTCTTTTATAAGGAAATTGATGAAAGAGAAAATGTTTTATTTAAAATCAATTAATTCCAAAAATGGTACCACCTCTTCCTCCTTGGTTTGCTTGCATAAAAAGTCAACTCAAAGACACCGAACTCCCTTCCATTATCCATGGATTAAGGGAAAAGAAAATAAGCACCTTAATCCATTATAATATCATTATATCTTTTTGAGTGGGAATTCTTTTCTTTATAATAAGGTGAGTGGAATTTCACCTCCTTAAGATATTTTCGGTCCTTTCTAAGATCAAGGACGTTCACACATACATCTGAATCCAACTATTTTAATTTTGGTTGAAGGCCCTTTAATTAATACATTCATTTTTGCCCTAAATCGAGTTAGGGTTTCAATTAGGATTAAATCTTGATTATTTTAATATCAAGATTCTCTCTCCTCCAACTTAATTCAAATGAGGCGTCCCTCTCATTTTCTTTGCTCTACATGATGCCAAGAAACATTAGGGACCTTATTGAAGTGGTAATTTGCATGTTGAACCCTAGATTTTGGGTAAATTGCACATTACACCAAAACTAGGTTTTAATGCACAAGGATTGCTTTACAAGCTTAATCTTGGTGTTCAAGCTTGTGGAAACCATACTACTACATCATATTCATTCTTATGATGTATCAACATCATAGGAACATCTTATCATGCAAAATTTTCAAGTTGACCCCTCAACTTGGGTAATTTGCACTTTAGTCCAAAACAAGCAATCATTGCGTCAACATTGTCCAAACAGAACCAAAATTGAAACATAAGTTACTCATAAGCCCTAATTACTTTTCACAAGATGAAATTAAGCATATAATCATCTTTCTTAATCAAAACACCTAGGTTTAAAACATAACCCAGGTCAGGGATGTTACATTTTATATCCATAATTATTTCAAAAATTAATCTTAAACAGACATGTTAATAATTACACAAAATAGTTCTAATATAACACATATGAAATTAGAGGATTGTGAATCCAACAATTTAGATATGTTGGTCATAACATGATGATCAACTAATCAACTAGAAGTTATAAGTACCATAATCTTAGTAATGGCTCAAAGACATTATGGGATCCATATAAGCTAACAAGGTAGGACCTTGTTAGCTCCACCTAAAGGGGTAATACCTAAATGGTGCAATAGGAGCATGTGTCAAGGACCTACTTGGATTACATAAAAGGGCAATTTGGTTGAAAAAGGAGTTTTCATATTAGTTCAAGTTATTGAACATAATAGAAATTTCTTTACCAATTGTCATGCTTGTTGTTGTAGTTAAAATAGACTAAGAGATTTAGCATATGAAGATAGAAATTGGATTCCTCAAAGGGATACATCAGAGTATGTGTACGTGACACAACCTAAAATGTTTCATAACTTCAAGAATGCAAATAAAGTCTATAAACTACAAATTTCAATCTTGGATTGAAAAAAGCATCTCGGGGATGGGATCTTTTATTTTGACAAGATAGTCAAAGAGTTTGACTTGAATCAAGATAAAAGATGAAATCTATGATTACAAAAGATTTAGTGGAAGAATATATTAATATTCCACATATGATGAGGAATAACATCTCAATATTATTAATGTTGAGATCTGGCATGGAAGACACCTTCAACAATGAAGGATTAAGTGAAACATCTTACAGATCAAGACATACGAGATAGTTCTTTAATGTTTCACAATATATGTTTGAGCACATACAATAGCAATGTGTTGATAGAGTTCAACACAGAAGGATTCAATGAGAGAGAATGTTGATTAGTCTATCATGAACCATATATTCCAATTCTTGTAGAGAATGAACATGACATGATTAAGATGCCATAGGTTGTAGCAATGGATCTATCATGAATGCTATAAATGTACTTATCCCATATAATCTTGTATGTATTAGACATGACAAGATAATATTAAATTTCAATAAGGGTTATTAAAAAGTCATTAAAGATATCCATTAATACAAGAAGTATCTAAGGATAGATTATTGGAAATTAAAGATAGAAATAGTGGAAGAGTTGGATGTAAAGGGTTACATTGATGCAATCTTCCATAATGACAAAAGTGATCACAATAAAATATGTTTGATTTGAAAGGAGAAATGTTGTTAATTGGAAGGGTTCTGAACAAATAGCCATTGATTATATTCTACAATAGAAGCTAAGTATACTTGTGTTATGAACACTGAGTGATACTATATGGATCTGGAAGTTCATATGTGCTTGGTTTGATATTGTTGTATCATGACTAATGAGATTTAATCATCAATCAACCCACACTCCAGTCTTATGTGTTACCGGTGTCTATCTACCTTCTATAGTAACAACCGACTAGGGACATAATAAGAATGTATACACTCTTAGCATTCATATGATCTCATTCTCCAAGTCGTGTACATGAAGACATATGTCATTGAGTATTGCCATTCTTTAGACATTCATAATGTTTCTTCATTATCTCATAATTGAATGAAACAGAATGAATTGGAAGCTTTCCTTTATGATTATTAATCAAATCCTTTATGGTATATGTCATATCAATCATCATATGATTGGCTCTCTGGGCATACCTTACCAACAAATTTTACCAAGTGTCACCAAATTTGGTGGAAAGATAAGTTTTTTTGACATAATTTCATATTTGATGTTCTCAACTATTTTAGATTGGAAGAAATTTATGTCAAATCTCTTTATTTATATAGCATGGATCATTTCCTCGTCAACTTATTCACCACAAGAGATTAACAATTTTCTTTCCATTCCCTTCCCCGTCATTTCCCACTCACCAAACACAACTTTAGAGAAATGGAAGTTATTTTATATCCATAATGATTTCAAAAATTAATCTTAAACAAATATGTTAATAATTACCAAATATGTTTAATTGGATATTATCAAAATATGTAATGAAAACACATATAACATGAATATCTACAATGAGTACACCGTTACTCTGAATTTCTCTTTAGTGCAAAAGTTACACGATGACTATATCACTTGAGGACTAGGGATGAGCATGCATCTAGCCAATCTAAGTGTCAGTGGGTCCCAGCTAGAACTCAAATTATATAGATGCAATTTTGGCCGGGTCTAGGCCCCATAAACAAGTTATACTCTTGGCACATATCCAACCCACATGACAAATATAACTTTCGCGTGTGATTTGAACTTACTACCTTAACATTAACAAAGATACATCATATATATATATATATATATATATATATATATATATATATATATATATATTTCAGATGTCATAATTCGACTGAATTTACATCTTATATATAAAGTTAGTAGGCAAGGTAAGTATGCACGTACATATTAGAAAAGAAAAGTATGCATGTCCATCATAGATAACACCCTTAATAATAGTAAATCTGGTATTTAGGCCTATGTTTTTGGGTTATATTGACCCAAGCAGCCAAGCTCAATCCAAATAAAAGTGTAGGCATAAATTATAACCCCAACCACTTATATATAAGGGCAAAATACAGTTTGATTTATGAATTTGTAGGTCGATGTGACAATGAGTAGGCACGTTCCATGCTCATTTGGTTTCTAAAGTGCAAACCGTAGCATTGTCACGTGCAAAAGATATTGACTTTATATATATATATATATATATATATATATATATATATATATATATATATATATATATATATATATATATGATCCATCTTTAATACCCGTGCGGGTAGCTACGCGCCTCCTTTTTTTTTTAGTTTCTTACTTTTGTCATGTAGAGGGTTACTTTACCTTGCAAACTGTAAAGTTTCATGCATAGATAGTTAGGTTTGCAATAGCATATTCAAAAATACGGTTATATACGTATCTGTTGTGTATTTTTCACAAATTTACTTTTTTAGTCGCATAGTTACTTTTTTATCAAAATAGTTACTTTTTTATCAAAATAGTTACTTTTTTTTATAGCAGGACTACTTTTCTAACCAAAAGAGTTACTTTTTTGGTTGTCGGGTAGAGAACTCCAGGTTACCCGCGCGGGTATTAAATGTATATATATATATATATATATATATATATATATATATATATATATATAGAGCGAGAGAGAGAGAGAGAGAGAGAGAGAGTTAGGCTAGAATACACTCGAGTGTACAGATCGCATGAATACACTCAAGTGTATTTACATATCAAGACTATTTTTTATAAAATGTAAACCATTGATCTTCACCGTCATACTATAACTAGGCTACATACAAATTTTGAGCTCATTTGGATGAGTGTAAGTCACTCATCCAAGGGCAACAAAATCGACACGCGAAACTAATTTGAAATGCATAATTGTGCGGTCTTTATAAAATGACCTATAAATGTCTAAATGTACTCAAAGTTTGCATATGAGCTATTCACAAGATGTTTAAGAAGATCAACGGATTAGATTTTTGAAAAAAAAATTTCATCATGAAAAACTACTTGAGTGTATTCTGCTCCGAATACACTCGAGTGTATTATAGCCTGACTCTCTCTCTCTATATATATATATATATATAGAGAGAGAGAGAGAGAGTCAGGCTATAATACACTCGAGTGTATTCAGAGCAGAATACACTCAAGTAGTTTTTCATGATGCAATATTTTTTTCAAAAATCTAATCTGTTGATCTTCTTAAACATTATGTGAATAGCTCATACGCAAAATTTGAACACATTTGGACATTTATAGGTCATGTTATAATGACCGCAAAAATTATACATTTCAAATTAGTTCCACGCGTCGATTTTGTTGCCCTTGGATGAGTGACTTATACTCATCCAAATAGGCTCAAAATTTGTATGTAGTCTAGTTATAGTATGACAATGAAGATCAATTATTTGCATTTTATAAAAAATAGTCTTGATATACAAACAAACTTGAGTATATTCGTGTGTTCTGTACACTCGAGTGTATTCTAACTGACTATATATATATATATATACCCGAACATGACTTTGAGTTAAGTAAGAAACGAGTGCAACTAGGCGAAGAATAGATAGCAAACCCAAACTTGTCCATTCAAAGCAAACTACTCTACCCGTCGTTTATGCATTTATCCCGTTTTACTGGTCTCCATGGTTTTATGGACTTTTCTGAGGCGAATAGGAGTCCAATGCCGGTCAGAAAAGAGAGCTCCAGCTAGAGTCATATTCTCTTCCACCTTTTTATAAACTCCTAAACCTATTCAAACTACTTAAGAAATATCCTATACATACATAATACGGTCCTAAACATCGGACTGGGCTGGTCCAATCTGACATGTCCGTACTCACGTAACCCAATCCATGTTGTTAATACGGGTGGGCTGGGCCTAAGATTTTGGCCCAGATTTTTATAAGGGGGGGTCATGGTCAAGGTAATCCAGACCCAAAAATCAAGATACCCATGTTAGTTATATACATGTGTATATGTAACCAGACGATATGCATCTTTTGTAAGATTCGTTTGACTACAAACTTTCAGAATGACATTTGATTAATATATATTTATTCACTCATATGAAGTAGACTATAAGAGCAATACACTAGAGTAAATCTAGAATATACACATTGATTTTGCATGTAACTTGTTCAAAATAATTTATACAAATTAAAATAAAAAATTGGATTTATACTACTTACATTTGTTCCACAAATCACCTCAGTCAAACATTACTGGACCATTAATTGAGATACAGATGTGCATCTTCTATTCGATACAGACTATTCACATAAATAAATGGGTTATGAGTGTGATTTTAAATGTGTCTAATCTATATTATGTGTTTCATCTATTGAATTTATATATCAAATTGTAAGTGTATTAGTTTATCTAATGATGCTTATAGATTACATGTGTCTAGTGGAACACATTTCAAAAACTATGTTAATATTTTGTCTTATGTAATGTTGAAAATATTTTCATTTACTATGTTATCTGGGTGGGCCCGAATCCGACACGAAACCCAACTATATTATGTGAATCGGGTATGGACCAAGTTTTCTAAACAATATTAGGGTTTAAACTCGGCCCGAAACCCAGTTAAAAATATAGATTTGGGCATGAACTTGCCAAAACCCACTCCTCGCAAGAACAGTTTTGGGTGTCTTTGTCACAAGTTGGGCATTCTTTGCTCTTCCTCTCAGTTGTTGGTAGTTGGCTCCAGCATAATCTCAGCTCACCAATTTCAAGAAGGTTGTAGTTCACTCGTGGGTCACTCTTTCTCTTGTTCAACTATCGATATTGGGGGGTTGGGGGTGTCTGTGTGTGTTAGGCATGTAGACCCTCATGTAAAATGTAATTTGATATAACTTGTTGTAACCCATCAACTTATATATATATATATATATATATATATATAAAAGAGAAAAAAAAAGGAGTGGAGCGGCTCATTCCAAAATTCCCGACATTTAAATTTTCCTTCGGCTCTTCTCTCTAACAGGTTGGTTGCTCGACTAATTCATAGCGCCGTAGCACTCACATTCAGATATATAATTCGCAAATATAAGCAACAACTTGTCATTCCTTGCGCGTGTTAGGAAGAAACAACAAAGTTGGCAAGCGAGAGGCAACCCAAATAAAACAAACCACCACCAATCTGGAACTGAAAGGGTAAAAAAATAAAAAATAAACAAAAATATGGATCTATGCCCTTTGAAGAATCTACATCCTGCAATCAATCCCACTTTCTTAGGCAAAGTCCACTCACATCCAGATAATCAATTCTCAACTTTCACAACAGACAGTAAGAAGAATTTTTCTTTTTTTTTTTAAAAACATAACAACAACTCATTATTTCTTGCTTAAAAATGATGAAGGTGGTAAAAAGAAACAACAAAGTTGGCGAGTGGGTCTTTGCTTTGTTTCGTTATGCAGTTGTCGACTCACTATGAATCTACTCTTACATTGCTCCTTGTGCTCGACCCTAAATTGTTACATCCAATTCATGTATTTGCACAATTGGAATAGGAATCAGCTATTTATCAAAACAAAACAAAAAAAGATCGGTGAGGTTTGTTTGATGTCTGCCTCTAGATCTCTTAATTTCCTGATCGGGTCTTTAGCAACCTACGTTCAGAATCTTCAAATGTCGCTTGCAGTAAATGTTACCCTATTTCCTCACTCCTTGTTTGAATACAGATCATATGTGGATGGCAGTACGAGCGCTTGTGTTAGAGAGAGAGAATATAAATGCTATTTTTTATTTCATTGAAATAATGCAAAATGTGTTAAATAAATCCAAATGTCAACCAACACGCCCTAGCTTAACAGCCTAGATAGAAGGGACTGTCCATTATAATATAAACAGGTTTCACAAGGTAAGCATATATGTATTCACCTTACACAGATCCCCAGCAAAATAAAAAGGACCATTTCAGCTTGTACTCTCGTTTTCAATCTTCTTGTTATACATGGGAAGAATGCAGCAGCTGTAGGCGCATAATATTCTCTCATTCGTAGAGTAAAATTCTACCCATAACCCTCCACGTTCCTGGGAGCCTACCCGGTCCTCGGGACTGGGCTCCTACTGCACCAAATGTGCATGTCAGTAATTAAAACAATAAAAGATGAGGGAAGTCGAAGAGAGAGAAAATGTTTTTGTTCATAATTTTCAATCCGGATCATATTTTGAAATAAAATAAATTGTATTAGAATCCTTGTAAAAAATACTTTTCAACGAGACTAGTGTTGACATATTTTGAAATAATGATAATATGCGAGAAACATACTACCATATATTAGGATAGCATACACATGTTCTGGATACAGACGTACAGTACTCGTGAGTATTGTACTTTTGATTTATGCTTGATATATAATTTGTTAGGTATTGTACTTATGCGTCAATAACTGAGTTGAAATTAACATGTGGGTACAATACTTATGGTTGCATTTTATAGGTGATTTTTGACCTGATGTGCATTATACTTTTGAGATCATTAACAAGTAGGTACTCAACTTATGTCTGCATTATGTAAAAGAAATTGTCCATATGACTAATGTTGTTATGCGATTCCGAAGGTACTGTACTTATACTTCTACATCATTTATACGATTATGCTTGATTTTATAATTGAGTAAGTATTGTACTTATGCTTGAGTATTAACAAGTGGTTGCAGTACTTATGAATATATAAGTACAGTACTCACGAGTATTGTTGATCCTTTCATTCAAAAGTACAGTACTCACGAGTACTGTAGGTCTGTACCCATAACATGTACATGATATCCTAATATATGGTACTATATTTTTCGCGTAATATCATTATTTCAAAATATGTCAACACTAGTCTCGTTAGAAAAGTATTTTCTACAAGGATTCTAATGCAATTTATTTCGTCAAAAAATCCGTTTCGGATTAAAAGTTATAGACAAAACTATTTTCTCTCTCTGCTCCTTCTCTCACCCTTTATTGCTTTAATTGATGTTAAATGATGTTACAGCAGTTAGTTGGCACAGCAATTGAACAAGGTAATATGGGTGGGATGCTCGTCGCCTGGTGGTCGAGCAGTTGGTAGTTAGATCCATTCATGGCGCCGCTAAAGCAGAGTCCGTCCACTCCCATCCAATTTTCAACGATCACAACAGGTTACAGGCAGCATAAGACAGAAGACAATGTTTCAACTTGGAAATCGTTAATAAATAATAATTAAAGTGACAAAAAAGAAACAACAAAGTTGGAGAATCGTAAGGCAGCTTCAGTAAAAAAAATCCACCGCCAACTCAAAAACAAAGGTTTAGAAGAAAAAAGTTAGAAAAAAATCGGAAGGCAGTTGCACAATCTGCCGCCTGCAATCCTTCGCACTCTATGCGGCGTTCGACCTGGTGGAGGCGTGGTGACCTCAGACGAAACCCAACAAACCTCCTCCCAGATGGAGACGGGGAAACGTGCCCTACTACTACGTTAGGGTCAGATGTCAAAAGCCCGTGTGTCTTATGTGCTCAGGCAGGACTACCGATCCGGAAAATAAAATCTGAATACTCCAAGCCGCCGTCCAATCCTCTTCCTTGTTTATCTCCTCTCTTTCTCATCGTTTTGAGTGAAAATCCTAGATATGGGTTCGTCTAACCCTAGACTTCAAATATAGAAGTCTTTTATAGGATCAAATCCCCAGATCTCGTGAGGAGATCTCTTCTCCCGCAGACTCTGTTTGGGTCTCTGTTTTGGATGAACATGGATCGCAAACCAGCTTTATATTTTTTTCCTTCTTTTGCATAAAAGTCCAGTTTCTAGAAATATTTCTATAGCCTAACTCTTAGCTCCATATGGTTTCAAATTTTGATACAAACATAATATTATCGTCATCTTTACATGAGCAAGAATCTAGGTAGAATCTAAATGGATACATAATCTAAAACTATCTTTTGAATAAAAATTAAATAATTACTAATTTAATCACCTAGGCCACTAGATAAATCAGAACCATCTAAATTTTTCCCTTGATATTATATATCATTATCCATCTATTAAAATTACATTGAGTATTTATTATGAACATGAAATGTTAATTCCCCAAATTTGAACTCCAAAGACCCATATGTGAATCTTAATTGGCTCAATCATGATTGAATAAGGTTCTAGGGCCCCCAAACCATTCCCTGATCTCTCAAAAGATTCATTATCTATTTTTATTTATGGAACTAAAGCATAAATCAATATTCCCTCAGCAGAAGCTTTTATATGATACATAGGTCAACATTACTTTACTTCCTTAATAATGAGACCTGAGTTGGTATAGAGCTGAAACCAATAACTGAAGTCTTCATATTATATATATTCATCACATTATTGTTCACAAGAATAATTCATTCATATTCATCTATAACTGACTACAATCATACACATTTAAGTCATTATGTGTGTATTGGTTGACTAAGTGACTTGTATTACAAATTTTGTGAACTTAATTACATACCTAGCCATGTTAGGTTCATTAGGTCCCTTGGTATACACTTACTAGAAAACTCCACATTAAAAGCTTACATTAGTTATGAAATTGAGGATGTTACAGAGACCTTCATCCCTCTGTGACGTCATTACTTATGGAAAGTGGAGCGTACTTTTTAAAATGTTGAGGGATTGACCGGCATGTTACAAGTAGTGGTTTGATGCTCTGGCATATTAAAGCCATGTTTGGGTAGAAGGAATATTTAAATCTTAATCGTATTTGTCCCTTATCTTACATGTTTTGTCTTATATACAATTTAGTTGAGTCAAAGGGCGATTAAAACAGAGCTGAGTTTCCAAACAAGATTTGAACAGACTACTGACATCTCTCAAGGTGGCAAACTTGCTCTTCAACCCTAACTCAGGTTATTTTGCAAGTAGCACCTCCAACTCAAAACACAAGCAAACCCTAATCACCACTAAAGGTGATTAGCAAGCAACCAAGCACAAGGTTTAGGCAAAACAAACAGGGTAAGCCCAAAACGAAGGTCAGGGTCCTTGCAGGGTCTAAAACCCTTACCATGTATCTTTATTTAGTATATGGTTACTCACACACTGAGTAATCTAAGTCTGAATCTAAATCTGATGTCCTTGTTGTCTAGATACATCTTAATTTGAAACTCTAATTTATTAGAATGACCTCATTGATAATAATTATATGCCAACTGAGTCTAGAGGCTTAGGGAAAATTTTTGAATTACATATAGAAAGACTGAGCATGTGAAGTACCTTAAGTCAAGTACAAAATATCTAAAAACATGAATTCTGACAAGATGATTTAAGCTTTATAAGATCTTATTAAATCTGATCTTACCCTAAATCTTAATATTTACATATGAGCCTACACCTTACAACTTAAACCTTAAAATAGCAATCTTACATAATCTTATCTTGAAATTAAATCATAACTTAATGCATCATAATACATATTATCATCATAAGTCAATTAACAACACATTCTGTAACATCGCAGGATTTGAGGCCTCAGGTATAATGATCTTATAAGGAATGATTGGACTATCCATATCACCAAGGTGCACCTCTTTTTCCGAGAGCCCATCTCTAAAGAACTCCATAGTTAAGCATGCTCAGCTTGGAGTAGTACTAGGATGGGTGACCAGTCAGGAAGTTGATCCTGGCTTGTGCCTCAGTAAGGACAAAGTGCACAGTTAAGGCTAGTGGTGTCTGTGGGGCTAGTCATCATTCCTAAAACCCTGCTAGAGCCTTGGGTAGTGGCCCAGACATTACAAATGGTATCAGAGCCATAACCCCTCCAGTAGGTGGGGCCCACATGGGCATGTGACATGTTAGTCTTGAGCCGTGCGGTCCAGGCATGTAGTAAAGGGTTGTCCATGGTTGACGTAGCCACTATTACACTGGTATTCTGTGATCGGGAGATGGGTGTCCATGGGCCATTCTGGGTCTACACTGAAATGGGACAATGTTATGAGGCCTTATAGTTGAGCCTTGACAGGGACGTCAAGAGTCTAAGTGGGGGAGATTGTAACGTCGCAGGATTTGATGCCTCAGATATAATGATCTTATAAGGAATGATTGGACTACCCATATCACCAAGGTGCACATCCTTAACAGAGAAAAACCCAATTCTCCTGTTGCGGCCTATACAACATCAATCACATAGTTGGAGTCTCCAAGGATGTAACATCCCTGACCTGGGTTATGAGTTAACCCTAGGTATTTTGCCTAAATATGTGATTAAATCTTTGTGATTAACTCTGAGCATGTAATTAAGTTTCTCAGAAACATATATTTCAGTATTTGCTCCTTTTTATTTAAAGTTGAAGCATTGTTTTGATATACAGGGACCTATGTGCAATTTACCCAGTTAAAAGGGTTAGTTTGCAATTTTCACATGTTTAGATGTTCCTCTAATGATGAGACATCATGAGAATCTTTTTGGTAAAGTTTGAGGGATTTCCCAAGCTAGGGCACCAAGGTGCAGCTGTGGAAGCAATCCCAGTGCTTGAAACCTTAAATTGGGGTAAAATGCAATTTACCCAAATTAAGGGATACAAATTGTGAAATATGTCATCTAATGTATCATTTTAGACTTTTGACATCATTTAGAGAAGAAATGATGAGGAAGTCACCTCAATTGAATTATCAAGTTATGAGACATGCCTTGTGATTGAATAATCAGGGTATATGTGTAATATTTCTTTATGTATGTACCTCATTATTAGCTGCTCTCCTTTACCTTCTTTTCCTAAGACCTTAAGAGAAGATTTGTCCTTAGAATAAAGAGGAAGGGACGATCAAGTAAAGAAGGAGGGACCTAATTGGAATTATGGACAACTTATGAACTAATGTTGAAAATCCTACCCCATGTATATAAGCTCTCCTTCCCTTAGTTGCAAGGGAACTCACCCTTCGTTCCCTTACTGTTTCATTTCACCAAAGACGACCAAGGATTGCCTTGGATCTAAGGAGGACGACCAAGGGGTGCAAGGTAGGTTTAAACCCCTCTTCTTGCCTAATTCCATGGTTAAAACTCGAATTCAAGGCCATCTTCATGGCTAACTCTTGAAACCCTACCTTTCTAGCCATCTCTTTTCATCCTTCCTTGGAGTTTTCACCTTGGCCAACTTGTGGGAACTCAAGGACGCCATTAGAGCTTGGAGCTTGAAAGCTTGGAGCTCAATAAGCAAGCTTTAGGCGGGTTTTATAACTCTAAACCCATGCTTTACTATGTGCATCTTTATATGCATTTTGATGATAGCTCTTAGTGTTTCCCTACTTTTCCCTGCTATGTTGCAAGCAAACCCATGGGATATTCATACTGTTCTTGAGCTAGGAGATGAAGGCGTGATTTCCAAGAAAAACCCACCGCTTTTCACTTCCTTAAACGGTCTCAAAAGTTTTCTCTCTCGGACTCAAGACCGTGAGGTGAGAAAACGGTCTCGAGACCGCGACAGGGCAAAAGGTCTCCAAGACCGTTTGACCCCATTGACCGAGCGTGGACCGTATACTACATTTGTTTCTAATTATATAGGCTAATTACCCTCAAAATTTGGGAGGCTAACTCCAAGGGAATCAGGAGATATGACCTTTTTACGTGACAACTTTATTTGAATTTATTCCTGATTTTCAAACGGTCTGAAATTGCCTTTTTGGGCAAACGGTCTCAAGACCGTGTAAGGTCGTTGACCAGGCGTTGACCGTATGAGATTACTGTTCAAAATTATGTTAATTAACAACTCACCAAGTTTGATGGTCTAATTCCAAACGGGCTAAGAGTTGAAGGGTGAATACTAGGGCTAACCCTAGATGAAATCAGTACTGAAATTATGGTGACCTAATTTAGGGTTTTTAGGGTTGATTGACCTAAACGGTCTCAAGACCGTTTAGGGGTCCCCCAAACGGTCTCAAGACCGCGAGGGCAATCAACCAAGACCGTTTGGAGGTCTGGGGTCAAGGATAGTTGACCAATTGAATGTACAATTACACCAAGTTACATTGCAATTAAATATTGACATGATCATCAACTCAATGGGTCAGACCTTGATGAATTTGCACTAGAATCCAAAATTGGATGGGCAAACGGTCTCAAGACCGTTTGGAACTCATCCAAACGGTCTCAAGACCGAGAGGACAATCACCCAAGACCGTTTGAAGGTCTAGGGTTAAGTATTTTGACCAATTGGGGACCTAATTGCAAATAAGTTATCAATTGATTAAAATACTGATTTGGTAACCCAATCATGGTTCAATCTCTATCAAATCACCTTAGATTTTAATGAAATCTTGGGAAAATGGTCTCAAGACCATGTGGGGTCCACCCAAATGACCTCAAGACCGTTTGGGCCAAGTTTGGTCCCAATTGGAGCTCAATTGAAAGGTTCAACCTTGTGTTGAGTCACATTGTTGAGTATTGATGGGTGAACATTGATAGACCCTAATTGAATCGACTTCAACCCTAATTGGTCAACCATTATGGGTCAATTGAATGACCAAGTAATCAAGAATAATCTTAATTGACTCAATCCATAAGTGGTCAACATAGATTTGACCTTTTGAGGGCTTCAACATCGGTTGACATCACCGATTGCTTTGTTGATTTTGTTGATGGATCAAGCGGCTGAGACCTTGTGAGCCTCGCGGTCTCAAGACCGTGAGAGGGCTCGCGGTCTCAAGACCGTGAGGGGGCTCATGGTCTCAAGACGGAGAGGAGGCTCGTGGTCTCAAGACCGCGAAGGGCCTCGCGGTCCTGAGGTCAAACTAGCTAAACGGTCTTCATGACCCTCGCGGTCTTAGCCTCAATTGGATTCTTCGCGGTCTTGAATGTCTGATGGCTCGCGGTCTTGAAGCCTAAGGGGGCTCGCGGTCTTGAGGTTAGGAGGAGGCTCGCGGTCTTGGAAAGTCAAAGTAGGCAAACGGTCAACACTTTCAACCGATCTCAACTCAATTGATGATTAATGATTGAAATCAATCAATGTGATTCAAGGTTGACCTCATTCAATCATTTGATGATGTAAATGGTTCAATGTTGCCCAATTCAAACCCTAATGATAATCTAGGATAGTAAGGGGTTAATTAACTAAGGTTTTGACCATAATGATGATCAAGGGGGTGAATTACCAAAATACCCCTGAAGGGTCAATTGAGTTATACCTTGCTCAATTCAAACTCTAATTACATGAGAATGATGTTTTTAGTCATAATGACTCTATCTAGCTTGATCTAGTCTAATGTTATCATCAACCATTCGTATGATGAAAGAGAGAGTACTCTAGAGAGAGAAAGTACCCTAGAGAGAGAAAGTAACTCTAATCACATAATGGTGATGCTTTTGGCTATGATAGCCTATGATGACTCAATCCAACCTGTTTTAGAGTGATGTTGACATCACCTAGCATTATGATGAGAGAGAAAGTACTTCTAGAGAGAGAAAGTACCCTTTTTAAGTGGAAACTCAAGTAAAGCATCTCCAATGCACATAAGTGAGCATAATTAGGGTATGGTCCACCCGTGTGAGGTCATAGAAACCCTAATTATAATAAATGATGAACTCTTAACTAATCTAAGAGCATCAATGAAGATGTTACTCATACATGATGATGTTATGAGTTTAATTCACCTTGATGTGAATAGTAAACCCTAATTCAAGGGTGATGACATGTAATGTGAATAGTAAACCCTAATTCAAGGGTAATGACATGCTTTTGAGCAATAAACTCTATTTGATTTAAATTAAAGATTTAACTCTTATGACAAGAGTAGGAAGTACATTCCTTATTGTTGCATTACCTTTATCAGATGTATTAACCATGCAGGTTCTGATATGAAGGTAATCATATCCAGGTATGAATGTTGATGTTATATTCATTAAAGGCATGTTGTTAGCCTTATGAATAAGTAAAGTAATCTGATGCCTTGCCAGTGGCATCCTATGCTGATAATGGGCTATGAGAGCCATGAATACCATTAAGGTCATGCCTTAGAGATGACTTGTGATGAGGATAATGAGAAATAATGATTGATATGAGTTAGGTCTGTTACATTTAGTATTCTTCTTTTATAGCTGCTAAGCTACTGTTACTGTTTGAAGAACAATGTATGTTGTTAAAGAATACTGAATGTACCTAACTAATCAAGTATAATGTAGAGCCCTGATCATAGATCCATCATTGTCAGAAATTAAGTGATGGTGAAACAGGTTTTCCTTAGGGAACTCCTGGAGCACATACTTTTGAGTATGTGGGGTACATGGATGTGTAGAACCTTACATCCTAGTGTAGGAAAGTGATGTAGATGTGGAATCCATCCATCCTTCACTATAGTTCCATACCGTATCAGTGGTAGGTAAACATGAAACCTCCTGATGATGAAGAAAGCACAGATATCCGTATCAGTGGTAGGTAAATATGAAACCTCCTGATGACGAAGAGAGTACAGAACGCCACTGTGACTCTAGAATAGCGAAGGACCAGTTTACCCTGGTGAGCTATAGTAGTAGAGACACGAGATGTCCTACAAGTGATCCTCTTACTGACTGAGGAAGGTGAAGGTCATGAGAATCCGGCTCTCTTAATGACCTATGTATGATACTGATGCGGCTTCTCAGCGATCAGTTGGAGTATGAGTGGTAAGCCTCATCTCCACAGGGCATAATGTTGTTTGTAAAACATAATCAACCATGTAGTATAACTTGTTAGAGATGACTCCAAGTTAGTTGATTGATGTTACATTGCAATAATGTTGATATTCTCCATATCTCCTAAATTGTAGAGATCTTGTTATACCTGCAACTGTTATAGAATGCTTTGAAGGCTTTACTGTTTAAAATAATCTTTGATGTTATAATAAAGCTTCTGGAAAAGAGTTATAACTCTCGCTGGGACAATTATGTATAATTGTCTCACCCCGTAGGCTTCAACTTTTTAGGTGGACGTCGGAGACGAAGGAACCAGCCTACAGGTGACCAGTCTCAGCAGCAGCAGCACCAGGGGCAGCAGTAATCTCAGGTGGAGATTTGTCCTGCCATGTGGTGTAGTTAGAGTCAGTCCTATGTGTCCTCTGTACTCTCAGGTCTTGGAGTCTTTTGTATAGTGATCTTGAGATTTTATATCTTGATGTATATAATTACTCGAGAAGTAATTATCCTGAGATGTCAACAATTTATCTCTCTTTATGAAAGAAGCTTTTATGGATTCAAGCTCTTGTCACGAAAAGTTTTAATTTCCCGTGATTTTTGTCTTCCGCTGATTACCGATTCACTTCCGCTAAGTTTTAATCGTGTTTATGTTATGGTTTGGAGATCAGAGCCCACAACTAGTGGTATCAGAGCTCCAGGTTCAGTCGAGTCTACAGAGGCATAGGACTTAGGATGTCGAGTCTACCTTTAGTACTCCTTCCTCATCTAATAGAATCTTCTGCTCCTCAGGAAAAGAAGATACATAAGAATGTCAGAACATCATGATGAGCACGTGGCAGAGAGTAGTGCTAGTGCGCCTCGAGGCGGTGCAAGAGTTCCGAGAATAGAACAACCTGCACCTGAGTCGCCAAGAGAGCCACCCCAGTTCGACCCAGCTGACATGAGTGATCCAGCTGTACAGACGATGTTCAGGCAGTTCATGACTGCCATGACACATATAACCGATAGGATGCCCATTCCTGCACCTAGGGCACCTGTCCAGCCTGAAGTACAAGGTATTGGTAAGACATTCGAACGACTTCGTCGTGTCGGAGCTACCGAGTACTTCAGAACCGCCGACCCTGCAGATGCTGACTTATGATTGACATAGTTGGAGAAGGCTTTCAGGATTCTTATGATTCCAAAAGCTGAGAAGGTTAGACATGCAATCTATCTTCTCAAAGGTAGTGCTGGTCACTGGTGGAACATGGAAGAGCAGAAGAGACCTGGAGTAGAGTTCTCATGGGAAGAGTTTTGTCGGGAATTTATCAATAGATATTTTCCAAAGACCTTCCTAGATGAGAAGATCTCTCAGTTTGAGAAACTAAGGCAGGGTATGATGAACATTAGTGAGTATGAAGCTAAGTTTATGGAGTTGTTGCGGTTCTGTCCGCACATGGCTGCTACGGATGAGGAAAGAATCAGAAGATTCGAGAAGGGTTTGAATTCTGATATGTCAACCCCTGTGTCTGCCTTAGAAAATAGAGAGAGATTCTCTACCTTCGTTGAGTCAGTCCGAAGGATAGAGAGATCTGTGGTTGAGAAAAGACAAACCCATAAAAGATATCCACAGTTCTAGGGTTCTTCATCTAGGGATTCCAAGAAACCTAGATTCTCTGAACCTAACCCTCCACCACCCAGATCGAGTTTTCAAACTCAATGGACACCAAGCAGAGGTAGAGGGCGGAGTCAACCGCTTCAAGGGACGCACAGTTCTGCATCAGTGTCAGTTACTGGACCACCCAGACCACAGCAACAGGAGAAGAGTTGCTACAACTGTGGTAAGGTGGGACACTTGATGAAGGATTGCCGTTCTAGGCCTGTCGGTGTGACACAACAAACCCCGAGACAGAATCAACAGGGATCTCAGAATAGACAACATCAAGGAGCAGCTCGAGGACGTGGACAAGCGTCTCAAGCTGGATCATCAGCACCACCTCAACACCAGGCGACTGCGAGGTTCTATGCTATGAACCAACCTGAGGCAATGGTCGATCCACGGGTAGTGGCAGGTCAGATGAAACTTTTATATTCTGATATGTCTATATCCTGTGTTGTATCCGTTCTGATTGATCCGGGTGCTACACACTCTTTCATCACTCATGAAGTGATTTGTAACTGCAATGTGACTGTTATCCATAGAGCAGATAGTTTGTTGTTAGAGACTCCGTTGAGTGGGTCTGCCGTTTTGCAGGAGGTATGTTCTCCCTGCATCCTTTTCTTTTCTGACCATCGCATTCAAGTGGATCTTATACCACTTGATATGCAGGGATTTGATATAATCCTCGGGATGGATACCTTAGAAAGGTATAGAGTTGTCTTGGATTGTGAGTCCAAGTTGGCTGTGTTTGCTAATGAAAGCAACACATGGATCTTTCAAGGTGAAAGAAAGATTCTGCCCACCTGTCTTGTGTCAGCTATGGTTGCTGATAAGCTGTTGAGGCAAGGATGTTATGCATTCTTAGCCCATGTGGTAGATGTTACCAAGGAAAGGACCAATCCTGCTAAGGTTCCCATAGTCGGGGAATTCGAGGATGTGTTTCCTGAAGAACTTCCTGGTATACCACCACCTCGGGAGATTGATTTTGAAATTAATCTGATCCCAGATACGAAACCCATAGCTCAAACTCCGTATAGGATGGTGCCTGCCGAGATGGCAGAACTCAAGAAACAGCTTCAAGAGCTACTTGAGAGAGGTTTTATCCGACCGAGTACTTCACCTTGGGGTGCTCCGGTCTTGTTTGTTAAAAAGAAAGATGGGTCAATGCGGTTGTGCATCGACTATAGACAACTCAATAAAGTAACAATAAAGAATAAGTATCCTCTGCCGAGGATTGATGATCTCTTTGACCAGTTGCGTGGTGCAACAGTCTTTTCAAAAATAGACTTGAGGTCTGGATATCACCAACTCCGCATTAAGGATAGTGACATATCCAAGTCTGCCTTTAGGACAAGATATGGTCACTATGAAATCACGGTTATGTCGTTTGGACTAACCAATGCACCAGCTGCATTTATGGAACTCATGAATAGAGTTTTTCGACCTTTCCTTGATCAGTGTGTTGTCGTCTTCATAGATGACATACTGATTTATAGTAAGGATGCCCGGCAGCATGAGCAGCATCTTCTCCAAGCTTTGACCTTGCTAAGAGAACATAAGCTGTACGCTAAGTTTAGCAAGTGTGAGTTCTGGCTGCCGGAGGTATCTTTTCTTGGACATGTAATATCCGCCTCGGGAATTCGTGTTGACCCTACAAAGGTAGAATCTATTCTACAATGGGAACAACCAAAGACACCGACGGAGATTCGAAGTTTCTTGGGATTAGCTGGCTATTATCGAAGGTTCATTAAGAACTTTAGTTCTATAGCTTTACCTTTGACCAAGTTGACCCGGAAAGATGTTCCTTTTTCTTGGAGTGATAAGTGTCAACAATCTTTCCAGTTACTGAAGGAGAGGTTGACAAGTGCACCTGTGCTAGTGCTACCTGAACAAGGAAAAGGATATGTAGTTTTATGTGATGCTTCCAAGAATGGGCTTGGATGTGTGTTGATGCAGGATAAACAAGTGATTTCTTTTGCTTCCCGACAGCTTAAGAAACATGAGGAGAATTATCCAACACACGATTTAGAGTTAGCTGCTGTGGTTCATGCCTTGAAGATCTGGAGGCATTATCTCTATGGAGAAACATTCCAGATTTTCACAGACCACAAAAACCTTAAGTATATCTTCTCTCAGCATGAGCTCAACATGAGGCAACGTCATTGGATGGAGTTAATCAAGGACTATGACTATACAATTGATTACCATCCAGGCAAGGCCAATGTTGTTGCAGATGCCTTGAGTAGGAAATCAGCAACATCAACCATGAATAGAGCACAACTAAACTCTTTAGTATGCTCTAGAAGAGATATGCTTATCTCTTTAAGGCAAGACAATGTACAGTTGAAGGTGTCATTGTTAACCGGTTTGTTAGCTGAGATGCATATTAAACCTACTCTAAGGGAGCAGATTAAAGAGGCACAACTAGGTGATGCTGCAGTTCAACATATAAGATCTGAGTATGGAAATGAGAAGCTAGATGGTTTTCATGACTCAAAAGATCAAGTAGCTTGTTATAATGGAAGAATGATAGTTCCCGATGTGGACAACTTGAGAAAGTTAGTCCTGGAAGAAGCCCATTCTTCCATGTATGCTATGCATCCAGGGAGCACCAAGATGTATCGGAATTTGAAAGATCTGTATTGGTGGTCTGGAATGAAGAAGGATGTTGCAGAGTTTGTTCTGAGGTGTCCTGTGTGTCAGCAAGTTAAAGCTGAACACCAGAAGCCTGCAGGAACAATGCAACCTTTACCCATATCACAGTGGAAGTGGGACCATGTGACCATGGACTTTGTTGTTGGCCTACCCAGGACAAGCAAAGGACATGATTCCATTTGGGTAATTGTTGATAGGTTGACTAAGACATCACATTTCTTACCTGTCAAAACAACCTATTCTGCTGAAAGGTTATCAGAGTTGTATGTTCAAGAGATAGTGCGTTTGCACGGAGTTCCTGTCACAATAGTTTCTGACAGAGGTCCTCAGTTTACGAGTCGTTTTTGGGAACAGTTACACAGAGCCTTAGGAACCAAGCTAAGGTTTAGTACGGCCTTTCATCCGCAGACTGATGGACAGTCAGAAAGGACCATACAGACCCTAGAAGACTTGTTGAGAGCATGTATTCTCCAGTTCACCGGAAGTTGGGATCTACACCTAAGCTTGATAGAGTTTGCCTATAACAATAGCTATCAGCATAGTATTGATATGGCACCTTATGAAGCCTTATATGGTAGACGTTGTAGATCACCTTCGTGTTGGTTTGAAACTGGTGAGCATCAGTTGTTAGGTCCTGACCTTGTGCAGCAAACCACAGAAAAGATTAAAGTAATACAACATAAGATTAAGACTGCTTAGGATAGGTAGAAATCTTATGCTGATAAACGTCGTAGACCTTTAGAGTTCCAGGTTGGAGACAAAGTGTATCTTAAGGTCTCACCTTGGAAAGGGGTCCTTCGTTTTGGAAGGAAAGGGAAGTTAGCTCCTAGATATATGGGGCCTTATCCAATCATTGAACGGATTGGAAAGGTAGCATATGAACTAGAGCTTCCCCCAGAATTACAGAGGTTACATCCTGTGTTTCACATTTCTATGTTGAAGAAATGTCACCCAGACACCGAGTCAGTTCTACAACCTATGGAGGTAGAATTGAATGATGACATATCCTATGAGGAGGGACCAGTGTCAATCCTTGATAAACGAATTAAAAACTTAAAGAAGAAAGATATAAGTCTTGTGAAAGTCCTCTGGAACCATCGTGGTGTTGAAGAAGCCACTTGGGAGTTAGAGGATGAGATGAGAAGGAAGTGTCCTACCCTTTTCTCTTAGTATGTTTTATCGATTTTGGGGACGAAATCCTTGTAAGGGGTGAATAATTTGTAACATCCCTGACCTGGGTTATGAGTTAACCCTAGGTATTTTGCCTAAATATGTGATTAAATCTTTGTGATTAACTCTGAGCATGTAATTAAGTTTCTCAGAAACATATATTTCAGTATTTGCTCCTTTTTATTTAAAGTTGAAGCATTGTTTTGATATACAGGGACCTATGTGCAATTTACCCAGTTAAAAGGGTTAGTTTGCAATTTGCACATGTTGAGATGTTCCTCTAATGATGAGACATCATGAGAATCTTTTTGGTAAAGTTTGAGGGATTTCCCAAGCTAGGGCACCAAGGTGCAGCTGTGGAAGCAATCTCAGTGCTTGAAACCTTAAATTGGGGTAAAATGCAATTTACCCAAATTAAGGGATAAAAATTGTGAAATATGTCATCTAATGTATCATTTTAGACTTTTGCCATCATTTAGAGAAGAAATGATGAGGAAGTCACCTCAATTGAATTATCAAGTTATGAGACATGCCTTGTGATTGAATAATCAGGGTATATGTGTAATATTTCTTTATGTATGTACCTCATTATTAGCTGCTCTCCTTTACCTTCTTTTCCTAAGACCTTAAGAGAAGGTTTGTACTTAGAATAAAGAGGAAGGGACGATCAAGTAAAGAAGGAGGGACCTAATTGGAATTATGGACAACTTATGAACTAATGTTGAAAATCCTACCCCATGTATATAAGCTCTCCTTCCCTTAGTTGCAAGGGAACTCACCCTTCGTTCCCTTACTGTTTCATTTCACCAAAGACGACCAAGGATTGCCTTGGAGATAAGGAGGATGACCAAGGGGTGCAAGGTAGGTTTAAACCCCTCTTCTTGCCTAATTCCATGGTTAAAACTCGAATTCAAGGCCATCTTCATGGCTAACTCTTGAAACCCTACCTTTCTAGCCGTCTCTTTTCATCCTTCCTTGGAGTTTTCACCTTGGCCAACCTGTGGGAACTCAAGGACGCCATTAGAGCTTGCAGCTTGAAAGCTTGGAGCTCAAGAAGCAAGCTTTAGGCGGGTTTTATAACTCTAAACCCATGCTTTACTATGTGCATCTTTATATGCGTTTTGATGATAGCTCTTAGTGTTTCCCTACTTTTCCCTGCTATTTTGCAAGCAAACCCATGGGATATTCGTACTGTTCTTGAGCTAGGAGATGAAGGCGTTATTTCCAAGAAAAACCCACCGCTTTTCACTTCCTTAAACGGTCTCAAAAGTTTGCTCTCTCGGACTCAAGACCGCGAGGTGAGCAAACGGTCTTGAGACTGCGACAGGGCAAACGGTCTCCAAGACCGTTTGGCCCCATTGACCGAGCGTGGACCGTATAAGAAATTTGTTCCTAATTATATAGGTTAATTACCCTCAAACTTTGGGAGGCTAACTCCAAGGGAATCGGGAGATATGACCTTTTTAAGTAACAAATTTATTTGAATTTATTCCTGATTTTCAAACGGTCTTAAATTGCCTTTTTGGGCAAACGGTCTCAAGACCGTGTAAGGTCGTTGACCAGGCGTTGACCGTATGAGATTACTGTTCAAAATTATGTTAATTAACAACTCACCAAGTTTGATGGTCTAATTCCAAACGGGCTAAGAGTTGAAGGGTGAATACTAGGGCTAACCCTAGATGAAATCAGTACTGAAATTATGGTGACCTAATTTAGGGTTTTTAGGGTTGATTGACCTAAACGGTCTCAAGATCGTGAGGGCAATCAACCAAGACCGTTTGGAGGTCTGGGGTCAAGGATAGTTGACCAATTGAAGGTACAATTACACCAAATTACATTGCAATTAAATATTGACATGATCATCAACTCAATGGGTCAGACCTTGATGAATTTGCACTAGAATCCAAAATTGGATGGGCAAACGGTCTCAAGACCGTTTGGAACTCATCCAAACGGTCTCAAGACCGAGAGGACAATCGCCCAAGACCGTTTGAAGGTCTAGGGTTAAGTATTTTGACCAATTGGGGACCCAATTGCAAATAAGTTATCAATTGATTAAAATACTGATTTGGTAACCCAATCATGGTTCAATCTCTATCAAATCACCTTATATTTTAATGAAATCTTGGGCAAACGGTCTCAAGACCATGTGGGGTCCACCCACATGACCTCAAGACCGTTTGGGCCAAGTTTGGGCCCAATTGGAGCTCAATTGAAAGGTTCAACCTTGTGTTGAGTCACATTGTTGAGTATTGATGGGTGAACATTGATAGACCCTAATTGAATCGACTTCAACCCTAATTGGTCAACCATTATGGGTCAATTTAATGACCAAGTAATCAAGCATAATCTTAATTGACTCAATCCATAAGTGGTAAACATAGATTTGACCTTTTGAGGGCTTCAACATCGGTTGACATCATCGATTGCTTTGTTGATTTTGTTGATGGATCAAGCGGCCGAGACCTTGTGAGCCTCGCGGTCTCAAGACCGTGAGAGGGCTCGCGGTCTCAAGACCGTGAGGGGGCTCACGGTCTCAAGACCGAGAGGAGGCTCGCGGTCTCAAGACCGCGAAGGGCCTCGCGGTCCTGAGGTCAAACTAGCTAAATGGTCTTCATGACCCTCGCGGTCTTAGCCTCAATTGGAGTCTTCGCGGTCTTGAATGCCTGATGGCTCGCGGTCTTGAAGCCTAAGGGGGCTCGCGGTCTTGAGGTTAGGAGGAGGCTCGCAGTCTTGGAAAGTCAAAGTAGGCAAACGGTCAACACTTTCAACCGATCTCAACTCAATTGATGATTAATGATTGAAATCAATCAATGTGATTCAAGGTTGACCTCATTCAATCATTTGATGATGTAAATGGTTCAATGTTGCCCAATTCAAACCCTAATGATAATCTAGGATAGTAAGGGGTTAATTAACTAAGGTTTTGACCATAATGATGATCAATGGGGTGAATTAGCAAAATACCCCTGAAGGGTCAATTGAGTTATACCTTGCTCAATTCAAACTCTAATTACATGAGAATGATGTTTTTAGTCATAATGACTCTATCTAGCTTGATCTAGTCTAATGTTATCATCAACCATTAGTATGATGAAAGAGAGAGTACTCTAGAGAGAGAAAGTACCCTAGAGAGAGAAAGTAACTCTAATCACATAATGGTGATGCTTTTGGCTATGATAGCCTATGATGACTCAATCCAACCTGTTTTAGAGTGATGTTGACATCACCTAGCATTATGATGAGAGAGAAAGTACTTCTAGAGAGAGAAAGTACTTCTAGAGAGAGAAAGTACCCTTTTAAGTGGAAACTCAAGTAAAGCATCTCCAATGCACATAAGTGAGCATAATTAGGGTATGGTCCACCCGTATGAGGTCATAGAAACCCTAATTATAATAAATGATGAACTCTTAACTAATCTAAGAGCATCAATGAAGATGTTACTCATACATGATGATGTTATGAGTTTAATTCACCTTGATGTGAATAGTAAACCCTAATTCAAGGGTGATGACATGTAATGTGAATAGTAAACCCTAATTCAAGGGTAATGACATGCTTTTGAGCAATAAACTCTATTTGATTTAAATTAAAGATTTAACTCTTATGACAAGAGTAGGAAGTACATTCCTTATTGTTGCATTACCTTTATCAGATGTATTAACCATGCAGGTTCTGATATGAAGGTAATCATATCCAGGTATGAATGTTGATGTTATATTCATTAAAGGCATGTTGTTAGCCTTATGAATAAGTAAAGTAATCTGATGCCTTGCCAGTGGCATCCTATGCTGATAATGGGCTATGAGAGCCATGAATACCATTAAGGTCATGCCTTAGAGATGACTTGTGATGAGGATAATGAGAAATAATGATTGATATGAGTTAGGTCTGTTACATTTAGTATTCTTCTTTTATAGCTGCTAAGCTACTGTTACTGTTTGAAGAACAATGTATGCTGTTAAAGAATACTGAATGTACCTAACTAATCAAGTATAATGTAGAGCCCTGATCATAGATCCATCATTGTCAGAAATTAAGTGATGGTGAAACAGGTTTTCCTTAGGGAACTCCTGGAGCACATACTTTTGAGTATGTGGGGTACATGGATGTGTAGAACCTTACATCCTAGTGTAGGAAAGTGATGTAGATGTGGAATCCATCCATCCTTCACTATAGTTCCATACCGTATCAGTGGTAGGTAAACATGAAACCTCCTGATGATGAAGAAAGCACAGATATCCGTATCAGTGGTAGGTAAATATGAAACCTCCTGATGACGAAGAGAGTACAGAACGCCACTGTGACTCTAGAATAGCGAAGGACCAGTTTACCCTGGTGAGCTATAGTAGTAGAGACACGAGATGTCCTACAAGTGATCCTCTTACTGACTGAGGAAGGTGAAGGTCATGAGAATCCGGCTCTCTTAATGACCTATGTATGATACTGATGTGGCTTCTCAGCGATCAGTTGGAGTATGAGTGGTAGTTCATCTCCACAGGGCATAATGTTGTTTGTAAAACATAATCAACCATGTAGTATAACTTGTTAGAGATGACTCCAAGTTAGTTGATTGATGTTACATTGCAATAATGTTGATATTCTCCATATCTCCTAAATTGTAGAGATCTTGTTATACCTGCAACTGTTTAAAATAATCTTTGATGTTATAATAAAGCTTCTGGAAAAGAGTTATAACTTGAAGGCTTTACTGTTTAAAATAATCTTTGATGTTATAATAAAGCTTCTGGAAAAGAGTTATAACTCTCGCTGGGACAATTATGTATAATTGTCTCACCCCGTAGCCTTCAACTTTTTAGGTGGACGTCGGAGATGAAGGAACCAGCCTACAGGTGACCAGTCTCAGCAGCAGCAGCACCAGGGGCAGCAGTAATCTCAGGTGGAGATTTGTCCTGCCATGTGGTGTAGTTAGAGTCAGTCCTATGTGTCCTCTGTACTCTCAGGTCTTGGAGTCTTTTGTATAGTGATCTTGAGATTTTGTATCTTGATGTATATAATTACTCGAGAAGTAATTATCATGAGATGTAAATAGTTTATCTTTCTTTATGAAAGAAGCTTTTATGGATTCAAGCTCTTGTCACGAAAAGTTTTAATTTCCTGTGATTTTTGTCTTCCGCTGATTACCGATTCACTTTCGCTAAGTTTTAATCGTGTTTATGTTATGGTTTGGAGATCAGAGCCCACAAAGGATGTACTGCTAACATCCTATCATAAGACTTGACACCATTCAGAGACTACTCTCTTACTATCTTGCAGTCATGACACTAACAGATTTCTCAGGGAATAGACACACAGATGCAAGAAGCATCAAACAAAAATACATAGTGTCATCTGATTTACCCGACAGCTTGTTATTACCACATTGAACCCAATTTGTGGGATCTCCACTCTTTTGGGTTGGGTTGCTCTCTTTGCTTCCTCTAGGGTTGAGAGGAAGGTTTGGGCTCGTGCCTTGAGTTGCCTTGGGCTTGGTTGAGCTCTTATGGGCCTTGTTTCCCCTTGTTTGGGTCTTGCCTTGCTTGATTGAGCCCTGTATCGGGCAAGGCTGCTTTGTGTCAGCCATGGGGTATCGCCCATGGGTGTGTTGGCTAAGGTGGTGGTAGTGTGACGACCTTTGACCTTGTTTGACCTCCTTGCTTTGATTGTGTCACCCTAGCTTGGACATGTGGCCAAACCTTGGTTGAGTGGTGGCATGGCATGTGCATGAGGTTTGCAATGTGGTAAAACGTGTGGACAAGTATCCCTTGGTAAGATGACACCTTGCCTTGGTTTAACCTTGACCCTCATCTATATATGCCTTGCCTTTCTTTTCCTTGGGAACCCTTTAGCTCTTTTGTTTCTCTTCCCTCCTTGTATACACGACACACCTTCCTTGGAGAGCTTGGTGGTCGATCCTTTCCCCTTGGTGGAGATCTTTTCTTCTTCCTCTAGCTTGGTGGCTGAACCCTAAGGTGGGTCTTGTTCTTTGGTAAGCATCTTCCCTCTCTCCTTAGTATCTTATTCTCCATCTTGCCTACCCTTCGGCCATGGTGGTTATGGTTCTTGTTCCTTTTCTTGAGGTGGCCGAAAGTGGTGTGCTTGGAGCTAGGAGCTTGAAGCTTGGAGCTTTGGAGCTTGAGGAGTTTGCTTAAGGCGGGTTACATAACTTCTAACCCTAGCTATGCTACCTTATCTATGTTTCATGATTCATATATGTTGATGATCAACCATTGTATGTTATGTTTCTTGCTCTAGTACATGTTGTTGATGTTGTTGATGTTGTTGATGGTTTATATGCCTTTACACTTAGTTGGCCGAACTATAGTTTGGGGTTTTCTTTGGTAGCAATACCCCTTTCTCTCCTTGGTTTATGAGAAGTGAGTTTGAGCTCTAGTGATGTAGGAAATACCCCTCTCTCATTTAAGTTGAGAGGTGAGCTTATATTCTAGTTGCTTGGGCAACACCCTCCTCTCACCATAGATTTGAGAGGTGAGCTTTTGGAGAGATGATGACCTATGTGAGGATGGTTCTTATGGTTACCCAATTTGTGATAGAGGTTGTGCAAAACCCCTCTCTCTTGGTTGTTGAGAGGTGAGTCGATCTTCTTAATCAATTAGGGTTTGGTGCCTTTGTGCTTGAGGTTGAAGATGACCATGTGGGGTTGTGCCTTACACGATATGACCTTGGAAGTAGTGCTGCCCGATAGCCTTGTCTTGGGTTGTACCCTTAACCATTACACTTAGTTGATATGGTTCTCTTGGCTTAAGATAGAGCTTGGGCGACACACCTTATATCTTGTGCTCTGAACGATACATCTTGAGGTAGGGTTGTCGATACCCCTACCTTGTGTTGATCTTTGGCCGATCTAATATGAAGCCTTGTAGGCCATCCTTGTGTTGGGCGATATGGTTTAGTTGTTGTTGTCCGATATGGGTTGAGTGGAAACCCTACTTGTTGCTTTGATAGAGGCTGATATGGAGTGTTTCCCTATTGACCGATAGGCTTCCTTGAGGTGCCTTTGTGTCGCCTATGTCATGAACATGTTGGGAGACACAATGTTGGCTTGGGGCGCCATGATCTCGGCCGATATAGTGGTGAGAATGGGTGCCCATTCAACCCTAACCCTAGCTGGCCGGTAGGGTTCTAGACAATATACCCATTTGAGATGGTTGCACGATACACCTTGTGCACCTGGTATGCACCACAAGGTTTCATGTTAATGCCATGTTCTCTAGTTGCATGATACATCTTGGGCATTGGTTTGATATCTTTTAGGGTTGGCCGATATGTGGCTAAATTCCTAGGTCAGTAAGCTTTTGGTGAAGGTTGTTACCCTGCCCGATACCACCTGTGGTGAGGGACGCGCTACCCACCACACTTTTAGTGAAGGTAGCATGAGCTTTTAGTGAAGGTTCTTGATAACCCGGGAACCTAGGAGATAGTTCTTGATCGTGTAACTACATCTCTGATGAGAATGATGATATGGTTTAACTACCTTGAGCCCGCATCTATGTTGGTAATGAGACATGAGGATAGGTTGTGAACCAGGTATGTTTGGAAGGTCATAATGTTGTTACATATGATGTTGCTTCACATAATAATGTGACACATGTATATGATCACAAGTATGGGGCATGATATATGTTCATGATTAATGATAAAACTATGCTTTCTACAGCTTATGTGTAATATACTCATGGATGTTGCTTTATACTTAATAGCATGTTAATCCTGTTAATCCATGATGACTTCAATTATCTCTATGGATGTGTATACTAACCATGCATGTATTTTATGAAATGTATGTGCTTGAGTAGCACCATGTGATAATGAGATAACAAGTTGATGGGTCTGAGGATCTGATATCAGGCTAAGTGCCTAGTTGAGGTGTTATCCTCTGATGATGAGATAAGGGATGCGTTCCTAGAATGCTGATGCGTGATAATGACGCCTCGAGAGACAGTGGTTGTTATAATGAGGGATTGAGGTCCCAGGACAGTATGATGATGGCATTGATGACGTAATTCTATAAGGTTATGTTTATACTTTGGTTGCCTCAACAATTGGGTTAAAATATACTAATTAATTATAGATGAATGTATCATGTAGTTTTCCCTAGCCATAGATCCATCATCGTCAGTATTTGGTGATGGTGAAACAAGTTTATCCTGCGGGATTACCTGGACCGCATATTGTTGAATATGTGAGGTTTCCCCTAGCCTAAAATAGGAGAGTTTGAGTGCAACTGTGGTTGCAGACTCAGGATATATGGAGCATGGTGAATAGACCCATGGCTCAGGATATGTGATGACGAGCATGATGTGTTCATGGCTCGGATGTTCATATGGGTATCTTGCGGAGATGACCCAGAGGCTGAGGCCCTATAAGCATGAGACTGCGGTCTTGCTTGATGATTCATGTACTGACCACGGGAAGGTGAGGTCATGGAGTCTGGATCTCCTTAGACCTTGTGTGGCACCAGATTGGGATTCATAGCCAATGGTTGGATTGGAGCAGGGAAGGCTCACTTCCTCAGGGCATAATAAAATGTAATCCAGCCAAATAGTATATCTTTCTTAGAGCAAAATATGGAACATTGATTGAGGCCTTGCTTATATAGCTGATCTAGTTGAACTATGCAGTTGTGTGTATGATCCTTGTATCTTGTGATAAGTTCTTATAAAGCTTATCTTGTCAATCATGTTCCATAAAGAAATACTTGGTTATACGCCTCCCGGATATCTTGGTAAGTTTGATGGTAATAATAGCCTTGCTCAGTATGCTGCTCTTCTTATACGCTTTATCAGTTATCTACTATTTTTGCTTTAACCTTATGAGGTTTTATAGTTTCGGCGGGGAGTTATGTTTCTCGCTGGGACTATGTGTCTCACCCTGCTGGTTTACACCCTTTTTAGGTGATCGCTCTAGACGTGGTGGTGGTCGTGAGGTTGCGGCCGAGCAGCAAGAAGAGAAGTAGAAGGCAAGAGATGGACATGTTGCTATTTTGTGGTTTTGTAGTAGAGTCCTAGAGTCATCCCTGTACTCTCAGGTCCTCGGAGGTGTTTGACGATGTTTCACGATGTCTAGCTGTTGTAATTTTTGTATATCCTACTACTGGTCTTACATGGTCGTTATGTATGTATAAATAGGTGTTGAACTCTGGTGTTGATAGTACAGCTAGTTCCGATAAGCTGTGGACCTATAACAAGGCTTGTGAATGTTTATATAACATGTTTCTCTATAGGATCTGGATGCAAAAGTTCTCTCATGTATACTTTCTGCAATCAGTTTTAATTAACCCATGTTTTTGGTAATATAAGGTTCTGCACATTTTCGTGTGTCATCTCATTGTCTGGGTGATGGCGGGGTGTCACAGACCCAATCTCAATTATGAAGTAATTGAGATCCATATTCAGATTCAACTGTAGGTTCAGTTTAAGAACTTAAGAATAAGAGATTTAGATTTTAATTTAGAATTTAGTACATGCTCAGTACTTAGTAATCATTTTTATATAAATTCAGTTATCAACATTCAATTTTAATATAAGATAAGTTCAGATTCAATATTCAGTAAAGCTATCAGTATTCAGTTTCAATTTAGATTAAGGGTTAAGTTAGTTTAGACTTAAGATAAATAAGTCAAAACCTTCACATAATACATTATATGATAAGTCCTCATTCAGTAGTCACGGGACAAGTCAGAGGCATCTGTTGCCAATTCAGAGGAGTGTTTACTCCAATTTAGAGTTGTTGTGGCACCAATTTAGGGCGTAGCCACGCCAATTCAGAGACACCTTGGTGTCATTCAGAGGCATGTAGTGCCAATTCAGCGGTACCTTGGTACTAATTCAGGGTGTAGATACGCCAATTCAGGAGGACCTATTGTATAATGGTGGCCACAATCAGATAAAAATTGTAAGTAAAAGATACCTTAGGCTAGAGCATGCCCATAATCTCATCAATAAGTATGATGAGAAGGAATTAGATAAGATAACTATGACCCATGCACTGTGGTGCAGGTCTTGAGATCCATGTACCAGCGTACATGTTTCCAGAGAAAGATAAGTTAGAAAGATAAGAATTTAGATTAAGTAATAAAAGAGAATATGTTATAGATTTTACTCAGAGCTTGATGTTTATAAAATCCAATTTTAGTTCTTTAGTAATGTATATTTTAGAATACTCATGCCACTTACTCTAATGAATGTTTTCCCAATGCATCACTGGGGACACGATGTTCGTAGGTTTTGGAGCAATTGAAGAACAAAAGGACAAGCAAAGGATAAGGAGACACTACTATAGAACATGCCTTTAGCATCGGTTAATTAAGGGCTTTAGTATCAGTTTCAAAGCGACACCCAAGTGGGTGCCGCTAAAGGTGGACTGTGACGACCGTCTCGCGAAAACAAGATTAACTAATGCGGAAGCGTTCATCAAGCAGCGGATTAGCGAAAATCACTAAAAATTAAAACTTTTTGCAAAGGGATCCATTCATAGGAAAACTCTTTCATTCAGAACCAAAGTAAAACTTTACATCCTGGTTCATATATATACATCTCATGTACTTTTGCTTCTCGAGGAATACAAACATTAAATACTCTGTCTTAACTGTACACAGGTAGTATAAAACCCTCGAGGCACTAAGCCAAAATCTCGAAATCATTAACTACTACTCCAAGGACCTGAGAGTACAGAGACGACACATAGGACTTCTATATACATCTGAACATGACATGACAGTCAATGTCTCCACCTGAGACTTTACTGCTGTCCCTGCTACTGCTGATGTCCTTCACCTCCTGAAGGATTCCTGTCTCCTCATCCGCGTCCACCTAAAAATGTGGTTCCCACGGGGGTGAGACAATTATAAAAATTGCCCCAGCGAGAGATATAACTCTCCGCCAGAAACATTATTATTGCAACTTAATAAGATAAATGTGAATAGGGAAATCATATTTATTTGACAGCAGATATTTTGATGTCTAACAGATTAAATCATTATTCTATATCAAAAGAATTGCAACTGTAACTTGATAGAATAAACATGTTACTATTCCTTTAATGAATATGAAGAACATGTATAACATCTATTCAAACTACAGAATCATTATCACTGTATTAACTCTCTTCAGGCTTAGATCATATGACTAAAGCCTGGCATTATCATTGTGGAGTCATGGCTCGTAGCCATACTCTTTTCACAAGGTGTTGGGATCTTAATCCCTCATTTCAACACTGGGGCTTCTCATCCATTCTCAATTTCAATACCATAACCATGAAATCCTGGGTATTCAAACCCTTTGTTCATCACTTGAGCACTATTACCTCTTTCTCAGGTAACTAACACCTTTAGGTCATTTGACCAAGGTAAGTATGATACTTGCTACACAAGCATCCATCATGGCACTTGATGCACATTAATTCTCTTGCCACCTCTTACTAGGCACAAGGTATATTATGGCACACAAGGCCCAATTAACAATTCAAACTAATAATACATCATAGCTCATACCTGGCTATGCTCATCATCTCATAATACCTGCATGGTTAGCACATATAATAGCAGTACATCAATTATCTATCAATACCATGCAAAAACAATGTATTAATAATTCAAGGGTATTACCCTTAATCCTTTATCAGGATTTGGGTTTCCATCACACATGGCTCATCAGAACACTGTACATCTTGTCACCTTTCACTAGGCAACAACTTTATTCACATGGCTCACAAAACCATTCACATCTTGTCGCCTCTCACTAGGCAACAACTTTATTCACATGGCGCACACGGCCATTCACATCTTGTCACCTCTCACTAGGCAACAACTTTATTCACATGGCGCACAAGGCCATTCACATCTTGTCACCTCTCACTAGGCAACAACTTAAAACAAAGGCTTACAAGCCCAACTCATCTTGTTACTTCTTTCTCAGTAACAAAAACATAATGGCACATATGGCCAATCAATTCTTATCAAATAAACATCATAGCTCATACCTGGCCATGATCATCAACTCATGAAACCTGCATGATTGTCACACATGATAATAGACTTATCAGGTTTACAACACATCATGTAATACAGGGTAACACCACTATTCCCTTACCAGGGTTAGGGTTTTCCATCAATTGGGGCTTTCTCTCACATATCATTACCCTTCATTAAGAATAGGGTTTTCCATTATTAACCATTTAGGTTTTCAAGATCATATTATCAATGATCAAACCCTAGTTCATTGCTCCCCACATCTAGGAGCCAATATTTATACCATAAGTATTCACTCATACTTATTTATTCTCATCAATTATCATTAAATGATTATCATCACAAGGTATGAGTATCTCTCTCATCCTTAAGTTGAGAATTAACAAAACGACCATGTTAGGTCACTTTAAATTCAGCTCTAAGTCAAGCATAGACCACCGCGGCCGTGCTACCTTGCACGGTCGTGCAAAGTAAAGCTACCACGGCCGTGCTACCTTGCACGGTCGTGCTGAGTAAAGTCACCACAGCCGTGCTGCCTTGCACGGTCGTGCTACATAGGATCATCACATGAATCATATTTATATATGAATTCTATTATTTGATCCTTTCAACTTGATTAGGTCACATCAACCCTTCAATCATATGCATACAACTATGATTAACATAGGGTACCAAGTCATTGGTCCTATAAGCAATTAGGGATGCATTCCCAATTAGGGTTTCTCATGAAATCACCCTCAACTAGGGTTCCACATGGATGCACCCTCAATTAGGGTTTCACTTGGAATCACCCTCAACTAGGGTTTCACATGGAATCACCCTCAACTAGGGTTTCACATTGAATCACCCTCAACTAGGGTTTCACATGGAATCACCCTCAACTAGGGTTTCACATGGAATCACCCTCAACTAGGGTTGAATTCAATAACCCTGTCAATTAGGGTTTATGTTCATGTTTAGGGTTTCATGATCTCTTTGATTAAGGATCATAACCCTTATACACCACATGATTCATATTCATGTATGAATTCATGCTATCAGCTTCTTAACTTGATTAGGTCATATCAACCCTTCAATCAAGTACATACAACTATGATTTACATAGTGTACCAAGTCATTGATCTTATCAGCAATTAGGGTTCATCCCTTAATTGACACTAATCACTTAGGTACTATTAGGGTTTTAACCTTTGTTCCTTCATTGGTTAACATTACTAACCATCATTGGATCAATAGTACATTCATCATCACATTGGACCTCCATTACATAAGGTATCCAAAGGAATTAGGGTTTACTATTCATCCTAATTAGTGATTTCACATGTAGGCAACCTCTTAATAGGGTTATACATGAAATCGGCCTCAATTAGGGTTTACATCATGTATTGGATCCATGCATTTGTTATGCATTAATGACTAGTACCATTAAAGGTATCTCCCACCTAATCACATTAGGTTTTCAAAAAGGTTTGATCCATTGTACCTTTAATGACATAAGATATCCAATTGAATTAGGGTTTCCAATGTTGATTCCTTCAATCATTGGATTCATGGAACCAATCATCAATTGGACCTATACCCATACTTCAATTGAGTTTAAATAGGTCAACCTTCAACTTATTTGACCCTTAATTAACCCTCAATTGGTCATCAATTAGGGTTTGATTCAATTGAATTAGGGTTTGGAATCGATGATTCAACAACACTAATCAATGTAAGACTAGTTGCTTTGAAACCATTGAACCATCATCCAAGTTGGGTATGACCTGACTCCAAACGGTCTTGAGGTCGTTTGGATGACCTCCAAACGGTCTTGAGACCGTTTGCCCATCATATCACTCAAATCCAAGCCATCCAATTAAGGTTTGGATCATTGGATTGATCACCAAATCAGCATTGCATTGTATAACAGCTTGGTACCTTTAGACCTTCAAACACCTAACCATACTCAACCCTAGACCTCCAAACGGTCTTGGGTGACCACCAAACAGTCTTGGGTGACCACCAAACGGTCTTGAGACCGTTTGGATGAGCTCCAAACGGTCTTGAGACCGTTTGCCCATCATATCACTCCAATCCAAGCAATCTAATTAGGGTTTGGTTCATTGAAGTGCTCACCAAATCAGCAATCTATTGCAGATCAACTTGATATCTTTAGACCTTCAACCACTGAACTATACTCAACCCTAGACCTCCAAACAGTCTTGGGTGACCACCAAATGGTCTTGAGACCGTTTGGATGACCTCCAAACTGTCTTGAGACCGTTTGCCCATCCAACCTTTGGATTTTAGTGAAAAATCATCATGGATTGGTCTATCGAGTTGATCAACAAATCAGCATTTAGTTGCAGTATGATTTGGTACCTTTGGACCTTCAATTGGTCAACTATACTTGACACCAGACCTCCAAACGGTCTTGGGGTGATCCCCAAACGGTCTTGAGACCGTTTGGATGATCCCCAAACGGTCTTGAGACCGTTTGGGCTAATCAACCCAAAATCTCAACTTAACTCATTGGAATTTCAGCACTATTTTCAATTAGGGTTTGCCTAATTGATTAGTCTTCAACTCATGATCCCTTTGTAATTAACCCCTCAAATTTGGAGGGTCATTAACCAACATCGTTATGAACAAAAATCTCATACGGTCAACGCACTCAAACGGTCTTCAGACCGTTTGCCCAAGCAGGTCAAGTTGATCAGGTTGAAAATCAGCACTTAATCCAATTAGGTTTCCCTAATTGATTAGGCTTCAACTCACGATTCCTTGGGAGTTAACCCATAAAACTTGGGGAGTCATTAGCCAACATAATTAGAATCAAAAATCTCATACGGTCAACGCTTGGTCAACGCACTTAAACGGTCTTGAGACCGTTTGCCCAAGAAGGTCAAGTTAATCACGTTGAAAATCAGCACATAATTCAATTTGATTGCCTAATTGATTGGCCTTCAACTCTCGATTCCTTTAGAGTTAATCCCTAAAATTTGGAGGGTTATCAGCCTACATAATTAGGAACAAAATTCCCAAACGGTAAATGCTTGGTCAACCATCTCAAACAGTCTTGAGACCGTTTGCTCCCAAACGGTCTCAAACCGTTTGCCCTTAAACGGTTTGCTGAAACCGCATAGCCAATCAAATTAAAACGATTTGGAGTAGCTATCAAAACGGTTTTGCTTAGTAATTTTCTTTGGATAAGCATCTAGGATGATGTCATCATCCCCTTCCTTCGAACAACCAAGAACAGAAACCGTTCTTGATGGAAATTGCAGCAAGAAATAAGAGTGCATCAAATTGAAGAAATCAATCAACAAAGCATAGCGAATTGATGCAATAGCAATGTTTAAGGGTTTGAGTTATAAAACCCGCCTCCAATTGAGCTCCAAAGCTCCAAGCTCATGCCATTAATGGTGGATGAAGCTCTTGCAACTCCCCCTAGGCTCGTCCTCAAGCTTTTGATTGCAAAAGTTGGCTAGGGTTGAAGAGGAGATCGAAATAAGAAGGAATCCATAATTTATTTTCGATTTCCACCATGAAATCAAGGAGAACGAAGGTCAAGGGCTCACCCACAGGTTGGGGACGTGCTCCCTGCTCCTCCCTAGCTCCTTGGTCGGTTTTGCAAGCAAGGGAAAGAAGAAAATCCGAAATAGCCTTTCATTTGGCTTGAAAAAGGCACTTTTATAAGGAAATTGATGAGAGAGAAAATGCATTATTAAAATGCATTAAATTCCAAAAATATGGCCGCCTCTTCCCCCTCAAATCCCTTAAGGACAAGGCACTTTCCTTTGCCTTTAATTCTCCTTCATTATCCTTGATTTAAAGAAAATCAAATTAAGCACCTTAATGCTTATTATATTAATATCCATATGTGAGTGGGTTTTCTTTTTCTTATAATAAGGTGAGTGGAATTTCACCTACTTAGGATATTTTCGTTCCTTATCTTGGAAAAGGAACGTTCATCCTTATTCAAAATCAACCCAAAACATTTTGGTTGAAAGCCCTTCAATTATTTTTATTCATTTTTGCCCTAAATCAAATTAGGGTTTCAATTAGGCATTAATCTTGATTATTTTAATATCAAGATTCTCTCTCCTCCAACTTAATTCAAATGAGGCACCCATCTCATTTTATTTGCTCTACATGTTTCCAAGAAACATTAGGGACCTTATTGAAGTGGTAATTTGCATATTGAACCCTAGGTTTTGGGTAAATTGCACTTTTTACCAAAACTAGGTTTTAATGCACAACACTGCTTTACAAGCTTAATCTTGGTGCCCGAGCTTGTGAAAGCCATACCACTACATCATATTCATTCTTATGATGTCTCAACGTCAGAGGAACATCTTACCATGCAACATTTGCAATTTAACCCCTCAACTTGGGTAATTTGCACTTTGGTCTAAAATAAGCAAACATTGCTTCAACATTGTTCAAACAGGACCAAAATTGAAACATAAGTTTATCATGAGCCCTAATTACTTTTCACAAGATAAGATTAAGAATATTATTAACCTTTTTAAGCAAAACAATCTAGGGTTAATTCATAACCCAGGTCAGGGATGTTACATGGACCCCTTCGGCGTTGGTTCCCAACCGATGTCAAAACGCTTCCCGCCATCGAAAATGCGCCAGCAAAGGGACTATAGGCATCGATTTTTTAAGAAAACTGACACTATAGAATGGTTACAAACGTCAGTTATTAAAAGAACCGACGTCAAAATGCTTCCCGCCACCGAAAAATGCGCCAAAAAAGTGTGTAATCTCGGGTGAGATTGGTCCTATAGTTCCTTAGGACCCTCCCACAGCGTTGCATCACACATTTACGATGCATCTTTTCATCCAGATCAAATATGCTCTGCAAATTAAATAGAATTTCTATTGACTAGTATCCTAAAAATTAGTAATCTACACAAATAGAATTATAAATAATAATAACTCACACATAGTTCCTTCCATATGTGGTCTTTCTTCCCCTTAGGAACTTTATGCTAGTATTCTAGGATAGGACTACAATGGCTATGAGTGAGAACCCCAAATATGAAACAAATGAGTTGTGGTTCACTCCATATGGATTTCCTGCATGATCGAAATCCACAGCCAATTTGGGTCCATTGCCCCTTTGCTGTATTAACTTGTTCATCATTGTGATGCCCCTCACTTTCTCAATTTTCTTTTGCTGCTCATCAAGTGCTGTAATTTCTTCAGGGGTACATCAACAACCTAAAATTTGAAAAAAAACATACTTACATGATATAATTATAAATGAGCATATAGATAGAAACCTCAGGGATATATTCTTAAAACTAACATTGTAAGGCGGCGCAAGCACGTCCTCACCCTCACGATGATCATCAGCATTGTCATCATGGGAATGCTCAGCCATATGAAAGTTCACATTCAAATTATAAATTTCACATTGTAAAGTAACACTAATTGTAAAGTTCACACTGTAAAGTATACATTCACATTGTAAAGTAATTCACATTGTAAAGTTCACATTCACATTGTAAAGTTCACATTCACATTGTAAAGTAATTCACATTGTAAAGTTCACATTCACATTGTAAATTTCACATTCACATTGTAAAGTAATTCGCATTGTAAAGTCCACATTCACATTGTGAAGTTCACATTCAGAAAAATAAAATATATAAAAAATATAAACATTCATGCCTCTAATATTGTGATCTTTTATCAATTAACAATCCTTCATTGTGATCCCCGTGAACATACAAGTCATTGTGATCCCCAGCTTCAATGTTTAGTGGTATTGGCAACCCAACTGAGAATGGACTGGAGTCATCATACTTATCATAGTACTCTTCTTTATCTATAAGATCTTCAATGAACTGCCTTTTACCATGAAGAACAACTGACCATTTATCATTTGCAGTATCATAGATATAAAATACTTGTTTCTCCTGTGATGCCAATATGAATGGTCCACCCTTCTCGCCAATCTTTTCAAAGTTCACTAACATGAAACCCAATTCATCCACTATAACTCCTTTGTTGTTGTCAACCCAATTACATTTAAAGAGCTGAATTCTGAAATCTACATAGTCAAACTCCCATATGTCTTCAATGACACCGTAATATGACATTTTAGCTTCACGTGGACTCTTATCCTTTGCCCTTGCAAAAAATAATGAAGACGCTTGAAGGGTGACCCCACTGTTTTGGATGATACTCTTATCATCTTGACGCTTTGTGTAATATGAGAATCCATTTATGTCAAACCCTTCATAAGACATAACATTCAATTTTGGTTTAAAGGCAAGGCATTTGATGGTTTCAGCAAGATTATTTGGTGTTTGTGATAGTTGATGTAAGACTTTATCTTCAAACAACTTAATAAATGTCTTGTTATGCTCTCTAGCAAGCCACATTGAATTGGATCGCGAATATTGTCTCTTGATGAAATTGGTATGTTTCTTGATATAAACACTCACTTCGTCGATGTTGTGTAAAATATACAAGTGACCTTGCTCCAACTGCTCACGACTGATTACTTTCACCCGTGATCCCAAAATTCATTTGCCAAAATGCTCCTCAACATTCTTATCATTCACAGGAGCATCATTAGCACTCAGAAAGTCATTGCAAAAATCCATAACCTCTCTCGCCACATAGCCCTCAATAATACTCCCTTCAGGCTGATAACGGTTTCGAACATCACCTTTAAAAATGCTCATGTATCGTTCAAAGGGATACATCCAATGCAAGACTACCGGTCCCAACATTTTCACTTCCCTAGTCAAGTGGACAACAAGATGTGCCATGATATCAAAGAACGAAGGAGGAAAATACATCTCAAGCTGACATAGGGTAACAACTACTTCTCTTTGCAATTTATTGAGAGTATCAGGGTCAATAACTTTGCTGCACAAACTGTTGAAAAAGAAACAACGTCTGGTGATTGCAAACCGTACATGTTTCGGCAATATAGATCGAACTACCACGGGAAATATTTGTTGCATTAGAGTGTGACAATTATGAGATTTAAGACCTATCAACTTCAGATCTTTCATTGATACCAATGTACGGATGTTGGATGAGTAACCCTGTTGCACCTTAACATTTACCAAACTTTCACAAAAAAGCTTTCTTCTCCTTTCTAGACAATGTGTAACAAGTGGGAGGTAAGTATGTTCTTCGATCACTACTAACTACTTCTATTAATTCTGTCCTTATTCCCATTTCACGTAGGTCCATTCTAGATTTTATCCCATCTTTAGTCTTACCTGGTATATTCAACAGAGTACCGACGACGCTATCACATACATTTTTCTCAACGTGCATGACATCGATACAATGCCTGATGAACTCCAATAAGGAAGATCCCAAAATAATGACTTCTTCTGGAATAAAGACTTATCACTCCGTGTGGCCATCATACATTGTGATCTCTTACAAAATTCATTGGCGATGTCTTTTACTCTTTCATAAACATCCTCCCCTGATATAGGTTTAGGTGCACTCTGTTCTTCATTCTGTCCATTGAATGCTTTGCGCAACCTACGATACAGATGAAATTTTGGAAGAAACCTTCAATGACCAAGATATATTGTATTGTCGCCGTGTTTTAGTCGTATTGAATCAGTGTTCTCTTCACATATAGGACACACTTTATATCCTTTAACACTATATCTAGACAAATTCCCATACGCTGGAAAGTCATTCACAGTGCAAAACAACATAGCATGTAAATGAAATGTCTCTCTTCGTGAACCATCATAGGTCATCACACCTTCACCACAGAGCTTCTTCAAGTCATCAATCATAGGTTCAAGATAAACTTCGACATCATTTCCAGGTTGTTTAGGGCCCGATATCAAAGACGACAACATTACATACTTATTTTTTATACACAACCAGGGAGGAAGATTGTATATAACAAGCATAACTAGCCAAGTGCTATGTTGGTTGTTCAATGTCCCATACAGATTCATCCCATCTATACAAAACACAAGTCTTAGATTCATGTCTTTTTCATCGAATTCAGGGTACAATAAATCAATCTTCTTCCAATGTGGGGAATCAGACGCATGTCGTAGGATCCCATCATTATTTTTCTTAACATCTGTATGCCACCTCAAATTCTTCGCATCTATAGGATTGGCAAACAAGCATTAAAACCGTGGTATTATAGGTAGATACCACATCACCTTGGCAAGAGAACCAGTTTTGGACTCTCCCGAAGTCGTCAATTTATACCTTGACGCTCCACATTTCGGACAATCTTTCAAATCCACGGAGTCCTTTTGAAATAATACAAAATTATTCGGGCATGCATGTATCTTCTTAGCCTCCATTCCCATTGGGCACAACAATTTCTTTAACCGGTATGTTGAGATTGGCAGCTCGTTTCCTTCAGGAAGAATTTCTTTCAACAAAGACAACAATGACGTGAAGCTTTTATCGCTCCATCGATTGTTGGCTTTCAGTTTATATAATCTCAACACAGCGCTAAGCTTCATAAACTTACAACATGTGTATAACGGTATCTCAACATCATGCACAATGTTTCTAAACATGAGAGGTGGATCGGTGTGCTCTACCCCACAACTATCCAGCATTGCATCAACGATGTCTACTGGAACTGGTTCGTTCACATCTACATCATCGAAGGAAATTTCTTCTTCCACACAAGCACTGCTATCGACATCCACTGATTTCAAGTTTGAAATCTCTGCATGCCAGTGCCATTCTGTATAGCCTTGTACAATCTTGTTGCACATGACATGACTTTTGATTTCGTCACCAGTGCTGACATTCAAGTTGTTACCGCAATGCCTACATAGACAGTAGAACCTATCTCTAGGTTGTTTCCTATGTTCCTCGACAAATCTAATAAACTGGTCAAGACCAGAAATAAAATCGGGGGTGCAGCGATTTGGAATGGACATCCATGATCTATTCATTCTATGATCAAAGAGAAAGCAAGTATATATTAGAACAAGATTAGGGTCTAGGGTTAAAATATTAGGGTTTATGGTTAAAACTTTAGGGTTTAAGGTCTTATATATAATTAATGGTTAAAACATCCTAAGTGAGATTAGGTGTTCAAGAACAGTCCCAAACCGGGGACTATCCAAGATTTACTCCTAATGAGTAAATCTTGGACGGGTTTCTAGGCCAACAAATACATGTGTTGTCATTCTTATATATAATAAATGTGTACCATCTATCTCATTCTTGAACACCTAATCTCACTAGTAAGTGTATAATGTGTATTGGGTTTTCAAGAAAATTTTGGCAGCATTTCTCCGCTGTTCTCTAAGTACATATGTACTTAGAGAACAAACGGGGAAATGCTACTGAAATTTTCTTGAAAACCCACTACACATTATACACTTACATCCTAAGTGGTATTAGGTGTTCAAGAATAGTCCCAAATCGGGGACTATCCAAGATTTACTCCTAATGAGTAAATCTTGGATGGGTTTCTAGGCCAACAAATACATGTGTTTTCATTCTATAACATTGATTTCAACATTTCGAGTGTCCATGCATGTTCATCATCAAGATAAAGATTACACATAAATTAGTATGACCTAGGGATGGAGAGATTCATAATTGATTTTAAAATTTCAAACTAGCTCATGCATTATCATCAATCTACATCATACAATAGGGATTCATGTAGTAGGGCGACACATCACTACAAAATCAGAGATTTATCATTAGGTTTTTAATATCTTAGATAGATTGATCACAAGATTTCAGTAATATAGTTAATTCATGATTATGGGGAAATGTGTATTAGGGTTTTAATATCTTAATTCAACATGCATCAAAATTTACAGAATTAGATCAAGCATAAGTATTCAATTGTAAATGTATCTTCTTCTTCCTGCTCCCTCCTTTCTAAATGGATAAAAGCAAGGCACGACCTATGGGATGGACACGACCATGGCTGTGCTGGTCAACATAGCCACTCGTGTCCAACCCATAGGTCGATCGTGCCTTGCTTTTATCCATTTGGAAAGGAGGGAGCAGGAAGAAGAAGAGGTGGAGGAAGAAGGGGTGGAGGAAGAAGAAGAGGCAGCGGCCTACCTATCAGCGGCGTGGAGGAAGAAGAGAGCAGCTAGGCGTCCCAGTCGTCGATGGTGGTGGTGTGAGGAGCTAGCCGGCGGGAGGAAGAAGACAGCAGCGGCGGCGGCGGCGGTGTGAGGAGCAGTGGGTGGCGGCTTGATCAGGCGGCGACGACGATCGAGCAGGGGGCAGTGGCTTCGGGCGGGGGCAGCAGCTTCACGATGAAACAGAGATAATGAGAAGAGTATGTTTCTCGATCGATCGGGGGTTATTAAGTTAACAAAGGTGTCAGTTATTTAAAAAACCGACACCTAATATCCTCAGCGTCGGTTGTCAGAAAAAACTGACGTCCATTTGACAATCTTAACCCTAAAAATTTTCATGGGGACGACGCGCGAAACCTTATCAGCGTCGGTGTTTTCATAAAAATCGACGACCTTTGGAGGTAATTTTTTCGTCTTTAGGTGTCGATTATTAGGTCAAAAAACCGACGCCTTATGTGAAACTTTAGGGGTAATTTTTTTCGCTAGAAAAATTAGATTTGGCGGACTATTTTAGGCGTCAGTTTATTATAGGGAGCCGACGCTAAATAAAAGGCGATACCCGTGTCTGGACGGTCTTCAAATATAGATGTCGGTCTCTGTAATTAGCCGACGTTGTAGGGTTTAGGCATCAGTTTTCGGTAATAACCGACGCCTTTAAATGTGACATTATAAGCTATTTCTGTAGTAGTGAGATTTTAAGATCAGTCTAGTGGGGTGCCATTTACCTAGACGATCTGCAGTACTGACATATTTTTGTTATAATCTTATGAATGATCATGATGTAGTTTTACGTTGACAAAAACTATGTATGAATCATTTTCAATATATGCAAAGGTATTTCATTTACTTTAATTGCAATGATAATTATGTCAGTGGCACCCAAAAAATATATACTTTCACTCATGTGATATAAAAATCAGTGTGTTACATTCTCCACCACGACATGGAAGATGTTGAGCTTGCTTGTCCGGGGTAACATGCTTGTGCGGAGATCCCAAAACTAACGGGAGGGATGTAGGTATTGTTGTAAATCGGACGCGGCTATACTCCACATGAACTCAAGACTGGAACATGAGCAAGGAGATGTGATTGGAGCTGGCCCAAAATTAAATTTTGACCCCATTCGGACTTGATTATATTTTATTTTATTATAAGCGTTCTACTATACGGACTCAGATTGAAACACAAAATGGGACACGATGTCTCTTTTTCACACAAAGCAAGGGACAAAAAAATACGTTTTAGATTATATTCTTTGTTTTACCCGAAAGTAAAAAACTATTTTTTTTATTTATTCTTTGTGTTGTGCGGAAAGGACAAAGTGTGTACTATTGAGTCTCAAAACTGAATCCACATGATATTTTCCTTATTATAAATATCAATAAAAATGAAAATTTAATATAGGTACACCCAAAACTCAGACGATTATCCGACTCAAAATGAATTAATCTAAGACACTGCAAGAAAAAGACCGGTTGTGTGTCAGACTTTGAAAGTTTGGAATGGGGATCATTAGAAGTTGTTTTTGGGCTTATTTTGTTGCAAGCAGTTGAAACACTCACAACAGTTTCGAGATTAGGAAATGCAAATCAAGACATGTGACTACACATTCTGTCGTTTGGTCAGATGGAACTTCAACCCAATTCTTTTGATTGTTTACGTTTGATTGCAGGTAGCTTTGTGATTACGGGGGATTATCTTCAAGCCATGCCTTTTGGAGGAAAAGGAACCTCACTCGAAACAGGCGTAATCTGTTTTCCATGATTAGATGCATAACTTCAGAACTCACATCGTGGGTTGGAACAAGTCAAACTAAACACAAGGAATTGGTAATCATCGTGGGTTGGAACTGTCCGTGCTTCGCTGTGGCCGAACCAAATGAGGCCTTGGAAGAGTTTCCTTATTAATCTACATTTATAAAAAAGATGTGTAATATGTAGACTTTGGAAACCCCACCCACCCGACCGGTTGAACTGCCTCCTGATAAGTTTGTCGGGTCGAGTGGGAAAAAAACTGTTTTCGACCAAGACTTAAAGTTGAGCCAATGACCTGAGCGGTTCCATCGCAAACCCGGTGAACCTAACCTCAGGTCAAAGACCCGATTGGGTCTTATTGTTTGCTAATTAAACATTTTACTAATTTTAATGTCCTTTCGTGTGCAACTTCAACTATTTCATACATTGATGTATTTACTTATTAAGTAAAATAGAACTTGTTTTAAGCATTGCCAAATCATTTGTTTTCTTCTTTATGAATAGATATTTTGTTTTGTATGTTTGATGTCTCATAAACCATCATCTTATGCCTGCATGCAGTAGATTATATATATATATATATATATATATATATATATATATATATATATATATATATGAACATATATATATTATAGGTATATACATGATACATGTATATGCATAATTGTTTATAATATTATTATATATATATGGTGTCATTGGGTCAACTGAGTCGGCCCGACCGTTGAACTAGAAACTCGTCACCCTGAAGCTTTGTCAAGTTGACCTTAGGTCAGAGATGAAAACCTTTGTAATATGCTCTAGTATGAACCATGACATACAAGGAAAATTTGATAGGTCTTTGTGTGTCAATCATGGATCCATATCTCAAGATGAGGTTTAGTTTCACTCTCTTCAGACTCGGGAAGAAACTAGATGGCAAGTGTTAATTTTCATTGTGGTTTTCAATTTTGAGTATTTGGTTGAGCGTAGTTTGGCGTGACGGTGCGGAATCAAATCACGCATCACCTACGTACTCCACAAAAAATAAACTATGTCCAAAATGGGCATTGTTTGTTTTCACGACATGATGGGTGCTCGTACTCTCAACATGTATTACTTGCCTTGCCCTCACCCACGGCGGAAACATTGCAAATGGTAATGTCCCAATGTCTTGTCATAGTCTTCCATACTATCTATTTACAACGGACACAAAAATTTACCATGAAGGAAATTCAAGGGCAGACACTAGTAGATCTTATGTTTTATACCATTTCATCTCTTAGGTTTACTGTCTAAGGGAAGCCTCCCATTCTTAATCTTTGAAACTTTTTCGACATCTTCTATAGGATGGTCAACATAGGAGGCACTTCTGTTGCAACCTATTTGATCGTTGACTATTCTAAACTCTTCATTTATATGTGGTTGTATGCAAATATTATATCTATTTATATATGAAGCTTTAATCCAAAAAATGGCCGTCCAATAAAACTCTTCATTCAAAACTTGACCCGATCAATGAGCCTTAGTGATTCTCCCCAATATAGATATCTAGAGAAAGAGAGGAGGAGGCAGATACAGGTCTTCACAACTATAGTCATCAGATCATATCTTGGTCAAATAATGACCAAATCATACAATTGTGGTGTGTCATCCCTACACAACGTTGCGCTAGAGGATGTGGTGGTTTGCATAGGTGGAGTTGTCGAGAGAAAGAGAAAAAAAGGATAAGGGGAGGTAAGGCTTGGGATCACTTTAATAGAGTTAGTGAAGCGCTCTTAAACTCGAGGGTAGGGTATTTATATAATGAGGGTTAGCTTTTAGGATTCTCCAAACCCTACTCTTGTTGCAAGAAGAGGGAGTGGTGAGTGGTTGTTTGTGCTCTCTGCTCATGGACATGCAACCAACCAATAGGGCATGGTTGGGTGGTTTGGAGAGAGGATGGGATTAGTAGTGTTTTTCAAAAGGAAGAGAGAGACTAGGGCCAGAGAGGGGGTGATTGGGGGGAGAAGAGAAGACAGGGGTCTTTCCTTAGCATGTGGAAGATGTTGGGAGAGTCGTTGGATTATATACAACGCTCTGTATTGCCCCATTTTCAATAAGTGACGCAAGCATAGTACAATGAGAGGGTCAACATATCATTATCACCACATTGATTGATTAATCAATCAATCCAAGATCTGAGAAAAGTCAACTATATACAAATAACTTACCTTCTTCAAAAATTCAAAACTTTCATTATGTCAATCCAATTGCCATTAAATTTTAATTGAATTACTCTATTATTAAGTAATCTCTATTATGACTGAGATTCCAAACAATGTCATGTTTTTGTATTAGTCTTTCATTATTATTTACTTGTCATGGGACAAAAGATGGGAATTAATTTGGCAACTCTTGTGCCAATAACTTTCTCCTCAAGTCATGCTTGATTAGTCTCATAAAAAGGAATACTTAAAATAGAAACAAACTTTAAATCCTCCAAATTTCTTATGTGACTTTATTAGGCAATAATTGGACTAATAGAATTGTTATTGGCTATAATTTATCTCAAAGGATTTCTTGATTTATAAATAAAAGGGAATTTACACCATTGCATGTTAACTTCTTGGGTTATTGCGACAAAAGACTAAAAATAGGGATGTCATCGACATAATTGTTTTGAAGATTATATTGATTTTTTTTTCATTTACAACTTCTCTACAGAGATGAAAATTCCAAGTCACCGCACAATCGTTCTTTCAAAAAATTGTTTGATGTTTAGAACTTGATATGGGATCGTCCGGCTGATGGGATGTGAAGTATGTATATGTAAAAAATTCCTATTTGAAAACTCGATCCATTCTCAATAGAGTATTGAGTCACGTAAATGTCTAAACAAATAATCTAGTTATGATTAGACTGTATAATCCTCCTTAGAGCAAGATATCATCATATGTTTTTGAATTCTACATAGAGAACTAAAATCAACGATGTCGCCCAAAACCCTAGAATAATCACACTAACAAATTGAAAATCAGACTAGTGGACTCTCTTACTCTGATTATAATACAATTTTCTATTTATGATGTGAATGGTCAGAACGATCACGACAATGCACATAAGATACAACATATTCATTTTGAATCTGGATTTGATATCATGTCAACCTCAACTTACTTGTCTGGTAACAGACTCAGATTTCAGCACCCTAGTCTAGATATCGAGATTAGTCTAATTTAGATTGAGTCTGATTTTATTTGACAATCCAGAGTGGGTCATGCATACTATTTGGAACCCCCTAGTCTACTTCTGATACTTTGCATATAATACAAGATAGCATATAAGACATAGGTTAATATGTATTGTAAATTTGAAATCGTACTAGGAGCTAGAGTGATATTATCTAGATAATTAGATTACAGATTACATAATCATGAACCCTCGCTAGACTAAAATTTCAGCAAATGACATGGTATTTGAACTGGATTTCATTATCCAAATCTAATCATACATGGAACATATGTGGGAAAAAAAGACAGGCTCAAGACCAATCCAACATCTCGATCTAAAAGGTTGAGGGAGTTAACAAACCTTATACCACCATATATATATATATATATATATATATATAGAGAGAGAGAGAGAGAGAGAGATAACTTGAAATACACTCGAGTGTATCGAAGAAGCTATATACCCCAGTCATGTTCTATCATGAAGCAATTATTTTGAAAATCTAAACCATTGATCTTCTTGAATATCTTAAGAACATACCATATAATAGATTTTAGATCATTTATACACTTATAGCTCTTGCATCTAAAGGAGACAAAAACCATACATTTTAAATTAGTCTTGCACGCCGATTTTTTTATTTTTGGCTGAGTGGCTTACACTCATCTAAAAGGGCTCAAATTTTATACATGGCCTATTAGTATTGTAAATATGAAGATCAATGGATTAGATTTTGTACAAATATGGTCTAGATAAGCAAATACCAATGGGGTGTGTGGTGTGATGTGTACACTACCTCTACGAGTAACTACTTTACCTGTGGATCTATTTTGTGATATGAAGCCACCTAATTTTAATGGACAACCAAAATTATAATACAAAAAGTTGTTTTATAAATACAGCATGAAATTTTTATTGCCCCTATGAAAATAGTAAAAATTATATTCATCACAAAACTATAAAATGTTTATATTGTATTATGAAATGAGTCTTTCGGTTACAATTTTGGTCATCCAATTACAACTTTGATTGTCTCATTATAAATATGTGTCTTCCTATTATAAAATTGATGTATGGGTAACTAACCCTAATTACCTGCACAGGTAGTGAATGAATGCCATACATATATATATATATATATATATATATATATCTGAAAAGGAGTGGCTCAAGTGGTCAAGCACGGTGTCTCCTCAAAAGAGACCCGGGTTTGAATCCCAATTGTCGCCTTGATTTACCATCCTCCCGGGCGTTCGGCCTCCGCCACGGGCATGGGAGAGGGGGGAGAAATATTTCTCTCTTAATCCCATACATACACACACACAAATATATATATATATATATATATATATATATATATATATATATATGTGTGTGTGTGTGTGTGTGTGTGTGTAGATATAGATAGTTAGATAGATAGAAAGGGAGAGAGAGAGAAGTTGAAATACACTCGAGTGTACCGGAGACACCATACACCTTAATTATTTTCCATGATGAAGCAATTATTTTGAAAATTTAAACTATTGATCTTCTTAAGCATCTTAAGAATATTTTATATGATTAATCTGAGCTTATTTGGACACTTATAGGTCATGCATCTAGAGGAGGTAAAAATCATGCATTTCAAATTAGTTATGTGTCAATTTTAGTGTCCTTGGATGAGTGACTTACACTCATCCAAATAGGCTCAAATTTTGTATGAGGCCTCTAGACAAAGTTTCCCGGAAGGGTTAGGGTGCATAGTGTGTGTACCCCATATATTTATAAAAAGAACAATTACATATAGGTCCTCATAGAATAGGAAAATAATAAGAGAATAGAAAGAACTACATAAGACACTATTTAACACTCTCCCTGAAGTTGGAGCATAGATATCAATCATGCCCAACTTGTCCACAAGGGAGCTGAAATAGTTCTTGGCAGCAACTTTGTGAAGTTATCAACAACTTGATCCTCTGAGCGAGTAAAAGGAGTTTAAATACGACCAGTCATGATAGCTTCTCTAATGAAGTGGCAGTCAACTTCAATGTGCTTGGTCCGCTCATGATATACATGATTATTGGCAAAATTGATAGCTGATTTATTATCACAATGCATGAGAATAGGAATAGAGGACCCCACACCAAAGTATTTTAGAAGAGACTGTACCCACAAGAGTTCACAAGTTGTGTGAGCCATGGCCCAGTATTCGGCCTCATCACTAGATTTGGCAACATCATTCTACTTTTTGCTCTTTCAGGTGACAAGATTTCCACCAACAAATGTGCTTAACCAAAAGTAGATTTTCTATCTATCTTACTTCCAACATAGTCAGAATCAGTATCCTTCAAGAGAGCAATGACCATATTTTTGATAGTAAAGGACTTTACCAGGGGATTTTTTCATATACTTCAAGATATGACACAGTGCTTCCCAGTGACAGTGTCTAGGATTGTCAAGATACCTGCTAACAAGACCAACAATAGTAGAAATATCAGATCTAGTAATGGTCAAATAGATTAGTTTTCCATCCAATCTCCTATATCTTTTACTGTTAGGATACATGGAAGATTCATCATCATCCCAATTTATATTAGGATCTAGGGGCGTATCGGTGGTCCGAGCTCCAAGCATCCCAATCTCTTGTAGAAGATATAGAACATACTTCCTTTGAGATAAAACAAGAGCATTAGTAGTCCTGGATACTTCAATTCCCAGAAAGTATCTCAGCTTTCCCCAAATCTTTAGTGACAAAGTGCTTGCATAAGTGATGCGATGATTTTGAGTCACATTTATAAACTTGTTTGATATGTGTTTTATGCATTTATTAGTCATTTTCATGGTTAATGTTGCATAATTCATTCATTTTGGTCTATGCTACTTCTTTATGTCAAATTCCCGTTATTTAAGAATTTTGAGTATTAATTATCAAAAGAATATATTTTTTGTGAACTTATGTGGTTTTGTGTGTTAATTTCAGGAAAAACAAGTATCTGCTACCGTTGATACCATCGACGGTGGTCGATACCATCGACCGGACCACAGGTTGCCAGCCGCAAGGACCAGAAGAAAGTCGATACTATCAACAGGGATGTCAATGGTATCGAGATACCATCAGGTTTCTGGTGAGAAGTGAGTCGATACTATCGACCAAAATGTCGATACTATCGACTGGTGGAGCTACAACGACACAAAAAGACAAAACTATCGCTACAGGTTCGTCGATACCATCGACCTGCGTCGATGGTATCGAGATGACATCAGGCGCAAAGATGAAAGAAAAGAAGGACTGCCGCTATCACGCTATGTCGATACCATCGACCCGCATCGATGGTATCGACACCGTCAGATATGAGTTTGTTTCAGATTAATCTTAATCGGACGGCTGCGATTAATTGGCAACCTAATTCGGGAAATATACCTAATGACGGCGCCCAAGAGGGATTGATCACGTCATTAGCCGCTGCACACATCCCGAAGAGCAAGGAGAGAAGAACGGACCACGAGAGCATGCCCCAGCCGATCCAGACGCTGAAGAAGACGAATTCCACCATCGAAAGGCGGGAGAACGCGTATTCCACGCCAAGGATCGATTGGATCTTCTCCGTTCAGGGGTTTTACCACTCAATCACGTTTTTCTCCATGTTTCCCTTTTTCTTCTCCACGTTGTATTATGAGATGAACATGCGGGGCTAATCCCCTTTGTCTTTAGGACCAGGAGTAGCCCGGGAATTCATTGTATGATAATTTATCATAGTAATTCATATCTTATCTCTTAAATCCGTGGTATAATTTCATTTTCTCCAATATATTGTTATGCTTGATCACCATAATAATAATCTAACGCCCTTAATTGCTTTGAAAGAAGAATTAATGGTTGAAAAGAGACGGAATTTACATTAATTGACAAATCCCTTGAATAAGGTGGTGTAAGATTAATGATGGATACCGAGAGGTCGTTTTTAATGCACCTAGTTTAGGGTATAGGTTACTATGACGGTGGAACCGACCTAGACATAGGTAGTGGTGATTTCAGGCCACTACCCAGATAGAGAGATAAAATTGAGTAACTATATAGAATTTAATACAATGAAAACCCGCGGTGAAACCGCAGTCCTAAAGATCTTCTTTTGAATTTATTAAACCAACATTTAATCGATTGCTTGCTTTGCTTTACTTTTATTTTTCTTTTAATTTTAACAACAACTCTCAACTATTTAATCGTCTTAGCTGACCGCGAGTAGTTAGTAGGAGTCTCCGACGATTTAACGTATCCCTGAGTTTGACTCGGGCCTCACAAAGGCCTATATTACTTCGACACGTTCACTTGCATTTCTGTGCACGATAAAATTGCGTCAAGTTTTTGGCGCCGTTGTCGGGGATACGGTGAATTGTTGGCACTACGAGTGCTACAAGCGGCCACTCTAGGCCACATTTTTTTTATAATTTCAAAAATTCATAATCTATTTTCTAAATATTTGCAATCGTCAAGCACTGTACTACATTTAATTTTTCTATTTGTAGGTATTGTACATGGTGCAGACGCGTAGTACAGACTACACGAGGCAAGCACCAGAGGTTCCGCTGCCGGGATCGGAAGACGAGGACGAGTATAATCAAGACCAGCTGGAGGATATAGTTTCTGAATCTAAACAAGAAGAGATGGACGAGCCACAGACAATATGGGAGAAGATCAAGGCTTCCTCCTCATCCGCTTCCAAGGGGTCGATCAAGAAGCAAGCGGTGAATATTCTGACATACAAGATTGATCCAGCTTTAATCAACTTGGTGAAGTCGAATGCTTTCCATGGGCTCAAAAATGAAGACCCCGTCGCTCACATAAGTCAATTTGTGGAGAATTGTGATATGATAAAAATCGACAGATTTCCACAAGATGTGCTCTACTTGAAGCTCTTCCGAGTTCTCTAGCGGGAAATGTACACGAATGGCTACACAACTTGGACGGTGAATATGTGGAGTCTTGGGACCACATGGTGGAGGTTTTCTTCGAGAGGTTCTTTCTGCCCGAGAAGACCAATGACATGATCAGAAAGATCCACAACTTCACCCAACAAGCAGGAGAGACCTATTCTGAGACCTGGGAAAGGTTTCAGATCATGCTCAGGCAATGCCCGCATCACGGGCTTGATAAGGAGACACAAGTCAAGATCTTCTATTTTTCTCTCTCCGAGCATGATAGAAGCAACCTCGATTCAGCCGGTTATGGATTCTTCTTGAATAAAACGGACACTAGATGTTGGGAAATCTTAAAGAACATGGTTAAGAAACAATCGTGGGGTGAAAGAGGCGTCGTGGAACAGGTTCGAGTGGCAGGTGAATCTAAAGCAATAAAGGAGCTGAATGAGAAGATGGATCTTCTCACAAAGAAACTACTCGCAAAGGAGGATATTGAGTCCGAGGATGAGGCTCAAGTTAAATTCATGAGGCAGCAACAAGGCTACAGGAATAACGACTATTCATGGAGGAAAGACAAGAAGTTCTCCGAGAAGGATCCAAACAACTTCTTGCAGGATCCAAATGCCAAACCCCAGCCAGTAGCAGAGGATAAGAGCACAGAGCTACTCAATCAAGTGATAAAGCAAAATCAAGAACTCATGACTACTTTCGGCCAGCAAATAAAGCAACAAGGGGAGTTTATGAACCAATTTGGGCAGACACTGCAGAGCCATGGGGCTCAAATGAGGACAATAGAGACATCCATGGCACAAATGGCAGCAGAGATAGCCAGTTTGAAGAAGCCGGCACACCCAGACTTTCTGGGTAATACTAATGTTCCAGGAGGAAACCATTAGGCGAAGGCTATCTTGCTAAGAACTGGCAAGAAATTGTTAAATCCCAGGGCTGATGAAGCAAGTAAACCCCAAGCGGAAAATGAAGGTGAGGCAAATGAGGAGCTGTCTGTACAGGTCACTGAACCAGTTGATGACACAAGAGTGGGTCCTACTGAAGATCCTATTACAGAGGAGGAGCCTCAGAAAAGGACACCCTATGTGTCACCGCATCAAAGGGCACAGGCTGTCCCGATCCCTTATCCGAACAGCGCTAAGGCAAGGAAGGTAGATGTCCAATTCAAAAAGTTTTTAGACAGTTTCAGAAAGCTTTCAGTCAATATCCCTCTATTGGAAGCTATTGAGCAAATCCCTTCTTACGGGAAATTTCTGAAAGACATCATCACCAAGAAGAAAAAAATCCCAGACACTGAGGTTGTTGTGCTTAAAGAGAAGGTGAGTGCCTTCATCATGGGCACATTGCCACCAAAGAGGCAAGATCCAGGCTGTTTTAACATCTCTTGTTACATCGGGAAAGTCAAATTTGGTGAAGCACTATGTGACTCAGGGGCGAGCATTAATTCGATGCCCCTTTCTACATTCAAAAAGCTGGGATTAAAAGAGTCACGGCCAAGCAACGTGACTATCCAATTGGCGGACAATTCAGTGGTAAAGCCATATGGGATTTGTGAAGACGTGCTAGTGAAAGTGGATCGATTTGTATTTCCAACAGATTTTATCATCATGGAGATGCAAGATGAACAAGGCAATGAGCTATTACTTGGACGACCATTCCAAGCTACAGTCAACATGATACTTGATATGGGGAGAGGTTGTTTGACCTTAGGTATAGCCGATGACCGATTTGAGATGGCCATGCCTTCCAGCGTCACTTCACCTAAATCCAAGGAGCAATGCCACATAGTAAAACATTTTGATAACAATATCTCACTTTGTCTAGGGAAGCCATTTCTAGATATGGCTCATGTAATGACCAAGGTGGACAAAGGGACTTTGGCTGTAGACATCATGGAGCAGACCAAAGTGGTATCCCTTTGTAAGGTTGTGGGGTTCCCGAATGATGAGGATGAGGACATTCCTCCCTCTACGGAGGATGATGCTATAGCGAATTCAGTTTTTGATGCATATCCATAACTACCACTTGAGGCTTGTTTAGTCAATATCACTCATGATTGGATGAGAAGCAAATCACTCAAGGAGTGCACCAAGATGCTTCAGATGTTTCCATGCTTCTATGCGAGGTATTATGAAGATTTAGGTGAACTTCCCCCACTGCTTCAATCATCTTCAATTAGCCCGCTGGAGTTGGAGTTAAAGCCACTGCCACCGCACCTCAAGTACGCCTTTCTAGCTGAGGAAGACAAGTTACCGGTGATTATTTCTGCTTATTTGAGTGCGGAAGAGGAGGACCAGTTGTTGATAGTGTTGAAGAACCACCAGGGAGCATTTGGGTGGTCTGTTGCAGATATAAAGGGGATTTCCTCTACTTTGTGTCAGCATAAGATTCGGCTCGAGGAGGGAGCCAAGCCGGTGATTCAACCGCAACGTCGACTAAATCCAAGCATGATGGATGTGGTGAAGAAGGAGGTGATTAAGCTTCTTTTCGTAGGTATCATATATGCAATTTCAGACTCGACATGGGTGAGTCCCACGCAGGTAGTCCCTAAAAAGGGGGGAATAACTATCACTCAAAATATTTTAAATGAACCTGTCACCACCCGCTTGGTAATCGGGTGGTGATTTTGTATAGATTATCGACGTCTGAATGCCGCTACGCTAAAGGATCATTTTCCTCTTCCGTTTATTGATCAAATTCTAGAGCGTTTAGCCGGCTGATCACATTTCTATTTTCTGGACGGGTATTCGGGGTACAATCAGATTTCGATTGATCCTAAGGACCAAGAGAAATCTACTTTCACTTGCCCCTATGGAACTTTCACGTATCGCCGCATGCCCTTTGGATTATGCAATGCACCGGCGACTTTTCAGCATTGTATGCTCGCCATTTTTTCTGATATGGTAGAATGTTGTCTAGAGGTCTTTATGGATGATTTTTCGGTTTATGGTGCTTCTTTTGATGAATGCCTCTATAATCTGGATAAGGTGTTACAAAGATGTGAGGACACACATTTGGTCCTCAATTGGGAGAAATGTCATATGATGGTGAGTGAAGGGATAGTGCTGGGACATAAGGTGTCCAACAAAGGTTTGGAGGTAGATCCGGTAAAAATTGAAGTAATTTCTAAATTACCCCCACCAAATTTGGTAAAAGGGGTAAGAAGCTTCTTAGGCCATGCCAGATTTTATCGTCGGTTCATAAAATATTTTTCAAAAATCGCCAAACCTCTATCCGAGCTTCTCAAAAAGGATGTCGTTTTTTATTTCAATGACAAATGTTTACACGCGTTCAACGTGCTGAATGAGAAATTGATTTCCGCACCGGTTGTTCAAACATCGGATTGGACTAAGCCGTTTGAACTCATGTGTGATGCATCTAATTTCTCTATAGGAGTTGTATTGGGACATAGGGTGGACAATAAACCCGCCGTGATTTTTTATGCCTCTAAGACTTTGAATGATGCCCAACTAAATTACACGACTACTGAAAAAGAATTGCTTGTTGTTTTTCGCTTTTGAAAAATTTCGGCAGTATTTAGTTGGATCGAAAGTAGTAGTTTGGACTGACCACGCCGCTATTAAATATTTGATGGAGAAAAAAGATGCCAAACCTAGATTGATTAGGTGGATCTTGCTCTTACAAGAATTTGATATCGAAATCAAAGACAAGGCGGGGATTGAAAATGTTGTAGAGGATCATTTGTCTAGGTTAGAGAGGGTACATGAAAAAGATATACACATACCCATAACCGAGACATCTCCGGATGAACAACTTTTGAAAGTCGATTCTAAAGATCTGTGGTTTTCATATATCGTGAATTATCTTGCTTGCAGGATCATCCTGGATGATTGGACATATCAAGAGAAGAAGAAAATTTTCCATTCTCTACGATATTATTTTTGGGATGACCCCATTCTTTTGAAGCAATGCAGGGATGGTGTCCTACGCAGGTGTGTACCTGAAGTGGAATACGAGAGTGTTCTTTGTCATTGCCACACTCTACCTACGGGCGGACACCATGCGAGCTCTCGTACGGCTGCCAAAGTACTGGAAAGTGGCCTATATTGGCCTACCTTGTTCCGAGACGCCTATGAGTTCGTGAGGCAATGTGATTCCTGCCAAAGAGCAGGTAACATTTCAAAGAGACAAGAGATGCCCCTAAATGTTTTCCAAGAGGTTGAGGTATTTGATCTATGGGGTATAGATTTCATGGGACCCTTTGTGTCCTCCAATTCGAATTTATATATCCTTTTAGCTGTTGATTATGTGTCGAAGTGGGTAGAAGCAATACCCACAAGGACTAATGATTCTACTGTAGTGTGCAGGTTCGTTAAGGAAAACATCTTCTGCAGGTTTGGAGTGCCCCGAATGATCATTAGCGATGGGGGTACGCACTTTAAGAATCAAAAGTTCTCGGCACTATTGAAGAAATACGGGGTCAAACATAACATAGGCACCCCGTATCACCCGCAAACTCAAGGACAAGTGGAGGTCTCCAATCATGAAATTAAGAAGATCTTGGAGCATACAGTGGCTTCCACGAGGAAGAACTGGAGTGCCTTACTACCGGATGCATTGTGGGCATAGAGAACGACATACAAGACACCTATAGGCACCACGCCTTTTAGGTTGGCGTATGGTCGGGCCTGCCACTTACCGGTGGAGTTAGAGCACAAAGCACACTGGGCGTTGAGAAAGCTCAACTTGAGTTATGATGAAGCGGGGAAAAAGAGATTACTTGAATTAAATGAATTGGATGAGTTGCGGATGACTGCATATGAGAACTCTCGGATATACAAGGAGCGCACTAAGTTGATCCACGATCACCACATTCAGATGCACACCTTCAAGAAAGGAGATCGTGTGCTTTTGTTCAATTCAAGGCTGAAGTTGCATCCCAAGAAGCTTAAATCTCAATGTAGTGGGCCATTCACGGTAGAAGAGGTCAAACCACATGGCGCAATCATGGTGCGCGATGGTGAGACTACATTTTTGGTGAACGGGCAGAGGTTGAAGTTATATTTTGGTGAAGATTACATGAGGAAGGTGAATGAGGTCGAACTCATTTCACTTTCGGATGCATGATGTGCTTCAAGTCGTCTAGCCTAAGACGTAAAATAAGGGCGCTTGTTGGGAGGCAACCCAACCATTGGTAGTTTAGTTTAGTTCCCATAAATTGTAGTTTGATTTGTTTTAACTTAGTTTATAGTGTAAAAAAGATACCGTGATTGTTTGCTACATGTGCAGGGCTGAGGTAGAGTCGATACCATCGACCCTTGTGTCGATGGTATCAACCATGGTACAGGTTGGCGACTGTAGGAATCGCACTACGTCGATACCATCGACGGCCTCGTCGATGGTATAGACATACCAACAGGCAGATCGCAAGCAGAGGTCGATGGTATCGACATGGGTGTCGATACTATCGAGATCTCTGTAGATTTTCAAAATGAATCATTTGAGGAAAGTCGATACCATCGACGGGCGTGTCGATGGTATCGACACATTCATGCAAAGAAGGCGGCGGCCGGGCCTCGCGAGGGTTTGCCCTAATCAGAGAGTCGATACTATTGACTCGCGTCGATAGTATCGACGCGCCACATCAACGATCCGCGAGGAAAGATCAACGGCGATCGCAGCAACAAGGAAGTCGATCTGGGGGACGAGTTGATACCATCGACTTGCGTCGATAGTATCGACGCGTCAACAATCCGGGCCACGCAGATCCAGCCATCGACAACCGTTGATACTCGCGGAGGTATGGATCGTGCTACCCAAGTTGATACCATCGACTCGCGTCGATGGTATCAACGGACAGACAGTAGTGCCAGCCACGACTATATATGAAGAGTATTTGCGTCAGATGACATCACACCTCCAGTGTAATTCTCCTTCACTTATGCCGAGCGTGTTCCAGAGCTATCCAAGCCCGACGACAAACACCACCGAGCAAGTTCTTCATCGAGTAGAGATTCGATTCTCCGATCTTCCCCAAGCTCCCTTTCTATTCCTTTTTCTTTCGACATCATGGTGCACATAGCTGGTGCGTCGTCTTCACGTGTGAATCCGATGGACATCTCGGAGTTCATGCCACCTCCTCCCGCGTCAATCTCACGCCCGCGGCTGATCCATCCATCCACGGAAGTCAAGAAGATCTACGAGTAGATCTTAAAGAGGAAGATCGAGCTGACTCGTTATGTTGAACGGGAAACCATCCGCAACCTGGGGTTTGACGCCAACCTCGACTACGTCCTAAAGGGTCAGGCCCGACACACGGGAAGATGGCCTGATGAGTTGGAGTTTCATGCTGATGGCCAGCTGTTCTTCGGCAAGTGGCCTACGTACAAGGAGCTGGTGGCTGAGTTTATGGTGTCACTGGACGTCTGCGTCATACCCAATGACATCATAGCCACTGACCGCGAGTGGATCAAGGGCCGTGTGTCTTTCCGGCTGTACAACATCGACTATAACCTTACACTCAGATAGTTCAACAAGATCTTCAACTGGAATCACTCGCAACACGACTATCGGCGACCGGACAACCACACCGACTACGATGCAATCTTCGCCGAGCCGGTGACGGTGCCGCTGGGCAAGTCAGTGAGCGACCATAATGTTGCGGTAGCTGATTTCGAGCACCCCTTCGTCCGGATACTTCACCGGATGCTGAGTTCGACGTTGTTTGCTAGGGGTGATTTGGCCCTCAGCAAGTTTCAGGAGACGGACTTATTCTTCTTGTATAAACTCCTGAAGCGTCAAGAATGTGATTGGGGCGCCTTCTTTCTACAACGGGTTTTAGCGGTGAAGAGGAGTACACAAAAGCCCCTATTCACTTTGGCGGGCTTATCACCAAGCTGGCTTCCTACCTCAGGCTGAATTTCTCTACTCTGACCCCGCTCTCCACCAGGAGTAAGGTGAACTTGCAACATCTACACCGCTCCAACCTAATCCTTCTTCGCGATGGTTTGGCATATGCGTACTGCCACGTCAACCATTCTTACCAGGAATGCTCGCTTCCCGATCTGGTCTTCAACATCGAAGGGTAGCAACACTTCCGATGGCCTATCATAGCCATCGCTGACTCTGATGAAGACGGCGGCAACAACGATGGCAATGACAATGACGATGAGGTTGCAGAGGAAGAGGAGGCATTCACACCTCTTCGGGCACGCGTGGCACCACGGAAGCGTCCTCTGATGCATCCGGGTGCGTCTTCATCATCATAGCCTCCACCACCACCACCGACCTCGCAGCCAAGCGAGGATGCCTATTCTATGCAGGGCATGTATACTATGTTGCAGGAGATTCAGCAGACGCAGCAGCATCACATGACGATGTATGCCGGTATTCAAGACACAACAAACCGGCTACTAGACAATCAAAGGGCAATGTTCGAGAACGAGCGTCTTCTCCTCGACAACCAACAACAAATTCATGATCGGTTGCAACGGATGGAGATGCAACAGGAGCCCTTTTACGACCACTATTGGAGCCAAAATTACTTTGGAGGCTATGCACAACCTCCACCTAGGGCCCAGTTTGATCCAAGCTTCCAGGGGGAGTATCCGTCTTGGGACCCTACGGCTCCGCAGTACCCGCCTCCACCTAAAGAGTAAAAGAAGTATCTCTGTTCCAATCTTTAAGATTGTTTTTGACTATGAGGCCATAGTCAAATTCAAGGTTAGGGGGGGTGTTGGAACAACTCTATATTTCATTTTCTCTGTTTTTAGTTTTATTGCTTTTGTTTCCTGTCAATTGTTTCCTGCAATTTTAGTTTGTTTTTAGGATCCACATTCTATCTAGTGTAATCGTGGATGTCTTTAATCTTGAGTCATCTCAGTTGCATGTGCATGGAATTAAGGGGAAAAACTAAAAATTTTTGAGTGTTCGCAAGCTTGAGTGTTGTTTAACCCTGATCACCTAACTTAGAAAATGATTGGTTTTGTCAACTTTAAAACAGAAAATCACAAATGTACATTCCTAATGATTCATGAAAGTGGACAGAATTGGTTGTTTTAGCCTAAACTGACCAAATGATAATGAGACTTTAATTTGAAGTAAGAGAGAAAAACTTCTTAACTACTACCCAGGTCAGTAAGGAGGGACACATAATATTTTTCAAAGGTTCAATCAATTAGTCTTGTGATCTGTCCACCTCATTGCTTTTCACAATCTACCAAGACTTGGAAGTAAAGTACGGTTTTAACTCTTTTTGATTGCATGGCATGTAGATAGGACTTGCATTGCAACGACCTTCATATGTTTTGCATGAAAAATAAAAAATATAGAATAGGTATACATGCACATTACCCTTAGGTACATGTCATGTAGTTGCATTCATAACTTGTATGCATAAAGTATATCATGTACCTCATTTATTCTTTAATGGTGAAGTAAATTGTTCCATACCTTCCAAATAGTGTATATATTCGAGTTATGCAAAAAAAAAATAAGCCCAATAAGTATTCATTGACAATTATGGATATAAGAGTTTGAAAAGAAAAGAAAACAAAAAAGAAGAAAAATCTGAAATTGAAAAAAAGAGAGAAAAGTTACTTTGAAGCAACTAGAATAAGAAGTAGAAAGGAACATAATCTCACCTATATTTTAAGATGAGTGAGTACATGGTGTAGCTTAATTAGATATCCATCTCATTTTGAGATGGATTGTTAGTGCATGCATCATTCCACCCAATCTTAGGCATTAGGACATTTTTCATGTGCATTTGCATCATTTAGGGCATTTTTGTTTTATGCATGTTGAAATCGTATAATACTTCCACTTCTTCCATTAGCCACCCATTTCATCCACCCGTTGCTCGGATTGGTAGGCCACCGTGAATTTCTCCTCATTAATGAATATCAAGAGAACTGCTTCCATGTAGATGGTAGTTAGGGCAAGCAACGTAGTATAGGAGATCACAAGATGCACTAAGTCTGGACCGGTGAATTTTATTATGTTAACTGCCTTATGTGATAGTGTTCATCAGTTTTGAGGTCAATACCTTTTATGGATGATTACTGTCACCTTTAGGGTAATTATCATTATGTGGTTAGCGAGGTCCGGTATGTGAATGTCCAGTGGGAGTCATATGGGATGTTTGTTGTGATGCTTTGTTCTTTAGTTGACTCTGGCAATTCTATTCTAAGGTTTAGTTGCTCGAGGGTGAGCAATGTTCAAGCTTAGGGGAGTTTGATGCGATAATTTTGAGTCGCATTTATAGACTTGTTTGATATGTGTTTTATGCATTTATTAGTCATTTTCATGGTTAATGTTGCATAATTCATTCATTTTGGTCTATGCTACTTCTTTATGTCAAATTCCCTTTATTTAAGCATTTTGAGTATTAATTATCAAAAGAATATATTTTTTGTGAACTTATGTGGTTTCGTGTGTTAATTTCAGGAAAAACAAGTATCTGCTACCGTCGATACCATCGACGGTGGTCGATACCATCGACCAGACCACAGGTTGCCAGCCGCAAGGACCAGAATAAAGTCGATACTATCGACAGGGATGTCGATGGTATTGAGATACCATCAGGTTGCTAGCGAGAAGTGAGTCGATACTATCGACCAAAATGTCGATACTATCGACCGGTGGAGCTACAGTGACATAAAAAGACAAAACCGTCGCTATAGGCTCATGGTATCGACCCGCTTCGATGGTATCGAGATGACATCAGGCGAAAAGACAAAAGAAAAGAAGGACTGCCGCTATCACGCTATGTCGATACAATTGACCCGCGTCGATGGTATCGACACCGTTAGATATGAGTTCGTTTCAAATTAATCTTAATCGGACGGCTGTGATTAATTGGCAACCTAATTCGGGAAATATACCTAATGACGGCGCCCAAGAGGGATTGATCACGTCATTAGTCGCTGCACACATCCCGGAGAGAAAGGAGAGAAGAAGGGAGCACGAGAACACGCCCCAGCCGATCCGAATGCTGAAGAAGATGAATTCCACCACCGAAAGGCGGGAGAACGCGTATTCCACGCCAAGGATCGATTGGATCTTCTCCGTTCAGGGGTTTTACCACTCAATCACGTTTTTCTCCATGTTGCCCTTTTTCTTCTCCACGTTGTATTCTGAGATGAACATGCGGGGCTAATCCCCTTTGTCTTTAGGACCGGGAGTAGCCCGGGAATTCATTGTATGACAATTTTATCATAGTAATTCATATCTTATCTCTTAAATCCGTGGTATAATTTCGTTTTCTCCAATATATTGTTATGCTTGATCACCATAATAATAATCTAACGCCCTTAATTGCTTTGAAAGAAGAATTAATGGTTGAAAAGAGACGAAATTTACATTAATTGACAAATTCCTTGAACAAGGTGGTGTAAGATTAATGGTGGATATCGAGAGGTTGTTTTTAATGCACCTAGTTTAGGGTATAGGTTACTACGATGGTGGAACCGACCTAGACATAGGTAGTGAATTGTACCACGACAGTGGGCAATTCTGATTTCAGGCCACTACCTAGATAGAGAGATAAAAATTGAGTAACTATATATAATTTAATACAATGAAAACCCGCGGTGAAACTGCAATCCTAAAGATCTTCTTTTGAATTGATTAAACCAACATTTAATTGATTGCTTGCTTTGCTTTATTTTTATTTTTCTTTTAATTTTAACAACAACTCTCAACTATTTAATCGGCTTAGCTGATCGCGAGTAGTTAGTAGGAGTCTCCGAAGATTTCAAGTATCCCTGAGTTCGACTCGGGCCTCACCAAGGCCTATATTACTTCGACGCGTTCACTTGTGTTTCTGCGCATGGTAAAATTGTGTCAATAAGTAGGTTTTAGTAGCATGAATATAAGAAAGATCACTGCTAGATAAAATAATATCATCAACATACACAATTAGAACAACAATACCAGAGGAGTTCTTCTTAATAAGGATAGAGTGATCAATATGAGATCTCAGAAAGCCATAAGTAGATAAAATCTTGCTCAATTTGTCAAACTAGGTATGTGGACTCTGCTTGAATCCATAAATAGACTTTTTGAGGTGACAGACCTTGTGTGTCTCCCCTTGAGCAACAAACCTAAGTGGTTGCTCCATATAGACTTCCTCTTGGAGATCACCATAAAGAAAGGCATTCTTGACATTTAGCTGTATAAGACACCAATCTAGATTGATTGCGACAGAGAGAAGAACCTGTACAGAATTGATCCTGGCAACATGCAAAAAAGTTCCAAAGTAATCAATGCCATAGGTTTGAGTGTATTCTTTGGCCACTAGGTGGGCCTTCAGTCATTCAACAGTCCCATTAAGATGATACTTCACAGTATACACCCAACAACATCCAACATGCTTGCAATCAGATGGAGGATCCACCAGATCCCAAGTACCTCTTTCAGTAAGAGCAGTCATCTCCTCAATCATGACATGTGTTCAGGCAGTACTTTGTAAAGCATCATGAATATTTTCGAGAATAGAAATAGCAGAAAGGGCAATAATAAAGTTACTAAAATGGATACTAAGATGTGCAGTAGAGACATAGTCAACAATACTATGAGAAGTACAAGATCAAGTGCCTTTTCTAAAAGCAATAGGTAAATCCAGATCAGATGTTACCTCGACAAGTGTAGGACCTTCTGGAGGAGAAGATTGGTTTTTTGTGTGTGGGGCGGGGGTATTGGGTAGGAGTAGACTACAGAGGACGATTTCTATGTTGATAAAAAATAATAGGAGGATATGTAGTCTCAGCGGGTTGCAAAGAAGAAGGAGAATCACTAATAACAGGCAGAGGTGCTGAAATGATATCTGAACTCAAAGTGTTCCCTTTAGTAGAGTAAAAAGGAGTGTCCTCAAATAAAACCACATCACTTCTCATGAACCACTTCTTAGTAATAGGACTATAGCAACGATATCCTTTCTGAGTACCTGAATATCCCAAAAAGATACATTTTTCATCTCTAGGAGACAACTAATCCCAAGTCGGTCTAAGCAAGCGAACAAAATGAGTTGACCCAAAAATCCTTAGAGGAATAGAAAAAAGAGGAATGTGGGGTTGTAGGACTTGGACATGAATTTTTTTCCAAATCATAGACAAGGGCATGTCATTAATTAGAAAATAGGTAGTGAGCACAACTTTTGGCCAAAAATGTTTTGGAACATTAGAGTACAACATGATAGTTCTAGTAACTTCAAGTAAATGCCTATTTTTCCTTTCAGCAACTCTATTCTATTGAGATGTGTAGGTACATGATGTCTGATGAATGGTATCAAAAGAACAAAAAATAATACAACATTTTTTTAACAAATTCGAAGGCATTATCAGTGCGCAGAATTTTAATGGGCATAAAAAATTGGGTTTTAATTTTAGCATAAAAGAACTTAATCGTAGGCAATACTTATGACCTGTCTTTCATAAAAAACAACCATGTAGAATGGGAGAAATCATCAATGAATAGAATAAAATATTTATTCCCTGATAAAATTGGAATATGACAAGGACCCCATACATCAGCATGAACTAAATCAAAAATATTTTTACTACCAATATGAGATTTTTTAGGAAAGACAATTTTGTACTGTTTTCCTAACTGACATGACTCACACTAGAAACTGTGCGCTCCTACACCAGAAATAACATGTTTTATTTTATCAGTAGATGGATGCCGACGTCTATAGTGCCACTGTAATGTAGAAATATAAGAAGATAATGTTGAAGCTAGATTTGTAGTGTCGATCCTTTTCAAATCATCTAGATACTAGAGTCCATCAGGTCCTTCATACCCCCCATCAATCTTCATCCTCGTGCAAAGGTCCTGAAAAACACAAGTACCCGGTATAAAAGTCAGACTACAGTTTAGGCTATGTATAATATCACTGATAGATAACATATTTAGTGGAAAATGAGACACATGTAGAGAAGATCTCAGAAGAAATTGAACATAAATATCACCAATACTAGACACAACAAATTTGGATCCATCAGTAAGCATACCAGTAGATTTAGGAAAGGGTTTAAATGTTTGAAGAAGCTCCATAATCAATCACCCATTTTGTATTATCAGTACTAGAAGAGGAGGCACTCGAAAAGGCAGAATCACAACCATTATAAGTTGCAATATGAGCTCCAGAATCATCAATAGTAGGAGAGGAAGTGCTGATTTTCTCTAGAAGGAGTCATTCCACTTCTTAGCGAATGAACTCAATATTAGAGGAGCTTGAAGCATCAACAACAGGAGTCTAAGAAGCACCCTCAGATTCAATATTGGCCAACGCAGGTGTGCCATGTTTCTTCCGGCACCTGTCCTCAGTGTGGTTGGAGTGACCACAAAAGTCACAGTACCGCTGAGCAACAGTACCTCCAGAAACATCAAAAGATGAACCACGACCTAGGGACCCACATTCTCTACCAGAACCAGGAGGACGGTTGTCCTAAAACTGACCTCGACCCCATCCATGGCCTCGTCCAGCCATGGCAGTAAGAGAAATAGTGTCACCAGTGTCAGAAGTTGGGGTAGATGAAGAAGTTGACATGCATTGAAGACGTTGATACACACTCTCTAATGTTAGCAGTGGATCCTTGGAAAAAATTTGATCAACTACTCCAGCATACGACTCAGGAAGACCACACAAGAATTGAACCACCTATAGTGTTGGGTTTTACGTGGTCGGACTAGGCAGCGGAATAAAAAAAAATTACTTGACGATAAACCCATAACCATTAGATCGCATCAACATCTATGTAATGAAAAGGATGATTTTAGCTAGTTATACCTGGTCCTGAGGCTTGCTCAGTGACTATACCTTCCAGCAAGTGCATTCTTCAACCACCTGTCTTCGACGACATATGTGCAAGTCCTTGTCTTGACTCAAACTACGGTTGATTGTCTTCCTCCTGAGAGGTATAAGTTTCCCACCTCTATAATTAGTCTACACAGACTACCAGGAACTCTAGTCATCCTGAAGAATGGACTAGAAGGAGTTGTCCCCTTCTGTTGGCATACTAGTCACCATCACACTCTCAACAATTAGTTGCTTTTGTGTAGTTGTCTTTCCCTCGTTGTTCCTCCCTGGATGGGTAGAACTTGCTTGGGCTCTCTCAGTTACCAAAACCAGAGAGGACAACAACTATGCAGAGCAACTGATGTTTTGAGTTGTGTCTCTAGAGAAGCCCCATGTACTCCTCTATTTATAGTAGAGGGTAGGGTCAGGGTTCCTAGTCTGTGTGGGAGTAGAAGGGTCTGGATTTTTCATGAATAATTTGCACTGCGATAGGCGAATCGATCGATTCACTAGTGAACCGGTCGGTTGGCATAGGGAACCGAATGGTTCACTTAGTGAATCGGGCAGTTCACAAGCCATACCTGCTTACAATTGACTTTCCTAATTTTTTTCTAATTAATGCAAAGATTAATTCTTGTCCCAATCAAATTGAACAAGTGAAATGGGAAACTTTTCTCACGAACTGGAAAACCCAACACATGCTTGATTGGTCCAAGTGAACCGATCGGTTCACTAGAGTGAATCGGTCGTCCCAGTAACCATGAGTTGATCAGTTCACCCAATGAAAGGATTGGTTGATGGTCCAAATTGTGCAGAACTCAGTCAATTCAATTCTCAATCAATCTGACACTCTAATCAGTTGGTTCAACACTTGAAGTTAATGATTCTGAGTCAAGTCTATTGATTGAATGTTTGATTGAGTACCTAAACACTTTAGTAATCAATCCAAACATCATTCATGGACAAACTCCTATTCTACGTGAATCCTATATGTATGACCCTATAGGTCCCATATCACGTTGGCAGTGAATGTCAATAACTAGCTTATAACATCACAAGCAAAGATAGGTGCCTAGTCACATGTCAGTGTTGCCCAAGTGAATGGAAAGTTGGAGAACAACCTTCAACCTACCGTCTATGATTGGTGTTCTAGTGAATGTATAATTCTGATGAATCCATATTCATCATGTTTTCAAATCACCATCTTGGTCTCAATTCGACTCAATACATCTGATTTCATCTACTAAATCTCAAAATATGCAAAATTGCTTAATTGGTTCAATTATCAAGATTATTAACTAGGTTTATATTGATTGTATGTAGGTCATGATGAGGCTCAACCATCAACTGGAACTCAAGATCCTCTCAGCTTTGGTCTTGACTAAACGGTCTGACCGAACGATTTGCCCAAATGGTCTGACCAAATGATTTGCCAAAACGGTCTGTTCAAACGGTCTTGATCAATTGGTCTCAAAACTGTGAGCCCATTACACCTTTATCTTCATTAACTTCACCATCAATACCACCTCCATTTTACCCTTTCCACCTCCATCCTCACCAACATCACCCTTCTACCTTCTCCATACTCAACCACCATCATCACCTCCGTCTATTGCCTTAACGGTTTCACCTAAACAGTTTGCCTTAATGGTTTTACCACATGATCTTGATCCAACGATCCATCCTTCTCCCTTGCAGTTTGCTTCCAACCAGTCTTGCACTTTCACACAGTCTCAAGACCATATGAGAAGCCTCTTCGTGAGACCGATACGAACGCACACCCTCAAGACTGTTAGCCCAGCCAAGGGCATAAGATTGATCAAAGCCTAGACCTACAACCCTAGATCTCGATGCCACCTGCTGCATTTCCACCGCCGCCCTCCATCGTCCTCACAACACCACGACGGTATGCAAGACCGTATGGCCTCCACTAGCAAGACCGTTTGGATGGCCTACGAGCAAGAAGACCGATCAGATGCAAGACCGTTAGCTTAGGGACACCGAAGATAGATTGGAAGCAAAGCACGCTGAGACCATTTGATTGACTAACCTGAAATAGTGAAGAATGCAAGACCGTTTGGATGCTCACGTATCCAAAAGTGTTAATGCAGGACCGCTAGGGCAGCAAGAGAACAGACATAAGATCGTTTGGACAGATATCCAAACCGATAGGCTGAAGACCATTTGGAGCCAGAAATCTCATGATCGTTTGGATGTGAATTGTGTGATCTTCAAAACCATTTAAATCCAAGACCGTTTGGACAAGAGTCCTAGACCGTTAAGAAGACTAAAGGGTCTCTAAAACTGTTAAAGCATAACTGTAAAAAATTGCAACTGGGCCCAAATCGTGAAGACCCCAACCAGTGCCTATAAATAGGACCAGTAGGGTCCTCATTTGAGGCATCGGATCCGGGACACTGCCAGGCTGCCCAAATGTAAGATTCGATCCAGATCCATCCACGTACATCCACGCTACTGTCACTTCGCATGCTGCCCCTCTTGCCATGAGCAAGGAGGTCAAGACAAGAAAGAAGGTAGAGAAGAAGATCTACCCGGTCAGCCTTGGTGGTTCTTCCTCCTCATCCAGATCTGCTCTGACACGACGTAGAAGACTGCATCATCTTTACTGAGCTACGACTACCTTCTGCATCATGCTCATGGTAGATTCTTCCCGCTCTCTTGTTCTTCTTGTTTCTCACATCATGAGCGAGTAGTTCCTTTTTGCTGGGGTGCGGGTACTAGCCCCGCTGCCCATGTAAGCATGTTCTCTTATTAAACTTTCCATGACAGTGTATATAACTTTCCATTTCATTGCTAATTGTTAATGTTTGTAGATTGATTACCTGCTTGCTTTTATCTTGTTCTTCCCTATGTTGCGAGAACTTCTATGTGTAGGGTAGGTTGTCAACTAACGAGGTTGACTCCCAAACTAGAAATAGAATGGGATTCCTTGAGATCGTCAGTGTATCATCTGTGATGGGACGAGCCATCTAGCCTACAATGACGCTTCTGTGTGCCTAATGCCTGTATAGGGCCCCCACAACTTCAGTTGGATATATGTATCTTCATTGTTAATCGTCGATGTTTGCTTATAGATTAATCAACTGCTTGCTTGATGTTTAGCATGGTTGACTCCCAAACTAGAAATAGAATGGGATTCCTTGAAGTCGTAAGTGGATGATCCGTGAGGGGACGAGCCATCTAGCCCACAGTGACGCTTCTGTGTGCCTAACGTCTGTATAGGGGGGCCAAAACTTCAATTGAAATTTTATATCTTTGGAGTCATAAGTGAGTGATTCAGATGGTGACGAGACATCTGATACCTAAGGTGATGCTTACGCAAGCCTAACGCCCATATGGGGGGTTTTACAGCAGCTTCATTTGGACGATTATATCTTGCCTGGATGTTTGATGTTTGGATGGGTTTGCATGAGTAGTGGTGGTGAAACCTGAGATCATCCCAGCGATTCCATGTCATTAATCTAGTTCATCTTTAATTCCACTCTTTACTTTCTTGCACTTAGTTTAATTAACCTCAAATCAATCAATTGTTATAAATATTAGTCTTACTTGAGCTAGATTCGACTAACAACGATTCTTAAAAATGTTGTCCCTTGGGATTCGATCCTTAACTATACTGTGATAAGACCCGTATGCTTGTGGGTGGTATTATTGTACAAGGTTTTGGTAAAACTCTGGGATTTCAACCTCAAGTGAATTTGTTAGTGCGATAATAAACCACATCAAATTCTGGCGCCGTTGTCGGGGACAATGGAATCAGTTAGCTAAATCTAGTTCTTTTAAGGCTAATCTAGGATTTTGTTTTTCTTTTGATACAATTAATCATTTACTTGAATTCAACTCTACTCCATCACCTTTACTTCAGGAATATTTTTTCCATTTCAGGTACCCCCAAAAGACTAGTGCATGCACCACTTGAACAGTCTCAGACTCTCTACTAGCTTTGACCTAGAGATAGACAGGACCTTTCATCATCAAAACAAAGAGAACTAAGCAATAATGTCTATAGCCTGAAGGGTAGCTCAAGCCATTAATGCACAGAATGAAAGGCTCATGCAAGAAGCTAAAGTTGTAGTTCAAGAAGAAATCCTAGCAGCTCAAGCAGCAGCGCAAGCAGTAGAACTGCAAAAGGATCTTAGGAAATTCTCAATCCCTAAAGCAGTTGATGTTCATCACCCAGTGCAACCTCCTCCCATCAACGCTCCAAATTTCGAGATCCAGGCACATTGGATCACCTTGCTTCAAAACAACCCATTCTATGGTAAAGAAGGAGAAGATAGTCAAGAACATCTTCTGAGGTTTATTGATCTGTGTGCTATGACAAAGAAAAATGGAGTCTCAGACAATGCCATCCAAATCCATCCTTTCAAGTATTCTTTTGCTGATAGATCTATAAGTTGGTACAATTCCTTGTAATGCGAACCCATCACCACTTGGGAACAACTTCAAAATGTTTTTCTAGAAAATTTCTATCCTCCTTCTCTCACATATGAAATCAGGGGATGTATAACTCAATTCACTCAGGTCCCTAGAGAATCCCTTGCTGAAGCATGGGAAAGATACAAGGAGCTTCTACGGAATTGTCCACACCATGGAATTCCTAAGAATCAACTCATTGAGATCTTCTATAGGGGTGTGGATAACAATATCAAGAGGTTTTTAGACTCCTCATCTGGAGGTAACTTCATTCGTCAAAGCTATGATAGCGCATGGAAGGTTGTCACCCTTGGAGATAAAAATCAAGCAAACTGGGGTAGACCCATAAGTAAAGGAGTGCTGAAGGTAGCTATGGCAGAAGCTACTCCAGGGTACAAGTCTATTATCGAATCCCTCAAGATCCTAGTCGTCAAGCAAGATCATCTTGAATCCTCTATTGCCTCTTTTGAAAGAAGACACTCACTCCCACAACCACAAGAACAGATCAAGTCAGCTTCATTGTTCTGTGAAGCATGTAAAGGCACTGATCATTCTATGCTAGCCTGCAATGTTCTCTACGATGTTGTTCTAAGCAATGTGTATGGTCAGGGAGATAATGGTCAAATTGAAAATCTTAATGCTGTCAACACCATCCCTGGTCAAGGATATTACAATCCGAATCAGAATAGGAACCATCCCGATTTTCAATATGGAAATCCTTCAGGAGAGGAAAACTCGCGACAACTTGTTTCAAATAATCAACAACGAGGCCCACCAGGATTCCAATATAGTCAACAACATAATTTCAGAATTCAAGGAAATTTTAGAAGCAACTTTTAGAACAGGAACTACAACAATTATCAGAACAATTCTCAGTTCCAAAATCCCAACCAAGTCCCCTACCAACAACAACAAGGGCAACAAGACAACCCCATCTCTCCTGATGACAAGCTGTCAGCAATCGAGAAGATGTTGCAGTCGTAGCAGATAATGATAGCTAATCAGCAAGCCCATCAGAAGGCTATTGAATATCAACTAGCTCAACTTGCAGCTAGCATGAAGCCACCTACTGGAACCTTCATTGGCCAACTAGAGAACAATCATAAGCACCCATAGCAACTGAAGGTTGTCACCACCAGGTATGGAAAAGACTATTCAGATCCCCCTGTCAAGACACCTGTGGTTATTACAGACGAGGATGACTCTGTGATTGTATAAGACTCTACCACACCTGAGTCTCAACCAAAAGAAATAGCAACTGCTGATAAGACAGACAAGCAAAGTTCTGAGAAACCAACTGATGTAGAACCAGAAACACCAAAGCCAGAAGTACCAATGTACAAGCCTCATATACCTTTCCCATCTCGTTTGAGGCAGACCAAGCTTGACACTCGATTCAACAAGTTCAAAGAAGCTATGAAGAAGCTTCATGTTGATATACCCTTTCTTGATGTGCTGGCTGAAATACCAGTATGGACAAAGTACTTAAAGTCTCTCCTCATAAGGAAGTATATAACCGAAGAGTATGAGACTGTGAAATTAACAAAAATCACATCCGATATCATCTAAAGCAAGATGCCCAAGAAGCAAAAAGATCCAGGATCTTTTGGGATTTCGTGCCATATTGGTGATTCTTCCTGTAAGAAAGGATTAGACGATCTTGGTGCCAGCATCTCTATCATGACACTTAGCCTTTGCAGAATTGCTTCGAACTGGCATGACCATACAACTTGCAGATAACACTGTGACTCTCCCCTTGGGAATTAATGAGGATTTACCTGTCAAGGTAGGCAAAGACTCCTATATTCTGTGCGACTTTATCATTATGGACATAAAGGAAGATGGTAGATACCCTCTCATTTTTTTCCGACCATTCCTTGCCACTGCAAGAGCTCTCATTGATGTTGAAGTAGGCACCTTACTTCTTCGACTAGGAAAAGAAACTCTCGAGTTCAAAGTTTTGAAAGTATGTGAAGACCAAGCATGCAAGAAGAAGTCTACTTGATTGAATGCATAGAGTAGATGTCACTACTCATGCAAGAGGATTATGAACAAGAAGATCCTTTAGGAGTGGCTCTGACTAATCCAAATGCAGAGAATTCAGTTGACGAACAAGTGAAAAGTTGTGTTCTCCACCTCGACACTACTGAAGAAGATCCTGAAGTCAAAATTGTGGAACTTAAAGTTGTGGATGTTACTGGAGAAACATGTGACAAACCACAAGCTCCTGAAATGAAAATCCTACCAGTGGGATTGAAGTACGTGTTTCTGGATGATCTCAAGGTCTACCCAGTCATTATAAATTTTGACCTAACAACCGAACAAGAAGATAAACTCATGACGGAATTAAAGGAAAGAAGAAGAGCCATTGGCTACAAGATGAGTGATCTCACCGGGGTGAGTCAGACACTTTTCATGCACAAAATCCCCATGATGGAAGATCACAAGCCAACCGTGGAACATCAAAGAAAGCTTAATCCAAACATGAAGGAAGTAGTCCATCGAGAAGTCATTAAATTGCTTACTATTGGAATCATCTATCTGATATCTGACTCGCCATGGGTAAGTCCCGTGCATGTTTTCCCTAAGAAAGGTGGAACTACTGTGATACGAAATGAAGATAATGAACTCATCCCTACTCGAACAGTCACCACGTGGAGGATGTGTATTATTACAGGAAGTTGAATAAGGCAACCCGAAAGGATCATTTCCCGATGCCTTTTCTTGGTCAAGTCTTAGAGAGGTTGGCTCACAAAGAATATTTATGTTATCTCGATGGTTACTATGGATTCTATCAAATACCTATACATCGAGATGACCAAGAGAAAACAACTTTTACTTGCCTGTTTGGAACATATGCCTTTAGAAGGATGTCGTTCAACCTCTGCAATGCGCCTGCAACTTTCCAACATTGCATGGAAGCTATATTCGTAGGTCTCACTGAAACTATAATGGAAATTTTTATGGATGATTTTTTTGTATATGGAGATTCATACGACTCATGTCTGAAGCACCTCTCCCTTTTCCTTAAATGGTGTGAAGAAGCACATCTCATTTTAAACTGGGAGAAGTGTCACTTTATGGTAAAAGAAGGCACTGTGCTTGGTCATAGAGTTAGCAGCCGAGGTATCGAAGTAGATAGAGCAAAAATTGAAGTAATATCCAAGCTCGCTATCCTGATGAATGTAAGAGAAGTTTGTGCATTCCTCAGTCACGCAGGTTTTTACAGATGGTTTATAAAGGATTTCTCCAAGATAACCAATTCGATGACAAATTTGTTGCTAAAGGACACTGATTTCCATTTTGACGAAGAATGTGTCATGAGTTTCAACAACCTGAAGCATGCCCTTACAACAACACCCATCATCAGAGCTCCCAATTGGGTTCACCCATTTGAAATTATGTTTGATTCCAGTGATTATACTGTGGGTGATGTTTTAGGCCAACATATAGAGAAGAAACATTATGTAATCTACTATGCATATAAGACCCTCGATGAAGCTCAGAGGAACTACACGACTACTGAAAAGGAACTCCTGGCAGTCATGTATGCCTTTGAAAAATTTAGATCCTATCTCATTGGTTCAAAAGTCATTGTCTATACGGATCATGCTGCTATCCATTACCTCCTGGTGAAGAAAGATGCTAAACCTAGGTTGATTAGATGGATTCTCTTCTTGCAAGAATTTGATCTGGAGATAAGAGATAAGAAAGGTACAGAGAATGTTGTGGCAGACCACTTGAGTCGTATCCACACCATGGACACTGAAGAGATCCCATTCAATGACTTTCTTCCGGACGACCAACTTATGAAAGTTTTAGAAGCTACCCCTTGGTACTCGGATTATGTGAATTATCTCGCTGTAGGTGTCATCCACCCAAAATGCACTGGAAATGCACTTAAGAAATTCATGCATGATGTGAAGAAGTATCACTAGGATGAGCCCTACCTCTTCAAGCTTTGTACTGATGGTCTTTATAGACGTTGTATCACTGAGGAGGAAGCCCAATTCATTTTAAAGAAATGTCACTCAGGCCCAGTTGGAGGCCATATGAGCTCTAAGAAAACTGCTTTGAAAGTTTTGCAATATGGTTTCTTTTGGCCAACCATATCCAAAGATTCCTACAACTTTATTCTATCATGTGACAAATGTAAGATAACGGGTAACATAACAAAAAGAGATGATATGCCACTCAAACTGTGGCAAGAAATTGAGATTTTTGATGTTTGGGCTGTGGACTACATGGGTTTGTTTCCATCTTCACATGGATTCTCCTACATCCTAGTCGCGGTTGATTATGTCTCAAAATGGGTAGAGGTCATGCCGACCGTCACTAGTGATTCTAAACCTATCATCAAGATGTTCAAAGATATTATTTTCCCCCGTTTCAGAGTCCCACACACTGTAATATCCGACGGAGGTTCTCATTTCCTGGAAAGAAGCTTTGAAGCATTGTTGATGAAATATGGTGTAACACACAAGGTAGCCTCCCCTACCATCCACAAACAAGTGGACAACTAGATGTCTCTAACTGCCAACTCAAGGCTATCTTGGAAAAGACAGTAGGCCGCAACCGAAAAGATTGGTCAGTAAAAATCAATGATGCCTTGTGGGCGTGCCAAACTACTTTTAAGACTCCTCTTGGAACTACACCATTTCGATTGATATATGGAAATTCATGCCACCTACCTATAGAACTCGAACACAAAGCATGGTGGGCAATAAAACAACTGAATTTTGATATAAAGAAACTAGGCCAAGCCAGTATTCTACCACTCCAGGAGCTAGAAGAACTCCGAATGATAGCTTATGAGAATGCACAAATCTATAAAGAACGCACAAAAATTTGGCACTATGGTCATCTAAAAAGAAAGAAAATACAAGTAGGAGACCAAGTTCTATTGTTCAACTCAAAACTAAAGTTATTCCTAGGAAAATTCCGTTCTCGCAGGTCTGGACCTTACATTGTCAAGAGCATCTCCCCACATGGGGCTTTCTCTTTATGGAGTAAAAAGTCAGGAAAATTTGTAGCTAATGGTCAACACTTGCAGAGATATTTCACCTCAGCCGACACAGGCACCGAAGCAATGTTGGAACTCACCAATCCAACATATCCATCGTAAAGTTGAAGGAATCAAGTCGAGCCATTGACATAAAACAAAGGTTCTTGTCAGGAGGCAACCCGATTAATAATTTTGCTTTTACTTTGAATTTTTTTACTAAATAAAAATTGCATCACGAGATGCTATCTTAAGTTCTGATTAGTCTTCATTTTTGAGATTTTCAGATGGAAGACGCACACTGATTGGAATGCAACCACATCTAGTGGTCCAACTGGTATGAATTCCCCCCATCTCAGATTTAGAGTTTGATCAGTACGAGCAAATTTCTAAGTTTGGGGTGGAGGGTGGGTGGTACGTACTTTACTTTCCACCTTCACCCATCTATTTCATACTTAAGATTTCATCGTTGCATTTTTGACCAAAACTTTCAAAAATTTCAAAAATTTTAAAGTTTTTAAAGTTTTTCAAAGAAATTGAACAGATACTTGATGAAGTTTTGACGCTTTCTGTTTCAACAAAAGACATTAACTAGCTGGAAAGTTTCTCTCTCTATGCATTTCGAATCATTATACCCTCCTCATTCGAAGCAGATCCTCAAAAGGACCACTTTTTTAAACTAGCCTATTGATTGAAATCATCTTGTGTAGCTTATGAATCCTAACATCATGATCCTTCTACAAAAATGACAAATGTCTGTCGAACTGATAGGGATCAAACACGTCATGCTTCCTAACTGACTAGTGGAACAATAACATGGAATCTCCATCGGATCCTCATCAAGTCATTATTTGAGTAGAGTACGATAAAGAGAACGAACTGATGCACTAAATTGTAAATAAAGTTGCAATCTGATCTAAATTCTTTTCTACACTTTTTCCATCATCTTTGTACCCCTTCGTCCATCAAAAAGAAAAAAAAATAGCCAAAATAGTGCCATACCCAAAGTTCGGGGTAGCACATCACTTCCCTCTATATCCTCTTCTTCCATCCCCCTCGCAAATTAATAGGGGCGTACTACCAAGAAAAAAATGCCAAAGCACACACAAATAAATGCAATCTCGAGTCGAATAGAGGAGAGATTCACACAAAAAATGCAATAAATGAAATTGCAAATCATATAATAAAAATCTCGAGTCGAATAGAGGAGAGATTTATTTCTTCTTTCTGTACCACCATTCACCCCCTTTTCTACCTAAAGGCACAATGAATGCCTCCACTATCCTGAAAAACACCAGTGTCAGATCAGGTGCTCACTTGTTGTTCTGCGGGTATCTCTAGATTCTTACAAAACTCTTACAAATGCTTGTTGTTGGAAAACGTGAGGAGGAAATGATGTTGGAAAACAAACTCAGGAATGAAGATAGGGTAAGATGTGTTCAGTGATCTCAAGAAGCTAAGATGATTAGTCATGCTAATTAGAAAGGAAATAATCATGATGTAAAAATGAGGCAACAACATGAGTCGAAAGTATTCGTTTGGCGACTGTTTTCAGATTTTGTGTTACTCAAGGACGAGCAATGTTTAAGTTTGGGGTTTTTTGATGAATCCATATTCATCATGTTTTCAAATCACCATCTTGGGCTCAATTCAACTCAATACATCCGATTTCATCTACTAAATCTCAAAATATGCAAAATTTCTTAATTGGTTCAATTATCAAGATTATTAACTAGGTTTATATTGATTGTATGCAGGTCATGATGAGGCTCAGCCATCAAATGGAACTTAAGATCCTCTCAACTTTAGTCTTGACTAAACAGTCTAACCAAACGGTCTGACTGAACGGTTTGCCCAAACGGTCTGACCAAACGGTTTGCCCAAACGGTCTCCTCAAACGGTCTTGATCAATTGGTCTCGAAACCAAGAGCCCATTACACCTTTATTGTAACATCCCTGACCTGGGTTATAAACTAACCCTAGGTGTTTTGCCTAAATATGTAATTAAACCCTGGTGATTATCTTTTGACATGTAATTAAGTTCCTCAGGAACATATACTTTCAATTTTGTAGTATTATTTTGGTAATGCAGGGGCTTATGTGCAAATTACCCAGTTAAGGGGTTAACTTGCAATTGCACATGTTAAGATGTTCTTTTGATAATGAGACATCATATGAGTGAATATGATGAGACATGATGGATTTCCCAAGCTTGGGCATCTAGATGCAGCTTGTGGAATAATCCTTATGCTTAAAAACCCTAATTTGGAGTAAAATGCAGTTTACCCAATTTGAGGGGTGCAACTTGTAAAATACACCATCTAAAACATCTTTTATGACTCTTGTCATCATTTAGTGTAGGAATGGTGAAAGGGACACATCAATGAATAATCAGATAAGAAAAATGACCGTTGTACATAAAATTCACTAAGTTTGAGTAAGGAAACCTTTCATGTATGTACCCTAGTTGAAAGTTAGCTTTCTTTACCCCTAGATCTTGAGATTTCATGAGCTTTGCATAAGTTTAGATGAGATTGGACGTTCCCTTAAATAAGAAAGGACTTGGATGAGAATTTCAAAGTTCTAGAGGTCTTTATGGTGTAAATAGCCTAAACTATATAAGCACCTTTCTTTCCAAACCAAGCAAACGTTTTCCTTCACTTCCTCACCTTTCATCTTTCTCAACTGACCAAGGCCAAGCTCTGGAGCTCAGGGAAACGACCAACCTGTTCTAAGGTAAGAGAACACCACCTTCTAGCTTAGATTCATGGAAGAAATCGTATTACAAGGTTGAATTGCTAGTTTTCTTACTTAGCTTTCTCGTTCTAGGCATCTTTTCCCAACCTTTCTTTGGAGAAAAACCCTTGGCCGACCTGTGGATCTCAAGACCCCATTAAAAACTTGAAGCTTGGAGCTCAAGGAACGACCTTAAGGCGGGTTTTATAACTCTAAACCCTTTTGCTTTCTTATGCATATCTTTGTACTTGCAAAAGTAGCTTGTTCTTCTTTTCCCCATCCTCCCTTGCTTTCTTGCAAACTAAAACCACGATGAACAGACCTTAACTTGGAGGTAGAATAAGATGGGCATGATTACCAAAGTTACTTTATCAAACGGTCTTATGTCTTTTCCCCCTTTTTGATCAAACCGTTTGAAAGGCAAACGGGTTCACTAGGTCGGTTTGGGAAAACGGGTTCCAACCCATTTGAGGGCGTTGACCAAGCGTGGACCGTTTGGGTTTTCTATTCAAAATTATGTAGGGTAATGACCCACCAAATTTTAGGGGTTAACTCCAAAGTAATCGTAGGTTGAAGGCCAATCAATTAGGCAATAGAATTGAATTAAGTACTGATTTTCCAAACTAATTAACTTGAACTTTTGGGTAAACGGGTTCCAACCCGTTTGAGTGAGTTGACCAAGCGTTGACCGTTTGGGATACCTGTTCATAATATATTGAATTTCATTCCTACAAAGAATTGTAATCTAATTCCTAATCAATTAAGAGTTGAAGACACTTCAATAACCTAACCATAATCGGGTGAAAGTTGTTGATTTCAATATGGATCTTGTTGAGTTTTGGGTTGAAGGACTCAAACGGGTTCCAACCCGTTTGGAGGTTCATCCAAACAATCTCACACTCATTTAGTGACACCCCAAGATCGTTTGGAGGTCTAGGGTTAAAGAAATTTGATGGTTTGAGGGTCCAATTACAAGATGTTGATAAATTGATGAAAAGTGCTGATTTTTAATTTAATTAGGGCTCAACCCTTATCAAATCATTTTGGTTTTTGGTCAACCTTTGGGAAAACGGTATCAAGATCGTTTGTAGGTCATCCAAATGACCTCAAGACCGTTTTAGCCAAGTTTGGGCCCAATTGGAGGTCAATTGATAGGTTCAACTCTGATTTGAATCATATTGTTGAACATTGATGATTAGCCGATTGGAAACCCTAATTGAGTTAGATTTAACCCTAATTGGCTTTCAATTGAGGGTCAATTTGGTATCCAGTTGATTGAGGCTCATCCTAATTGACTCAATTTGTATATGGTTAACATGGCTTGGGCCAATTGAAAGCTTCAACATAAGAAATCCCTTCGAGCATAATCTTTGTGTTACCTTTTATGTTCATGCGGTTTGAACCCAAGTAGAACCACAATCGTTTTAGACCAAATGAGTTCCCACCTGTTTAAGCCCAAATGAGTTCACACTCGTTTGAGTCCAAATGAGTCCACACTCATTTGAGTCCAAATGGGTTCACACTCGTTTGAGTCCAAACGGGTTCACACCCGTTTAAGCTCAGACGAGTTCACACTCGTTTAGGCTCAAACGGGTCCACACTCGTTTGGACTTAAATGGGTCCACACTCGTTCAAGGTCATTTGAGATTAAACAAGTTCAAGGTCGTTTAAGAATCAAATGGGTTGAAGGTTGAAGGTTAAACCCTAAACCAATTGGAGACCTTCTTGGTTGATTATACTTAATCACTTGAAGGTGTAAATGTTTCAATGATGATCTAATCTAAACCCTAATGGTAACCTAAGATTTTAAGGGACTAAGTGGCTAATGAATTGACCAAAATGCCCTAAAAGGTTCAATTGAGTGATACCTTGTTTTAATCAAACCCTAATCACATGATAGTGATAAGTTGACTGGTGTTAATCAATAAGAACTTAACCCAACCTAATCTAGAGTGGTGTAATCACTATCTACTAGTTAGAGGAGAGAGAAAGTACCAATTATAATGGAAACTCAAGTAAAATGCCTTCAATATACATGGATGTGCAAGTTTAGGTATGATCCACTTATGTGAGATCATGGAAACCCTAATGATCATAATTGATGAATCTTAATCTTATCTGAGGTCTTTAATGATGATGTTTCTCATACATGAGTATGTTACGAGATCATTTCACCATGAGGTGAATAGTAAACCCTAATTCTAGGGTGATGACATGTAATGAGAATAGTAAACCCTAATTGATGAAAATCAGGGAAACCTAGCTCTTGTATGAGTAGGGAGATACAACTTCTTTAAATGAGTTATTTACTGTTATCAGTTGATTTAACCATGCAGGTTCCTTTATGAGGATGATCATATCCAGGTATGGATGATGATACTATATTCATTGAAAGCATGTTGTTAGCTTTATGAATAGTGATATATCCTGATACCTTGTTAATAGCATCTTATGAGATTGATAGGCTGTGAGAGCCATGAATACCATCAAGGTCATGCTTTAAGAGATGACTTGTGATGAGAATATTGAGAAATGATAATTGATGAGAGTTAGGCTTGTTACATTTAGTATTCTTCCTTCATAGCTGCTATACTAATGATTAATGTTTGAAAACATGTATGATGATAAAAGAATACTAAAATATACCTAACTAATCAAGTATAATCATACCATGTAGAGCCCTGATCATAGATCCATCATTGTCAGGAGTTAAATGATGGTGAAATAGGTTTTCCTAAGGGGATTCCTGGAGCACATACTTTTGAATATGTGGGGTAATATGGATGTGAATTTCCTTACATCCTAGTGTAGGAATTGATGTAGATGTATCTTAATCTATCAATCCTTCACTATGTTTTATGCCGGGGTGATGTAACACTAATCTCCCGAGGAAATCTTTTATACCGCATCGATGAGAGATAAACAAGAAATCTTTCAGTAGCGAAGAGAGTACAGAATGCCACTGTGACTCTAATAGCGAAGTACCAGAATACCCTGGTAAGCTATAGTAGTAGAGACACTAGATGTCCTGCATGTTGATCCTCTTACTGACTGAGGAAGATGAGGTCATAAGAATCTGACTCTTTTGATGACCTATGTATGATACCGATGCGACTTAATAGTGATCGGTTGGAGTATGAGCGGTATACCTCATCTCCGTAGGGCATAATGATGTTTGTAAAACATAATCAACCGCGTAGTATATCTGCTTAGGTTGAACTACGAGATACATTGGTTGAAGATACTTTACTTAGTATACATGTTCTTCATATTCCTTAAATGTTGTTGTTCTAATTGATAACAATCTGCTGCTGATTACCTTAAAGCTTTTATTGCCTATGTTATTCTTGGTTGCTATAATAAAGCTTCTGGCGAAGAGTTATAACTCTCGCTGGGACAATTATTTAAAATTGTCTCACCCCGTAGATTTCAACTTTTTAGGTGGTCGTCGAGGGCGAAGGAATCAATCTTCAGGAGACCAATATCAGCAGCAGCAGCATTAGGAGCAGCAGTAAATCTCAGGTGGAGATTCAGACTACTGAGTTGTATAGTTAGATAGTCAGTCCTATGTGTTCTCTGTACTCTCAGGTCCTTGGAGTCTTTTGATCTGAGATTTTGGTTTTGAGTTCTTGAGATTTTGTATCACGTTGTATATAATTACTCAAGAAGTAATTATCTGAGATGTAAACAGTTTATCTCCTTTTATGAAAGAAGTTTTTATAGATTCAAGCTCTTATCTCGAAAAGTTTTAATTTCCTATGATTTTTGTCTTCCGCTGTTAATCGAATCGCTTCCGCTAAGTTTATATCGTGGTTTTGGAGATCAGAGCCCACAATAAGTGGTATCAGAGCTCTAGGTTCGCTGAGTCTACAGAGACATAGGACTTAGGATGTCGAGTCTATCCTTAGTATTTCTTTCTTATCTAATAGAGTCTTCTGCTCCTCAGGAGAAGAAGATAATTAAGGATGTCTGAGCAACACGAAGAGTACGTGGCAGAAAGTAGTCTTGCTGCACCCCAAGGAGGTGCAAGGAACCCGGAGATAGAACAACCTGTACCTGAGCCACCCAGAGAACCACCTCAGTTTGACCTAGCTGACATGGGAAACCCAGCTGTTCAAACTATGTTCGGGCAGTTTATGACTGCTATGACACACATCACTGACAGGATGCCCATGCCTGCACCTAGGGCACCTGCCCAGCCTGAAGGACAAGGTATCGGTACGATGTTCGAGCGACTTCGTCGTGTCGGAGCAACCGAATACTTTGGAACAGCTGATCCTGTAGATGCCGATCTGTGGTTGACCGAGTTGGAGAAAGCTTTTAGAATCCTCAACATCCCAGAAGCTCAGAAGGTTAGACATGCTGTCTATCTTCTCAAGAGAAGTGTTGGTCACTGGTGGACCATGGAAGAGCAGAAGAGGCCTGGAGTGGAGATCTCGTGGGAAGATTTTCATCAGGAATTTATCAATAGATATTTTCCAAAGACCTTCCTAGACGAGAAGATCTCTCAGTTTGAGAGATTGAGGCAAGGCATGATGAACATTAGTGAGTATGAAGCTAAGTTCATGGAGTTATTGTGGTTTTGTCTGCACATGGCTGCCACAGAAGAAGAAAGAATCAGAAGGTTTGAGAAGGGTTTAAATGCCGACTTGACTACTCCCGTGTCTGCCCTAGAGAATCGGGAGAGGTTTGCTACCTTCATTGAGTCAGTCCGAAGGATAGAGAAATCCGTAGTCGAGAAGAGACAAACCCATAAAAGATATCTGCAGTTCCAGGGTTCTTCATCTAGAGACTTTAAGAAGCCTAGATTCTCTGCACCTACACCTCCACCACCCAGAACTAGTGATCAGACACAGTGGACACTGAGTAGAGGCAGGGGACGAAGCCTACCACTACAAGAGACTCACAGTTCAGCATCAATGTCAGTTATAGGACCACCCAGACCACAACAACTAGAGAAGAGCTGTTACAACTGTGGGAAGGTGGGACATTTGATGAAGGACTGCCAATCTAGGCCTGTCAGTGTGACACAGCCTCCGAGACAGAGTCAACAGGGATCACAGAGAAGGCAATCTCAAGGAGCACATCGAGGACGTGGATAAGCGTCTCAATATGGATCATCAGCACCACCTCAACACCAGGCGACAGCAAGGTTCTATGCTATGAACCCACCAGATGCAGTGGTCAATCCACAGGTAGTGGCAGGTCAGATGGAACTTTTATATTCTGATATGTCTAAATCATGTGTTGTATCTGTTCTGATTGACCCGGGTGCTACGCACTCCTTTGTCACTCGGAGAGTGATTCGTAACTACAATATGACAATTAGTCATAGGGCAGATAGCTTGTTTTTGGAGACTCCGTTGAGTGGGTCTGCCGTTTTGCAGGAGGTATGCTCTCCCTACATCCTCTTCTTTTCTGATCATCACATTCAAGTGGACCTTATACCACTTGATATGCAAGGATTTGATATAATCCTCGGGATGGATACCTTAGAAAGGTATCGAGTTGTCTTGGATTGTGAATCCAAACATGCTGTGTTTGCTGATGATAGCAGCACATGGATCTTTCAAGGAGAGAGAAAGATTCTGCCCACCTGTCTTGTATCAGCTATGGTTGCTAACAAGCTGATGAGGCAAGGATGTTATGCATTCCTAGCACATGTAGTAGATGTTACCAAAGAAGGTCCCAACCCTGCTGAAGTTCCTATAGTCAGGGAATTCAAGGACGTGTTTCCTGAAGAACTTCTAGGTATACCACCGCCTCGGGAAATTGATTTTGAAATCAATTTGATCCCAGATACAAAATCTATAGCCCAGACACCGTATAGGATGGCGCCTGCTGAGATGGCAGAACTCAAGAAACAACTTCAAGAATTGCTTGAGAAAGGTTTTATCCGACTGAGCACTATACCGTGGGGTGCTCCGGTTTTGTTTGTTAAAAAGAAAGATGGGTCAATGCGGTTGTGCATTGATTATAGACAACTCAATAAAGTAACAATAAAGAATAAGTACCCGTTGACGAGGATTGATGATCTTTTGACCAGTTGCGTGGTGCAACAGTCTTCTCAAAGATAGACTTGAGGTTTGGATATCATCAACTCCGTATTAAGGATAGTGACATATCAAAGTCTGCCTTTAGGACACGATATGGTCACTATGAGTTCATGGTTATGTCGTTTGGACTAACCAATGCACCGACTGCATTCATGGAACTCATGAATAGAGTTTTTCGACCTTTCCTTGATCAGTGTGTTGTCATTTTCATAGATGACATTCTGATTTATAGTAAGGATGCTCAACAGCATGAACAACATCTCTGACAGGCTCTAACTCTGCTAAGAAAACATAAGCTATATGCTAAGTTTAGCAAGTGTGAGTTCTGGTTGCCGGAAGTATCTTTTCTTGGACATGTGATATCTGCCTCGGGTATTCGTGTTGACCCTACAAAGGTAGAATCTATTCTATAGTGGGAACAACTGAAGACACCAACGGAGATTCGAAGTTTCTTGGGATTAGCTGGTTATTATCGAAGGTTTATTAAGAATTTCAGTTCTATAGCCTTACCCTTAACCAAGTTAACTCGGAAAGATGTTCCTTTTACCTGGAGTGATAAGTGTCAACAGTCTTTTCAGCTGTTGAAGGAGAGGTTGACAAGTGCACCTGTACTTGTGTTACCTGAGCAAGGAAAAGGATACATAGTTTTCTGTGATGCCTCCAAGAATGGACTCGGATGCATGTTGATGCAGGATAAGCATGTGATTTCTTTTGCTTCACGACAGCTTAAGAAACACGAACAGAATTATCCGACACACGATCTGGAGTTAGCTGCTGTGGTTCATGCCCTGAATGTCTGGAGACATTATCTCTACGGAGAGACATTCCAGATTTTCACAGATCACAAAAATCTTAAGTATATCTTCTCTCAGCATGAGCTTAACATGAGGCAACGTCGCTGGATGGAGTTAATCAAGGACTACGATTGTACAATTTATTACCATCCAGGAAAGGCCAATGTAGTTGCAGATGCCTTGAGTAGGAAATCAGCAACATCAACCATGGATAGAGCACAATTAAACTCTTTAGTATGCCCTAGGAGAGATATGCTTATCTCCTTAAGGCAAGACAATGTACAGATGAAGGTGTCATGGATTGCCGGGTTGTTGGCTGAGATGCATATCAAACCCACCCTAAGAGAATAGATTAGGGAGGCACATAAAGTTGATGTTGTAGTTCAGCATATCAGATCTGGGTATGGTGATGAGAAGCGAGAAGTTTTTCATGAATTAGATGATCAAGTAGCGTGCTATCATGGGAGGATGATAGTGTCGGATATGGATAACTTGAGGAAGTTAGTTCTGGGAGAAGCTCATTCTTCGATGTATGCTATGCATCCATGGATCACCAAGATGTATCGAAATTTGAAAGATTTGTATTGGTGGCCTGGAATGAAGAAAGATGTTGCATAGTTTGTGATGAGGTGTCTTGTGTGTCAGCAAGTTAAAGCTGAACACCAAAAGCCTGCAGGAACAATGCAACATTTACACATACCATAGTGGAAGTGGGACCATGTGACCATGGACTTTGTTGTTGGCCTACCCAGGACAAGCAAAGGACATGATTCCATTTGGGTAGTTGTTGATAGGTTGACTAAGACAACGCATTTATTACCTGTCAAAACAACCTTTTCTACTGAAAGGTTATCACAGTTGTATGTTCAAGAGATAGTGCGTTTGCACAGAGTTCCTGTCACCATAGTTTCTGACAGAGGTCCCCAGTTTACAAGTCGCTTTTGGGAGCAGCTGCACAGAGCCTTAGGCACCAAGCTAAGGTTTAGTACGACTTTTCATCCACAGACTGATGGACAGTCGGAAAGAACCATACAGACCTTGGAAGACCTGTTGAGAGCATGTGTTCTCCAGTTTACCGGAAGTTGGGATCTACACCTAAGCTTGATAGAGTTTGCCTATAACAATAGCTATCAGCATAGTATTGATATGGCACCTTATGAAGCCTTGTATGGTAGACGTTGTAGATCCCCTTTGTGTTGGTATGAGACTGGTGAACATCAGTGGTTAGGTCCTGATCTTGTGCAGCAAACTACAGAAAAGATCAAAGTTATACAACAACAGCTTAAGACTGCACAGGATAGACAGAAGTCGTATGCTGATAAGCACCGTAGACCGTTAGAGTTCCAGGTTGGAGACAGAGTGTACCTCAAGGTCTCACCTTGGAAAGGAGTCCTTCGCTTAGGAAGGAAAGGAAAGTTAGCACCTAGATTTATGGGACCTTATCCAATCATTGAACGGGTTGGAAAGGTAGCCTATAGACTAGAGTTACCACCAGAGTTGCAGAGGTTACACCCTGTGTTTCACATTTCTATGCTGAGGAAATGTCACCCCGACACTGAGTCAGTTCTACAACCTATGGAGGTAGAATTGAATGATGACATATCTTACGAGGAAGGGCCAGTGTCAATCCTTGATAGCAGAACTAAAAAGTTAAAGAAGAAAGATATAAGCCTTGTGAAAGTCCTCTGGAACCACCATGGTGTTGAAGAAGCCACCTGGGAACTAGAGGATGAGATGAGAAGGAAATACCCTGCTCTTTTCTCCTAATACATTTTGTTGATTTCGAGGATGAAATCCTTGTAAGGGGTGGATAATTTGTAACATCCCTGACCTGGGTTATAAACTAACCCTAGGTTTTTTTCCTAAATATGTAATTAAACCCTGGTGATTATCTTTTGACATGTAATTAAGTTCCTCAGGAACATATACTTTCAATTTTGTAGTATTATTTTGGTAATGCAGGGGCTTATGTGAAAATTACCCAGTTAAGGGGTTAACTTGCAATTGCACATGTTAAGATGTTCTTTTGATAATGAGACATCATATGAGTGAATATGATGAGACATGATGGATTTCCCAAGCTTGGGCATCTAGATGCAGCTTGTGGAATAATCCTTATGCTTAAAAACCCTAATTTGGAGTAAAATGCAGTTTACCCAATTTGAGGGGTGCAACTTGTAAAATACACCATCTAAAGCATCTTTTATGACTCTTGTCATCATTTAGTGTAGGAATGGTGAAAGGGACACATCAATGAATAATCAGATAAGAAAAATGACCGTTGTACATAAAATTCACTAAGTTTGAGTAAGGAAACCTTTCATGTATGTACCCTAGTTGAAAGTTAGCTTTCTTTACCCCTAGATCTTGAGATTTCATGAGCTTTGCATAAGTTTAGATGAGATTGGACGTTCCCTTAAATAAGAAAGGACTTGGATGAGAATTTCAAAGTTCTAGAGGTCTTTATGGTGTAAATAGCCTAAACTATATAAGCACCTTTCTTTCCAAACCAAGCAAACGTTTTCCTTCACTTCCTCACCTTTCATCTTTCTCAACTGACCAAGGCCAAGCTCTAGAGCTCAGGGAAACGACCAACCTGTTCTAAGGTAAGAGAACACCACCTTCTAGCTTAGATTCATGGAAGAAATCGTATTACAAGGTTGAATTGCTAGTTTTCTTACTTAGCTTTCTCGTTCTAGGCATCTTTTCCCAACCTTTCTTTGGAGAAAAACCCTTGGCCGACCTGTGGATCTCAAGACCCCATTAAAAACTTGAAGCTTGGAAGCTTGGAGCTCAAGGAACGACCTTAAGGCGGGTTTTATAACTCTAAACCCTTTTGCTTTCTTATGCATATCTTTGTACTTGCAAAAGTAGCTTGTTCTTCTTTTCCCCATCCTCCCTTGCTTTCTTGCAAACTAAAACCACGATGAACAGACCTTAACTTGGAGGTAGAATAAGATGGGCATGATTACCAAAGTTACTTTATCAAACGGTCTTATGTCTTTTCCCCCTTTTTGATCAAACCGTTTGAAAGGCAAACGGGTTCACTAGGTCGGTTTGGGCAAACGGGTTCCAACCCGTTTGAGGGCATTGACCAAGCGTGGACCGTTTGGGTTTTCTATTCAAAATTATGTAGGGTAATGACCCACCAAATTTTAGGGGTTAACTCCAAAGTATCGTAGGTTGAAGGCCAATCAATTAGGCAATAGAATTCAATTAAGTACTGATTTTCCAAACTAATTAACTTGAACTTTTGGGTAAACGGGTTCCAACCCATTTGAGTGAGTTGACCAAGCATTGACCGTTTGGGATACCTGTTCATAATATATTGAATTTCATTCCTACAAAGAATTGTAATCTAATTCCTAATCAATTAAGAGTTGAAGACACTTCAATAACCTAACCATAATCGGGTGAAAGTTGCTGATTTCAATATGGATCTTGTTGAGTTTTGGGTTGAAGGACTCAAACGGGTTCCAACCCGTTTGGAGATTCATCCAAACAATCTCACACTCGTTAAGTGACACCCCAAGATCGTTTGGAGGTCTAGGGTTAAAGAAATTTGATGGTTTGAGGGTCCAATTACAAGATGTTGATAAATTGATGAAAAGTGCTGATTTTTAATTTAATTAGGGCTCAACCCTTATCAAATCATTTTGGTTTTTGGTCAAACTTTGGGAAAACGGTATCAAGATCGTTTGTAGGTCATCCAAATGACCTCAAGACCGTTTGAGCCAAGTTTGGGCCCAATTGGAGGTCAATTGATAGGTTCAACTCTGATTTGAATCATATTGTTGAACATTGATGATTAGCCGATTGGAAACCCTAATTGAGTTAGATTTAACCCTAATTGGCTTTCAATTGAGGGTCAATTTGGTGTCCAGTTGATTGAGGCTCATCCTAATTGACTCAATTTGTATATGGTTAACATGGCTTGGGCCAATTGAAAGCTTCAACATAAGAAATCCCTTCGAGCATAATCTTTGTGTTACCTTTTATGTTCATGCGGTTTGAACCCAAGTAGAACCACAATCGTTTTAGACCAAACGAGTTCCCACCTGTTTAAGCCCAAACGAGTTCACACTCATTTGAGTCCAAATGAGTCCACACTCATTTGAGTCCAAACGGGTTCACACTCGTTTGAGTCCAAACGGGTTCACACCCATTTAAGCTCAAACGGGTTCACACTCGTTTAGGCTCAAACGGGTCCACACTCGTTTGGACTTAAATGGGTCCACACCCGTTTAAGATTAAGTGGGTCCACACTCGTTTAAGGTTCAAATGGATTCAAGGTCATTTGATATTAAACAAGTTCAAGGTCGTTTAAGAATCAAATGGGTTGAAGGTTGAAGGTTAAACCCTAAACCAATTGGAGACCTTCTTGGTTGATTATACTTAATCACTTGAAGGTGTAAATGGTTCAATGATGATCTAATCTAAACCCTAATGGTAACCTAAGATGTTAAGGGACTAAGTGGCTAATGAATTGACCCATGATGATGGTCAATGGTTAAATTACCAAAATGCCCCTGAAAGGTTCAATTGAGTGATACCTTGTTTTAATCAAACCCTAATCACATGATAGTGATAAGTTGACTGGTGTTAATCAATAAGGACTTAACCCAACCTAATATAGAGTGGTGTAATCACTATCTACTAGTTAGAGGAGAGAGAAAGTACCAATTATAATGGAAACTCAAGTAAAATGCCTTCAATATACATGAATGTTCAAGTTTAGGTATGATCCACTTATGTGAGATCATGGAAACCCTAATGATGATAATTGATGAATTTGAATCTTATCTGAGGTCTTTAATGATGATGTTTCTCATACATGAGTATGTTATGAGATCATTTCACCATGAGGTGAATAGTAAACCCTAATTCTAGGGTGATGACATGTAATGAGAATAGTAAACCCTAATTGATGAAAATCAGGGAAACCTAGCTCTTGTATGAGTAGGGAGATACAACTTCTTTAAATGAGTTATTTCCTATTATCAGTTGATTTAACCATGCAGGTTCCTTTATGAGGATGATCATATCCATGTATGGATGATGATACTATATTCATTGAAAGCATGTTGTTAGCTTTATGAATAGTGATATATCCTGATACCTTGTTAATAGCATCTTATGAGATTGATAGGCTGTGAGAGCCATGAATACCATCAAGGTCATGCTTTAAGAGATGACTTGTGATGAGAATATTGAGAAATGATAATTGATGAGAGTTAGGCTTGTTATATTTAGTATTCTTCCTTCATAGCTGCTATGCTAATGATTAATGTTTGAAAACATGTATGATGATAAAAGAATACTGAAACATACCTAACTAATCAAGTATAATCATACCATGTAGAGCCCTGGTCATAGATCCATCATTGTCAGGAGTTAAATGATGGTGAAACAGGTTTTCCTAAGGGGATTCCTGGAGCACATACTTTTGAATATGTGGGGTAATATGGATGTGAATTTCCTTACATCCTAGTGTAGGAATTGATGTAGATGTATCTTAATCTATCAATCCTTCACTATGTTTTATGCCGGGGTGATGTAACACTAATCTCCCGAGGAAATCTTTTATACCGCATCGATGAGAGATAAACAAGAAATCTTTCGGTAGCGAAGAGAGTACAGAATGCCACTGTGACTCTAATAGCGAAGTACCAGAATACCCTGGTAAGCTATAGTAGTAGAGACACTAGATGTCCTGCATGTTGATCCTCTTACTGACTGAGGAAGATGAGGTCATAAGAATCTGGCTCTTTTGATGACCTATGTATGTTACCGATGCGACTTAATAGTGATCAGTTGGAGTATGAGCGGTATACCTCATCTCCGCACGGCATAATGATGTTTGTAAAACATAATCAACCGCATAGTATATTTGCTTAGGTTGAACTACGAGATACATTGGTTGAAGTTACTTTACTTAGTATACATGTTCTTCATATTCCTTAAATGTTGTTGTTCTAATTGATAACAATCTGCTGCTGATTACCTTAAAGCTTTTATTGCCTATGTTATTCTTGGTTGCTATAATAAAGCTTCTGGCGAAGAGTTATAACTCTCGCTGGGACAATTACTTAAAATTGTCTCACCCCTTAGATTTCAACTTTTTAGGTGGTCGTCGAGGGCGAAGGAATCAATCTTCAGGAAACCAATATCAACAACAGCAACATTAGGAGCAGCAGTAAATCTCAGGTGGAGATTCAGACTACTGAGTTGTATAGTTAGATAGTCAGTCCTATGTGTTCTCTGTACTCTCAGGTCCTTGGAGTCTTTTGGTCTGAGATTTTGGTTTTGAGTTCTTGAGATTTTGTATCACGTTGTATATAATTACTCAAGAAGTAATTATTTGAGATGTAAACAGTTTATCTCCTTTTATGAAAGAAGTTTTTATAGATTCACGCTCTTATCTCGAAAAGTTTTAATTTCCCGTGATTTTTGTCTTCCGCTGTTAATTGAATCGCTTCCGCTAAGTTTATATCGTGGTTTTGGAGATCAGAGCCCACATTTATCTTCACCAAATTCACCATCAATACCACCTCCATTTAACCCTTTCCACCTCCATCCTCACCAACATCACCCTTCTACCTTCTCCATACTCAACCACCATCATTACCTCCATCTATTGCCTTAATAGTTTCACATAATTGGTTTGCCTTAATGGTTTCACCAGATTATCTTGATCCAATGATCCAACCATCTCCCTTACGGTTTGCTTCCAACCGGTCTTACTCTTTCACACGGTCTAAAGACCGTATGAGTAGCCTCTTCGTGAGACTGATAGGAACACACACTCTCAAGACCGTTAGCCCAACCAAGGGCATAAGACTGATCAAAGCCTATACCTGCAACCCTAGATCTTGGCGCCACCTGCTGCATTTCCATCGCTGCCCTCCATCGTCCTCACAACACCTTAACGGTCTGCAAGACCGTATGGCCTCCACTAGCAAGACCGTTTGGATGGCCTGCGAGCAAGAAGACCGATCGAACGCAAGACTGTTAATGCAGGGACACCGAAGATCGATTGGAAGCAAAGCACGACGAGACCATTTGATCGACTATCCTAAAACTATGAAGAACATAGGACCATTTGGATTCCCATGTATCCAAAATCATTAACGCATGACCGCTAGGGCAGCAAGAGAACAGACACAAGACTATTTGGATAGGGATCTAAACTGATAGGCTGAAGACCATTTGGAGCCAGAAATCTCATGACTGTTTGGATGTGAAACGCGTGATCTTCAAAACCATTTAAATCCATGACCGTTTGGACAAGAGTCCTAGACCATTAAGAAGACTAAACGGTCTCCAAAACTGTTAAAGAAGAACTGTAAAAATTGCAACTGGGCCCAAATCGTGAAGATCCCAACCAGTGCCTATAAATAGGACCAGTAGGGTCCTCATTTGAGGCATCGGATCCGAGACACCGTCAGCCTGACCAAATGCAAGATTCGATCCAAATCCATCCACGTCAGTGTTTAGAAAAGCACTATTCGGTGTACGGGTGGACGGGGCACTGAATAGAGTATATGCGGTATGCGGGAGTATATGCGGTTTTGGATTTTTTTAATAAATTAATATATCTATTTATATTTATATATCTATCATATAGAATTATATATCACATTGAACAATTACATACAAGGACAACATAGAATGATTAATTAGAAGAAAGGGAGCAACAATATCATATAAATATTTAATTAGAAACAACAAAAATATCATATAAATTTCATTTCTTCAATTCCATGTATGTGTGTTTGGAAAAGCGGTGATTAAGCGGCCGCATAAGTGGGTAATCGGCCGCATAATCGGGCCTGGACCGATTATTGGTCCGCTTTGACATATGCGGTGCGGTCCGCTATCTGAACCACTTAAGCGGCAGCATATGTGGCCGCATGGATCGATTTCCTGAACACTGATCCACGTACATCCACGCTACTATCACTTCGCCTGTTGCCCCTCTTACCGCAAGCAAGGAGATCAAGACGAGAAAGAAGGTGGAGAAGAAGATCTACCCGGTCAGCCTTGGTGGTTCTTCCTCCTCATCCAGATCTGCTCCGACACGACGTATAAGACCGCATCATCTTCACCGAGCTGCGACTACGTTCTGCATCATTCTCATGGTGGATTCTTCCCTTTGTCTTGTTCTTCTTGTTTCTCACATCATGAGCGAGTAGTTCCTTTTCGTTGGGGTGTGGGGACTAGCCCTGCTGCCCATGCAAGAATGTTCTCTTGTAAAACATTTCATGGCAATGTATATAACTTTTCATCACGTTGCTAATAGTTAATGTTTGTAGATTGATTACCTGCTTGCTTTTATCTTGTTCTTCCCTATGTTGTGAGAACTTCTATATGTTGGGTAGGATGTCGATTAATGAGGTTGACTCCCAAATTAGAAATAGAATGGGATTCCTTGAGGTTGTAAGTGTATGATCCGTGAGGGGACGAGCCATCCAGCCTATGGTGATGCTTCTGTGTGCCTAACGCATGTATAGCGGGCCCACAACTTCAGTTAGATATCTATATCTTTGTTGTTAATCGTCAATGTTTGCTTGTAGATTAATTGACTACTTGCTTGATGTTTAGCACGGTTGACTCCCAAACTAGAAATAGAATGGGATTCCTTGAAATCATAAGTGGGTGATCCGTGAGGGGACGAGCTATCTAGTCCACGATGACGCTTCTGTGTGCCTAACACCTGTATAGGGGGCCCACAACTTCAATTGGATTTTTGTATCTTTGGAGCCGTAAGTGAGTGATCTAGATGGTGACGAGACATCTGATACCTAAGGTGATGCTTACGCAAGCCTAACGTCTATATGGGGGGTTTTGCAACAGCTTCATTTGGATGATTATATCTTGCCTGGATGTTTGATGTTTGGATGTGTTTGCATGAGTAGTGGTGGTGAAACTCGAGATCATCCTAGCGATTCCATATCATTAATCTAGTTCATCTTTAATTCTAATCTTTACTTTCCTACACTTAGTTTAATTAACCTCAAATCAATCAATGGTTCTAAATATTACTCTTACTTGAGCTAGATTTGACTAACAACGATTCTTAAAAATGTTGTCCATTGGGATTCAATCCTTAACTATAATGCGATAAGATCCATCCGTTTGCAGGTGGTATTATTGCATAAGGTTTTGGTAAAACTCTGGGATTTCAACCCCGAGTGAATTTATTAGTGCGATAAAAAACCACGTCAAATTCCTTTATCTCTGATTTCCTGAATGAACTCAAGGCATGGAGTTGTCATCCTTTCAAAGTTCATTCATGTTTCTTGAACTAGAGCAGACTATCTAAAATATATGTGAACTCAATATAATATATTGATTCACATGTGCATCCGCATGCTATTCTCAATCTCCCTTATCAAGTGGCCTGGACATCATACTCCCTTAGGAGGGACAAATCTCATATCTATCACTCACAGTCTATCTCAAGTGTCAAAGCCACCCAATCATCACCTTTATAACAACTCATGTTTTAGGACTGCATTTGATGACGTCAAAGTGTACCCAATCACATTCAACGAGTGTAGTGATTTTAGGTTTGAGAATCACAATCACCATCATCACTATGAGATATGATTCTGACTACCTTCCATGTGTCACTCTCATGGTGGGTCTGTCTGATACACTCTTCTCCAACATCCATCTATGTGCTTGGTTTGATATCATATATCATGACTAATGAGACATTGTCATCAACCAACACACACTCTAGTCTAGATGTGTCATTGTTGTCTATCAACCTTCTACAATAACATCTGACTAGGGACATAACATGAATGTACATACTCTTAGCATCTGTATGATCTCATTGTTTAGGTCCTTAACCTGAAGACATATGTTATTGAGTATTGTCATTCTTTAGACATTCATTCTGCTCCATCATTTATCACATAATTGATTGAACCAGAATGAATTGGAAGCTTGCCTTTGATATTTATCAAATCAATCAGAACATATGCCAATACAATCATCATATGATTGGCTCTCTGGGCATACATACCAACAGAATCCCACTTGCACTTAGAGCCAATCACCTTTGAATCATATTCTTAGTGATCTCCAAACATGTCCAACATATTTTTGCTGCACTAGTGCTAATCCAGTGAGTTAACAACATTTTGCTTTAGTAGTTATATTGCATGTTTGACATCTCCTTGTTGTATGACATTTCGTATGAAATGGAGTTGCCATAATATGTTATCTTGTATTCCTTCCCTAACAATTAGCTCCATAGTTTGACTTAGTATTTCTACTTTGTCATCAATGGTTGGAATATCTATAAGTTCATTTGTACGAACTTCTAGATCCATATAGTATCCTCTGGTGTTCTCGACCCAAGGATACTCGACATTCCTTTGAGAATTAAATGGCTTTTAATTTTACTCAGAATTTTTCCATTTATCAACACATATTCACTTTTTTATTTTGTGATCAATTTCTATCATTTCAGAAGCTTGAATCAGTGTAACTAATTCACACTCAACTCTTTCTTTTATTACCATAGAACTAATCCTTTAATACTTCATAAGTACTTAAATAAGTTCTTTATGGCATTTCAGTGACTCTCACTGGAAGTAGACATACATCCACTCGTCATGTGCATTACATACGAGATAACTGGATGAGCATATCATATTGTCATGTCCAATACATACAAGATGATGAATGCATATATATTTTCTTGTCATGTCTGATACATACACAATAATGGGATGATTACATAAATGATAGATCCAATTGGGAATGCATAAGTCTTCTATATATGTGTTCCTCATCTTCATAAGAATTTGGGATACTAAGCATCTGAGAGACTAACTTCATGCAACATGGACAAGTTTTCTCCCACTGAATCTTTTCCTATTGAATCCTTCAGCATAGACTACCAATGTATGTTCTCTTTTATCAAGTTAAGAGGTTTTCGAGAACTATCTCGATAGGTATTTATTCCTATCATATAGGACATTCCTCTTTATTCCTTAAAAAATATATTTCCACACCACTTTCTATTCTTAGAACCTTTCATTCCTCATCATCATGTGGAATATGAATACGCTCCCACTAAATCTTTGTAATCATAGATCCCTTCTTTATTTTGATATATCAGTCAAACCTTTTGACAATATAATCAAATTAAAGACTCTAGTTCTGAGGTGCTTGTATTTAATCAATCATATTGATTAATCTCTTGCAACTTATAGATTGCATTTGCATTAACGGAATTATAAAACCCTTGATATTGTGTCACGTACACAACCTCATGTTATTCCTTCTAGGAATGTGGTTTTAATATCCATATGCCAAATTTCATAGTCTTCAAGTTCCAATAGAAAGCATGATCCTTTATGGCCTATAGCCACTGCAATTGGTTAAATAATTTCATCAGGTTCAACACCGTGAACTCACTTGAATTCATCTCAACCAATCAACTCTTCAAATGTCATCCATGTCAGTCTTAACTCCTAAGACCCAATTCCACTTATGGGTTTTATCCCTTGGCTCATCATCATATGACCAATTCATCACGTTTTGTTTTCTACTAGATATATGCAGTGTATCTGTTACATAAGAAATTTGAGATTCCACAACACTTGTGATATTTAATATCATTTTGTACCTTATCAGGTTTCAATTTTATTATGTTGATCTCAAATATTTCAAGTTCTACTTCTCTCCCACTAATTCTTTTGGAATTTAGATATCCTTATAACAAACACTTTGTTATTGGATTGAGATTAGTATTCAACTAACATTATGTGATTTGTGAATGAAGCTCTTTCTAAGAAACTAGTTTTCTTATATGAGCATTAAATCACTAAAAGACATATTGGAACATTCCCAATACCACATCTCATATGGTGTCTTTTATACCTTTTGAATGATACATTTGTATAGTGTAAATCATGTTCTTTATAAGAATTCCAAAGATTAGTTATTTGTTTGATGATCATGATCTTACTATTTAGAGTATGATTCCTTCTTTGATTTAGACATTATTATGCCTTAATCATGAGTTCTCTATGATACACTATCATAGTTACTCACAAGGTCCTCAAATATTTGGTTTAAGTATCTCATACATTGATCATATCAAAGAATTAATAATTTTACCAAGTTTGTTCTTCATTTATGATATTCTTGAACACTTCAAGATATTCATATTTGTATTTCATTAAATACCATATCTGAAGTATTAGCATTTATTCCAATAGGTATGTATATACATCAATATGTATTATACCTAATTCTCCCACTACATCTAGTGAAGATTGACTTATCATCATGCCTAATAAACAAGACATTCATATCTCTTAATGGTCCATTAACCAAGAGAGTCTAGTTTATCCATCAACATGGAACCTAGAGATGAATTTCTCATTCATTTGTTTAGATGATAATGCTAATTTATTGTTTGAGTCATCAATAACTTTTAGGTATTATTAGAGTGTACATAACTTCCATGTGAACCAAATAAGGTATGACCTCAATTGGTTCAACACTTGACACTAGTATAGAAATGATGTATAACGTCACATTTGATGTTGTCAGTTGTTTCAGAAAAATCGATGCCAATAGTCTACGACGTCAGTGTATAAACTCAACTGGCAGCTATATGTGAAGATCAAATGATTTATAAAAGACATGGGTATTGATTTTTTTTAACGTTTGTTGTTAATAAACCAAACCGACGTCCAAAATCACTCGTGAAATACAATTTTTCAGTGGAAACCTTTGCCTCAAAAAATTTTAAATTTGGCATCAGTTGTACAAAATCTAACAACACATGTTCCGCGCCAAGCCCCGTGGAAGTTTTTATTCCCTCATATGTCGTCAGTTTTTGTTAAAGAACTGACGACTAAATATCCTTCGCGAGGCAAAAATTCATTCCCTAATTTATCGTCGGTTTTAGAAGAAAAACCGACACCGATAGTTAACTTATGAGCACCGCATGAGCCAGATTCTTCCCCTTCACTATTTAGTTCCCGATCTTCTCCCCCCATAGCTAGGTCTGGCTATTTTTCTGCCGCCTCCACTTCTCTGCTCACTGCCTCCGCGCACCGCCACAACGAGCTTGAAGTTGCTCGCCACCTCCACACGCTGCCATGACGAGCTTGAAGCTGCTCACGTCAAAGCTACTGATGTTTTCCAGTCGCCGACCACTACTACCTGCTCCCGTAGCCACCACCACCTACTCCACATGGAGCGAGGAGCCTTCCTCTAGCCACCTACATCTACTGCAGTCACCACCACCAGCCACTGCCTACACCTCTAGCATCGGCCACCTTCACCTCCAGCCTGGTCGGCCACCTCCACCTTTGGGCACTGCCACCACAACATGTAGTTCGATCCACCGGTGCAGTGAGTGGTTTAATAAGTACTATATTTGAACTTAGGGTTAATATTGCCACCATTTGTAGTTGATGAATATTGAATTAGGGTTTAATAATTAATGAATAAAAACAAAATCGAAGAATGAATTGAATTAACTGATTAGGATGATGATGAGGATGAGGTTGATGATGAGGGATGATGATGACGAGGACGATGAGGGATGATGCCGATGCTGCTGCTGCTGCTGCTGATGA